>OU343223.1:297111336-297147989 GCA_910596185.1 Chrysanthemum makinoi
CAAAATTCACAACCATCGTCTTTTGATCTCATGTATATGTAAAGTATAAAGTTTTATATCAAACAGATTATACCTTTGCTAAAAAAAAACAAATTATACCAACAAACGTATTTTATTGATCCTCTTTAATTTAATGTCCATTTTGTTATTTTTGTTAAAGTTTCTTTTTACAATTTTTATTACAACGTAATGACAGATTTTGTGTTTATTAACGTAAAAAACAAAAAAAAAAATAACATGTTACGAATTAATTGCAAAGAGTTATGAAATAATACGAAATTAATTAAGAGGAGTGATACACCCACTCAAATTCATCCACAAAAGAATCTTACACGCTTAGGTGGCGCCGGATAATTGGTTTTTTGTGGGAGCCACTCCCATAAAAAACCAATCATCCCGCGCCACCTCAGCGTGTAAGATTCTTTTGTGGATGAATTTGAGTGGATGTAGCATTAGTGATTAATTAATGTATTCTCTCTCGTGACAAATTGTTTTTCTTTCATACTTTATTTCCCCATGTCTTCTATTTGACATAGTTTCTCTCTCTTTATTAATTATTACTTGCGGGGTACTCGTGCGATGCATGTAATTAAAATCTTAGTGAGTAATATTTCTAGTTATATACATTTTGTGGCAATAACTTTACAAATAGCGAAATTTTTAAGTAAAAAACAAAAAAATTAGTTATAACCACTACACCAAATTTCGTCCCTTATAGATAACAAATATTCATCCCTTGTTTAATTTACACAAGCTCAATACCACCTGAACCAATATCTAGTTATGACCAAATGAAGTCCAATTACCCAACACTTATGATTTGGTCCAATAAGCACACCCTAAGTTCACTCTTTAATAAATAAGATCCATAAATATTGGTAAACCCTAATCACTCTTTTGTGCAGCCACAACACATACAACAAAATTTCTTCTCTCAACCTACAACAAAAAACGCAGCACTAATTTCCTCTTCTTAACACAAACCACACTTAAAAAACGCAACACTATTTTGTCGTTTTCACGCCGAATAATCCACGAATTAACAAATACTCCTTTAATTTTATCTTGACACAAACCGAAACAAAACAGATTTTTATTTTATTTATACGAATGAAGACAAAAGCACAAGGTCGCGGTTAAGTTCGTTGTTTGTTGTATTTTGTTTTGTAAATCAAAACAAAGATAGGATATGAACACTTTTATTTTTTTATCTTTCTTTAAAAAGTTTAGTGTATTGAATAGAAGTGTTACTTCTTAAGATATGTTATGTGTTATGAATACTTCGATGGTGGTGGCGTTCGGTAGTAGCAGTAATCAAGTATCAAGTAAATGGTTAAAGTGATGAATGTTTGTTTTGGGCTGCTGGATTTTTTTATTTATGTTTTGGAAGCTTAATGTTTTGAAAGTTTAATTAGATTGTACATTGTGGTTAAATAGTTGTATATTTTAGAGAATGAGTATTTTTAATAGTGTATTCATTTGTATGTGTTGAATATTGTTTTTTAGCTTTATTTGTGCTTTAAATACTTGTAAATTTTGTTTTCTTACTTGTATTTGCAAACAAGGTCACTAAAATTTTTGTCTGCATTAATAGTAGCAATTTCTAGTTGTACCTTAACAATAAAATTTGTAATGCTGAATTTTAATTCATTTAATGCCCAAAAATGTCTTTGTGCTTTTTAAGATAGTAAGATATTTTCTATGCTCATGTTCTTCTTGGTTTTATCATTCGAGTTTATTACGTATTTATTGCAAAATTCAGTTACGAATTTTTAAAAAGATTTTTATATATCTTAGAAAACATCTACGCACTTTATAAAATATAGAGTAAGGATCAAATAAGAAATAAAAGTAAAATGAGAAGAATGAGAAATAACAATAGCCGCACATTTCAGATGCATCTCCCATGAAACTCTTTTTTTTCACTTGAAATGTGTAGCTGAAAATAATACTCAATCTTCTTATTTTTATTTTTCTTCTTAGTGGATTCATTCCCATAAAGTATATACAATGTACTAAATAAAATTATTAAACAACTGATACCGAAAATCTTAAATTTAATATTCTTTCATTTGAGATCAATTTTGCTTCATATATAAATTTTTTAAATTATTTCAATTCTTAAATTTTAAGGTTTATTAAAATCATTTTGTAGTAAATTTCAGTTGTAATGTGTACGAAACAAAAAGCATCGAAAAAATGAAAATAAAAAGGGCAGACAATGGTGTAAGAGTGTGTAAAAGCTGTGTTATATGTGAGGAGACGATAATCTATAATTTAAAAAAAATAGTCATAGTTTTAATAATATGGCACAAACAAAGTTTTGCAAATTTCTCAATTTGAATATGTTTCCTCTTATCAGCAGAAATTGGGAGTAACAATCTGATATATACATGCATGTACATTGTTAATTACTGTAGACTGTTTCGCTATGCGAGCTAAGCTTTTCACCGAAGAGAGCTCGACACTATGGTTGATATGATCGGATACCATGGTTGAAAATAACAGTAATTGCATAAACTATCACATATTCCCCAACGAATGCGCTAGCGCTCTTTTCTACAATTGCAGCTAAGCACAGTTGCTAGATGTGAGCCTTTTCTAGAGTTTTATAACGCTTTCAACTAAACATAAATGATAAATCATGTTTTCTTTTCGATTCATAAACAAAATATGTTTACAATACAGATAATATTTGTTATAAACTTATGATATATGCTTCTGTACTGGCCTAAATAAGTTTGTTCCACCATAAGCACATGTAGAGGCATATAATTCAGAAGCTACTTTACGTGCAACTTTTATGTGTATGGAACAATATACATTATTGTTTGAAAATCATTGTATTTTCCACGTTTAAAATTAGAAAGAAATTTAACATATTTTGAAGACTTAGGTTCTTCAAGATTTGGATTCAACTTCGAAAATATTTTGTTGAAACTTCTTGCTTAGATCTCCTATAAAAACCACTATCATCTCAACCATTTCTTCATCCAAATCGTGGCAAGTGTTTCGTCATATAACTTAGTCATGGCGAGAAATTCAGTTGCTTTCTTTACATTCCTTCTAGTCGTCTTCGTTCTTGCTATATCAGGTGCCTAATCAGTCTTATATATTTAGCGCTACTTTAGTTTTCTGATTGATATTTTGCGTATGTTTCTTAAAATTGCATGAACTATATTAAAATGGCGTTATGCATATTTACGAATCTTGTATAGTCGACTATGTACGTAACAAAATGTTTTTCAGTTCTTCTTTCTTGTCAACTTAGTACGTATCCTAAAACCTAATTAACTAACACTTTTTAAATGAACTCGATATTTATGGCATGAACAGAAATCTCGACTGTACAAGGAAAAATATGTGAAAAACCGAGTAAGACTTGGTTTGGAACGTGCAAAGACGCAGATAAGTGCGACAAACGATGCATAGATTGGGAAGGTGCAAAGCATGGATCTTGTCACGAACGTGAATCAAAATATATGTGCTTTTGCTACTTTGACTGTGATCCTAAGAAGAATCCAGGGCCACCTCCTGGAGCACCTCCTGCACCACCTCCTGGTGATGGTAACAACGGTGGAGGTGGTGGTGATGGAGGCGGCGGAGGTGGAGGTGGTGAAGGAGGAGGCGGAGGTGGTGGTGGTGAAGGTGGTGGCGGCGGCGGTGGTGAAGGTGGTGGTGGAGGAGGTGGTGAAGGTGGCGGGGGTGGTGGTGAAGGACAACCACCTCCGTCCTAAGCCGAGAGAGAGCCAAACTCTTTTCTTGTACCGGAATAGAAAACTTTATATGATTAAGAATAAACCGGAAAATGCTTCTTACTTAATGTATTCAGCATTTTCGAAATTGTAATGTATGTTTCATGTAACAAGTGCTTATGATTCTCATGAATAAATGATTCAAAATTCTAACAAATTTGATGTCCAATCAACATTGAAATATATACAAATATTATATATCTACTTGTATTATGTTCGTGAATGATCTATGTCATTTTAAGAAAACAAGCTAGCTTAAACATAACGGTTGTGAAAATATATACTTATGTATTTTGATTAATCTTCGATCACGAGCGCGTACAATACAAAACGAAAAGGCTTATATCCACGTCCCGTCCACTAAATAGATCATCAAAACTTATACGGAGTACAATATTGATCTTCTATGTTGGTTTTATCATCTAAGGAAGCGTTTGGTGTGAGGGTTTTAGATCAAAGGATTAGGATGAAAGTAGTATTTAATTGTTTGGTTTAAAAAAAGATTGGGTTGACACCCTTAAGGAATACAGCAAACCTTATAGCAAACCTTATTTAATAGCATGGTTTTCTCTCTCCATCTATATTTATTTACGTTTTTTATTCTTTTTTTCTCTTTTCTTTTTGTCCTTATACATCTTTTTCATATAATTATTGATAATTTGTGGGCCATCACTAATTTATATATGTATATTCTAATTTTTAAATAATTATAAATCTCGATTTTAATTATATCTCAATACATAAAACAAATAACTTTTATATTTTTTTTCTCTCGATTAAATCTAAATCCAAATCCTAACCCAATTTCAAATCCAAATCCAAATCTTAATCCTAAACCCGTCTACAAACCAAACGGACAGCTTAAAGCAAAGTTTTGCTAAAAAAAATTAAAAGAAAGTTACTACTAAAATTTAAAGAGAAGAGTTATTTTACATACCAAACTTTTCGTACATACCAAGGGACTCATTTCCAACATCCATCTAAAAAGAAATCAATGGTTGAGATTAAAAGCATGTTATTATTTTACCTATTTTTTATAATTTAAATATCTCTTAAACCGTTAATCGTTAAGCAAAAATAATTACACTGTCGCGACGAGCATTTAATTATCTTTCTATAGACGGGCACTTTGATATACTTTCGAAAAAAGAAAAAAAAAATCGTTTTTTAACGTTTTTTCGTCTTTTTTTTTTCATTTTTCTTCGAAACTGGAATTTGCATTAAATATCATATATGATTTAACACTAATTTGAAGATCACATGTGATATTAGTGTTAAATCACATATGACATGTAATATCATATATGATACTAGTGTTAAATCTTATATGATAAATCACATATGATATACATATCATATATGATTTAACACTAATATCATATGTGGTATTCAAATTAGTGTTAAATCATATATGATTTTTTCATGCAAATTTCAGTAACGTAAAAAATAAAAATAAAAAAACTTAAAAAAACGTGAAAAACACGAAAAAACAATTTTTGTCGAAAGTATATCAAAGTGCCTATCTATAGAAAGATAATTAAATGCTCGTCGTAATGGTATATTTTTTTTCACTTGACGATTAACGGTTTGAAAGATATTTATATTTAAAAAAAAGGATGAAATTGAGTTTTTTTAATTGTTGAGATTAATCTCATCCAATAGATCTAATAAAAATGGAGGGTAGAGATTGATCCCTTGGTATGTAAAGAATCTTTTGATATTAAATCAAATTTAAAATGCAATAAAAGATTACACATGGATTTAACGTGAAAAACTTCAATAATGTAAAAACCACGGGCAATAAAAGATATGTTTTACTTTGTAAAAACTTAGTAATTAAAGGATAATCAACAATAGTTATATCTCTTGTATTATGAGATATTACAAACTCTTTAGGTTTCTCACAAGAAATATTAATAGATTTAGAAGTGAATGAAATAAAAACAAAAACATGGATTCATTGCTTTTTATAGGCAAATTGTTTAACTTGTGATATCATGCATGACAATGCCACCATCCAAGTTGCAATCCAAGTTGTGTGTAAGATTCTCATCAATTATTGTAGGCATGCATACAATATTGTTACATTCTAACAATCTCGAAATTGAAGATTAGATTGAGGCTCAACCAATCTTCACACGACATCACTCTTTGCAATTTTCAAGTTGCTTACGTTTCTGCTAGGCCACATGAGGATCGACACCATATAAACTTATCATAGTTGATTACTTTCATCAGATAATCTGTCACGTTATCATCAATTTGAGTCTTCTGCATATCTATGGTTCATTCTTCCATTCTTTCAAAAATGAAATGTTGGATTCCTTGCAAGATACAAGGCGCTCCAACTGTCATAAAATAGAGTAATTTGCTCTTGTTCGTGCCCGAGCTCTTACAACAAAATCTTCAGCCATACTGATTATTTTCTAGCTTGAGCAGGTGCGACATATTCTGCTTCTTTTGTTGAAATGACCACAACTGAATGCAGTTTTGATGCTCGGCTTACTGCTTCACCAGAAAGTGTAAACACATACCCATTGGTTGATTTGCTTCCAACAAGATCACTTGCATAATCAGAATCAACATATTCACAGTGAAATCCTATTTCTCGAAACATAATGCAACATCAAAGGTTCCTTTAATGTATCTAAGGATCCTCTTCACAGCTTCCTAATGCTTTCTACCTGGTTCTGTCATATACCGACTTACTACTCCCACTGCATGTGCAATGTCTGGTCTTGTACAAATCATCGCAAACATTAAAATTATCACAACTGATGTATACAATACTCGAGACATCTCCATCATCTTTTCTTTACTTCTAGGACTCATGTTAGAGGACAACTTGACATTATTAGGAAACGGGGTTGATATTGGCTTACAATCTTGCATATAAAATCATTGCAAGATTTTCTCCAAACAACTTTTTTGTAAAAGCCGAATCTTCCTACTAACTCTATCTCAGTGAATTTGCATCCCCAAAATCTTGTTTGTGGGTTCAACGTCTTTCATCTCTAATTTCTGAACCATTTAAGAGGACTAGGTGTCATAACAAGCCTTCCTTCTTCATTAGTGCCACCTCAGCGCCACATCAGCATTCCACTTCTCCACAACTAACCACAACAAACCCCCCCCCCTCACTCATAACAAACCTCAACCTCTTCATTTGAGGCCCACCAATACCACTTTATTTTTTTTATTCAATTTCATTTCCAAATAAACTAAATCCATTTTATTCAAAATAAAAATACAATACTTAACTTAATAAAAAACGTACAAAACTTAAAATAAAGATACGAAAAAAAAACATACGCAAGAAGTACATCAAATGATAATGAGACTAATTATTTGGATTATGTTGTTGAAATTCTGCCCATTGAATTTGTTGCCAAAAATGCTCGATGAAACATCGTTGAAGCTTTGCGTGTTTGCGTTTATCATGTAGTTCTTTGGCTTTTTTTCTTTGCAATTAGCAACGTTCAATCCATGTCCGCTGTAAATTTGGTGTCGGAGAAATATACGTTTCAGCAATGTCGAATATCGCAAAGTTTTCATCTTTCAAAATCATGTTATGCATTATGATGCACGCGTACATGATTCTCCGTAACTTGCCAATAGTAAATGCACGCGCCGGTTGGGCAATGATATGCCAACGTCCTTGGAGGACACCAAAAGCTCTTTCGATATCTTTTCGAGCACTTTCTTGTTTAGCTTTGAATGCGGCATTTTTTGGGCTAGTTGCAACTGTAAATGACTTGACAAAAGATGCTCACTCCGGGTAAATTCCGTCAGCTAGATAATACCCTTGCTTAAATTTACACCGGTATACTTCAAACTCAACCTTAGGGGCGATGTCATCAAACAAGTCGTCGAATAACGGAGAATTATTTAAAACCGTTAGATCGTTATTCACACCCGCTACCCCAAAAAATGCATGCCAAATCCACAAATCGTATGAAGCAACGGCTTCAAGCATTATAGTTGGATATTTTTTATCACCTCTATGAAATTGGCCTTGCCATTCTTTCGGACAGTTTTTCCATTCCCAGTGCATACAATCGATGTTCCCCAACATTCCCGGAAGCCCATGAACAGTGTTATGTGCATGGTATAAGTGACGAATGTCATCCTCATCTGGTTTTCTTAAAAACTCCTTAATAAATAGTTGGATTATGCACATAAGAAAATAATCTAGGCAATCGCGTGCACAATGTTTACCTATTTGTAAATACTCATCGAACGCATCATGTTATCCGTAAGCCAATGGCGTAGGGCACATTTGCATTTCATAATCACACTAAAACTCATTACACCCCTACCATCGGGTCGCACTCTAAAGAAATCAAAATGCTTAGGAAGAGGATGATGAGTTTCAATATATGTTTCAATACCTTGTACTATTTGTAGAAATAGACGACGGCTCATACGATATCGACGCCTAAAATTATCGTCCGTATATTTTGGGTTGTCACCAAAATAGTCAGCAAGTAGACGTGCTTCAGCAATTGCACGTTCACGAGGGACATATTGACGATGCTTTGAAGGACCGGCTTCTTGTTCCTATAACGTTTGCTCCGCCTCGAACTCTTTAATAAACATTTCTAGTTCCGTTAACTCTTAAAGGTCACTTTCGCCGGAATAAGATGATTCACTCGTGTAACTCATGTTTCAGCAAGTTTGAATGGTTTAGTATTTTGATTGAATATGAAAAAAATTGTAGGATATGATATGTTAATTTATAGAGTGATGGGTTTTTTTTTTTTTTTTTAAATTGTATCCGTTTTGCAACGGATAGAATTTGAAAATTCTAAACGTTATACCCTTTTTGTCAGTAGCATTTGCTCGTCGTCAGAATGAAGAACCAACGAACGGCGGAGGACGGCGAGGGGGTCGGTGTCACGGCGGCGGACGGCGAGGTGACACGGTGGACGGCGAGGGGCTACGGCGAAGCCACACCGTATGCTCTAAGCCTTCGGTTTAATGATACAGTCATTGTTGGGGCCTGCTACCATCGTCAACATATAACAACAAAATGATAAAATCATTATTTTCAAACCTCTTGAAATATACACAAGGGTTTGCATGTAGTTTGCTATATTCAAGGCTCTTGATGAAAGAATTAAATCTTTTGTACCCACACCTTGGTGCATGCTTTAAACTGTACATAGATTTGTTTATCCTGCAAACCAAGTTCTCTTTTCTTTTTTGTTCAAAAACGTCTAGTTGGAGCAGGTAAATTTTTTCTTCAAGATTTTCATGAAGAAATGCAGTTTTTACATCTAGCTGCTCTAGATGTAAATCATATATATAACACATCGTCGAAACCACTCGAACTGTTGTCATTCGAACCATAGGAAAAAATATTTCGTTGAATTAGATTCCTTCTTTCTAAGCATATTCTTTAACCACCAATCATGCACGATACCGCTCCACTTAATCTTCACCGTTTTCTTGGATTTCATACACCCTTTAGTTTCCAATAAGTTTTCTAGCTCCTTGTAGTGGCATCAGTTCTCATGTTTTATTCTTATGAAGAGCTTCAATTTTTTCTTGCATTGTTGCCATTCATATATTGATATATAGTGACGCATCTAGAAGAACTCCAATCTCTTCTTGCATTGTTATTCAGTGCCTCTTGAAGAGCTGATGACTCTCCTTCCTCTGTAAGAAGACAATATACAACGTTGCTCTCCATAACATAATCTTAGTGCCACATTGGATGTTTTCTTTCACGATTAAGAGTACATGTGCGGAAATTTGCATATTTTGAAGACTTAAGTTCTTCAATCAATTCGAAAGTATTTTGTTGAAACTTCTTGCTTCTATCTCCTATAAAAGCCACCATAATATCAACCATTTCTTCATCCAAATCGTGGCGAGTGTTTCGTCATATAACTTAATCATGGCGAAAAATTCAGTTGCTTTCTTCACATTCTTTCTAGTCGTCTTCATTCTTGCTATATCAGGTGCCTAATCACTCTTATTTAAGGATATTTTAATGTTCTGATTGATATTTTGCGTTTGTTTCTTAACTAAATTCTACTAGCTTTTTAACTTGAGGTGATAAAAATTGCAAGAATTATACTAAAATTACGTTATGCATATTTAAGAATCTTGTATACTATATGTACCTAAAAAATGTTTTTCAGTTCTTTTTTCTTGTCTACTTAGTACATATCATAAGACCTAATTAATTAACTAACACTTTTTAATTTAACTCGATTTTTATGGCATGAACAGAAATCTCCATTGTTCAAGGAAAAGTATGTGAAAAACCGAGTAAGACTTGGTTTGGAACATGCAAAGACACAGATAAGTGCGACAAGCGATGCATAGATTGGGAAGGTGCAAAGCATGGAGCTTGTCACCAACGTGAATCAAAATATATGTGCTTTTGCTACTTTGACTGTGATCCTAAGAAGAATCCAGGGCCACCTCCTGGAGCACCTCCTGCACCACCCCCTGGTGATGGTAACAACGGTGGAGGTGGCGGTGATGGAGGTGGTGGTGAAGGTGGTGGTGGCGGCGGTGGGGAAGGTGGCGGTGGTGGGGAAGGTGGCGGTGGAGGAGGTGGTGAAGGTGGCGGCGGTGGTGGTGAAGGACAACCACCTCCGTCCTAAGCCGAGAGAGAGCCAAACTCTTTTCTTGGAATAGAAAACTTTATATGATTATGAATAAAGCGAAACTGCTAGTACTCCGCATTTTCGAAATTGTTATGTATGTTTCATGTAATCAATAATTGCTTATGATTCTCATGCATACGCGATTCAAAATTCTAACAAATTTGATTTTACATTTGACGTCCACTCAATATTGAAATTTATATGAATGATTTTTCGTGTATGATCTATCTTGTTCTTAGAAAAAAAGCTAGCTTAAACATATTGTGAAAATATATATATATATATATTTTGATTAATCTTCGATCACAAACAACACACAAAATATGCTTATATCCACGTCCAGTCCACTAAATAGATGATCAAAACTTGTATGAATGATCTTTTATGTTGGCTGCTTAATTCGTAATCGAAGTTAAACCAAGCTGTGTATCGATCGGCAATAGAATTTAAGCTGTTATGGAAAAGCCATTGATCACATGAACATGAGCCTCGTGTATAAGGCTTTTTCTTAACAACTTTGTGCCAACCTTATGACGTTTTTGAATTTCACCAGTCTAATTCATCTTGGTTGGCCGGGTACGTGCTCTTTCTTTAATTTGTTCTAGAAAATTAAAATTTGTTTAATATACGTATGTGAAGGTTTGCAGAACAGATCATTTCAACTTAGACAACTGTGGTGCGGAACTTCACTCAACTAGATGCCTCGTTTGCGACAGAGCCATTGAAACCCCCCAAAACTTATTTGTTGAATGTCCCGTCGTTTCTCATCTTTAGGGCGAGATAAGATTTGGTGGGATATAACGGATGATCTGAAACATCTCTTTAATCTCATTGTTTGTGGTGATTCAAACAACGACCGGTTAATCTTGAGGTATCGAAAATCTGTTTGTTTTGACTTGAAGCTTCCAAGGAAAGACACTTTAACCGAAGAGATAAAGGTCTTATTACACTCCTGGATACTATATCGAAACAAGGCACTGAAACCGGATTCGAATGATTGGATTTTAGATCCAGTTTACTCTAATATGAACTGTTTGTAATTACTTGTTTCTCTACCTAGCATCTTGCTAGTTATCTTTCAATGAAGCCATTCTAAAAAAAAATTATGTGCACCAAGAACGACAGCTTAATTGAGAGCATCCGATTGATTGTGGAAAATACATATTAAACATGAAACATAAATTTAACTTCGGGTCTCCAAATAAAAGTGGTCTATTGATACATCATCAAAGTAAGCGTACTTTTTTTTAACAACGATTTTTATTAAACTAGCAAGCTGCTAGAAAAACAATAACAAGATTTTACAATTTGGAACAAACATTAACCGGATCAATTGTCCAGTCAAGCCAACAAGATTGAAAATTCCTACTTCTATTAGAGATCCATAAATGAGAGAGAAGCTTGATATCATCGCCTATTGTGTCCTTCCTCGGAGGCTTGATGTCGAAGCATAACTTGTTTCTAAAGTGCCATATGGATGAAAGAGTAGTTTGAACAACTGCATCAGAGTATCAAGCAGTTTTGGAAGGAAAGTAAGTGTACTACTTATTTGAGGCTTGATTTACGATTTAATAGGTGTACAACGAGTGATACTTTCTCCCTCAGTCATAGAACCAACAAGCTTCATGGTAATTACATTAAATGTAAAGCACCGGATTCATTCACATATATTTCTTCAGCAAACACCAACTATACAGCTTTAACCTTTCGCTAACCTGACAGCCCTAAAAAACGAGTAGTCGTTCAGAAAAAGTATAAACTTACATCCCTAACCAATATGTTCTCGACTAGTATATTAAGTAGAATAACTCGTCTATGTACCAAAATTAAGGACTCATCAAATCTCTCATCTATAGATTGATACGTTAAACAAATCAACACGAACCTTTTAAAACTCGTTACCTAACTATTTACCAACAAATATATGTTCTAAACAATACTTACCACACAAATGTGGACTTGATTATTTAGCAATTTGGTCATCGTATCGATCAGACCTAATTTTTTATGGCAACGTAACTAATCATTTCGCAAATATCTTAGATTTTATATATACCCTCTAAATCTCGACAATTTTTTCTCCAAACTCTTAGCAAATGTTCTTTAGCTCATCGTAACTCAATCATGGAAAAGGTTCCAGTTGCTTTCTTTGCGATTCTTATGCTTGTCTTCGTTCTTGCTATCTCAGGTGCTTAGTTTATCAAACATTTACCTTTTGGTTTCATGCAAAAGTAATAGGTTTCCCCCGTTTGATTGCTTTTTTCAAAAAAAATTAATAACAAGTTGTTAATTAGTTTTTCTGGTCATGTATTTGGTGTTATGGAAAGCAAATTATATGTCTTTACAAAGTGCAAAAGTAGTTTTCTAGCTTTTACTAATAGTAGTATATGATAGTCACCACATTCGATATGCATCTTTTAGCATGGATGTAATATCTCAATTGACTTGTTTCATTAATTTCTATTTTAATGACAGAAATCACGTCCGTCAAAGGGAAAATATGTGAAAAGCCGAGTAAGACTTGGTTTGGAAACTGCAAAGACTCAGACAAGTGTGACAAGCAGTGCATCGATTGGGAGGGTGCACAACATGGAGCTTGTCACCAACGTGAAGCCAAATACATGTGCTTTTGCTACTTCGAAGACTGTAAATCAAGCAACAAACCAAAGCCGCCTTCTCCTGGAAAGCCGACTCCTCCAGGAGGCAGTCAGCCGACACCTCCAGGAGGCAGTCAGCCGACACCTCCAGGAGGCACGCAACCAGCTCCACCTCCACCTCCACCCGAGGGTGGACAACCTGCACCACCCGGTGGTGGACAACCTTCTCCCCCGGGAGGAGAGCAACCTACTCCACCTGAAGGAGGGCAGCCGGCTCCTCCTGGAGGTGGACAACCTGCTCCTCCAGATGGTGGGCAACCAGCTCCACCAGGAGCTGGTCAGCCAACTCCACCAGCTGATGACGGACAACCAGCTCCTCCTCCAGGATGCGCGAAACAAGATATAGATAAGCTAATAGCTGAAGCTCTTGCACAATACAAGGCTCAATATGAGGAAGTTTCACGTCGATGAAAAAAAAAACATTACATGAATATGTATACAAAGAAAATGATTCATACTTAACATATTGTGCATCTTCCGACTTTATAATATCTGTTGCAAGTGTACTCAATTGTTTACGATTTCATCTATAAGACTATAAGTGATTCATTTGTATATTAACCGTTTCTCTTGGTATCTAAGTGGTTACAAAAGCACATATTTCTTACAGTATATGACTTATATCTAAACGTACGTTCTTTGTATAACACGAGCGGAGTCGGTGGTGATCGATATTTATTCATTACTTCTTCGGTAGAGACTTTTTACTCAATAAACAATTTTTTTAAAGCAGACTAACTATATCACAATATATAAGCAACAAAACTATGTGTCTTAAGAAAAACCTTGAAGCAATGACCATTACATTAACAAACATTGTCACACGATATAAATTATCGATGGACCACAAAAATTTTAGTAACTCAATTAATAATTGGTTAAATTATCATCCAGATAGAATTCTGTGAGTCAATAGTCAATCAGGGACGGAGCCAGGACCAAATATGACCGGGTGCACAAAATCTTTTGAACCGTAATACTGGAAACACATTTCGAAGGACCGAGTGCATTTAAGATGCATTTAGGAAAAATCGACGTTTTTTACGAAAATTAACACTACATCGAAAAAATCCATGGCGGGAACCCCCCTAGCTCCGTCCCTGTAGTCAATAACTGAGTGCTTGCATGCCGTTCATGTTTGGGTAGTACCGTAGTCGTCTTCTTTAAAACTGCGTGCACAAATGATAAAATATCATAATAACAAATTATAATTTTGTTCATGTTGGTCCTTTTGTATCAAGAGATATACATTGGCCGAAGATCCTCCTGTAAACAATCTCTCCACTGTCAAATTTATCTTGATAATAGAGATAGGATATGTCTACATTTCACTTCCCTCTTACCTTACTCTTGCGAGATTAGATTTTTTGTTGTTGTTAGGCCATTTGTATCAAGCTATAATATTTACTAGTCCTATAAATATTAGACTACTACAAGATATGATAGGATTCCATCTATTAAAGTTATAGATGTTGTGAAGTGATGTGACAATTCAACCGACAAATAAATGATAACTAGGGAGTAAAAAAATCTAAGTAAACACGACAACTTTAGATTGGCCTTAAGTGCTTTGTGTAAAATAACATAGTTTATCGTCAGCAAGATCATGCTCATATCCTTTGGGATTTGACTTTAAAGTGAATTTTTGAATTGTTGTGACAGACTCTCCATTTTTATAAACAACATTTTGAAACTTTCTTATCTTGTTTTACAAATCGACGATTTCATCAAGATAAGAATCAACTCGTTTTCTGGACTGTTGTTCCCGTTTCACAATTGTATAAAAACAATAAACCAACTGATTGTGAACAATGACTGAAAAGATACAAGTAAAAACACACTGATTAATTTTCAACTTATATATTCTTTATTAGAAATAAATCAAAAAGAATACATTACCCAAGTACTTGCGAAATAGTACTTGGGATTGAAATGACAAAGTATGGTATCTCCTCACTAAGCTCAGGCTAAGTCTAAGCACAACTACAAAGGTACCACTAAGCTATCTCAGGGACAGAGTTGTATTTGGAGGAGTGAAAGATGCCTTGTGTGTGTGTTTTACAATTAATCCACAAGCTTAAAAATCTTTCACTCCATCTCTTACGCTATTTATACAAGTGTGGTTTTAACTCTATCCTAGAGGACAAACTGACAGGTTACAGAAGACAAAATACTAATGTATTTTGTCTCTATTTACATTTGCTATTTAGGGTAAGTGACAGGGCTACTTTCTTCTAGTCACTGATGACACTGAGGCTGGTAACTTTGGTTGATAAGGACTTCGTCTTATCCATTTCAAACTTATCCCGCCTTGTCCCGCTCATTCTTCAGTCTTCATAGCCTTCAGTCTTTGTCTTTAGTTTGTCTTCAGTGGTAGTAGATGGTGAGGAGTTTCGGGATTCAGTGAGTTATTGTCATCACTCACTGAATCCATCATCTTCTTCTTGACTCAGTCTTCACCCTTTAAGTTCCGCCTTACTGGGTGGAGAGACTTCTTCTTTGTCTCTTACTTAGTATCCTAAAGACAGCTCACTGAGTGACTATGCACTCAGTGACTTGTTAGTGTTTAAGGAACTAAACACTTAGGGTATTTTCTATTCAAATCCTAGACTTAAGGGGTTTGGGTATTCACTGACCCAACAGTCTCCCCCTATTTGGATATACAAATAGCCTAAGTATTTGATTAGTGTAAGTGAGCAAGTGGCTTCTTCTTACACTGAATGTACTAATGAACATAATAAGGAACACTGAATATTTTAACAAAACATACATCATTTATTGATCAGATTACATAGTTCCTATCACTAGTACAAAAGATAAATGATAAAGCATATGATGTCAATCAAGATGGATTCCCAGTGCTTCTAGCTTTGGTTTCTTCTTGAGGAGGGTTTCTTTGTCAGGGTGCTCTCTTATCTTGGCATTCAGGTCAGTGCAGAACCTGATGTTTTCTGGAGTTTGGATTTGAGAGGCCACTGGTTGGTAGCTTGCCATTGTAGACACCCCTGCTAGATCAATGTCACTCCACCTTTGGAATGTTGGGTTCCCACAGACATCGATAAAGAAAAGTCCTCTTTCAGGCTTTTCAATAACCAAGCAATTCACAAACTTAACCCCTTCAGGTAGCTCCCTATTGCATTCAAGGCCTGATACCTTGATTTCAGGTCCAGATTCAACCCTTTTTCTTTTACCTTGGGATGGCTGAGACTGAGGCCCTTGAGCTGCAGTTAGAGCTGGTTATATCCCTAGCAGTGCTGGTGCATCCCTGAGTCTTTCATAACGTTTGCTGAAGGATTTCATCAGTTCCTTGACCACTGCTGTAACAATTCGCACTTTCAGGATTTCTATCCAATCTCAAATTTTTACTATTCATCTCGAGAAATTACTATTCACTTTCACTATTCATCCCATAAAAATTTTATTTCACATTCTCGTAAGATAAATTATTTTAGTAATATCCTGAGAGTTTGACAATCGTTAGATCATCTTCGCAAAAGTTATTAAGAAAACATCGTTTTAAAGTTTCATTTTGGTCGGAACACCATTTAAACATCCCGCCCATAACGAAAATCAACTCTGACAGTTTTCCTCACATCAGGTTAATTTTTAGATCACTCATAATCAATTAGAGAATTTTTTAAGATTTCATTTCAAAATGTTACCAAATAAACCCTGAGCCGTACGAGACTAAACTTACGTTTTAAACAAGTCTACGTAGACCCAGACTTAAACATTCCTGCACTGTATTTCCTAAGATGTTTAGACACTTTTATATTTTTTGGAAAAGTCAAACATATTTCCCTCCTCCATTGAACGTAAAGAAATTAACCTTGTACGTTCTACATTTTTGCTTAAATCGCGTAACTTTTAGACTTCACGTATAACTGTTAAGTTATCCCACGTATGACGAAAACCACATTTTGACATCTCATATCACTTTTAGACTAATTTTAGTCTACTCTAAATAAATTCACGATCATTTCCTTGAAATTTCGTTCTTTTCTGATAAACTGCGAATTACGCGTTTTTGACCCGTGTTTCCAGCTTTAAGCAGCGTTTTTTCACCCAATGAGACTTATCACCCATTTTATATTTTTAGATGGAGTATAATGATGAGTTTCATCATTCCTACAAGTTTCGTACTTTTACGATACCCGGTTTTACGTTTTATGGTTTAACAACTTACGGTTGGCATTTAACGGAACCAAATCATGCTCTAAACTCAAGATAAGACCAAGACTTATCATCTAAGCCACCTATGCATGTTATGGCCGACCTAAGGGGGGGGTCATCATTTTGGTGGCATAATCCAAACCATGGTTCATTTAGATCATTACATGTGTCCTAACTTAACCATGGTTAATATTTAACCCCATATATTGTTAACCAAACTTACCCTCCTATAAATAGCAAGTTAAATACATCCTAAAAACCCTAAAACACTAATTTGGGTCGTTCATAGCATAAAACCATCATATCTTCCATAATTTGATCTATAACCTCCAAGTTTATGCAAAGAAGTTTCAAGTAGTAAGTTACTACATCAAATCTCTAGCAAGTTTAAGTGATCTTCTTGAGTTTAGATCTACTCAAGTCACTTAGTACTTCATCACCAACTCTTCAAGATCACAAGGGTGCCAAGGTGTAGAAAGCTAGATCAATTCAAGGTCCTAAGTGTTCAATCAAAGTCCTATCCTTACTAAGTTACTCCTTTCTTAATTGAAAGCCAAAAGTTGTAAGCAACTAATCACCACCATCATCTCATCTTTATTATTCATAATCTTAACAATTTCATGCTATATATATAGTTACTATGTTAATTCATGATACTCAATCACATGTTTTAATTCACATATTGTCGTAAAAGTAACAAACTAGTAAACTAGTCATATTCTACACATTTGAGACCATTAAACCAGTCACATATGGACTTTCTAACTTATATACTATGGTAGACAAGATAAAAAGGTAAACATAGCAACTTGAATCACCCGAAACGGACAAACGAGTCAAAAGATACGGCCAAAAGAAGTTAGCGAAACTAAAACGCCGAAACTGCCTAAACACAAGCAGTTAAGGGTCTGTCCGTTTTAAAAGTGGTACTTCTGTTTCGAATCATTAAAAAGTTAAAACACGAAAGTTTTCCGGAACGACGTTTTCCTTCGGTATAAAAGAAGCTCGGACCCTGAAAACGCTTAAACAGGCCATTATCTTTC
The DNA here is from genome assembly GCA_910596185.1 of Chrysanthemum makinoi. Lineage (NCBI taxonomy): Eukaryota > Viridiplantae > Streptophyta > Magnoliopsida > Asterales > Asteraceae > Chrysanthemum > Chrysanthemum makinoi. The sequence continues at coordinate 297,129,588 of OU343223.1, forward strand.
AAAAACTGAAACTGCCCTATATATAGTTTCACGACTATACTTTTGTCACAAATAAAAGGAAAACCAAGAGGCCTAATGGCCTTAAGCCGAGACCACAGCCACAGCTAAGGCCAAGGCTGAGTCTCAAGACCATGGTAGCCTAGAACAAAGCCACGACAAGGCCATGGCTAAAGCCTCAAGAATTATTTAGCCGAGACCGTAAACCAAAGGCGTTAGCCTTGACAAACCTAAATGTATTCAATACAATTTGGATCTACTTCCTTGATAAACTATGAAACTATACTTGTAATAACCAACTTTACAATTTTGAAACTTGTAAACTTTTCTTTAAACACTTGTCACATAAATTATGATGATACTTGTAATAACCATTATGATTCCTAATCATAACCAAACAACCTTGTAACTTGTGTTTACAAACCATATGACACTTATGATATATAAATAAAACATATGTTCTATCTACTAAGTGCTACAAAACTAGGGAGCTTCATGTGAGGGGTTTCATTTAAGTAAAACATATCGACGAGTTGCTGGATTTACGATTTAAAGTGTCCTAGCTCCTCGAACGTTTACTACATGACCTCTGAATTGTGAGGGCCCGAACGGTAGTACGATATGTATAAACTAAAAACGTTTTCACAACTAGACCATTTCTATAAACGACATACACAAAAACCATGTACTACATCATGATCAACATAGAGACGTATATAGGCTTGTTATTTCTTTCGCATCATTATTTCAAACCTAAGTCGCAAAATCCTATTCTAGGTTGCTCGTAGAAGTTCTCACGGCATATCCATCATTCTCATTATACATTTGATATCATTTACTCTGAGGTGAGTTCATAGCCCCACTTTCTATTACTTAATTGTTTTACAAACCCTTGGGGGAAATACATGCTTTATTTTAAACCGAACACATTGTTTTCAAACTATATACTTATCTGATTGTTTTATTAGCACTAAGTTACCGCATTTGCCAAACTTAAGTCCCTTAATCATGAATCATTAATCACTAGTGAAAGTGGGCGCGAATATTGTGAATAGATCTATTGGGATTGACGAATCCCGTTTGTGTTGACGGGTAGGCAAAAAAAGCGCACTATATTTGAGTAACATTGGTAAAAATGGCAATTTTACCTGATAGGGCACGTACCGACATTTTCTCCAATTAATTTTGGAACACGTTAACGCCTTGATTGCATGATGCTTAGTCTAATAATAATTGTTTTGGTTTTCAAACCATTGGTGTGAATTTATAACTCACACTACAAACATAATGTGTTCAACCATCAAACAAACTCTATAAATTTAACTCAATCTTTGTGTTGACAGTTTTAAGCATGTATTTCAGGTCCATAATGTCGGAAGCTGGCACGGAAGAGCGAGGACTAGATCAAGAAGGCTATAAATATTTTATCATTCATAAAACATCAAAGACTTTATGTTGATGTATTTTGTAAACAATGGAACCAACTAGGACCTATTTTGTAAACTCTGATATATTTGAATAATTTGAATGATAAATCCTTTTTAAACGACTCCTTTAGAGATCGTTTTCTATTGTTATGACTGTTGTGCCATGAAGTAACACCCAGTTTGAATTCCGCTGCGTATCACGAAATTGGGGGTGTTACAGATTGGTATCAGAGCCACAGTTATAGAGAAACGGGTCTAATTGAGACTTAAACTATAACTACTTTTACAAACAAGAACATTTTATAGCCTTCCGTTCTCCGTGCTTTCCATCCTCCAGACGATTATGTGACTTTTAAGCATTTTAAACTATACAAACATACTAGTATACTGATATATACACTCGACATAATTTCAATCATAAACAATGTACTAAACATACCTGCATATTCCTATTCTAAGGAATTACGGCACAATCATATTTTCCCAATCTCCCAATCATGCATCTACTCGTGCATTTTAGGATTGTGAAACTTTATCCAAGACGTTGTAACTGATTACAATGGTCTTTCCTACTTCCCAGACATTGTGAGATACAATGGTCTCATTCATTTTTCAAGACACTGTGAGATACAGTAGTCTCTATTACACTCTCAGACACTGTAAATCCTACAGTGGTCTCATTTATTTCTCAAAACATTGAGTACACAATGATCTCTCCATCATTTCTCAAGACATTGTGAGTTACACAATGGTCTCTCCATCTTTTCTCAAGACATTGTGAGTTACACAATGGTCTCCCCATCTTTTCTCAAGACATTGTGAGTTACACAATGGTCTCTCCATCATTTCTCAAGACATTGTGAGTTACACAATAATCTCTCCATCATTTCTCAGACATTGTGAGTTACACAATGGTCTCAACTATTTCTCAGACATTGTGAGTTGCACAATGGTCTCAACTACTCCTCAGATATTGTAAATTATACAATAGACTCTAGAAATTATCTTATAAAACCTTATGTGATATTGTTTTACATGAAACCCATCACAATCTATCAATTTCCCTAATGAAAATACAAGAAATGGAATTTCTAAAGGACAAACTAATTCATCATCTACAAAAGCTGAAGTTCAGCAACTTTCTCTACATTCATCAAAATTCTCTTTTGAAACCTTCATTGTTAAATGTCTGTGAATCTTAGAATTACTTAAGATTTCCTTTCCTTTCCACACGTATCTACCCATACTATCTTCTATGCAATGGAATGTGAAAACATAGGTTACAAGTCTTTTATGGCCAGGACTTGCAACTTGATGGTTTGATATCGCCTTTGCTTAGTGGACAATTTCTCAAAAGCTATGGACATATCATGAGTATACCTAATTTAGGTATTTGAAAATTTTATCGAACCTCGGCTAAATATAGTCTAGTCACCTATATTTAACCTAGGGATAGTGGAACATAGTCTGACTAACTATGTTCGACTTAAATTTTTCAAACACTGAGAATAGTTATACAAGTGTTATATTCAAGTTAATTTCCAACTTAAACTCGATAAACCACCAGAATTCATTAAAAAGATCTAGAGACACGATAGTGTCTTACCACTCAGCAAAATCTTAACATCTTATTTATACTACCTAATTTCATTCTTGAAATTTTCATACATGAGATAATCCGAACTACTATCTTGGGATAGCCATCAAATCTTCTCGTCATTTCTTAGAAGTACTAGCCTGATTAGGTTTCAAGGATATCATTCCATCATATTCCTTTAAAATTCACTTGTGATTTTAAAACAAACTTGACATCTCTATCTAGGAATAATGGTAAGCGTACACTACACTCTTCTAATCACATCATTATCTGAACCCCTTATAAGTCAGTATGTAAAACTTTACAGTATCACGTTTCTTTCAAACACTAGTGGACATAAACACTATACGATATAGCCTTCCTTTCGAAACCACCTAAGACATGATAAACTTTGGAAATGGTTTGGATAACCACTTGCCACTAGCAAGATTTTCCCTACAACGATAGTTATCACATCATTACAAACCATTTCACATCAACAATATCTTACACCTTTGATTAACAACAATTACCCTAACAACAACAAAACTATTCCATTTTTAGGCACTATATAGACGAAAGTGTTAGTTAACCATTTGCTGGACTAAGGTGTTCAGAGATCACACACGAAACAACTAATGAGACCATACAAATACAAATTAGGCTCCGCACACAATCTATCATCAAAAACTCCGTGTTAGAAATTAAGGTTTTATTGATAGCCTCGATACAATAAGATATGATTCTTTTTGAGAATCAGGAAAAGCCAAACTTTAGGTATATTGGACTCTATAAAATTTAACAAAACCCTTTAGATTATCAACTTAAGCCGCATGGTACATAATACATTCTATGACCAGAAACTTGAGAACGCAAATATTAGAATTCGGCGCATACACCCACATTTTCCTAGACACTTCAACATCGGATAACACACACTGAATTCCGGGACGGAATTCCCGTTAAAGTGGTGAGACTGTAACAATTCGCATTTTCAGGATTTCTATCCATACTCAAATTGTGACAACTCGCAATTTCAAGTCATTTCTCAAGTTTTACTATTTCATTATTTATCGTAAACTAGGTTTACGTGTTCCAAATTCGCGTAACCTTAATGGTTTAGCGGCGAATTCATGATCATATCATCACGAACATTTCATATGGACTAAGTTTAGTCTACATTTCATTAGCATCATTTTCATCATGTTAGTTCATTCATGAATTTGCATTTCACATTAAACGCGTAAATTTCATATTAAATACAAAGCTATCGCGTAAGTTATTATTTTGAACATTTAATCCGATTCTTCGAAAATGATCCAGACATATTTTATACTTACATTTAGTTTATAATAAATGATATTTTGAGTTTACCTAGTGTTTTAAATTTATTTTGTATATAAATCGTTAAATTTATATTATTACGACACTTTTCTTAAAAACTACACGATAATTATTATATCACTCAAATTTTACAAGAAATGTATTTTTACAATTTTTTATGATCTCATTATACTTTACTTGGATCCATTAAAAATCTATTTTGAGCCAAAACTACCTTAAATACACTAATGTATATACAAGTTACAAAGTTACCTTTTACTATGTCAATTTACTTACACCATTTTTACACAATAATTAAAAGAAAAAAAAATGTATTTTAACAAATACATTCCCCTTGGCCGACAAGGGGTGAATGTATTAATTGATTGGTGAAAAATTTTCTTACAAGTTGAGACTTATACTCAATGTTACTTACACTTCATTCACTATCAATAATTCATAGTTCATTCAAGTTTCTCTCCCCTTGTTTTCTTTGTCTCCATAACCGGCCTTCACAAGGTATTGGTAGAGATCATCAAATTTTACAAGCTCAAGATTAAAACACTCTAGTTACACTCTTATTTAAGGTTTTGAAATAAAAACCTAGGGTGTTTAGGTTAATCCTTGTTCTAATCACCTCATCATAGTAGCTTGTAAGCATATTACTTTCATTTTATATCTTTCATTTTTATTTCATAAGTATTTCTTCATTTTTGAGCAAACATGCAAGACTTATTGTTGTTTATACCATTTTTACATTGATTTTAAGAGTTTGATATATAAAAGTCATCCTATAATTATTCCCTTGTTATATATTGGTCTTGATGATGTCTAGGAACCCATGACACCCTAAGAAGGTGTATGGTAGGATTAGAATAGCTTTGTAGTTGATTTGAAGGGATTGGAATAGGTTTAGTACGAGAAAAACTATTTTCGACAAGTATAAAAAGTGGTCTGATCTTGTTTTGAATTTCTGGAAAATCCGACAGTAGGCACGAATTTTTGGCCTAGATATTTAGAAAATATACTTTAAAACGAATCCGTGGCCGCTTGAACGGATTAAAACGGAGTTATAACGAAGAAGTTATGAATTTTTCAAGTTTGGCGACGAAATATATATTTTCTGAAATTTCAGCACACTATTATTGTTTTATTCGAGTCAAAAACGAGTCCTAAGCTTCATAAATTATTTCGACTTATCAAAAATATATTAGTATACTTTGATACGAAGCTAAGGACGTATAATACGTAGAAAACCGATTTGAAACGACTAAGATATACACGTTTTCATAAATTTCCGTAACTTTATTATTTTAGAAAAACTATATTATTTTTACGAGACAAGTGTTACGGTAACTAAAATGACCATATTGAGGCTGTTTTTAACGTTGACGTAGAACTTTTTATAACGAAATGTCTTCTAATAAAATTTAGATCACCAAGCATATTTTCTAAAACGACCAACCGTTTGTATAGCGGAGTTGTAATAAATTAATTACGGTTGCTTAAACTTTGCCGAAACTCATTTTTAAACCACATTTTAGACAAAATCACCATATTTAACCTCTATTATCTTTATGTTCGAGACCTCTATGACAAAAACTCATGTACTAAAACTTCTAGATTTTGATACAAGCTTTCCAAAAAGTTGAGTTCGTTCCTAACGTTCGACGTACACCATTTTACGACTAGCTTTTCGAAGCCATTTTGTCACTTTCATAAAATTTCCGACGACTTTATTTTACGACGAAAAGTTAAAATTTCACAATAAATCATTACAAAACTATTGTAGGATGACATTTTGACATAAATACTTGTAAAGTAATTTAAGAATGGTCAAGACGTCAAAAGAGTATTTTTCGACGATAAATATTATTTTCAAAACTCACAAATGGTATAAATAACATACGAAATGCATGCATAACATTACATCATAACTCATTACGTATCATATCATTCGTAATAGGTCATTTTCGAGATTCACGCTACATTTCAGTGTATCCACTTTTGCCATCGCATTATTGTCCAAGTGAGTTCATAGCCCCACTTTTACTCTTTTAACTGTTTTACAAACACTTGGGGGAGATACATGCTACATTTTTAATCGAACACAAATGCTTTGAACTACATGCTATATCCGAATGTTTTATTGTCACTAAGTATTTGCCATGTTCGAAGTCCCTACATCATGAACCATTAGTCACTGCGCGTGAGCGCGAATATTGTGAATATGCCTATGGAATTAACACTCCGCTCCTATTGACCCAGTTAGGGAAATCGAGCGCACTATATTGAATCATTAAGGTAAATTGGCAAGTTACTATTAGGCGGCGATGAACGATGATTACCATTTTTATTGGTGCGATGTTACGCTTTGGTGTCATGAACTTAGTGAAATAAATACGATTTTGTTTTCAACGATGAGTGTGAAACATTTTAACTCACACTACGATGATTGTGTTCAACCGAATTAATTAAACCTATGGATTTCACTCAACCTTTGTGTTGACCTTTTTAAGCATGTTTTATCTCAGGTATCTAAGGCATTCAATTCATGGCATGCATTTGGACACATCATGGAGAGTGCGGGACGACGTCGTCTCACTTGGGTTTTATGAACTTTAAAAACATCGTTTGACTTGTACTAAACTTATTTCCGTACATAGTAACTTTCATTTGGGACCTATCTTTGTAACTCTGAATGTTTTATTAAATCAAGCGATGTATTTTCCAAACGACACTTTAGGTCGTTCAATATAACAGTGATTGTGATGCTATGACAGTCAATCCCAGGAATTCCATTCCGCTGCAAAACAGATAATTTGGGGGTGTGACAGATTGGCATCAGAGCTTCGGTTATAGAGAACTGGGTTGCATCATTGACCCTAGACTATAACTACATCATCATAGCATCTCATCATTTCATCATAAGTGCATATTCACTTTACATGCGGTTTATACGTACATTTTCGAGTTATTTACTTTCATTTCAAAATCGATTGTCACATTGATGCCTTCAATTACCATCCCATCATACTCACATCACTTTGACATGGAGAATGCCCTGTCATTCCCTATCACAATTTTAACATTAGTTGACTCAACACCAAACATCATATGAGTCGATTAGTCCAAGCATTGCATAGTTACTCCTAAATTATACATAGCTTGATCACCTATGTCTAATTCAGGAAGAATCATGCAATGAAGAGAGTAGTAGGCTTATATGTGTAAGCAATTCCATGAGAGCAAAATTTTCAAAAGACCAGTTAATCAAACCGATTTAGCCTAATCTCATGACAGTTGTTTGATGAGTGTGGGATTAAGTAAAAATCGGTTACCTAAAAGTCTTTTGAGGGTTTTGCTCGAGAATGGGAATGTTTGCCACATCAAACCCTAAACCGGAGAGACTAACACGAACTGAATTCAGGGACTGAATTCCTTTTTGGATGGGCGAATGTGACAACTCGCAATTTCAAGTCATTTCTCAAGTTTCACTATTTCATTATTTATCGTAAACTAGGTTTACGTGTTCCAAATTCGCGTAACCTTAATGGTTTAGCGGCGAATTCATGATCATATCATCACGAACATTTCATATGGACTAAGTTTAGTCTACATTTCATTAGCATCATTTTCATCATGTTAGTTCATTCATGAATTTGCATTTCACATTAAACGCGTAAATTTCATATTAAATAAACGCTATCGCGTAAGTTATTATTTTGAACATTTAATCCGATTCTTCCGAAAATGATCCCGACATATTTTTATACTTACATTTAGTTTATAAAAATGATATTTTGAGTTTACCTAGTGTTTTAAATTTATTTTGTATATAAATCGTTAAATTTATATTATTACGACACTTTTCTTAAAAACTACACGATAATTATTATATCACTCAAATTTTACAAGAAATGTATTTTTACAAATTTTATGATCTCATTATACTTTACTTGGATCCATTAAAAATCTATTTTGAGCCAAAACTACCTTAAATACACTAATGTATATACAAGTTACAAAGTTACCTTTACTTATGTCAATTTACTTACACCATTTTTACACAATAATTAAAAGAAAAAAAAAATGTATTTTAACAAATACATTCCCCCTTGGCCGACCAAGGGGGTGAATGTATTAATTGATTGGTGAAAAATTTTCTTACAAGTTGAGACTTATACTCAATGTTACTTACACTTCATTCACTATCAATAATTCATAGTTCATTCAAGTTTCTCTCCTCTTGTTTTCTTTGTCTCCATAACCGGCCTTCACAAGGTATTGGTAGAGAATCATCAAAATTTTACAAGCTCAAGATTAAAACACTCTAGTTACACTCTTATTAAAGGTTTTGAAATAAAAACCTAGGGTGTTTAGGTTAATCCTTGTTCTAATCACCTCATCATAGTAGCTTGTAAGCATATTACTTTCATTTTATATCTTTCATTTTTATTTCATAAGTATTTCTTCATTTTTGAGCAAACATGCAAGACTTATTGTTGTTTATACCATTTTTACATTGATTTTAAGAGTTTGATATATAAAAGTCATCCTATAATTATTCCCTTGTTATATATTGGTCTTGATGATGTCTAGGAACCCATGACACCCTAAGAAGGTGTATGGTAGGATTAGAATAGCTTTGTAGTTGATTTGAAGGGATTGGAATAGGTTTAGTACGAGAAAAACTATTTTCGACAAGTATAAAAAGTGGTCTGATCTTGTTTTGAATTTCTGGAAAATCCGACAGTAGGCACGAATTTTTGGCCTAGATATTTAGAAAATATACTTTAAAACGAATCCGTGGCCGCTTGAACGGATTAAACGAGAGTTATAACGAAGAAGTTATGAATTTTTCAAGTTTGGCGACGAAATATATATTTTCTGAAATTTCAGCACACTATTATTGTTTTATTCGAGTCAAAAACGAGTCCTAAGCTTCATAAATTATTTCGACTTATCAAAAATATATTAGTATACTTTGATACGAAGCTAAGGACGTATAATACGTAGAAAACGGATTTGAAACGACTAAGATATACACGTTTTCATAAATTGCCGTAACTTTATTATTTTAGAAAAACTATACTATTTTTTTACGAGACAAGTGTTACGGTAACTAAAATGACCATATTGAAGGCTGTTTTTAACGTTGACGTAGAACTTTTTATAACGAAATGTCTTCTAATAAAATTTAGATCACCAAGCATATTTTCTAAAACGACCAACCGTTTGTATAGCGGAGTTGTAATAAATTAATTACGGTTGCTTAAACTTTGCCGAAACTCACTTTTTAAACCACATTTTAGACAAAATCACCATATTTAACCCCTATTATCTTTATGTTCGAGACCTCTATGACAAAAACTCATGTACTAAAACTTCTAGATTTTGATACAAGCTTTCCAAAACTGTTGAGTTCGTTTCCTAACGTTCGACGTACACCATTTTACGACTAGCTTTTCGAAGCCATTTTGTCACTTTCATGAAAATTCCGACGACTTTATTTTACGACGAAAAGTTAAAATTTCACAATAAATCATTACAAAACTATTGTAGGATGACATTTTGACATAAATACTTGTAAAGTAATTTAAGAATGGTCAAGACGTCAAAAGAGTATTTTTCGACGATAAATATTATTTTCAAAACTCACAAATGGTATAAATAACATACGAAATGCATGCATAACATTACATCATAACTCATTACGTATCATATCATTCGTAATAGGTCATTTTCGAGATTCACGCTACATTTCAGTGTATCCACTTTTGCCATCGCATTATTGTCCAAGTGAGTTCATAGCCCCACTTTTACTCTTTTAATTGTTTTACAAACACTTGGGGGAGATACATGCTACATTTTTAATCGAACACAAATGCTTTGAACTACATGCTATATCCGATGTTTTATTGTCACTAAGTATTTGCCATGTTCAAAGTCCCTACATCATGAACCATTAGTCACTTGCGAGTGAGCGCGAATATTGTGAATATGCCTATTGGAATTAACACTCCGCTCTATTGACCGTTAGGGGAAATCGGCGCACTATTTGAATCATTAAGGTAATTTGGCAAGTTACCTATTAGGGCGGCGATGAAACGATGATTACCAATTTTTATTGGTGCGAGGTTTCCTTTGGTGTCATGAACTAGTGAAATAAATCGATTTTGTTTTCAACGATGAGTGTGAAACATTTTAACTCACACTACGATGATTGTGTTCAAACGAATTAATTAAACCTATGGATTTCACTCAACCTTTGTGTTGACCTTTTTAGCATGTTTTATCTCAGGTATCTAAGGCATTCAATTCATGGCATGCATTTGGACACATCATGGAGTCGCGGTGGACGCGTCTCACTTGGGTTTTATGAACTATAAAAACATCGTTTGACTTGTACTAAACTTATTTTCCGTGCATAGTAACTTTCATTTGGGACCTATCTTTGTAACTCTGAATGTTTTTATTAAATCAAGCGATGTATTTTCCAAACGACACTTTAGGTCGTTCAATATAACTGTGATTGTGATGCTATGACAGTCAATCCCCAGGAATTCCATTCCGCTGCAAAACAGATAATTTGGGGGTGTGACACAAATTTTTACTATTCATCTCCAGAAATTACTATTCACTTTCACTATTCATCCCGTAAAAATTTTATTTCACATTCTCGTAAGATAAATTATTTTAGTAATATCCTGAGAGTTTGACAATCGTTAGATCATCTTCGCAAAAGTTATTAAGAAAACATCGTTTTAAAATTTCATTTTGGTCGGAACACCATTTAAACATCCCGCCCATAACGAAAATCAACTCTGACAATTTTCCTCACATCAGATTAATTTTTAGATCACTCATAACCAATTAGAGAATTTTTTAAGATTTCATTTCAAAATGTTACCAAATAAACCCTGAGCCGTACGAGACTAAACTTACGTTTTAAACAATTCTACGTAGACTCAGACTTAAACATTCTTGCACTGTATTTCCTAAGATGTTTAGACACTTTTACATTTATTGGAAAAGTCAAACATATTTCCCTCCTCCATTGACTGTAAAGAAATTAACCTTGTACGTTCTACATTTTTGCTTAATCGATAACTTTTAGACTTCACGTATAAATGTTAAGTTACCACGTATGGACAAACCACATTTTGACATCTCATATCACTTTTAGACTAATTTTAGTCAACTCTAAATAAATTCACGATCATTTCCACGAAATTGTTCTTTTCGATAAATAATAAACTGCGAATTACGCGTTTTTGACCCGTGTTTTCAGCTTTAAGCAGCGTTTTTGCACCCAATGAGACTTATCACCCATTTTATATTTTAGATGGATTATAATGATGAGTTTCATCATTTGTACAAGTTCGTATTTTACGATACCCGGTTTACGTTTTATGGCTTAACAACTTACGGTTGGCATTTAACGGAACCAAATCATGCTCTAAACTCAAGATAAGACCAAGACTTATCATCTAAGCCACCTATGCATGTTATGCCGACCTAAGGGGAGAGTCATCATTTTGGTGGCATAATCCAAACCATGGTTCATTTAGATCATTACATGTGTCCTAACTTAACCATGGTTAATATTTAACACAATATATGGTTAACCAAACTTACCCTCCTATAAATAGCAAGTGAAATACATCCTAAAACCCCTAAAACACTAATTTGGGTCGTTCATAGCATAAAACTATCATATCTTCCATAATTTGATCTATAAACTCCAAGTTTAGGCAAAGAAGTTTCAAGTAGTAAGTTACTACATCAAATCTCTAGCAAGTTTAAGTGATCTTCTTGAGTTTAGATCCACTCAAGTCACTTAGTACTTCATCACCAACTCTTCAAGATCACAAGGGTTCCAAGGTATAGAAAGCTAGCTCAATTCAAGGTCCTAAGTGTTCAATCAAAGTCTTATCCTTACTATGTTACTCCTTTCTTAATTGAAAGCCAAAAGTTGTAAGCAACTAATCACCACCATAATCTCATCTTTATTATTCATAATCTTAACAATTTCATGCTATATATATAGTTACTATGTTGATTCATGATATACATATACTCAATCACATGTTTTAATTCACATATTGTCGTAAAGTAACAAACTAGTAAACTAGTCATATTCTACACATTTGAGACCATTAAAACCAGCCACATATGGACTTTCTAACTTACATACTATGGTATACAAGATAAAAAGGTAAACATAGCAACTTGAATCACCCGAAACGGACAAACGAGTCAAAAGATACGGCCAAAAGAAGTTAGCAAAACTAAAACGCCGAAACTGCCTAAACACAAGCAGTTAAGGGTCTGTCCGTTTTAAAAGTGGTACTTCTGTTTCGAATCATTAAAAAGTTAAAACACGAAAGTTTTCCGGAACGACGTTTTCCTTCGGTATCAAAGAAGCTCGGACCCTGCAAACGCTTAAACAGGCCATTATCTTTCAAAAACTGAAACTGCCCAATATATAGTTTCACGACTATATTTTTGTCACAAATAAAAGGAAAACCAAGAGGCCTAATGGCCTTAATCCGAGACCACAGCCATGGCTAAGGCCAAGGCTGAGTCTCAAGACCATGGTAGCCTAGAACAAAGCCACAGCAAGGCCATGGCTAAAGCCTCAAGACTTATTTAGCCGAGACCGTAAACCAAAGGCCTTAGCCTTGGCAAACCTAAATGTATTCAAGACAATTTGGATCTACTTCCTTGATAAACTATGAAACAATACTTGTAATAACCAACTTTACAATTTAGAAACTTGTAAACTTTTCTTTAAACACTTGTGACATAAATTTTGACGATACTTGTAATAACCATTATGATTCCTAATCATAACCAAACAACCTTGTAACTTGTGTTTACAAACCATATGACACTTATGATATATAAATAAAACATATGTTTTATCTACTAAGTGCTACGAAACTAGGGAGCTTCATGTGAGGGGTTTCATTTGAGTAAAACGTATCGACGAGTTGCTGGATTTACGATTTAAAGTGTCCTAGCTCCTCGAACGTTTACTACATGACCTCTGAATTGTAATGGCCCCAAAGGGTAGTACGATATGTATAAACTAAACACGTTTTCACAACTAGACCATTTCTATAAACGACATACACAAAAACCATGTACTACATCATGATCAACATAGAGACGTATATAGGCTTGTTATTTCTTTCGCATCATTATTTCAAACCTAAGTCGCAAAATCCTATTCTAGGTTGCTAGTAGAAGTTCTCACGGCATATCCATTATTCTCATTATACATTTGATATCATTTACTCTGAGGTGAGTTCATAGCCCCACTTTCTATTACTTAATTGTTTTACAAACCCTTAGGGGAGATACATGCTTTATTTTAAACCGAACACACTGCTTTCAAACTATATACTTATCTGATTGTTTTATTAGCACTAAGTTACCGCATTTGCCCAACTTAAGTCCCTTAATCATGAATCATTAATCACTAGTGAGAGTGGGCGCGAATATTGTGAATAGATCTTTTGGGATTGACGAATCCCGTTTGTGTTGACCGGGTAGGCAAACAAACGCACTATATTTGAGTAACATTGGTAAAATGGCAATTTTACCGATAGGGCACGTCCGACATTTTCTCCAACTAATTTTGGAACACGTTAACGCCTTGATTGCATGATGCTTAGTCTAATAATAACTGTTTGTGTTTTCAAACCATTGGTGTGAATTTCTAACTCACACTACAAACATAAAGTGTTCAACCATCAAACAAACTCTATGAATTTCACTCAACCTTTGTGTTGACAGTTTTAAGCATGTATTTCAGGTCTATAATGTCGGAAGCTGGACGAAGCGAGGACTAGATCAAGAAGGCTATAAATATTTTATCATTCATAAAACATCAAAGACTTTATGTTGATGTATTTTGTAAACAATGGAACCAACTAGGACCTATTTTGTAAACTCTGATATATTTGAATAATTTGAATGATAAATCCTTTTTAAACGACTCCTTTAGAGATCGTTTTCTATTGTTATGACTGTTGTGCCATAAAGTAACACCCAGTTTGAATTCCGCTGCGTATCACGAAATTGGGGGTGTTACAACTGCATTTTGCTTCTTCTCGATAATTGGACCAAGCTCATCAAGTTCAGTGATCCCAAAGTCAGTGAATTTCAAGGGATCATGAACCTCAAAATGTCTTTTATCATCCCTCCTGTAGACGTTCATTGCCAGTGGTTTGGATTTAGGGATGATTTTCACATCAGTGATTTTCTCAGGTAGCCTTCTACTTGTCATGGTCCGGTTGTAGTGGTTGATCATTTCTTGCCTGATAGCAGCAGCCTTCTTGTTCTTTTAATCAAGCTTCTTTCTCATAGCAGCCATTTCAGCATTCTGAGCATCTTTGAATTGTTAGCATGCCTGTCCCTTTTCAAGCTTCTTAGGATCAATCCCAATCTTTTCAGCTTCTTCAGCAACTACTTTAATCAAGGCATCTTTGCTTCTTTTCTCTTCCTCAGTCAGTTTCTTGAGTCTTTCTTCTTTTTCAAGATATGCTGCGAGCTGTTCTGGACTGAGCTTGTACTTTTTGCCTTGTATTTCGTACAGGATTTTTTCAGGCTTAGGTGTGATCATGATTGCTTTGCCTTTATCCTGAGCTGATGAAGAAGAGGATACCAGTGGGGGTGTTGTTGTGATTATTGGTGTTGTTGTTGTTGTCATAGTCACTGAGGTTGGTGTTCCTGATGGTGGAATGGATGATATAGGTGTTGCTGATACAGGTAGAGCAGGCTCCCCCTCAGTGTGAGAAGGAGTTTCTTCAGTGGCTCTCTCCCCCTCAACTGTTGTTGCAACGTCAGTGAGATCAAGAGTTGCTTGGGATACTGACGGAGAAGGAGTTGCTTGATCTTTGAAGGCTTGATATATCTCCGATACCATGGTCTTGATGTCGGATGTATCTTGTTGAAGACTGGTGACCTTTTCAGCAAGATTGGCCTGAGATAATTCCAGTGCGGTCATTCTAGGCCCAAGATTCCAGGCCATAGAAGACGATGCTTTAGCTAGATCAGTAACATTAGCATCCAGTGAACCCAATGTGGATTGAAGAGACTGAATGGAAGACTGAAGACCCTGAATATTTGCAGAGTTGAGCATGTTGATCAATTCAGTGAGACTAGAGGAGTTCTTCATGTAGACCTCAGTAGCCTCCAACACTTTGGAGTTAAGTGCTGGGTCTTCTTTAACAGAATCCCTGATTTCATCCAATTTGGTGTGAGACTCCTGAAAGTACTTGAGAAATTTAACCAGGTTTTCATCCAGTCTTTGCAGATGTTGATACATGAGCTCCCTGTACTCGTCAGTGTTGGCATTGGTAGTGAGCACTTCAGCCTTTAGATCAGCATAACTGGCAACAACTTCAACATGCTGATCCCAGAGAGTATCAGTAACACCGAAGTATAGCTTCCTTGAGGCCTTTGTGATCCACATAACAAGCTGCCTTTCAGTCAGTGGAAGAATGTTGTCATACTTTTTCAGTTCCTCAGGACAGGAGGAAGAGGAGTCAGAGTCATTATCATCAGGCTGAACCGGTGACTCTTTAGTTTCTTATGGATCAGGCTGATGCTTTTGTTCCTGTGATTGAACATCAGTGTCCATTTCTTCTCCAGCTGAAAGTATTTCTTCTTCACTGTCAGCGAGCTCTTCATCAGAGAACAGTATGTCATTAACTTCAGCAACCGTCAATAAACCAATGCTGGTGATGGGTTCCATATCAGTGGGTGGTTTTTGTCCCTCGGAGTCTTTGTCCCCCTGTGCTCCTTCAAGCAATGGTGGGTGATTCCTAGGGCCATCCTTAGAAGCGGTGGCAGTGATATCTCTATCAGTGGGTTGTTTGTTTCCCTCTGGATCTTGGGGAGTAGTCTGTGGGACCAAGGGCACTGACTGTGATGTATCAGTGTCCTTCGATGTCACCAGGGTGGTTGTTGCTTGGTCGCCCTTGGGTGTCTTATCAGTCTGGGGCTTTTTGTGCCTTTTGGGCTGTGCTCCAGAAGTCTCAGGGCCCTGAGACTTGGGTTTAGTCTTAGTCCAAGTCTGAGACTTCCCCTTTCTTTTTTTGGGAGCAGGGTTTGGAGACACGGAATCCGCCTGGTTGTTTACAGCAACCATGTGGGCCGTCAATTCAATATCAGTGACCAGGGATGGGTTCTTTTGAAAATTTGAGGCACTCAGGGTGGTTGGTAAAGCACCATATTGAAAATCCTGAGTGTAGTTGCAACCCAGTAACACTTACAAAGCACAAGAAACAAATCTAGGGTATGAAACGTATTTCACCCTAGTTTTGTTCTGTAGCTTGGTTACGAGATCACTATAAATGATCTCCCCCATGTCGACATTAGTACCAGTCATCAAGCAGTAGGCCATCATCAACTGAATAGAATTAATCTATTCAGTGGATGAGTGGTTCCCGCCGAGAACCTGAATCACAAATGTGAACAGGATCCTCCAAGCCACGGGAAAAGAGTTCTTGGTGACTGGGGTTTTGTCTAAAAGTTTTGGATCAAGAGCAATTTTTTCTAACTCAGCCTTTACAATGGCTGGGTCAGGGAGAGGAACATATTTTCCTTTGTTGTAGTCAAGCCCTGTTGATGAACAAAAAGTTTTGAAGTCCAGGGTGACAATTTGTTGCCCATTTAAAATAGAGAACCTGATGAGAAAATCCCTGAGGGGTCTTGGTATATTCTCATCAGTGGAGGGTGTCGGGTCATAGGCCACTGCAGTTACCCAAAACTCCCTGAGAAAGTTATGGTACACTATAGATGGGGACCGAGTAAAGGCCTGTTTTAGTGGGCAGTTCAGTAAAAATTTCTTGATTCCCTTATAGGCTGGGACATCATGTGGGTATTCAAAGTTGCCTATAACATTATTTGTTTTGAATTCAACGTTTTCTAGACCGCCTACCCACTGAGGTGCAAACTGAAGAGACTGTGTTCTTGCCATTTCCATTCAGAAAAATTTTAGGGTTTTGAAAAAAATTTCTTGACAAGAACAATCAAAGAGGTTTGAGTCTCTTGAGTTTTGTGATGAAAAGCCTTTTTTAAATTGTTTACAAAGAAGATTTTACTGAAAACTGGTTGAGGATTTAAAGAACACACAAAGTTTTCTGGGTTTGAGAGTTGATTTTGGCAGAGTTTAGATGCAGAAAATAATTTGTGTGTGTTTTAATGTTTTGAGAAGGGTATTTATAGAGTGGTGAGAAGGGTAGATTTTGCATATGTGAGGATTTGTAAAGTTGGTTTTGAAAACGTTTCATTTTCCTCATTTAATGCGACCACTCACTACATGCAAGTTTTCTCATGGTTTTCCAGGGAACAGTTGCAGTGCACAGTAAAAGTGCATTCTACAGTATTAAAATATCCTTAGGATATTTGTTGTGAGAGAAGACTTTTAATGCCAAGTGGGATGAGGTAAGGTTTGAGGGACCCTTGACATAGGTGACAGAAGGACATAGAGACATATATTCCTATATTAAATTGGTATGTTTACCAACCTAGGACATTTAAGTAACTGAAATACTTAGTGCATTTAGTTACTCATTCAATTCTCAATATCTAATGTCAGGGTCCCTGAATGAGTCTTACTCATTCAGTGAGATTATTTTGGGTTTTGTTCAGGGAGCAGGAACCATTTCAGAGAGAACTCACTGAGATTGGGATTGATTTTCAGGTTGTTGACTTTCAATGTCGAGCATTCCCAATTCAACTTTCAGTCTCCTGAAGGTAGGTTCATCCAAGGGTTTGGTGAAGATATCAGCAAGTTGATATTCAGTAGGGATTAAGTGGAGTTTTATATCTCCTTTCATGATGTGGTCCCTGATGAAATGATATCTGATATCAATGTGTTTGGTTCTATGGTGGAGGACAGGGTTGTTGGAGATTGCAATAGCATTGGTGTTGTCACAAAAAATGGGTACCATTTTGTAATGGATGTCATAGTCACTGAGTTGACTTTTCATCCATAGCACATTAGCACAACATCCTGCAGCAGCCATATATTCAGCTTCAGCAGAAGACATAGCCACT
>OU343223.1:297148089-297259194 GCA_910596185.1 Chrysanthemum makinoi
TTTTAGCATGGATGTAATATCTCAATTGACTTGTTCATTAATTTCTATTTTAATGACAGAAATCACGTCCGTCAAGGAAAATATGTGAAAACCGAGTAAGACTTGGTTTGGAAACTGCAAGGCTGAAGACAAGTGTGACAAGCAGTGCATCGATTGGAGGGTGCACAACATGGACTTGTCACCAACGTGAAGCCAAATACATGTGCTTTTGCACCGCCGAGACTGTAAATCAAGCAACAAACCAAAGCCGCTTCTCTGGAGAAAGCGACTACTCCGGAAGCGGTCGACCCGACTCCTCGGGCGGTCGACCGACACCTCCGGAGACGCGCAACCCGGCTCCACCTCCACCTCCTCCCGGGTGGACAGCACTGCACCACCGGTGGTGGACAACCTTCTCCCGGGAGGAGAGCAGCACCTCCCCACGAAGGAGGCGGCCCGGCTCACGGAGGTGGACAACTGCTCCTCCCGGATGGTGGGCAACCCGGCTCCACCGGGGGCTGGTGATAACTCCACCGGTGATGGCGGACAACAGGCTCCTCCTCCGAGGATGTGCTTGAAACAAGATATAGATAAGCTAATAGCTGAAGCTCTTGCACAATACAAGGCTCAATATGAGGAAGTTTCACGTCGATGAAAAAAAAAACATTACATGAATATGTATACAAAGAAAATGATTCATACTTAACATATTGTGCATCTTCCGACTTTATAATATCTGTTGCAAGTGTACTCAATTGTTTACGATTTCATCTATAAGACTATAAGTGATTCATTTGTATATTAACCGTTTCTCTTGGTATCTAAGTGGTTACAAAAGCACATATTTCTTACAGTATATGACTTATATCTAAACGTACGTTCTTTGTATAACAGCAAGTCGGTGGTGATCGATATTTATTCATTACTTCTTCGGTAGAGACTTTTTACTCAATAAACAAATTTTTAAAGCAGACTAACTATATCACAATATATAAGCAACAAAACTATGTGTCTTAAGAAAAACCTTGAAGCAATGACCATTACATTAACAAACATTGTCACACGATATAAATTATCGATGGACCACAAAAATTTTAGTAACTCAATTAATAATTGGTTAAATTATCATCCAGATAGAATTCTGTGAGTCAATAGTC
The DNA here is from genome assembly GCA_910596185.1 of Chrysanthemum makinoi. Taxonomy (NCBI): domain Eukaryota; kingdom Viridiplantae; phylum Streptophyta; class Magnoliopsida; order Asterales; family Asteraceae; genus Chrysanthemum; species Chrysanthemum makinoi. Next base: position 297,149,226 of record OU343223.1, read on the forward strand.
AATGAGGGGCGGGTAGGACCAAATATGACCGGGTCTTATGAAATCTTTGAGCAAGTATCTTGGAAACAATTTCGAAGGACCGAGTGCATTTAAGATGCATTTAGGAAAAATCGGCGTTTTTCTGAAAATTACACTCATCGAAAAAATCCTGGCGGGAACCCCCTAGCTCCGTCCCATGAGTAAATAACTGAGTGCTTGCATGCCGTTCATGTTTGGGTAGTACCGTAGTCGTCTTCTTTAAAACTGCGTGCACAAATGATAAAATATCAGAATAACAAATTATAATTTTGTTCATGTTGGTCCTTTTGTATCAAGAGATATACATTGGCCGAAGATCCTCCTGTAAACAATCTCTCCACTGTCAAATTTATCTTGATAATAGAGATAGGATATGTTTACATTTCACTTCCCTCTTACCTTACTCTTGCGAGATTAGATTTTTTGTTGTTGTTAGGCCATTTGTATCAAGCTATAATATTTACTAGTCCTATAAATATTAGACTACTACAAGATATGATAGGATTCCATCTATTAAAGTTATAGATGTTGTGAAGTGATGTGACAATTCAACGAACAAATAAATGATAACTAGGGAGTAAAAAAATCTAAGTAAACACGACAACTTTAGATTGGCCTTAAGTGCTTTGTGTAAAATAACATAGTTTATCGTCAAGAATCATGCTCATATCCTTTGGGATTTGACTTTAAAGTGAATTTTTGAATTGTTGTGTGAGACTCTCCATTTTTATAAACAACATTTTGAAACTTTCTTATCTTGTTTTACAAATCGACGATTTCATCAAGATAAGAATCAACTCGTTTCGGACTTTGTTCCCGTTTCACAATTGTATAAAAACAATAAACCAACTGATTGTGAACAATGACTGAAAAGATACAAGTAAAAACACACTGATTAATTTTCAACTTATATATTCTTTATTAGAAATCAATCAAAAGAATACATTACCCAAGTACTTGCGAAATAGTACTTGGGATTGAAATGACAAAGTATGGTATCTCCTCACTAAGCTCAGGCTAAGTCTAAGCACAACTACAAAGGTACCACTAAGCTATCTCGGGGACGAGTTGTATTTGGAGGAGTGAAAGATGCCTTGTGTGTGTGTTTTACAATTAATCCACAAGCTTAAAAATCTTTCACTCCATCTCTATTTATTTATACAAGTGTGGTTTTAACTCTATCCTAGAGGACAAGCGGCCAGATTCTGACAAAATACTAATGTATTTTGTCTCTATTTACATTTGCTATTTAGGGTAAGTGACAGTACTTTTTCTAGTCATCGATGACACCGAGGCGGTAACTTTGGTTGATAAGACTTCTTCCATTTCAAACTTATCCGCCTTGTCCCGCCATTCTTCGTCTTCATAGCCTTGGTCTTTGTCTTTAGTTTGTCTTCGGTGGTAGTAGATGGTGAGGAGTTTGGGGATTCATGAGTTATTGTCATCACTCACTGAATCCACCATCTTCTTCTTGACTCATTCTTCACCCTTTAAGTTCCGCGCCTACTGGGTGGAGAGACTTCTTCTTTGTCTCTTACTTAGTATCCTAAAGACAGCTCACTGAGTGACTATGCACTCAGTGACTTGTTAGTGTTTAAGGAACTAAACACTTAGGGTATTTTCTATTCAAATCCTAGACTTAAGGGGTTTGGGTATTCCACCACAGCAGTCTCCCCATTTGGATATACAAATAGCCTAAGTGTTTGATTAGTGTAAGTGAGCAAATGGCTTCTTCTTACATTGAATGTACTAATGAACATAATAAGGAACACTGAATATTTTAACAAAACATACATCATTTATTGATCAAATTACATAGTTCCTATCACTAGTACAAAAGATAAATGATAAAGCATATGATGTTAATCAAGATGGATTCCCAGTGCTTCTAGCTTTGGTTTCTTCTTGAGGAGGGTTTCTTTATCAGGGTGCTCTCTTATCTTGGCATTAGTCGGTGCAGAGCCGATGTTTTCCGGAGTTTGGATTTGAGAGGCCAGCGGTTGGTAGCTTGCCATTGTAGACACCTGCTAGATCAATGTCACTCCACCTTTGGAATGCTGGGTTCCCGTAGACATCAATGAAGAAAAGTCCTCTTCGGGCTTTTCAATAACCAAGCAATTCACAAACTTAACCCCTTCGTAGCTCCCTATTGCATCCAGGCGAGGTACCTTGATTTCAGTCAGATTCAACCCTTTTTCTTTGGGATGGGCTGAGGCTGAGACCCTTGAAGCGCGATTAGAGCGGGTTGTATCCCTAGCAAGATCTTTGGTGCATCCGAGTCTTTCATAATGCTTGCGAAGGATTTCATCGTTCCTTGACCACTGTTAACAATTCGCATTTTCGAATTTCTATCCAATCTCAAATTTTACTATTCATCTCGAGAAATTACTATTCACTTTCACTATTCATCCCATAAAAATTTTATTTCACATTCTCGTAAGATAAATTATTTTAGTAATATCACGAGTTTGACAATCGTTAGATCATCTTCGCAAAAGTTATTAAGAAAACATCGTTTTAAAGTTTCATTTTGGTCAGAACACCATTTAAACATCCGCCCATAACGAAAATCAACTCGGCAGTTTTCCTCACATCAGGTTAATTTTAGATCACTCATAATCAATTAGAGAATATTTAAGATTTCATTTAAATGTTACCAAATAAACCCTGGTAGATGCGAGACTAAACTTACGCTTTTAAACAATTCTACGTGACCCAGACTTAAACATTCTACTTGTATTTCCTAAGATGTTTAGACACTTTTATATTTTTGGAAAAGTCAAACATATTTCCCTCCTCCATTGACCATAAAGAAATTAACCTTGTGCGTTCTACATTTTTGCTTAAATCGCGTAACTTTTAGACTTCACGTATAACTGTTTATTTATCCGTGACCGAAAACCACATTTTGACATCTCATATCACTTTTAGACTAATTTTAGTCTACTGTAAATAAATTCACGATCATTTCCTTGAAATTTCGTTCTTTTCTGATAAACTGCGAATTAGCGTTTTGACCGTGTTTCCAGCTTTAAGCAGCGTTTTTTCACCCAATGAGACTTATCACCCATTTTATATTTTTAGATGGAGTATAATGATGAGTTTCATCATTCCTACAAGTTTCGTACTTTTACGATACCGGTTTTACGTTTATGGTTTAACAACTTACGGTTGGCATTTAACGGAACCAAATCATGCTCTAAACTCAAGATAAGACCAAGACTTATCATCTAAGCCACCTATGCATGTTATGGCCGACCTAAGGGGGGGGTCATCATTTTGGTGGCATAATCCAAACCATGGTTCATTTAGATCATTACATGTGTCCTAACTTAACCATGGTTAATATTTAACCCCATATATGGTTAACCAAACTTACCCTCCTATAAATAGCAAGTGAAATACATCCTAAAAACCCTAAAACACTAATTTGGGTCGTTCATAGCATAAAACCATCATATCTTCCATAATTTGATCTATAACCTCCAGTTTATGCAAAGAAGTTTCAAGTAGTAAGTTACTACATCAAATATCTAGCAAGTTTAAGTGATCTTCTTGAGTTTAGATCCACTCAAGTCACTTAGTACTTCATCACCAACTCTTCAAGATCACAAGGGTGCCAAGGTGTAGAAAGCTAGATCAATCCAAGGTCCTAAGTGTTCAATCACAGTCATATCCTTACTAAGTTACTCCTTTCTTAATTGAAAGCCAAAAGTTGTAAGCAACTAATCACCACCATCATCTCATCTTTATTATTCATAATCTTAACAATTTCATGCTATATATATAGTTACTATGTTAATTCATGATACTCAATCACATGTTTTAATTCACATATTGTCGTAAAAGTAACAAACTAGTAAACTAGTCATATTCTACACATTTGAGACCATTAAAACCAATCACATATGGACTTTCTAACTTATATACTATGGTAGACAAGATAAAAAGGTAAACATAGCAACTTGAATCACCCGAAGCGGACAAACGACTCAAAAGATACGGCCAAAAGAAGTTAGCGAAACTAAAATGGCTGCCTAAACACAAGCGGTTAAGGGTTACATCCGTTTAAAAGTGGTACTTACGAATCATTAAAAGTTAAAACACGAAAGTTTTCGAACGACGTTTTCCTTCGTATAAAGAAGCTCGGACCCTGCGGCTTAACAGGCCATTATCTTTCAAAACTGAAACTGCCCTATATATAGTTTCACGACTATACTTTTGTCACAAATTAAAGTGAAACCAAGAGGCCTAATGGCCTTAAGCGTTGACCACGGCTAAGGCCAAATTTGAGTCTCAAACCATGGTAGCCTAGAACAAAGCCAGGACAAGGCCATGGCTAAAACCTCAGAATTATTTAGGCAGAGGCCGTAAACCAAAGGCCTTAGCCTTGACAAACCTAAATGTATTCAATACAATTTGGATCTACTTCCTTGATAAAATATGAAACTATACTTGTAATAACCAACTTTACAATTTAGAAACTTTTAAACTTTTCTTTAAACACTTGTCACATAAATTATGATGATACTTGTAATAACCATTATGATTCCTAATCATAACCAAACAACCTTGTAACTTGTGTTTACAAACCATATGACACTTATGATATATAAATAAAACATATGTTCTATCTACTAAGTGCTACAAAACTAGGGAGCTTCATGTGAGGGGTTTCATTTGAGTAAAACGTGTCGACGAGTTCTTTGGATTTGATTTAAAGTGTCCTAGCTCCTTTAACGTTTACTGCATGACCTCTGAATTATGATGGCCCGAACGGTGTAAGAATAAACTAAACACGTTTTCACAACTAGACCATTTCTATAAGCGACATACACAAAAACCATGTACTACATCATGATCAACAGCATTATATAGGCTTGTTATTTCTTTCAGCATCATTATTTCAAACCTAAGTGCAAAAATCCTATTCTAGGTTGCTAGTAGAAGTTCTCACGGCATATCCATCATTCTCATTATACATTTGATATCATTTACTCTGAGGTGAGTTCATAGCCCCACTTTTTTATTACTTAATTGTTTCAAACCCTGGGAAATACATGCTTTATTTTAAACCGAACACATTGTTTTCAAACTATATACTTATCTGATTGTTTTATTAGCACTAAGTTACCGCATTTGCCAAACTTAAGTCCCTTAATCATGAATCATTAATCACTAGTGAAAGTGGGCACGAATATTGTGAATAGATCTATTGGGATTGACGAATCCCGTTTGTGTGATGACCGTAGAGCAAAGCACTATATTTGAGTAACATTGGTAAAAATGGCAATTTTACACGATAGGCGCATCTTGACATTTTTCTCCAATTAATTTTGGAACACGTTAACGCCTTGATTGCATGATGCTTAGTCTAATAATAATTGTTTTGGTTTTCAAACCATTGGTGTGAATTTATTCCTTGCTACAAACACTAATGTGTTCAACCATCAAACAAACTCTATAAATTTAACTCAATCTTTGTGTTGACAGTTTTAAGCATGTATTTAGTCCATAATGTCGGCGCTTGCGGAAGAGCGAGGACTAGATCAAGAAGGCTATAAATATTTTATCATTCATAAAACATCAAAGACTTTAAATTGATGTATTTTGTAAAAATGGAACCAACTAGGACCTATTTTGTAAACTCTGATATATTTGAATAATTTGAATGATAAATCCTTTTTAAACGACTCCTTTAGAGATCATTTTCTATTATTATGATTTGTTGTACCATGAAGTAACACCCAGTTTGAATTCCGCTGCGTATCCGCGAAAATTGGGGGTGTTACAGATTATTCGAGACCACAGTTATAGAAACGGGTCTAATTGAGACTTAAACTATAACTACTTTTACAAACAAGAACATTTTATAGCCTTCCGTTCTCCGTGCTTTCCATCCTCCAGACGATTATGTGACTTTTAAGCATTTTAAACTATACAAACATACTAGTATCTTACGATATATACACTCGACATAATTTCAATCATAAACATGTACTAAACATACACTTGCATATTCCTATTCTAAGGAATTACGGCACAATCATATTTTCCCAATCTCCCAATCATGCATCTACTCGTGCATTTTAGGATTACGAAACTTTATCCAAGACGTTATGGCGATTACAATGGTCTTTCCTACTTCAGGACATTGTGAGATACAATGGTCATTCATTTTCAAGAACCTTTGTGAGATACAGTAGTCTCATTACACTCTCGGTTTCTTTGTAAATCCACAATGGTCTCATTTATTTCTCAAAACATTATGAGTACACAATGATCTATCCATCATTTCTCAAGCATTGTGAGTTACACAATGGTCTCTCCATCTTTTCTCAAGACATTGTGAGTTACACAATGGTCTCCCCATCTTTTCTCAAGACATTGTGAGTTACACAATGGTCTCTCCATCATTTCTCAAGACATTGTGAGTTACACAATAATCTCTCCATCATTTCTCGGACATTGTGAGTTACACAATGGTCTCAACTATTCTCGGAGACATTGTGAGTTGCACAATGGTCTCAACTCTCCTCGGATATTGTAAATTATACAATAGACTCTAGAAATTATCTTATAAAACCTTATGTGATATTGTTTTACATGAAACCCATCACAATCTATCAATTTCCCTAATGAAAATACAAGAAATGGAATTTCTAAAGGACAAACTAATTCATCATCTACAAAAGTTTGAGTTCACAACTTTCTCTACATTCATCAAAATTCTCTTTTGAAACCTTCAATTGTTAAATGTCGTGAATCTTAGAATTACTTAAGATTTCCTTTCCTTTCCACATTATCTACCCATACTATCTTCTATGCAATGGAATGTGAAAACATAGGTTACAAGTCTTTTATAGCCGGGACTTGCAACTTGATGGTTTGATATCGCCTTTGCTTAGTGGACAATTTCTCAAAAGCTATGGACATATCATGAGTATACCTAATTTAGGTATTTGAAAATTTTATCAACCTCATTAAATATAGTCTAGTCACCTATATTTAACCTAGGGATAGTGGAACATAGTCGACTAACTATGTTGACTTAAATTTTTCAAACACTGAGAATAGTTATACAAGTGTTATATTCAAGTTAATTTCCAACAAACTTCGATAAACCACCGAATTCATTAAAATATCTAGAGACGATAGTGTCTTACCACTCAACAAAATCTTAACATCTTATTTATACTACCTAATTTCATTCTTGAAATTTTCATACATGAGATAATCCGAACTACTATCTTGGGATAGCCATCAAATCTTCTCGTCATTTCTTAGAAGTACTAGCCTGATTAGGTTTCAAGGATATCATTCCATCATATTCCTTTAAAATTCACTTGTGATTTTAAAACAAACTTGACATCTCTATCTAGGAATAATGGTAAGCGTGCACTACACTCTTCTAATCACATCATTATCGAACCCTTATAAGTCAATTATGTAAAACTTCACAGTATCCGCGTTTCTTTCAAACACTAGTGGACATAAACACTATACGATATAGCCTTCCTTTGAAACCACCTAAGACATGATAAACTTTGGAAATGGTTTGGATAACCACTTGCCACTAGCAAGATTTTCCCTACAACGATAGTTATCACATCATTACAAACCATTTCACATCAACAATATCTTACACCTTTGATTAACAACAGTTACCGTAACAACAACAAAACTATTCCATTTTAGGCACTATATCGACGAAAGTGTTAGTTAACCATTCTTTGGACTAAGGTCGGAGATCACACACGCAACAACTAAGGAAACCATACAAATACAAATTAGGCTCCATGCACACACTATCATCAAAAACTCCATGTTAGAAATTAAGGTTTTATTGATAGCCTCGATACAATAAGATATGATTCTTTTTGAGAATCGGGGAGAAAAGAAACTTTAGGTATATTGGACTCTATAAAATTTAACAAAACCCTTTAGATTATCAACTTAAGCCGCATGGTACATAATACATTCTATGACCGAAACTTGAAACGCCAAATATTAGAATTCGTAGCATACACCCCACATTTTCTAGACAACAACATGAGGATACACACACTTGAATTCGGAAGGAATTCCCGTTAAAGTGGTGAGGCTGTAACAATTCGCATTTTGAGTTTCTATCATACTCAAATTGTGACAACTCGCAATTTCAAGTCATTTCTCAAGTTTTACTATTTCATTATTTATAAGTAGAACTAGGTTTCACGTGTTCCAAATGGCGTAACCTTAATGGTTTAACGGCGAATTCATGATCATATCATCACGAACATTTCATATGGACTAAGTTTAGTCTACATTTCATTAGCATCATTTTCATCATGTTAGTTCATTCATGAATTTGCATTTCACATTAAACGCGTAAATTTCATATTAAAATAAACGCTATACGTAGAGTTATTATTTTGAACATTTAATCCGATTCTTAAAATGATCGAACATATTTTATACTTACATTTAGTTTATAAAAATGATATTTTGAGTTTACCTAGTGTTTTAAATTTATTTTGTATATAAATCGTTAAATTTATATTATTACGACGTTTTTTTCTTAAAAACTACGATAATATTATATCACTCAAATTTTACAAGAAATGTATTTTTACAATTTTTTATGATCTCATTATACTTTACTTGGATCCATTAAAAATCTATTTTGAGCCAAAACTACCTTAAATACACTAATGTATCTACAAGTTACAAAGTTACTTTACTTATGATTTACTTACACCATTTTTACACAATAATTAAAGAAAAAAAATGTATTTTAACAAATACATTCCCCCTTGGCCGACCAAGGGGGTGAATGTATTAATTGATTGGTGAAAAATTTTCTTACAAGTTGAGACTTATACTCAATGTTACTTACACTTCATTCACTATCAATAATTCATAGTTCATTCAAGTTTCTCTCCTCTTGTTTTCTTTGTCTCCATAACCGGCCTTCACAAGGTATTGGTAGAGAATCATCAAAATTTTACAAGCTCAAGATTAAAACACTCTAGTTACACTCTTATTAAAGGTTTTGAAATAAAAACCTAGGGTGTTTAGGTTAATCCTTGTTCTAATCACCTCATCATAGTAGCTTGTAAGCATATTACTTTCATTTTATATCTTTCATTTTTATTTCATAAGTATTTCTTCATTTTTGAGCAAACATGCAAGACTTATTGTTGTTTATACCATTTTTACATTGATTTTAAGAGTTTGATATATAAAAGTCATCCTATAATTATTCCCTTGTTATATATTGGTCTTGATGATGTCTAGGAACCCATGACACCCTAAGAAGGTGTATGGTAGGATTAGAATAGCTTTGGAGTTGATTTGAAAGGATTGGAATAGGTTTAGTACGAGAAAAACTATTTTCGACAAGTTATAAAAGTGGTCTGATCTTGTTTTGAATTTCTGGAAAATCCGACAGTAGGCACGAATTTTTGTCCTAGATATTTAGAAAATATACTTTAAAAGCGAATCCGTTGGCAGCAGGCAGTTAAAGCGGAGTTATAACGAAGAAGTTATGAATTTTCAAGTTTGGCGGCGAAATATATATTTTCTGAAATTTCAGCACACTATTATTGTTTTATTGAGTCAAAACGAGTCCTAAGCTTCATAAATTATTTCGACTTATTAAAAATATATTAGTATACTTTGATACGAAGCTAAGGACGATAATCGTGAAAAACGGTTTGAAACGACTAAGATATACACGTTTTCATAAATTGCCGTAACTTTATTATTTTAGAAAAACTATACTATTTTTTCTGAGACAAGTGTTACGGTAACTAAAATGACCATATTGAGAACATTTTTTACGTTGACGTAGAACTTTTTATAACGAAATGTCTTCTAATAAAATTTAGATCACCAAGCATATTTTCTAAAACGACCAACCGTTTGTATAGCGGAGTTGTAATAAATTAATTAAGGTTGCTTAAACTTTGTAGAAACTCACTTTTAAAACCACATTTTAGACAAAATCACCATATTTAACCCCTATTATCTTTATGTTCGAGACCTCTATGACAAAAACTCATGTACTAAAACTTCTAGATTTTGATACAAGCTTTCCAAAACTGTTGAGTTCGTTTCCTAACGTTCGACGTACACCATTTCACGACTAGCTTTTGAAGCCATTTTGTCACTTTCATGAAAATTCATCGACTTTATTTTCTGACGAAAAGTTAAAATTTCACAATAAATCATTACAAAACTATTGTAGGATGACATTTTGACATAAATACTTGTAAAAATATTTAAGAATGGTCAAGACGTCAAAAGAGTATTTTTCGACGATAAATATTATTTTCAAAACTCACAAATGGTATAAATAACATACGAAGTGCATGCATAACATTACATCATAACTCATTACGTATCATATCATTAAAGTAATAGGTCATTTTCGAGATTCACGCTACATTTCAGTGTATCCACTTTTGCCATCGCATTATTGTCCAAGTGAGTTCATAGCCCCACACTCTTTTAAGCTGTTTTACAAACACTTGGGGGAGATACATGCTACATTTTTAATCGAACACAAATGCTTTGAACTACATGCTATATCCAGAATGTTTTATTGTCACTAAGTATTTGCCATGTTCGAAGTCCCTACATCATGAACTATTAGTCACTTGCGGTGGCTGCGAATGTGAATATGCCTATTGGAATTAACACTCAGCTCTATTGACCCAGTTAGGGAAATCGGCGCTATATATTGAATCATTAAGGTAAATTGGCAAGTTACCTATTAGGGCGGCGATGAAACGATGATTACCAATTTTTATTGGTGCGAGGTTTACGCTTTGGTGTCATGAACTTAGTGAAATAAATACGATTTTGTTTTCAACGATGAGTGTGAAACATTTTAACTCACACTACGATGATTGTGTTCAAACGAATTAATTAAACCTATGGATTTCACTCAACCTTTGTGTTGACCTTTTTAAGCATGTTTTATCTCAGGTATCTAAGGCATTCACTTCATGGCATGCATTTGTACACATCATGGAGTCGATGGTGACGAGCGTCTCCATGGTTTTATGAACTTTAAAAACATCGTTTGACTTGTACTAAACTTATTTTTAAGTGCATAGTAACTTTCATTTGGGACCTATCTTTGTAACTCAGATGTTTTATTAAATCAAGCGTGTATTTTCCAAACGACACTTTAGGTCGTTCAATATAACTAATGATTGTGATGCTTATGATTGATCCAATCGAAATTCCATTCATTTGCCAAGAATAATTTGGGGTGTGACAGTTGGTATGAGCTTGGTTATAGAGAACTAGGTTGCATCATTGACCTAGACTATAACTACATCATCATAGCATCTCATCATTTCATCATAAGTGCATATCCATTTTACATGCGGTTTATTTTTTATCATTTTAGAAGTTGTTTACTTTCATTTCAAAATCGATTGTCACATAGATGCCTTCAAATACCATCCCATCATACTCCATCACTTTGACATGGAGAATGCCCTGTCATTCCCTATCACAATTTTAATATTAGTTGACTCAACCCAAACATCATATGAGTCGATTAGTCCAAGCATTGCATAGTTACTCCTAAATTATACATAGACTGATCACCTATGTCTAATGGGGAAGAATCATGCAATGAAGGGGAGTAGTAGGCTTATATGTGTAAGCAATTCATATTAGAGCAAAATTTTCAAAAGACAGTTAATCAAACCGATTTAGCCTAATCTCATGACAATTCTTGTTTGATGAGTTGTGAGATTAAGTAAAAATCGGTTACCTAAAAGTCTTTTGAGTGTTTTTGCTCGAGAATGTTTATACATCAAACCCTAAACCGGAGAGACTAACAGTGAATTGGGGGAATTAATTTTTTTGATGGGAATGTGACAACTTCGCAATTTCAAGTCATTTCTCAAGTTTCACTATTTCATTATTTATCGTAAACTAGGTTTACGTGTTCCAAATAACCTTAATGGTTTAGCGGGAATTCATGATCATATCATCACGAACATTTCATATGGACTAAGTTTAGTCTACATTTCATTAGCATCATTTTCATCATGTTAGTTCATTCATGAATTTGCATTTCACATTAAACGCGTAAATTTTATATTAAATAAACGTATCAGCGTAAGTTATTATTTTGAACATTTAATCCGATTCTTCGAAAATGATCCCGACATATTTTATACTTACATTTAGTTTATAAAAATGATATTTTGAGTTTACCTAGTGTTTTAAATTTATTTTGTATATAAATCGTTAAATTTGTATTATTACGACACTTTTAAAAAACTATTATATCACTCAAATTTTACAAAAATGTATTTTTAATTTTTATGATCTCATTATACTTTACTTGGATCCATTAAAAATCTATTTTGAGCCAAAACTACCTTAAATACACTAATGTATATACAAGTTACAAAGTTACCTTTACTTATGTCAATTTACTTACACCATTTTTACACAATAATTAAAGAAAAATGTATTTTAACAAATACATTCCCCTTGGGCAGGGGTGAATGTATTAATTGATTGGTGAAAAATTTTCTTACAAGTTGAGACTTATACTCAATGTTACTTACACTTCATTCACTATCAATAATTCATAGTTCATTCAAGTTTCTCTCCCCTTGTTTTCTTTGTCTCCATAACCGGCCTTCACAAGGTATTGGTAGAGAATCATCAAAATTTTACAAGCTCAAGATTAAAACACTCTAGTTACACTCTTATTAAAGGTTTTGAAATAAAAACCTAGGGTGTTTAGGTTAATCCTTGTTCTAATCACCTCATCATAGTAGCTTGTAAGCATATTACTTTCATTTTATATCTTTCATTTTTATTTCATAAGTATTTCTTCATTTTTGAGCAAACATGCAAGACTTATTGTTGTTTATACCATTTTACATTGATTTTAAGAGTTTGATATATAAAAGTCATCCTATAATTATTCCCTTGTTATATATTGGTCTTGATGATGTCTAGGAACCCATGACACCCTAAGAAGGTGTATGGTAGGATTAGAATAGCTTTGTAGTTGATTTGAAGGGATTGGAATAGGTTTAGTACGAGAAAAACTATTTTTGACAAGTATAAAAAGTGTTCTGTCCTTATTTTGTTTTTCTGGAAAATCCGACAGTAGGCACGAATTGTTGGCCTAGATATTTAGAAAATATACTTTAAAAAGCGAATCCGTGGCGGCGAACGGATTAAAACGAGTTATAACGAAGAAGTTATGAATTTTTCAAGTTTGGCGACGAAATATATATTTTCTGAAATTTCAGCACACTATTATTGTTTTATTCGAGTCAAAAACGAGTCCTAAGCTTCATAAATTATTTCGACTTATCAAAATTATATTAGTATACTTTGATACAAGCTAAGGGCATATATACGTTAGAAAGCGGATTTGAACGACTAAGATATACACGTTTTCATACCGTAACTTTATTATTTTAGAAAAACTATACTATTTTTTTCTGAGACAAGTGTTCACGGTAACTAAAATGACCATATTGAAGGCTGTTTTTAACGTTGGCGTAGAACTTTATAACGAAATGTCTTCTAATAAAATTTAGATCACCAAGCATATTTTCTAAAACGACCAACCGTTTGTATAGCGGAGTTGTAATAAATTAATTACGGTTGCTTAAACTTTGCTTAGAAACTCACTTTTAAACCACATTTTAGACAAAATCACCATATTTAACCCCTATTATCTTTATGTTCGAGACCTCTATGACAAAAACTCATGTACTAAAACTTCTAGATTTTGATACAAGCTTTCCTGAGTTAGTTTCCCTAACGTTCGGCGTACACCATTTTACGACTAGCTTTGAAGCCATTTTGTCACTTTCATGAAAATTCCGGCGACTTTATTTTTACGCCGAAAAGTTAAATTTCACAATAAATCATTACAAAACTATTGTAGGATGACATTTTGACATAAATACTTGTAAAGTAATTTAAGAATGGTCAAGACGTCAAAAGAGTATTTTTCGACGATAAATATTATTTTCAAAACTCACAAATGGTATAAATAACATATGAAATGCATGCATAACATTACATCATAACTCATTACGTATCATATCATTCGTAATAGGTCATTTTCGAGATTCACGCTACATTTCAGTGTATCCACTTTTGCCATCGCATTATTGTCCAAGTGAGTTCATAGCCCCACTTTTACTCTTTTAACTGTTTTACAAACACTTGGGGGAGATACATGCTACATTTTAATCGAACACAAATGCTTTGAACTACATGCTATATCCGAATGTTTTATTGTCACTAAGTATTTGCCATGTTCAAGTCCTACATCATGAACCATTAGTCACTTGCAGTGGCGAATATTGTGAATATGCCTATTGGAATTAACACTCCGCATTGACCCGATTAGGAAATGAAGCGCACTATATTGAATCATTAAGGTAAATTGGCAAGTTACCTATTGGGAAGCGATGAAACGATGATTACCAATTTTTATTGGTGCGAGGTTTACGCTTTGGTGTCATGAACTTAGTGAAATAAATACGATTTTGTTTTCAACGATGAGTGTGAAACATTTTAACTCACACTACGATGATTGTGTTCAAGCGATTAATTAAACCTATGGATTTCACTCAACCTTTGTGTTGACTGCTTTAAGCATGTTTTATCTCAGGTATCTAAGGCATTCAATTCATGGCATGCATTTGGACACATCATGGAGTCGCGGTGACGACGCGTCTCACTTGGGTTTTATGAACTTTAAAAACATCGTTTGACTTGTACTAAACTTATTTTCCGTGCATAGTAACTTTCATTTGGGACCTATCTTTGTAACTCTGAATGTTTTTATTAAATCAAGCGATGTATTTTCCAAAAGACACTTTAGGTCGTTCAATATACTTGTGATGCTATGACAGTCAATCCCGAAATTCCATTCCGTGCCAAAGCAGATAATTTGGGGTGTGACACAAATTTTTACTATTCATCTCGAAGAAATACTATTCACTTTCACTATTCATCCCGTAAAATTTTATTTCACATTCTCGTAAGATAAATTATTTTAGTAATATCCCGAGAGTTTGACAATCGTTAGATCATCTTCGCAAAAGTTATTAAGAAAACATCGTTTTAAAATTTCATTTTGGTCGGAACACCATTTAAACATCCCGCCCATAACGAAAATCAACTCTGACAATTTTCCTCACATCAGATTAATTTTTAGATCACTCATAACCAATTAGAGAATTTTTTAAGATTTCATTTCAAAATGTTACCAAATAAACCCTGAGCCGTACGAGACTAAACTTACGTTTTAAACAATTCTGAGACTCAGACTTAAACATTCTTACCTGTATTTCCTAAGATGTTTAGACACTTTTACATTTATTGGAAAAGTCAAACATATTTCCTCCTCCATTGATCAGTAAAGAAATTAACCTTGTACGTTCTACATTTTTGCTTAAATCGCATAACTTTTAGACTTCACATATAACTGTTAAGTTATCCACGTATGTGAAAACCACATTTTGACATCTCATATCACTTTTAGACTAATTTTAGTCAACTCTAAATAAATTCACGATCATTTCCACGAAATTTCGTTTCTTTTGAATAAACTAGCAATACGCGTTTTTGACCCGTGTTTCGGCTTTAAGCAGCGTTTTTGCACCCAATGAGACTTATCACCCATTTTATATTTTTAGATGGATTATAATGATGAGTTTCATCATTTGTACAAGTTTCGTATTTTTACGATACCCGGTTTTACGTTTTATGGCTTAACAACTTACGGTTCGCATTTAACGGAACCAAATCATGCTCTAAACTCAAGATAAGACCAAGACTTATCATCTAAGCCACCTATGCATGTTATGGCCGACCTAAGGGGGAGAGTCATCATTTTGGTGGCATAATCCAAACCATGGTTCATTTAGATCATTACATGTGTCCTAACTTAACCATGGTTAATATTTAACCCCATATATGGTTAACCAAACTTACCCTCCTATAAATAGCAAGTGAAATACATCCTAAAAACCCTAAAACACTAATTTGGGTCGTTCATAGCATAAAACTATCATATCTTCCATAATTTGATCTATAAACTCCAAGTTTAGGCAAAGAAGTTTCAAGTAGTAAGTTACTACATCAAATCTCTAGCAAGTTTAAGTGATCTTCTTGAGTTTAGATCCACTCAAGTCACTTAGTACTTCATCACCAACTCTTCAAGATCACAAGGGTTCCAAGGTATAGAAAGCTAGCTCAATTCAAGGTCCTAAGTGTTCAATCAAAGTCTTATCCTTACTATGTTACTCCTTTCTTAATTGAAAGCCAAAAGTTGTAAGCAACTAATCACCACCATAATCTCATCTTTATTATTCATAATCTTAACAATTTCATGCTATATATATAGTTACTATGTTGATTCATGATATACATATACTCAATCACATGTTTTAATTCACATATTGTCGTAAAAGTAACAAACTAGTAAACTAGTCATATTCTACACATTTGAGACCATTAAAACCAGCCACATATGGACTTTCTAACTTACATACTATGGTATACAAGATAAAAAGGTAAACATAGCAACTTGAATCACCCGAAACGGACAAACGAGTCAAAAGATACGGCCAAAAGAAGTTAGCGAAACTAAAACGCCGAAGCTGCCCACAAGCGCTTAAGGTCCGTCCGTTTTAAAAGTGGTACTTCGTTTCGAATCATTAAAAAGTTAAAACACGAAAGTTTTCGAACGACGTTTTCCTTCGTATCAAAAGCTCGGACCACGCGCTTAAGCAGGCCATTATCTTTCAAAACTGAAGCGCCCAATATATAGTTTCACGACTATATTTTTGTCACAAATAAAAGGAAAACCAAGAGGCCTAATGGCCTTAATCGAGACCACACCATGGCTAAGGCCAAGGCTGAGTCTCAAGACCATGGTAGCCTAGAACAAAGCCACAACAAGGCCATGGCTAAAGCCTCAAGACTTATTTAGGGACCGTAAACCAAAGGCCTTAGCCTTGGCAAACCTAAATGTATTCAAGACAATTTGGATCTACTTCCTTGATAAACTATGAAACAATACTTGTAATAACCAACTTTACAATTTAGAAACTTGTAAACTTTTCTTTAAACACTTGTGACATAAATTTTGACGATACTTGTAATAACCATTATGATTCCTAATCATAACCAAACAACCTTGTAACTTGTGTTTACAAACCATATGACACTTATGATATATAAATAAAACATATGTTTTATCTACTAAGTGCTACGAAACTAGGGAGCTTCATGTGAGGGGTTTCATTTGAGTAAAACGTATCGACGAGTTCTTTGGATTTGATTTAAAGTGTCCTAGCTCCTCGAACGTTTACTACATGACCTCTGAATTGTAATGGCCCCAAAGGGTAGTACGATATGTATAAACTAAACACGTTTTCACAACTAGACCATTTCTATAAACGACATACACAAAAACCATGTACTACATCATGATCAACATAGAGACGTATATAGGCTTGTTATTTCTTTCGCATCATTATTTCAAACCTAAGTCGCAAAATCCTATTCTAGGTTGCTAGTAGAAGTTCTCACGGCATATCCATTATTCTCATTATACATTTGATATCATTTACTCCGAGGTGAGTTCATAGCCCCACTTTCTATTACTTAATTGTTTTACAAACCCTTAGGGGAGATACATGCTTTATTTTAAACCGAACACACCTGCTTCAAACTATATACTTATCTGATTGTTTTATTAGCACTAAGTTACCGCATTTGCCCAACTTAAGTCCCTTAATCATGAATCATTAATCACTAGTGAGAGTGGGCGCGAATATTGTGAATAGATCTATTGGGATTGGCGAATCCCGTTTGTGTTGACCGGGTAGGCAAACAAACGCGCTATATTTGAGTAACATTGGTAAAAATGGCAATTTTACACGATAGGGCACGTCTGACATTTTCTCCAATTAATTTTGGAACACGTTAACGCCTTGATTGCATGATGCTTAGTCTAATAATAACTGTTTTGGTTTTCAAACCATTGGTGTGAATTTCTAACTCACACTACAAACATAAAGTGTTCAACCATCAAACAAACTCTATGAATTTCACTCAACCTTTGTGTTGACAGTTTTAAGCATGTATTTCAGGTCTATAATGTCGGAAGCTGGCACGGAAGAGCGAGGACTAGATCAAGAAGGCTATAAATATTTTATCATTCATAAAACATCAAAGACTTTATGTTGATGTATTTTGTAAACAATGGAACCAACTAGGACCTATTTTGTAAACTCTGATATATTTGAATAATTTGAATGATAAATCCTTTTTAACTCCTTTTAGAGATCGTTTTCTATTATTATGACTGTTGTGCCATAAAGTAACACCCAGTTTGAATTCATTTGCATATCGAAATTGGGGGTGTTACAACCGCATTTTGCTTCTTCTCGATAATTGGACCAAGCTCATCATGTTCGGTGATCCCAAAGTCGATGAATTTCAAGGGATCATGAACCTCAAAATGTCTTTTATCATCCCTCCGTGACGCGTTGATTGCGGTGGTTTGGATTTGGGGATGATTTTCACATCGATGGTTTTCTCGGTGTAGCCTTCTACTTGTCATGGTCCGGTTGTAGTGGTTGATCATTTCTTTCGATAGCAGACCTTCTTGTTCTTTTAATCAAGCTTCTTTCTCATAGCGACCATTTCAACATTCGAGCATCTTTGAATTGTTGGCATGCTGTCCTTTTCAAGCTTCTTAGGATCAATCCCAATCTTTTTGACTTCTTCCCGCCCTACTTTAATCAAGGCATCTTTGCTTCTTTTCTCTTCCTCAGTGGTTTCTTGAGTCTTTCTTCTTTTCAAGATATGCTGCGGTACATTGCGGCGAGAGCTTGTACTTTTGCCTTGTATTTCGATGCAGATTTTTCAGCTCAGTGTGATCATGATTGCTTTGCCTTTATCATGAGCTGATGAAGAAGAGGATACCAGTGGGGGTGTTGTTGTGATCATTGGTGGTGTTGTTGTTGTCATAGTCACTGAGGTTGGTGTTCTTGATGGTGGAATGGATGATATAGGTGTTCTTGTACAGGTAGAGCGAGGCTCCCCGGTCGAGAAGGAGTTTCTTCATGGCTCTCTCCCCTCATTGCTGTTGTTCAGCGTCGGTGAGATCAAGAGTTGCTTGGGATCTTGAGGAGAAGGAGTTGCTTGATCTTTGAAGGCTTGATATATCTCCGATACCATGGTCTTGATGTCGGATGTATCTTGTTGAAGACTGGTGACCTTTTCAGCAAGATTGGCCTGAGATAATTCTAGTGCGGTCATTCTAGGCCCAAGATTCTAGGCCATAGAAGACGATGCTTTAGCTAGATCGATAACATTAGCATCCATGAACCCAATGTGGATTGAAGAGACTGAATGAAAGACTGAGACCACGAATATTTGCGAGTTGAGCATGTTGATCAATTCGGTGAGACTAGAGGAGTTCTTCATGTAAACCTCAGTAGCCGCCAACACTTTGGAGTTAAGTGTTGGGTCTTCTTTAACAGAATCCCTGATTTCATCCAGTTTGGTGTGAGACTCACGAAAGTACTTGAGAATTTAACCAGGTTTTCATCCGGTCTTTACGGATGTTAATACATGAGCTCCCTGTACTTTCGTCGGTGTTGGCATTGGTAGTGAGCACTTCACCTTTAGATAAGCATAAGCGGCAACAACTTCATCTTGATCCCGGAGTATCGGTAACACAGAGTATAGATTCCTTGAGGCCTTTGTGATCCACATAACAAGTTGCCTTTCAGTCAATGGAAGAATGTTGTCATACTTTTGAGTTCCTCGGGACATGAGGAAGAGGAGTCGAGTCATTATCATCGGTGACCGATGACTCTTCAGTTTCTTGTGGATCGGCTAATGCTCTTGTTCGGTGATTGAACATCAGCGTCCATTTCTTCTCCAGTGAAAGTATTTCTTCTTCACTTTGTCGGCGAGCTCTTCATCGAGAAACGATCGTCATTAACTTCAAAGACGTCAGTAAACCGTGGTGGTGATGGGTTCCATATCAGTGGTGGTTTTGTCCCTCGAGTCTTTGTCCCCCTGTTCTCCTTCAAGCGGTGGGTGATTCCCAGTGCCATCCTTAAGCGGTGGCGGTGATATCCCTATCAGTGGGTTGTATGTTTCCCTCTGGATCTTGGGGAGTAGTTTGTGGGACCAAGGGCACCGGCTGTGATGTATTAGTATCCTTCGATGTCACCGGGGTGGTTGTTGCTTTGCCCTTGGGTGTCTTATCGATCTGGGGCTTTTGTGCCTTTTGGGCGTGCTCCAGAAGTCTCGGGCCCTGAGACTTAGGTTTAGTCTTAGTCCCAGTCGAGATTTCCACTTTCTTTTTAGGAGCAGGGTTTGGAGACGAATCGCTTTGGTTGTTCAAAGCAACCATGTGGGCGTCAATTCAATATCGATAACGAGAATGGGTTCTTTTAAAATTTGAGGCACTCAGGGTGGTTGGTAAAGCACAATGTTGAAAATCCTGAGTGTAGTTGCAACCCAGTAACACTTGCAACCTGAAAGAAACAAATCTAGGGTATGAAACGTATTTCACCCTAGTTTTGTTCTGTAAGCTTGGTTCTGAGATCACTGTAAATGATCTCCCCATGTCGACATTAGTACCAGTCATCAGCGGAGGCCATCATCAACTGAATAGAATTAATCTATTCGGTGGATGAGTGGTTCCCCGAGAACACTGAATCACAAATGTGAAGAATCCTCCAAGCCACGGGAAAAGAGTTCTTGGTGACTGGGGTTTTGTCTAAAAGTTTTGGATCAAGAGCAATTTTTTCTAACTCAGCCATTACAATGGTCGGGTCGAGAGGAACATATTTTCCTTTGTTATAGTCAAGCCCTGTTGATGAACAAAAGTTTTGAAGTCCGGGGTGACAATTTGTTGCCCATTTAAAATAGAACCGATGAGAAAATCCACTGAGGGTCTTGGTATATTCTCATCGAGTGGAGGTGTCGGGTCATAGCCACTGATTACCCAAAACTCCTGAGGAAGTTATGGTACACTATAGATGGGGACCGAGTAAAGGCCTGTTTTAGTGGGCAGTTCAGTAAAAATTTCTTGATTCCCTTATAGGCTGGGACATCATGTGGGTATTCAAAGTTGCCTATAACATTATTTGTTTTGAATTCAACGTTTTCTAGACCGCCTACCCACTGAGGTGCAAACTGAAGAGACTGTGTTCTTGCCATTTCCATTCAGAAAAATTTTAGGGTTTTGAAAAAAATTTCTTGACAAGAACAATCAAAGAGGTTTGAGTCTCTTGAGTTTTGTGATGAAAAGCCTTTTGTAAATTGTTTGAAGAAGATTTTCTGAAAACGGTTGAGGATTTGAAGAACACACAAAGTTTTTCTGGGTTTGAGAATTGATTTAGGCGAAGAGTTTTGATGCGAGAAAATAATTTGTGTGTGTTTTAATGTTTTGAGAGAGGTATTTATAAAGTGGTGAGAAGGGTAGATTTTGCATATGTGAGGATTTGTAAAGTTGGTTTTGAAAACGTTTCATTTTCCTCATTTAATGCGACCACTCACTACATGCAAGTTTTCTCATGGTTTTCGAGAACGGTTGCGATTACGATAAAAGTGCATTCTCTGATATTAAAATATCCTTAGGATATTTGTTGTGAGAGAAGACTTTTAATGCCAAGTGGGATGAGGTAAGGTTTGAGGGACCCTTGACATAGGTGATGAAGGACATAGAGACATATATTCCTATATTAAATTGGTATGTTTACCAACCTAGGACATTTAAGTAACTGAAATACTTAGTGCATTTAGTTACTCATTCAATTCTCAATATCTAATGTCGGGGTCCCCTGAATGAGTCTTACTCATCGGTGAGATTATTTTTGGTTTTGTTGGGGCAGGAACCACTTCGAGAGAACTCACGAGATTGGGATTGATTTTCGTTCTTGCGACTTTCATTGTCGAACATTCCCAATTCAACTTTCAGTCTCGAAGGTAGGTTCATCCAGGGTTTGGTGAAGATATCGCAAGTTGATATTGTTGGGATGAAGTGGAGTTCTATGTCTCCTTTCATGATGTAGTCCCGATGAAATGATATCGATATCAATGTGTTTGGTTCTATGGTGGAGGACAGGGTTGTTGGAGATTGCAATAGCATTGGTGTTGTCACAAAAAATGGGTACCATTTTGTAATGGATGTCATAGTCACTGAGTTGACTTTTCATCCATAGCACATTAGCACAACATCACCAGCGAGCCATATATTCACTTCAGAAGACATAGCCGATTGTTTCTTTTATCACTCCAACAAACCAGCTTTCCTCGAAATTGACAGGACCACGAGGTACTTTTTCTGTCCATGTTGCGCACTAGCATGTCAGTCGAGAATACCCTTTGAGGTCAAACCACGAACATTTTAGATAGTAAAGTTCAAGGCTTGGAGTTCCCTTTAGGTATCTGAGGATTCTTTTGGCTGCTGATGAGATGGGATTCTTTAGGATTGGTGATATCTAGCTATTAGACATCGAGAATTGTATGTCGTGTCAAGCAGGCGCTTAGATACATCGGTGATCCTACAATCCCCTTAAGTGAGTTTGATTGACTGGTTTGCCAGTGAGATCAGGTCCAAGATTGTTAGGAGGGACCATTGGTGTCTTCACTGAAGCACAGTCAGAGATCTCATATTTCTTCAAGAGATTTCTGGTATACTTATCTTGATTAATGGAGATTCCTTTGACAGTTTGCCTGATTTGTAGTCTAAGGAAGTAAGTGAGCTCACCCATCATGCTCATTTCAAATTTATTTGTCATCAGTTTTTCAAACTGTTTGCAAAGAGTATAATTTGTTGAGCCAAAGATGATGTCATCAACATACACTTGGGCCAGTATCACATCTTGTTTTGTCCTATAGATAAACAGTGTGTTGTCTATCTTTCCTCTGAAAAACTTGTTTTGAATCACGAAGGCTAAGAGAGTTTTATACCATGCTCTGGGAGCTTGTTTAAGTCCATATAGGGCTTTGTCAAGCTTGCAGACATAGTCAGGGAATGCACTACTCTCAAAGCCAGGAGATTGCTGAACATACACATCTTCCTTGAGTTCACCATTCAGGAATGCACTTTTTACATCCATTTGGTAAACTTTGAAGTTCATGTAAGTTGCAAAAGCAAGGAAGATCCTGATGGCTTCCATTCTTGCAACAGGAGATAATGTCTCATCATAGTCAATGCCTTCTTATTGACTGTAACCTTTGGCTACAAGTCTAGCTTTGTTTTTAATGACAGTGATGTTTTCATCAGTTTCGTTTTTGAAAACCCACTTTATTCCTATGACAATGACATCATGAGGACATTTGATCAAGTTCATGAACTTGTTTTTATCAAACTGTTGAAGTTCTTCTTGGATGGCCTGAACCCAGCTTGGATGTTTTAGAGCTTCAGTGACACTTTTGGGTTCTATTTCTGATAGAAAATCAGCATATAGACATTCATTGGCTGAAGCTGCTGCTAACTTAGTAGCCATGCTTCTAGTGAGCATGCCTTCAGTGGGTTCACCAATGATTTTTACAAGCTCAATGTCTTAAGATCTTGTCCACTTACTTTGTGGTCTAGGATCTGAGCTTAAAGAGGTCACAGGAAACTCAAGAGTGAGTTCAGGTGCAGGAGCTATAGAATCATTTAGATCATTTGTTGAGTTGCTTTGTTCAGGTTGGGGTTCTTGAATCACAGGTTCCTGAACATTAGGTTCAGTGTTACCTACCCTAGTAGGGACGGATTGGTCATCAATGAATTCACTGATTGTTGGTTAAGGAAGGTTATGGGGTAAGACATAGTATGAGATATCAGCATCAACTTGATATGAGGAATTGATTTCAGTGTGAAACTCATCAGGAGGGTATCTTGATGAGTCATCAATTCTTATTTCCTCCACTGAGGTATTTGTGAATTTGATGCTTTCTGAACTTTCATCAAAGGTAACATGAAAGGTTTCCTCAACTTGTTGTCTTCTGGTGTTAAACACCCTGAAGGCTTTAGAGATCGATGAGTAACCCGAAATATCCATCATCGCCTTTGCATCAAATTTGCCTAAGTGATCCTTGTGATCGTGAATGAACACGAGACACCCAAACACATGAAAGTAGCTGATATCCGGAAGTCTTCCTTTGAAGATTTCATACGGGATTTTGTTATGTCTTTTGACAATGATTGACCTGTTTTGAGTGTAACAGTTTTGTTTTGCCGATCCGGAGAGTGCTTTGAGAGTCTTGAGCCATTTAACATAGTTCTGGCAGCCTCAATGAGAGTTATGTTTTTCCTTTCAGCTACCCCATTTTGTTCAGGGGTGTAAGAAGATGAAAATTTTTGGGAAATTCCCTTTTCATCATAGAAATTCTCAAGCTCTTGATTTCTGAACTCGGTACCATTGTCAGGTTCGATTTATTTCACAATAATGTCATTCTGATTTTCAATCTTCCTGATGAATGACATTATGGTTTCAGCTGCCTGACTCTTTTTGGAAATAAAGTATACCCAAGTGTATCTTGAAAACTCATCAACAATGACAAGTGTATACTTCATCTGGATTGATCTTGGATACCGGTCCAAAGAGATCCATGTGCAAGAGGTGAAGGCAGCTTTTGATAGAGAAATTTTGTTTTGTTTTGAATGATGCTTTGTGGTGTTTGCCTTTTCACAGTGAGCATGGTTTGTCTTTTCAAAACCAGTGATGGTAAACTAAGGACTTTATTTTGTTTTGCCAAGTTGTTGATGTTTTTGAAATTTAAGTGAGAGAGTCTCTTGTGCCACAACCAGTTGACAGTTTCAGTGGCTTTGGCAAAGAGACAAGTTCCATCTTGAGAGAGTGTTGACATGTCTAACACATAAACATCATCTCTCCTAGGAGCTATCAAAACAACTTCATTGTTGGCATTGAAAATGGCGCCTTGTTTGTCATTGAATTGCACAATGTACTTTGCATCACATAATTGACTGACATTGATGATATTGTATTTTAGTCCATTGACATAAGCTATCCTAGAGAAAGCTATTCCATTGCAGTTTACTGAACCATAACCCTCAGTGGTACATGATGAGTTATCACCAAATACTACCTTGGGTCCTGGTTTCTTTACATACTTGTGCAGATACTCCTTTACACCAGTCATGCTTTTTGAACATCCACTATCTAGATGCCAAATAGGCTCCCTGGCGTGTCTCTGCACAAATAGTAAACTGAATTAGTTTCTCTTGCTAACCCACATGCTAGTGGGTTGGGTCTAAAGGTTTGCTTGAATTTGGCAATTGATTCATGGTCAATGGTTGAGTGCATTGTGCTACCACAGGTTTTGCATTTGCTGACTGAGGATGACTCAGTGATGCGGGGTTGTTTTGAACTTCACCTTGCTTGGATGACACTGTCATGCTGGGATGTCTCATGAGTCGTATTTCCACAAATATCACAGCAGGTGTTCATAAGACAATCATCAGGATGATGATCATTGAAGCCACAGTGTGGACAAGGAGGAAAGGGTTTTGCTGTATGCCTGTGAGCTTGTTTGAAAGTTGAAGCATGTTGATGACCAACATTGGTGTGTCTTGCTTCACTTGAATGAACTTACATCTTGTAAGTGATCGAAGTTCTGTGATCATCCTTTTGCGAGATCATACAAAAAAGGATTATGTAGCAATTATCGTGGTATGGTGGTATAATGGCACTGATCACACTTCTGCATGGGTTTGGTGTTGGATTTTGACCTTGATGAACTGGAGGAGGCTGACTTAGTTTCCTTGATTGAATCGAAGCTTTTCGATGGATTCCATCTTGTCCAACTTCCTCACAAGTTCATCGATTCTTTGGATTTGGTGCGCTTGATAGGAATTGAAGATGTGGAAGTCTCAGTGGGAGCAGATTCTTGTTGGGTTGGTTTTGTTGGTCTTTTAGGGATGGTTCTACCAAGTCCAGATCTTTCTTTTGGTGAGCGAGGGTTAAATTGCAAGGGAGTAAGCTCGAGCTAGGTGCGCACCCTAAAGAGGTTTCAGGGTGGAAGCGGTCCTTGAGATTCGGCTGAGACTCGAGATGTGTTCATTACTCTGGGCATCGGGGAGTCCAAGCATGCTCTTTAGAGCTTGGCTTTCAGGTTCTAGTATTCTTCCAGAATCGAAATTTGGAAGCTTACTCTCAGGGTTAACCCGTTCAACCCAATCACTGGACTTGGACATTGATTCCTTATTGGAGAGCATGCCAGCAAATACAAATGGTTTTGGACTATGGTCTTTATTGTGAGAATCAGGGAGATGATCTTCACCTATGATTCTCTTCTTGCTACTGGGGCTCCCATAACATCAAAGACCCTAGGATTCTTAGCAGTCCAACTTTCAATGATATCTTTTTCCTTTTTAAGTTCTTCCTGAAGAGCTTAATTTCTTTTAACTAGTTCAGTGTTTTGAATTTGCAGATGTAGACAGACCTCAAGTTTGGCTTGTTTTAAAAGAAGCAATTCATCCCTACACTTGTTGAATTCAAAACTTAACTTGTTGTATTTAGAAAAAATATTTAATCGTTGCTCCTCTACAAACTTAAGGTCAACATTGATATAGTTCATAAAGGATTGCCAATCTGAATCATCATCCATAGAAAGTGAAATATTTACCTTCTTCATTGTGATATTGACCCATTCTCCATTCCTGGCATGATTCTTCCCAATAGCTAGCTTGTCCTCTTACGAGAGCCATCGATTGCCTTGACTTGCACCATTTCGTCGTCGAGAGAGGCGGCTCTTCATCCCATTCGAAGACTTCAGCAACTTCACGCCCTTGTTTTTACCACCGCACCAGTTAACATTGTTTGTTGTTTCTAAGGGAGTGGCCTTAAGATTGCTAGCTTAGCTTTGGCTTTCCTATACTTGGCTTCAAAATCAACAGTTTTATTTTGATCAGATTTGTTTTGAAAGTTCTGATGAGACTAATACATTTCTGGTTGAAATTTGCTAAAGCCTGAGGACTGATTTGACCCTGATGGTTTGTAAGAGGGTTTAAAAATTGTTTTTGAAAAATAGTCTTTGGCAAAATGACCTCTTTTGTGACACTTAAAACACTCAGTGTCCTCATTAGCTTTAGCATTAGAAAAACCTTTGTTTCCTTTTATAAACCTTCTAGAATTAGCAAGGAATGCCCTTTCCTGAAACTCGATGTTCAGGTCATTTAGGTACTCCTCTCTTGATCTCTCATCAGGCTCATTATCTGAATTTTCCTGAAAATCCTGAACCACACTATTAGAATAAAAAGCAGTAGAAATTGGTATTGAAGTGGTGGTCAGGGACTTCTTGACTTCCTGAGACTTCTTCAAGTCAGGGTATCGTCTGTTGATGAGGTTATCCTCGTAGACAAATTTCCCATATATTTCAGGAAGTTCAAGATTCTGGATATGATTTGCATTCCTAAGTCCCTGACAGAAATTCAACCACTTCTCATGGAGACTATTGACAAAACCAACATTGATTTCATGTTTGGACAACTTAACACCATCATTTGATAGTTTATTTAACAAAGTTTTGTACCGGGTGTAAGTTTGAGACAGAGTTTCTGAGTCCTTAGCCCTGAAGGTGTTATACTTAAGTTTCAGGTCCATAATCCTGTTCTCCTTGGTATCTGAGGGACCTTCATGACGTGGACCAGTCATCCCAGGTTTGTTTAGTTGTACGACGACCTATAACAAACTCCATAACATCATCATGGAGACAAGATATGATGATGCTTTTGAGCCTTTGGTCCTGGTTGACCACTCTCCTCTCGTCCACGAGTCCAGAGCTTGAGGTTTAGGCAAACCTTGAGCAGTCTTTGGGATAAATAGACCTTCATTAATACATTTAATGTAGTAAGGTTCCATCCCAGTCAAATAGCAAAGCATTCGCTTTTTCCATTTGTTAAATCTACCAAATTCGTCGGGGCAGCAAATTGAATAAGCTCCACCCTTTTTGTCGACAAGTTGGGGCACATCAATTTCAGCCATTAGGATCCTGATTTAAAAAACTTTTTTGAGCGGCTTAAAAGGGTTTTATAATAAGCCTGCTCTGATACCACTTGTTCCCGTTTCACAATCGTATAAAAACAATAAAAACAATAAACCAACTGATTGTGAACAATGACTGAAAAGATGCAAGTAAAAACACACTGATTAATTTTCAACTTATATATTCTTTATTAGAAATAAATAAAAAAGAATACATTACCCAAGTACTTGCGGAATAGTACTTGGGATTGAAATGACAAAGTATGGTATCTCCTCACTAAGCTCAGGCTAAGTCTGAGCACAACTACAAAGGTACCACTAAGCTATCTCAGGGCAGAGTTGTATTTGGAGGAGTAAAAGATGGCTTGTGTGTGTGTTTTACAATTAATCCACAAGCTTAAAAATCTTTCACTCCATCTCTTATGCTATTTATACAAGTGTGGTTTTAACTCTATCCTAGAGGACAAACGACATTCTGAAGACAAAATCGATGTATTTTGTCTCTGTTTACATTTGCTATTTTAGGGTAAGTGACAAGGCTACTTTCTTCTAGTCAGTGATGACACTAAGCCTGGTAGTTAGTGATTCAGGGAAAGTTTGACTTTGATTGATAAGGACTTCGTCTTATCCATTTCAAACTTATCCCGCCTTGTCCCGCTCATTCTTCAGTCTTCATAGCCTTCAGTCTTCGTCTTTAGTTTGTCTTCAGTGGTAGTAGATGGTGAGGAGTTTCGGGATTCAGTGAGTTATTGTCATCACTCACTGAATCCACCATCTTTTTCTTAACTCAGTCTTCACCCCTTAAGTTCCGCCTTACTGAGTGGAGAGACTTCTTCTTTATCTCTTACTGAGTATCTCGAAGACAGTCACCGGAGGTGACTATGCGCTCAGTGACTTGTTAGTGTTTAAGGAACTAAACACTTAGGGTATTTTCTATTCAAATCCTAGACTTAAGGGGTTTGGGTATTCACTGAACCCAACATGGACACTTGTTTAAATTCGGTATCCTAAAGGAACTGGGGTAGAAACTATTGTACATGCAGATTCTGACCATGCAGGTGATTACGTTGATCATAAAAGTACAAGTGGTGTTTACACCTTTATGAGGTGTTGCTTAACATCTTGATTTTCAAATAAACAAACGGCATTAGCTATCTCGACAACCGAAGCCGAATATGTCTCAATCTGCCGGCAAAGCATGCTAACAAGCATTATGAATAAAACAAGCGTTATTAAATCATCTTGACCCGCCATTATTATTGAATATAGCGTGTTTTTCGTTAGTGAATAATAATTTTGAGACGAAAATAAATATGTTAATTACAAACCCTAAAATGGAACGACTGCTGTACACATCATCTAGCAAGCTTGGTCACTATATGTCAAAGATAACATTATCTCAGTCGGACATAGCTTTATTTAAACATCCATTCAACTATTCAAGATATCCTAATTCTGCCTATTGACTTTTTTTCATTTTCATATGATCTTTAATTATCTAAAAATAAGAATAGAGTAGAAAAGTTGGACTGGACTGTTTCTATTTATAGAAATAATTGTTGACTACAGAAACATAAGTCGTGGCAGCAGCATACTACTTCATGCAACAGCAATATTTGAATTTGCA
This sequence comes from Chrysanthemum makinoi, assembly GCA_910596185.1. Lineage (NCBI taxonomy): Eukaryota > Viridiplantae > Streptophyta > Magnoliopsida > Asterales > Asteraceae > Chrysanthemum > Chrysanthemum makinoi. The sequence continues at coordinate 297,178,902 of OU343223.1, forward strand.
TCAGAATTCACCTGTATTTGATAGGAAAATTTTCCCCATGCAAAGACATGCAACCAGACACGTCCTCAAAATTTTATAAGCTTTCAAAATTATAAAATCTAAACATATTACTTTCTTTTGCAACATTTGCACAGGATCTTTCAATTCGAAACTCAGAGACCTTTGAACAAATACTTATATTTACGAAATCTTTTTTACTTGATATATATGTCATACTTTGAACGACTATTTCACAATGTATACTGTAGTTTAAGTTTTGTCGGTTGAAACTTAGAGATATCATTCATTTGTTCCCCGAGTCCCGGCTCGATGCTTTAGATGATAGGGTCAAGACGATCTTTTTTTTTTTTTTTTTTTAATTTATAGTTATTTGTAATATGTGTAAATGTTTACGCTTGTTTAAGACAAAATATTATATTGCTAAAAAAAGCCTAAGAATTAAAAATAAATGACATTAACTAAGTAAGAGTATCACTACTACAAAACTCATTCTTGACCCTTTGAACATATAACAAAGGCGGAGACAAGGGGGGGCAGGATGGGCACGTGTTTTATAACGAAAAAAATTATAGTGTAAATTTCTAAAATATCTGATTATTTTTGTAATTTTTTTACCGTAATCACAGGGGTAATAGTGTAACACTTCGTATATAACAAATTAGATCTTCGTAGTTACATTTATGATTCTTCCGATTTACATAGAAGTGCAAGCCAAACGAGTAACAAGCTGCGCCGCTAACCCTTTTTGAATTGCCAAGTCAATTCTTTTAAAAAAACTACGGTTGTAGATTTAGGTGTAATAACATTGCTATGCATAACTTGTTGGACTCTGTTGAGGAGCTCCACAGCTTCAGATGCAAGGAAACCAAAAGCATCAAATGCGAATGGAATAAAAACATGTTGATTTTCAATGCACGTTTTCTCGTGTTTTGCCACTTTGTATGAGGCGGCTTTCAGAGCAGCTTGTCTTACTGTAAAACTGCAGCTACTCAAACCCACGAGAGGAGAAACCCCTGTTAGATCCACACATACATATTTTCCTTCAACCCATCCAAACACCAAAACGTCTGCCGGTCTGAGTGTGGATCTTCCATCCAACGGGTCAGTGAAAAAGTTCACAGGTGCTTCTTTCTTGGCGGAGACCCCAGCACTCCTACAAACATCAAAAAAGACATCCCTAACCATATCCTGTACTTGAAGCCCGCGAGCTCTTTGCAATGAACTGCGTGTTCCCAAAGGAATTCAAATACGCCTTACGACAAACTGAGCATATCTCATCAACCTGAAATAAAGGAATCATAAGGCGATACTTAAGGATAGTACGATATTCCACCGGTGACATATGTTGACCTAGCCAGTCTATGGAGATAGCTAGTAGAAAATCTTGGACATGTAGGGTCTGGAGATACTCAAAAATTGCTTTCTGTCTCACAAAGTTTGTCCTTCTAACAAACCGACTTATAGTGTAGTTTCTGAAACTTATTAAAGCTTGTCCTCTCAACCATAAATTTCTAGCTCCGCCACTTACACATAACCTTATTCTCACCTCATCAAACTGTACGATAACACTTTCCAACCTATTACTCATCGCGTATAAACATCTTTCATTCAATTCATATATTTTAACCTATTTTCAACCCATATCTCTCAAGTGAAAAAAATACATGCAAGACGATCGATACAACTAAAAGAAGAGGCTAAAACGGACTATAAATCTATAAACTCCAGCAATGCTAAAAAATTTAACATTGAACGTACTATGCATCTTACAATACTAGCATGATTAACACCTGATAAGCAATAAAAAATACACTGGAGCAAATAACATACAACTTGATCTAAGCCTGCCTACTTACTGAACAATTCATGTTGAAAGAAAAAAAAAAATACACTTGGAATTATGTTAAGCTATAGTAAAAATTTGCATGAAAATGTAATCAATTAAGTTGTTTAAGATTTTCAAGTGAAAAGATCATTCAGAAATCATTTTTCACGTCAAATATTTCGGCGAAATGCGAAACGTGGAATTTATAATTTCTCAATTCCCAAAATAGAAAGATCAACTAGCTAGTATGCAGTGTGACTAAATGACATTATCCTGAAGCTCCTCCTCCTCCTATAAATACCATTCATTGTCCTAACCATTTCTTCACCAAAATCTCAAGTTATAAGTGTTATTCAACTTAGTTCCGATTCAAAATGGTGAACAAATCAGTTGCTTTCTCCGCATTTCTTCTAATCCTTTTCGTTCTTGCAATTTCAGGTGAGCATGTCTTAATCAATATATTGATTGTTAATAATCATTTAATGCAATGCATGCTATTCGGGTTTATTTTATAGATACTGAATAATCCTAGCATACCATACGATGTTTTTGGGCAAAAGCTTAATCTTACTTCTTTCCTAGATATATAAAGCTCCACCCGTTAAATTGTAGATTTTTTAACAAGCTCCTATATCGTAGGTTACTTCAAGCACAGATTAAAATAAGCTTCAGTTTCTAGATCCTGCTCGAGCTTTAGTTGCAACTAGTTTTGTCAAACAAACCCATTAAAGAATTTGATCGAGAATTTAGAGTCATTAAGTAGTAGTAATTCTTTTCCCATACCCCGCTCCGGCGGGATTGGGTTTCGTTGTTGTTGTTGTAAGTAGTAGTAATTCTTTTACAAGTATTGTTTTATGTGGCCTAACGAGCTAAAAATTGCACAGAAATCGCGAGTGTGAGAGGAGAACTATGTGAGAAAGCTAGCAAGACATGGTCAGGAAATTGCGGCAACACAGGACACTGTGACGGCCAGTGCAAATCGTGGGAGGGAGCAGCCCATGGAGCGTGTCATGTGCGTGGAGGAAAACACATGTGCTTTTGCTACTTCAATTGTACAAAAGCACAAAAGCTCGCCCAAGATAAAGCTAGAGCCCAAGAACTCGCCCAAGAAAATCTAAACTCTCGCAAACTTAATCCTGATGCCAAGAATGTACTCCCAAATGTTGAGCACCCCTGAAAGGATCAGTTTCCTTAAATAGAAAGTCTATACTAAGAATAATACATGAATAAAAACAGGAATTGCTTGCTTATTGTCGCATTAAGAGCTTCTTTGAAGAAGCGTGATGTTGTTCAATAGAGCATTTTCTTGGTAGTGATATGTGTAATAACGTTTTACTTGGTTTATGCTTCCCATGCATTAGAAATATCAATCATGTAATAACTACAAGGTCTTTCAGTTTCTTGTTACTATTTTACATATACGGTATAATCATTCCAACACTTTTAATTAGTTCCAACTTAGTTTCAAAAAACGGCCTTTACATTTAACGATAATCATCTATACTATTTCTGAAAAGGGATTATATGGTTTTTCGTCGTGCTGGAACTAATTTGTTCTCCACTCAAACAAAAAGAAACGATATCAAAAAGGAGAAAAGCGATCCAGTTACTTTCTTTTTTTTTTTCTCGAAAAAAATTATAATGTTAAAAGGATCAAATGATCCATTGTGATTACATTTGAATGGTTGCAAGATGAAAACTCAAACTGCACTTAATGCATAGAAGTAGGGCTGAGCAAAACCGACCGAAACCCGACAAGCCCGATAAACCGACCGACCCGACACTCACCCGAAACCGACCGACTAAGGTTCGGGTCGGGACTCGGTTTCAGATTTCTTCCTTAATCGGTATCGGGTCGGGTCGGTTAAAAAACCCGACTACAACCCGAGTAACCCGCCAGCCCGAACATTATTAGGTTTAGTAAAAAAAAGTGCGCCCCTTTCATTGTTGTTCTAACTCAGAAACTGCATAACAAAAACCCTCTCACTTCCCTCTTCACCCAATTCGTTTGGCTTCTCAACAAATCAATCAAATGGATCAATCTCATCAACCTCATAACAAAAACCCCACATATGAATCAATCTCATCATCTTTACCTACATATGAATCATTTGCTTCTCAACAAAACAATGCAATGGAAGAAGTAAGTTTTGTTTAATTTTAATTTTCATTAACTGATTTAGGCATTTAATTGAAATCGTTATTTTTTTTTTATTTTTTATTTTTTTTTAAGAACTGATGTATTAATGTTTTAAGGTTTTGTATAAATGATAATGATGTTTTAAGGTTTTGTATGATTGACTGTGCCACATATAAATGATGTATTAATGATGTTTTGTCGAGTAGCCATTACGGTTGGTAGGGCACTTTTGGGATGTATAAACGGATGGGGTATAAAGAATGGTATGACCATTACGGTTGATAACATTTCTTCAAATGACAAAGCTCTTGAATACTTGGTAGAAAATTTACCAAATAAGTATGATGGTGGTAAACATTTCCACATAAGATGTATGGCTCATATTTTAAACCTAGTTGTCAAAGATGGTTTAAAAACATTCAGCAAGGAAGTGAATACCATAGGCTTAGCCGTGAAATACATAAAACATTCAAGCCAAAGAGTGACTAACTTTAAAGAAAGTGTTGAAAAAGCTTGTACTTCAAATAAATTTTTGGTTTCGGAATGCCCTACAAGATGGAATTCCACACATGATATGTTGAAAACCGCTATTGAGTTAAAAGAAGCTTTTTTTTATTATGATTTTCATAACTCTTGTTTTGCCCGAGACCTAGAGGAAATACCTAAGCGGGGTGATTTTGAGGTTTGTAAGAAGATAGTTGCATTTTTGGAAAAATTTAAAGAAACAACCGAACTTGTGTCAAATGTATCATCTCCCGTAGCTCATTTGTGGTTTGGAGAGGTTCTTGATATTGATAAGCATCTTCGTGAGTGGCAAGAAAAACCTTCTTTTAAGGTAATGGTTGAAGAAATGAGAAAAAAGTATGACAAATATTGGGGTGATTACAAAAATATCAACCATTATATGTACTTTGCCGTTATCTAAGATCCCACAATGAAGTCGGAAATAATAGGCTACGGGTTTAGACATTTGATAGAAAATGGTTGCATACCCATGGAGGTCGATGAAGATAGTGATGAGACGCCAATTTCATTTTTAACCGAAGATGAATTATGTGACAAATTGGTTAAGAAGGTTGAGAAAGATATGGGGGTCTTGTTTGCCATGTACAAAGAAAAATATGGCACAACCATATCAAGTGAAATACCAAAAGCAACGTCTAGTCAAAGTAGTAACACAATTCGTCGTCGTGGTAATTCTTTCTTAAATGCTTTTAAAGATAAAGTTGGAAATAAGTTGAGCGGGGGTGAAGACGAGTTGACCAAATATCTAAAAGAACCGCGTCTTGAGCTAGAGGATGACGAAGAATTCGACATACTTAATTGGTGGAAGGTAAATAGTCCAAGATTCCCAATTGTATCAAAGATGGCTAAAGGTAATAACTTATGTTTTTTTATTAAATTTTAGATATCTTAGATTCTTTGTGCTTTGTTTTTTATAAACTTATGTTTTTTATTAATAGGTATCTTGTGCATCCAAGTATCCACCGTTGCTTCCGAATCCGCCTTTAGCGCAAGTGGTCGAGTTTTAGACCCGTATAGGAACTCTTTAGCGCCTAGCATTGTAGAGGCTTTGGTGTGCACACAAGATGGATTCGTACATCAAGTAGAAACATCACTTTGGATACGGTAGAGGATTTAATGAAAGACGACGAGGTTGCTAAAGGTAAAATATTTATATATAAGTTTATTGGTAATTTGGTTATATTAGTAACTTATGTTTGACTTATGTTCTCATGTTTTTTTTAGAAATTCAAGAGGGGTTAGAGAAAAAAAAGGAGAACATGGAAATTCAAGAATGTTGTAATTAGTATTTGGTATTTGTATTTGGAGCAATGATTCAAGACATTTGTCATTTGTGTTTGTATTTGGAGCTATATGGTATTTGGTTTTGTATGTTTGATGAATTGATGCAAGAATGTGAAGACATTGTGAAGACACTGTAACAGTAGCCATATGGTCAAAACAAAATTGGAACTGCAGTAGCTACTGTTGAGTTTTTGTATGTTTTGAATTTGTAACTGAAGACACTACTCAGTTTGATGAATTTGATCCAAATTTGCTCAGTTTGTTGAACATTAATTTGCAATGTGTTTCTGCTTGGTTATTTGCAATTTGCAAATATCAATTTCTAATGTTTCTGCTTGTATACCGAAATGTTTGTATGGGCCCAATCCATGTTTTCTGCCCTATTTGTATCACTTGGTTATTTGATGGGCCCAGTCCATGTTTTCTGCAATGTTGGATCAATGTGGGCTATTCGGGCCAACAATGCAAATACCGACAAATCGGCCCGTTATACCCGAACTGTACCGAAACCGACCAACTAACATTCGGGTCGGGAGTCGGTATGTTCTATTCACTTGTTTCGGTTTCGGGCTCAGTCCCGATCCGGCCCGATGCTCTGCCCTACATAGAAGTACTACACTGACACTGGAAAAAAAATCCACCTATCATTGTTGAAATTGCTAGACAAACAACCATCGAAACTTGACATAAAATGAAAGCTAAACTGAAACAACCCTATACTTCAACTTGAGATAAGAAAAATCTTCAATCAACTTGTACCCAGCTTTGCCTGATGCACTCTTTGATGCATAAATACTTGAAGGCAGTAAACAAGGATCGAGCTGAAGAAGACAACTTGAGAGTAGCCACTACAAAAACTGAACACATTAACCACAAATTAAGGGCACAACACTCATTTGGAGACATATAACAGAGAGATGAACCAAACTCTTTCAAAGCCAAGACAGATCTACAATTTTTGAAACCAAACTCGCTGGAAATAACCTCAAGGTGAAAGTGGGTTCTACTGCATATTGATGGAGAGTGGCTAGTAAATACCAAAACGGCCAAAACGGAGTCACCTGAGAAACACTGGGAATAAAACTTAGTGTCGATACAACCAAAAATGGTCACATCGAAGTGAGTGGTCAATAAGTGAGATACAAATGCAGTAGATGGAGTTCCACCTGAAGACAACTACAAGTGTCATCAAGTGTTGTTGATATAATCCAGATCTCAAGAAAAATAGGGTGTTTATTAAAGAAAACCTATTCAGATTGATCAGTGATTGAATGATGTGTTAGAGTCATTGATTGAGCCATCCGGACCTCCGGCGTGGTGCCAGCAGCCGAAGGCACCATATCTAGATCTGGGTTTGAGCAGGGCCGTTTTGTAGATTTCGGTGGCCCTGTGTCATTACCAAACAGAGGCCCCATTAAACACTGTAAAAATTACATATATATTAGTAGTGCATGAACTAATTAAACTTATTGTATATATATAAGAGAAGTGCATGAAATTTTGTGGCTCTCGTCAAGCAGTGGCATGTGCAATGACACCACACGCACTCCTGTAAAGACGACCTTGGGTTTGAGAAGTGTTAAGTGTTTTTTATGAGAGAGTTGACCTTACAATTGATCATGAGCAACATTAATTTCCGTTCAAATAAAATCATGAGTAACTAACGAATGTATATGAGAGGGGAATGGAATGGGTTACAAGCACTTGTGTCTAGACATTGTCCTTATGTATAGCATGTTCATTGCTTTGCTCACAGGCTGCAACTTGCCTTAGTTGGTGCTTCAAGGGACGTTATACCCGTTCACCAATTTTTCACAAATTTGACTAACATATTAATGTAATTTGTGGTTCTAGTAAGCGCCATGATGAGTTACAAAAAGCTAAGGTGGCTGAGACTAAACGACTACTAGAACTTGGTGAAATTAAAAAAGGAAAATGAGCAAATCAAGTCGGGACCTTAAGACGAGCTGGTGATACACGTTGGGGTTCTCACTTTCTTTCAGTTTCGAGTTTGTTTAAGATGTATAATCCTACTCGTATAGTTCTTGAGGGTACAATAGAAGATGGATCTTATGTGGCTCAACGTGGAGATGCTGATGGATGTTATACTCAATTGAAATCCTTTGAGTTTGTTTTCATTCTACACTTGATAAATGAAATGGTGGGGAGGACTGATATTCTTTCAAAAGCTCTACAAAAGAAATTCTTAGATATTGGCAATGTTATGGAGCTAGTTTCAACAACAAAGGAAAGTCTCAATAATATAAGAAATAATTGATGGGAATGGTTAATACTACTAATAATAATGTTTTGTGAAAAACATCAAATAGATATGCCTGATATGATAGCTCCATACAAATCTAGTAGATATCGTACTCGTCGACAAGATAATCATGTTACTTTTGAACATTATTATCGGGTAGATATTTTTATATGCACTTTGGACAAGCAATTGCACGAGATGGCCTTTAGATATAATGATGAAGCGATTGAGTTGTTGACTTTTAGTTCCGCTTTGATTCCTAAAAAAGATATAAAATTTTCCTTCTTGTTGAGAAGTATTACCCGGCTGGCTTTATCGAACAAGAGAGGTTTCAATTGAGATATGAGTTAGAGATGTTCAACATTGCTAGGTCAAAGAACTCAAAACTGAGTGGTGCTTCTACTATCGCTAGATTATTGGAAATTCTTGTAGAAACTAAGAAACATGAGACATATCATTTCACTACAAGAAAAAGTAGCTTTAGTGACGAGAATTTAGTGACGAGAATAATTTTTGGTCATTAATTTTGCTCATTGGTAGAAATTCAGTGACGAAACTTATAAGTGGTCACTATTTAGTCACTAAATTACATGAATAGTGACGAGAAATTTCGTCATTAAACATTAGTGACGAAATTTTGGTCACTAGTTCACATACTGCTATGAGTTAATTCTATAAAATGATTAAGAGGACAATTAATATACTTACAAAAATTGCTTATTCATATATTTATCCAAAAATTCGTAAACACTATTACACGATACATATACAAAGTTTGTAACAGAAAATATGCAAAATTGCAAATGTTTTACCTTTTTTTATGCGAGTCTCCCCTAAACATGTTATTTCATATTAATTTTCATTTATCTATACTACATAAAAAGAGAAAATGGTCAAATAGTCAACAATTGAAAAAGTGAAAAGTGGAAAAATGAAACATGTGAAATCTCATAACATTGAATACTATGTTGTAATCTCAACTTAAATGCGATGTTGTATCTTTGGAAAGTATACATTGATTTGGAAAGTATGGTTGATTATATTGATTTTTGAAACAAAATTAATCACCGCTAAAATTTTGTCGAAACTAGACACCGCTGCCGCTAGGCGCGGGTACTCGTCTAGTTTATAAGAAGGTAAAAATAATATGTATAACTTGTGAAAAGAAATACTGTAATAGTTTAGATTAGAAAAATAAAACAAGTTACATTATTTCTTTCTTACTTTTTACTAATATAGAGTCACAATTCTCATCACATAATAAAAGTTCTTAATCAGTTTAGTAGTCATATCTCAGTATCTCAATTCTCACCATTATCTCACCGGTAACCCACGCGCCACCGGTAAACCACCACGGCAACATCCACCACCAACCGCCGCATAGTCAACCAACTTTTTCAATCGAAAAGGTATTATTCATAATTGCTTGAATTCAAAGTTGATTTATATTGTAATTTTATACTAATATGTTTATTTATCATCGTGATTGATGTGTTCATCTATTATGTAAAGTGCTATCTATGGTGTATCAGGTATTGGTAGAGGGGTGCGGTTAGGCGGTGGTTTTGGAGGCCTTGGTTCAAGCTATAGTGGTCTGGTAAATGGTGGAGAGGCAGGGTTAGGTGTGGTTTAATGAGCCTGGTGCAAGATATGGTGGAAGGGGTAATGGTGGTGAGGTTGGGTTAGGCTCTAGTTTGGGGCCTTTGGGCCGGAGGTCACGCTATGGCTTGTCGCCAAGATATGTGAGAAAGAGTTCTGTAGGTGCTCACTATAGTTCGTCGTCTGGTTTTGCCGACCAAACCCAACTACAGCAGAAAAAGTATCAAGGGGTTCATTATAAGTTATAAGAAAGTAAACAATACAAAATAATGAAAAGATAAGTAATTCCAACTGTGGTTTGGCTCGGGATGTGTTTGTGTTTTATTTGTTCACCAGTTATCGGTCCTTTAACGATTCTAAAATTAGTAGCTAAGCTAAGCTGTCCGCTTTTGTTGTGGAAAAAGTTACAACCAGATAAATCATTGTCTTTTCTACTTATTTACTGTCCTCCGTACATTAGTGCTTAGTAGAGTAGCTGTTTGAAACACGTTATAGTTGATAGCGTGGCTTTATCCAAATTTTCGTCGCATTAGTTTTAGATAAATCATGTATTGTACTTATAATGATGATGTATTGTGGCAGGATATCATTCGGCTTTCAAGGTTGTTTCGGTTCCTACAACGACCCTTGGCAAAGCTCATTTCGACACTCAGGGCACCCAAAAGTAAAGAAGGGTATGCTTCCATTGGAGGTGGTTCACCTCTGCGAAAGATAACAGATGATATGACGTGTTTGAAATTTTGGCTATTGTTCATGTATGTTATAAATAAATCTACTAGCAAATATCTCATATGGATCGACATACACTAGGCTAGCTAAATAGTCATAGCTTCACCTTCACCAGTTATTCTGATGTTACGGCTTTAGTTGTGTCCCACCCTTGGTTTCTGTTGAGATTTTGATAACTAACAGGCAATTTGATGTGTTTCGATGTTGCATTTCATAACATCACCCTGCTCGTTGCTGCAGGCTGATGCTTTAAAAATGGCGCTTGAAGCAAAGGAAGTACCAGCTAATGTCTGTTGCAATGCATTACTGGTACCCGTTCACTGAGGAAGCTGTTCAGCAGGTAAATATTTGCACATGTCTGAAACCTTTAGATCGGCAGAAAATCTTAATTTAATAAGTTTGGGCCATTGTGATGAGATACCACTCAATCTGTCTTCTAGGTTTTATATGAGTTAAATTCTAGTTTTCTTGCTCTGCTTTAGAATCACGCGCCCTTGTTCACTAAAAAACTAGGCCACAATATGACAGATGCTACTGCAAGTTCTGTTTGCTGATCTCATTCCTTGACGTGTAGTAGAGAAAACTGTGCATCTGGATGATTTAACTGGAACCTGAAATAGAATTTTTTTTTAGCAAGATGTTACTCTACCGCACTTTGATATTCAAGTCTATAATGCTCATCGATGTGAGGTGTTATTGTTATGACATGTAGTTATTTTAGGGCACATTCTACAGGGGAAAGTATACCGTTAGCATTTGAGAGGTAGTGATTACTTAGCAGTGTCTCTTGACTATTAAGGTAATGAACTTGTGACCATCTTCTTACCATTTCCTTAATAGTCTTGTGGTATTTCCTATGTGCTGCCCTTCGCACTTCCTCTTTCTTAATTAACTCAATTGCCAAGTATGTTAAACGGATAAATTGTACATTAGTAGAATACAGTTGTAGCTTCTTTTTGCATAAATTCCGAGTCTTTTTTATTGTGTAGAGCTGTAGATTACATGTCACATATCATCCATCAGCTATGTTTTTTTTGCTAGTTGGTGGTTACTTTTTGAACTTGCGTATAATCGATGTTTTTGGCCTCATGTGCGGCGTTATTATTGAAATTATTTGTTTTTGATGTTCTAAATAATGTTTTTTTAGCTACATATATTGATGCTAGCTTCATGACCGTCCGATGGACGGGCTAGTTTTATGTGTTATCTATATTAAATATGTAAAGGTAAGATTATCAGTAGCTACATGTCTCTCTCTATTTTTTTTTAATTGGTTATAACTGTCCATTTTTATACCCGATTCTCTGTATTTCTTAATCATTTCCTTAAATTCAGATCAGGTGTGCGGGAAGGGACTCGGTGCCTGATAACGAGTCTGTAGAAAAATTTATCAAGAAGGTAGGCTTCTGTTGTAGTAGTATACCTCTCTGTATGCTGTTACATATTGGTGTGCAAGGTGTGCACATACTAAATTACTAATTCCTGCCTCCAACATGTGTCTAATTTTTTCCTTTCCTTTTTCTATTTGTTAAAGTTTTTGGTATTAATAAAAATGAGCTGTACTGACTTCTGCCTCTGTAAATTAGGTGACCCAATTCAGCTCCCAACATGCTCATTCAAATAAGTATGTCCCTGTCCATTGTACACATGGCCAAAATCGGACAGGGTATATGATTTTTCATTATCTTATACGGTCGGAATCAGTCTCCCTCACAGAGGTAGGTGATTAGACTTGTCAGGAGAACTTATGTGTGGTTTGTCTCTTTGCAAAAATCAAGCTTGAAATCATGTTTGAATGGGACTTACGCAGGCGATAAATAGATTTTCTAAAGCACGTCCTCCAGGGATTTACAAACAAGTTATATTGACGATCTATGCAATTTTTTCGATGAACAATTGCCTAGAACCTTTGTTTGTCCACAAACCCCAGAATGGAAGAGATCACCTGATCGGGATGATGATGTAGCTTCTGGTTTTCAGGTATGTACGACATATTTTTTCGTGCTGGAAGATAGTTTCTGATTACATTTTGTTTTGCGTGGAAGCTTTATTTATAAACTGATCTAATGCCTTGACTTACTTTTGATGATTGGTAATCATGATGATGGAAAGTTTCGCCCTTGTACATAAATTTTAATTATATGTGTTCTTAGGACAATTCAAGAAAACCAGATGGCAAATGATTTGGGAGAAGGTGATATGACAAATATAGTGGGAGCAGGGGAGATGGACTAACATAAGGTATTTTCTTGATATTCTACCATTTTCTTCAAACGATCTCCAACTTATATAGGAAGAGGTGGAAGATCAGTATATGGTATACCCTCAAGCCAGTTTATTTATTTATTTAAATTGGAGTATTCTTGTGAAGCTTATTAAATTATGGTTTTTAAACAGACTACGGTGGTTCTAGTGGATCAGGCTCAGTTATATTAGATGATTGCAATTTCCACGAGTCGGTGCATCTTGACAGCTTTGATGTGGATAGAACTTACTCTTGTAAGTTATGTGCTTGAGTTATAACTCCTTTACATACACACCTACCTCATGTTTTGTTAATGTTAGATCTTGCTCATATATGATAGGTGCCCCCTAATGGTAAATTCAGTTGCAACATTTGATATTTTGACTAGATACTTTTATATCCAAAACCTCAGTTATTATATCTATTTTATAATTTCAGGTGTCAGACTTATCTGATAAGGAGGTCTGGAAATGGGAGAAAAGCTTTAAGGAAGGAAGCCTTCATCGTGTGAGAGTCTTTGGTTTCCGTCTTCTGGAGGGGCTTGCAACTTGTGTTTTAAAGGTGCTTTAAATCTTATTTTGCATTTGGAATTTCTTTGGTGAAGCCTTATATGATCTTTTGTACACCATGAAACATCTCTGCAACTTTGCTTTCTCTTTCGCCATTGGCTCTTAAGTTGTATTTTCTTTTTTCTGAGTTGTTAGGTGTTAATATATCATTATTACTTGACTAAAAAGTAAGAGATAGGTGGGACTTTTTGTGATGATTTAGAAGATGTTGGTCTTTCTATATGTAACTTGAGTAAATATGACCTTTTTTAATGTAGATCTTTTGTTTTTGACTTTAAACAGGCCAGTGCATTTGAGGGCTCTGTTTTTACTCACTCTGATGTCAAACCTGGAATGGTGGTATAGTTCGGCTTTTGTTTGCGTCGATACAGATTGCTGAAAGCGAGAAGGTCCCCGACAAGATGCAGGTATAGTTCGGCTTTTTTTTTTTTTTTAGGTTGGAGATATTATGCAATTTATATAACCTTTATAGCTAAAGTCATTAGCTTGGGCAAAGAGTTCCTTTTGCTTTCTTGATCCAGTCTAATTCTGGAACCGCGGTAATGAACAGTGTTAGCTATAGTGGTCACCACCTTATGCTCAAGCCTGCGTCACGCTTCCTTTTGCTAACTGAATATTTGACGTAGATGCTATCTAAGTTAACAGCATCATGCCTGATATTACTCAAGTTGTCACAACTCCTAAGACCAAAGGGAAACAACTGATGGTGAGACAGGAGACGGTTGATCTGACAACATTAAAACCGACTGATACAAACAAAGCTATACATGTGAAGGTTTACCGCAAGTGGAGTGTTACGAATAAACACTCAAAGCCGGTACTCTTCAGTTGCACGCTCCTTGATCAGCAGGTACTTACTCTATCTACAATCTTACAGGGCCGACAGTGTAAGATTCACCCTCTGGGGTGACAAAGCCCGTGCTTTTAACATGGGTGAATATGAACGCGCTGGCACGCCCGTGCTCATAGCGGTCAGTTCGTGTTATATGAATGGTCTTTATCTTTAGGTTTTTATGATACGTTGCTTCAGTTTAAAATCTAAACGATTTGCTTGCAGCTAATCGAGCTGTGGAAGTAAATGAAATGTGGTGAACACATCAAAAGGGGAAACAATTAGATGACAAAAAACGTGACAGAAGTATTAATGAGTCCCAAAAGAGTAACGATCTTTACAACTCTACTGCCCAGGGTATGTTCTTATATCTGTATACTGTTAAGTGATTCGTATGTTTTGCTTATGTGTACGGCTTCTTTGAAGAGTTTTAGACATTGATGACTTTCTAATGCCTGATATGTATGTTTGTTTCTGTAGCTTTTGTAACTGGATCACAGATTTCGGAACAATGTTTGCCTCCTCAAGAATTTGTACTTGCTTATCACTTCTAGATACTTGCTTTCATAGTGCCGATATACTTGCTGTTGTCCTTTTTTGATGTTATCGTTTGTGGTGGAGTTGTTTCAAGCCCGGCCCGGCAACAGAATTATGATAATTATAATGTACACGTTAATGATGCTACGAACGCGAACACTTCCAGTTCTGTTGCAGTCGAAAACATCTGCTCATTTCACCATGATGTATTCCGAGGTTCAGTCTATTAACATAATTTCGTTTTTCCGTATGTTGTTACATTTAGCTCTCTTATATATCCTGTTGCTATGATTTTATAGGTGTAGACGGGCAGTCCTTTGCGTGGTGTGGTCAGCCAAGTGTGGGTGCTGTTACAGAACATGTGGCACTTGCAGGTATACGGGATTCGACAGTTCCGAATCTATGGGTTGCGGGTTTACGTTGTCACTCGAGTGTGGATACTGGTACGGCCAGCGATACGCCTTCAGATATTCATACATCTTTACTATTTTTGGTCCATTGTATACGCTTAGATTGCTGTTTTCCATACTCATACACTGTCCGGTTTAATATTGACAATTCAGGTGTAAATGCTGAAAAGGTGGGCGTCTTGCCAGCATCAGGGACAAACACCTATGGAGTGCAGCCTGTGAGTCGATATAATATGTTTAGCCTTGTTCTTATAATTTTAATGTTTATTTCATTGTGAGTAGGTGAAGACGTAATGGCCAGGATTCGATAACTGTTCTTTTCCAGTCAATCCGGGAAGTGTGCGAGAGACTCGTGAAAATGTTGAGATTATTGGTTTTGCAGTAATGTTAAATGTTCTAACGTTAGAAGTGTTAAAAAGACATGTTTGTGATTCTAAAGAAATCACACACCAGATGAATTTGATAGGTTATGGGTTGTGTTTGTGTTGAATTTCGACCACGCATTTGGCTTTTGTGAGCGAAGTTAATATGTTAAATTTGCGTTGCTAGAGATATTCAGATTTTAGTTCATTTGTATATTGAAAATTGATACAGATTTTTGTGTTGCTACAGATATTTAGATTTTAGTTCATTTGTATATTGAAAATTGGTACATATTTTTTTTTTGGTTATATGCTCATTTTAGTGACCACCTATTTGGTCTCTAACACTCAGCAATCTGTGACGACTTTTTGGTCACCAATAGCAGAAAACAGTGACGACTTTTTCGTCACTATGAGAACTGTGACGATTTTTTTCGTCACTAACAGGGTTAAATTGTGACCACTTATTTGGTCATAGATTAGTGACGACGAAAAGTTTCGTCTCTAATTGAATTTGTGACGGAGCTTTAGTGACGACTGGTGACGACTCGAGTTTGGTCACTAAACAGATTTGTGACAACCTTTTGCACTGTTAGTGACCAAACTCTTTTGGTCACTAAAGGCCGATTTTCTTGTAGTGTTTGGTTGATAGATTGACTCGTCTTATCTTGACACTTCTGGTTTCTATTGCTACAAACCGAGAAGGGATTTTTAGCAATGAATCGCAATAAGATGTCAGATGATTTGTTTGCAGACAGCTTGGTGGTTCACATAAAAAAATATATCACTTAAATGTTTGATTCAACTTTTATAATTGATGAATCTAAAAACCTCAAAGGTCGTCGAGTTGATTTGTAATTTGCTTTTATCTTTATAGTTTATGTTATGTCTTTCTTTTTGTGTTATGGATCCTTTACACATTAGCAATTATATTTTGTGTTTTAATGATTTTGGCCCCCAAGATTAATTTGTTCAAGCTTCGTCCGTGGTCTTATGGATATTCACAATCTGAAACTTGTTCCTAGCATTGTTTCAATTTGGTGATACTGATATTGTATCGTTAGAATTTGTTTGTTGTTAGTGTGTTGTTGTAAAGTCTAGCATCTTGCCAAGTTTTAAATTCTCACTTTGGTTGAATTCTTAAAATATGAGAAAGGTTAAATTACTCACACACCCTTAATGGTATTGTAATATCATTTGATAACTGGTTAAACGTTAATAAATATTTAAGAGATGATATCTACATCAATTTTCTTTAATATATACAACATTTTATACAAGTTATAAACGCACACTGTACAATATTGCATTACACAAATAATGGTGTATATATAAAAAAAAAATGATGTAGGTATCCCCTCCTAAAATTTAAATCTCATATTAGATTATATTTTTATTTTTTTGGATCCTCAAACTTTTCTCCACAGTGATTTTATCTGCGGAAAAAAAAGAAAAAAAAAGCCTTCCATGTTTAGAATTTTACAAAAAAAGAAAAAAATAAAAAATAAAAAAATAGAGAGCTAAAGTTAATATGTTACATAAACAAGATTGCCGTCTACCATATAGAAAGATAACACAATACTCTTTACCTATGTCACACCACAAGCGCTGAAATTTTTTGGCCTACTAGAATCCGCCAAAATAGCAAGTTACCGAGAAACTATCTATCGCTACAACAATGCACGGATACCCGTTAGTCTACGCTTCATCAATCTCAAATCAAATGTTCACTTTTAAAATTGCACGTAGTTTAAGAAAAGTGACAGTATTACACTTCGAACCAATAACATTTCATCGTAGACTATTTAGATTGATTGAAGTATGAAAATGTACGCATATTTTGAGACAAATTAAAATGAACATATGAATATATAATTTCGAAAAGGGGTATTATAAAAATATATATTTTGTACGTCTTAAAATAATTGTCTAACAAAAAAAAAATACACTTTAAGAAAATTATAATTATTAGACTTGGTGTAATAAGGGGCTAGAGAGCGCGTCCTCCCTCCCCACCCACACACATACATACACACCACGCGTCTAGACTTATAACACCACTAGGTGATGTGTTTTGGTGAGATGTTGGTGATGGTAACCATCGAATTGCGAGACACAAAAACAAACTCAAATATTAATTAATACGGGTGGCTAATGGTGATCATCATTACCAATGGAGCATTAGTCCAATGGTTGGAGCACTTGTGCTTGAGTCAATAGACCCAAGTTCAAGTCCCATCCTTGGCATTTGCTTCATATAGGTACCCACCTCCGCAAAACCTATGGGCACACTGGAGAGACTTTGTGTAATAAGAGCTCAGGGGTTCAAGTCTTGACTTGTGCTCACTCCAGTTGGTGCCCCACTAGGCCATGAGAGTTGCCGGAGCTATTCCTTGTGGGATGGACAATGGCTGGTGCTAAAAGGCACTCGGGGTCAGGGTGTTCCCGCCAATCTACACCTTTTTGTGGAATGGTGATCATCATTAACGGGTGTTATGTGATAGGAATAAAAAACTGATATGAAGCTGAGTTAGCATGATACTGGTTGTTTTTACATCCGGTGTTGCAACATTTTCTTTGAGGTAAACTCAAAGGGGTGTAAATGTAAGTATAGATCAACGGTCAAAATAGCAAAAAAAAATAGCACACGACAGCCGTCATTAGACAACAACAATGCTCCTAATCTGAGAAAAACCCACGACTTCAAAACATCATTTAAGGTAACTCATTTCAATCTTAATTTCACCTATTTTAATGATTATATGTTTCTTCACATACCCTTTATTGTTCTTGATGTATTGTCACTTTATTTTTTCTGTTATTACAAGTTTCAGATCTGGTACTTAAATGGGTTTATTTTGCTTTTTTTAGATAAAGTTTTTTTTGGGTTTTTGATTTAATGGGTTCTTGATTTTCTAGGCCTAATTTGAGCTACATTAGTAAAGTACTATTTTTTGGGGTTTTTGAGAAATGAAATAATGTATTAGTATTATTTAATAATGAGAATTGGATAATTTGTTGTACTATTTTTTGGTGTTTGGATTAGCTTATGTTTTAGGATTATCGCCTTATTAAGATTACTGAAAAGCCTATAAGCTCACATTTTTGGGAGTATGGGATTAGTAACTTAAATGAGCAATAAGCTCAACTTGATAAGCTTCTAAGCAAACAATTTAGCTTATTGGAGTTTTGGAATTTCAATACGCGGATAAGCCCAAAAATAAGCTAATCCAACTTTCAGATGTTCAGGATCCCTTATTATAAAGTGCTTATCTGCTATGCAAATAAACTCATCCCAACCTTGTTATCGTGGAAGTGCTCGGTGCTTCAAATATAGATACATAACGTTTATGTCATTTACTACAACAAACCATATATATCCACCCTTAACTGAGATCATGGGTGTTTGGGGTAAATCGTAAATGTGGATAATATAAAACTTGTATAATTTAAACGAAACATGTATATTTTGAATAGAAAGCACCTAATAATATGAGCGTAACGATACACATAATAGAAGTTATTAAAATTTTACGATACACACAATAAAAATTATCAAAAGTTCGTATATTAAATAGGAAAAAAGTTAGTTTGATACACACAAAAGAAAATAATTGACCATGTAAGAGCTATGCTTCTTTTGGATCCACATCCAAAAGATGTAATTACCGACACTGATAAGGTTTTAGATCAAACAAGTTTTCAGCGTGTAATAGTGGACGCAGATGATGTGACGACCATGACTACTAAACGTCAAAGGAGGACTCGTGAGCTTGGTTTAATCCAAAAGTGATGAAAGGAAAAACTATGAATCTCTGGGCAACGAGTGGGAGGGAGCCTTGACTTGAAGCATTGTACAAGTGCTTAAGGCTCCTTCGGGCCATGGCCACAACTATCATATAAGGCAAGGCTTGGAAGCAAGCTACCTGCGCCTATCGGCGGGAACTGGGCTTGGCTTGGTTAGTAGTGCCCGCCCATTCTGTCTCGCCCGCCTGCCGACCCATGAATTCTTCAAAGCAGGCCGGGCGTACGGGAACCATCGAAGAAGTGCCTCAACGCGCCGCATCCACTACTTTACTTTGACTCCTTTTATGCAATTATGAACTCCACGTAACTTTCTCGATTCCAAGGCAACTTATCTTTCTGGAGCTGACGTAACAAACTACGCTATCTTCTCAACGAAGCCAACATAAATCCGATCCGAATAAAAAAAATAAAAGGCAGTTTCATTATGGTAGTATACGAGGTTCTGGAACTGGAAGTTCCAATCGGAGCATATAGATCCGTAAATGGATTTGTATGTATTGCCACTTCAGTCGTGTTCGTCGTTTCTTGAAAGTATCTTTTTTCTGGGAACATGGTCAACCAAAAATTCTTATTTTTGCGATTCTTCATCCACCGATGCAGAAAATGCTCCAGTTTTCCATTCTCATATGAGGCCGGAAAGTTTATTGGCAACAGGTCGACACGAAGTGATTCATCATCCTCAAACATGAGCCGATCATTAGTTAGGGAGGGTACCGAGCAGTAAGCTTCGGTCTAACTGGCACATAAGAGGACTACCGCAAATTTTACGAAATT
Organism: Chrysanthemum makinoi; assembly: GCA_910596185.1. Classification (NCBI taxonomy): domain Eukaryota; kingdom Viridiplantae; phylum Streptophyta; class Magnoliopsida; order Asterales; family Asteraceae; genus Chrysanthemum; species Chrysanthemum makinoi. The sequence continues at coordinate 297,198,803 of OU343223.1, forward strand.
GGAATTCAGACTCTATGTATAATGTTTTTTAACTGCACTTTTTTACTAGTTTTATAACCACTTAATTCAAATTGAAATATTTAAGAAAAAAATGCTCTTAGTTGTTTGAATTCTGTCTAGGAATGATTTCGTTATTGTATAAGTTGACGTGCTAAAATAGTTGTTGAAGTATTTCATCCCTAGACAATATAAATAGTTGTTGAAGTATTTTCATCCCTAGACAATAACTATTTTAGCACGTCAACTTATACAATAACGAAATCATCCTAGACAGAATTTAAAAAACTAGGAGCATTTTTTTCTTAAATATTTTAATTTGAATTAAGTGGTTATAACACTAGTAAAAATATGCAGGTAAAGAACGTTATACATAGAGTGAATTCCAATTTCGTAAATTTTGCGGTAGTCCTCTTCTGTGCCGGTTGGACCGAAGCTATCGCGGTATAGAGATTCATGGCCTTTTCCTTTCATCACTTTTGGATCAAACCCAATCTCACGAGCCCTCCTTTGACCTTTAGTGGTCATGGTCGTCCGCGTCCGCTATTACACGGTGAAAACTTGTTTGATCTAAAACCCTATCGGTGCCAGTAATTACATCTTTTGGATGTGAATCCAAAAGAAGAATAGCTCTGACATGGTCAATTATTTTCTGATCTAAAACCATGGTACATTCCGCAAATAGTTTCAAATTGCATTCTTTGTAAAAAATAAAGGGATAATAACCGTATCCAACTTACCACTAAATTCTTTTGTGTGTATCAAACTAACTTTTTTCCTAGTCTATATACGAACTTTTGATAATTTTTATTGTGTGTATTGTAAACTTTTAATAACTTTTATCATGTGTATCGTTACCCTGAGATTATTACGTGCTTTATTCAATATATACATGTTTCGTTTAAATTATACTAGTTTTATATTAACCACATTTACCTCAAACACCCATGATCTCAGTTAAGGGTGGATATTTATGGTTTGTTGTAGGAAATGACTTAATCGCTAGGTGGGAGAAAGGGGAGTTGTCGAGTTTGGGTTTGGGAGACCATCATGCAACCAAGTGGGGGAGGGGGGGTTGGATGTGTGTTCTGAAACTTGTTATGTGTTATTGATTAATTCGTAACAGAACATATTGCTTGAGATAGTGATTGGACGTGCTTCTACTTCTTGAACTTGTGATAATAAACTCTGCTTATGTGGTTTGTGTTTGGGATCTTAAGGGCTGATTCGCTAAATTTCCATGGAGGGTATCGGAGGTAGTAATGCTGCCTCAGCAGCATCTTTGGATCAATGGAGACAGTTTACCAGGCTCTACCAGTTTTACCTAGATAAAACAACTCCACATGCGACTTACAGGTGGATTGGAACAGCAACCTTAGCGATTCTCTTTGCACTACGTGTTTTTTACGTGCATGGGTTCTACATTGTAACCTATGGTCTTGGAATATACATACTCAATTTGCTGATCGGCTTTTTGTCTCCTCTGGTTGACCCTGAAGTTGACCCGAGTGATGGTCCCATGCTACCTACAAAAGGGTCAGATGAGTTCAAGCCTTTCATTCGGCGACTGCCCGAATTTAAGTTCTGGTAAAATATTTCACACTTTCACATATTTGTTAACATATCAAGTATATGATATTTACATGAATTTAAGTTGTACTTTATAGGTATGCTATCACGAAGGCTTTCATTATATCGATTATGATGACCTTCTTCTCAATGTTTGATATCCCTGTATTCTGGCCAATACTACTTTGTTACTGGTTTGTGTTGTTCACCCTAACAATGAAGAAACAAATCATGCATATGATTAAATACAAGTATGTCCCATTCAGCATCGGAAAACAGGTCAGTATGAAACAAAAATAAGCGTCATTTCTATATTTCTTGGGATTAACTTTAAGTGGTGTTTTAACAGAAATATGGCAAGAAATCATCTTCAGCGGGTAGCAGTGGTGGATCTCGAGCAGACTGAAAGATGCGATTTATAAAAATTGAAGTCATTACATTTGAACGGTTGATATTGGATGTAAAATTTACTAGGTATGTCTATTTGATGTTGTTTCTTGGTTAAACAATATAACAAGTTCTTTCATCACTAATATTAACTTCAGATACATGGTTAATGACGCCATTCATGTTATAATCGCGTATGATTGGTAATTCTTATTTATATAAATTAACTACCATTACTTATTGAATCTAAAAGGAAAATTGCTTGTTTGTGTTGTTACTAACCATCGTTAATAATATAGTCTTTTGGTCTCACTGGTTCCGGCCCAATCTTGTTTGTATAATTTAGCATCATGTAAAAGTCGATCGGTTTGGTTCCTGTTTACGTACTTATTTGACCATTTTCATATATAGCCAGCTTCTACATTTGTGGACTTCATCACATTCATATTACTATCATGTCATGTCAACGCAGCTTCTCAGTTTCTTATAGTCTTGTATAAACTTACTCATTTACTCTATGGGATACACTATACATACCCTCCCTATATTGTCACATCAAGAGCTTTTAGTCAAACCATACAACTTGCGATGCGCACCGTACAAGTTGATGATGCATCTAATGATTGCATACCTTCCCTATAGGAGGGTATGGATAACTCATCCCTTACTCTATTAATAGGCCTGACTCATCTCTTTATCAGATTTACTTTTTAAAAATTAAAGTGAAAATGTCGACAGAGGACACATTTGAGGTGTTATAGCCAAAAGAGGACACCTTTATTTGTTTTTCCAAATTAGGCACTCATTTCGGGTCCTAGGTAGCCAAAATGACCCCACTTGCAAAATGCACCTGGCGCAATGAGCATCCGACAAGTGGCAAAAAATATATATTTTTTGTATACCCAACATGCATGTATTAGGATACCGCTTCTTACACTCAATTTTCCTGCAACTTCGTCTTTCTCTCTCATTTGACCAACAGGCGACTTTTTAAGCACAGTAGGGTGACTTATACTAAAAAAAACATACCCTACAAAAATAAATTTTAATTAATTAACACACAAAACAAACACTCGACCTTGGTCGAGTTCTCGACGGAAATACCAAACGACCCTGGTAAGGCCACAGTAAAGACGACCTCCTCCGACCCTCTTCGACCTTCACTCGACCGACCTTATTGCGCCTAGCCTTAGGAAGGGTCAAAAGATTATACAATTTCATATTTTTAAACATTCACCCCTTTCTCTATTGCAAATGTAGTGAGTTGTCTTTTTTTACTTACGTTCATTTAAGTGTATTGGGAAGGGTCAAAAAGAATGCATAACTAATATTCGTTTTCAAACACAAAATAAAAGTAAGACGCCTGTTATCTAGTCGTTGAATTTTATTGGGATAATATGTCATTTATGCTAGGATGTCTACTTGTAAATAGTTCTACATAAGGTCATCTTTATCATTCATATAGATATAAATGATATTATTTAGTGGTTAAATAGTTCAGATGAAAATTTTAAACCAGATGTTGAGTCATAATTATTGTTTGTATATAAATTACTTGATTCTCTTAATTTATAAGTGTTGTGCGCCATGGATGGGGCAAGACTACTAGAGTTGAGTTTAGTATTGTAGTTTTGGAAATCTAGTTCTCATAAGGAAGATTTTGCTACTTGTGAAGGAAAATTGGCGAAAGTATATAAGTTAGCTAAGAAGAGATGCTATGTTTTGAGTATTGTTTAAATAATAACGGTGTTCAAGTCAATGTAGTTTGAATGCTTAATGATAGAAACACATAATTTTTACAAAACATATGTCATGATGACTATTGGGTGTAAATATGAGATAATTTTAAAAGTAAGAGAGAGAATACCATACATTAACATGACATATCATTTTGTGGATCTTGTTTTGTAAAAATTATGTGGTTCTATCATTTCTTCCTCAAAGCTTCGTTGGCCACAAACGAAATGTGGTAGTAAAGAAAGATATTTTTTGCCACTTGTCGGATGCTCATTGGGCTAGCTGCATTTCGCGGCTGGGGACCATTTAGCCTACCTAGTATCGCGAAATGAGTGTCTATTTTGGAAAAACACGAAAAAGTTGTCCTCTTTTTGTTATAACACCTCAATTGTGTCCTTTGCCGAAATGTTCAATTAAATGTTATGTGTGTGGGTGGAACCCACATATACCCTCGCTACTTAGTTCATCTCTCTCAATTTAAACTTTTATGAACATGCATTCCAATGGAAGGTTTATATAGATAAATTTCATGTCACCATAGACCTTGTCCATAAACCTGCATCGGAGATGCTCTAGTTTAAGATTGCCTATATCACGTAGACTTGAGCAAAAGGTGTGTTTTACCAACACTGCAAAAAAGTATACATGCCTGCAATCTTCCATATATGCCCACACATACTTAAATACATGAATCAGGTACAAATATGATGACCATTGGAGCATTTCTCCAATGGTATCACTCCCTTACTGCAAACGTTCAGTTGACCCGTCAAGGAGGGCTTTTGGAGAAATAGGTCATAGGTTCAATCCCAACTGAGGCTAAGGAACATGTGCTCATTGCCTGAGGTCCTTGGGGAAGGGTAATTCGGTACCCAAGATGGTGCATGGAGTCTGGGTTTCCCCGCCGATTGAAACCTTTTGGAGATACAAAGATGATGAATTAGTTTTTGCACATTAAGCATGAGATTAATTCAACTCGCTGGACGAACCCGTCTGAAACATATACTATTTTATAGCCTTTCAATAATTAGAAACTGAATAAGTAGTACATGTGCACTTTTTGCGTAAACCACCCCAAAGTAGATCAACGTTATTAGGTTCGACGTGTGACCAAGTGTCAAGCATATAACAAAGGTATTAACAGAGATGGCTTATGATCGAGTATCTAGGAATAATCAAATATATTAACTCAAGTATGAATAAAAGGGTTATTATATTAAAAAAAATTGATTTGATTTAATCTATGTTTCAACTTGAATTAGCTTAGTACACTTGGTGTTAGAGAATTTGAAAATTATGTAACTTCATAATGGCAGCAAACTCAAAAATCAAAGATGGATGTAAGTGAGGAAGATAAGGGATGCCTTTTAAAATTACATGTTTCATGTTATTTGTAGTGAACATCGCGTTTTCTTAAAGTAGGTTGCTGTTTTGAATATAGGAAAAGTGGTGAAAGTAAGTTGTAATTTCTAGCTTCAAATCCAGGATCTTTGTGCTGATTTTTGATCTTATAAATCATTAATGTAAAGTAGGTAAATCTGAATTTGTCCCTGTTGAAGTGGGGCTGTAGGGTCAAAAGGAATCATGGTCAATCACCATCAAGAAAACAAAGAGAATCAATGAAATCATGTTGCAGATGAGGCTATTACTTCGCGTCGTTGTCAACTTATGGCTCAAATAAGATTGAAATAAGGCCTATAAGCGACCCAAATATCAAGTTTATGACTATCACACTATGTGAGCTCTCAAGTTCAATTCCAGCTAGGTGCAAAACAACCCTCAAGTGGCCACAACAACTTCCTGAAAAGGGAGGGTTTACTTGGCTTGAGTCTGTACCCCGTGGTTTAGTCGGCCAAAAGGTCGGCAACCATGGTTATCCAAAAAAATATATCTATATCAAGTTTATGAAATTCTAGACATAAAATGGACACTAAGATCTAGCATCATTTGTATTTAGCAATATCCCACCATATAAAGATAGCATTTTCTATTGGAGTTACTCTAATAATAAGAAGCATACGCTATCCACCACTCTTGTTAAGACTTGATCATAATGTGAGGTTTATGCCCGTCAACGTTTATATGTCATGTCTCTTTTGGTCCTGTACGAGTTGTTACTTTCAGGGTTGTCGACGTTGCATTTAGGTCCAAACCCTGTCATTTCGCTTTCAAATTTATATTGCTTTTTGCAAGTTGGGATTTGTAGGAAATTTGTGATTTTTCTTAGATGAACCTTATCTATATCAGTGTCCCTAAGAGCAGGGTCAGGACATGCAACATAAAAATCGGAGGTTACAAGTTCAAATCTGAGCCCCTAGTTCTATGCTATGGGATCACACCTTAATCAAGCATTCATTTTTTTTAAATTATAAAGTTTACAACGTATGGAAAGGTGGAAGGTAGATAACGGAAACCTTTATTGTTTCTTGAAAAACAATAGAATTCTGAATTCTAGTTATTGTTTCTTGAATGCCAAAACATGTGACTAATATGTATATATACTGGCCAACATATGAATTTGAAGTTACCATTCGAGACGGCCATAGTACACTCAACATGTGATTAGGGAAATTTAAAGTTGCGTAATTTAACAATGGCCACTAGCACGATAATCCAAAGATGGATATAAGTGAGGAAGATGAAGGATGGTTGCTATTTTGTATGAGTATTAAAGTAGGTTCCTATAAAGGGGAAGGTGTGAAAGTAAGTTCTTATTTCTTGCATCAAAACCTTGGTATATGTACGTTAGGAAGAGGATCTTCATGCGGTGATTACTAATATTATAGCTCCTTTTATGTAAACTAGAAAACTCTAAATATGTACTTGTTGAAGTGGGACTAGGATCAAAAGGTATAATTGTCAATCATTCTCAAGAAAACAAAGGGAATCGATGAAATAATTCATGAGGATGAGGCCATATCTTCATGTCGTTTTCAAAATACCACTTGAAAACGATTGAAAGATGCCATCCTTAAGTAACCCGAAGATCAGGTTTATGGATTCTTGGATATGAATTAAAGGAATATTAAGATATAGCATCAACTGCAGTTATCAATATTCCACCATTTAAAGATTGCATGTTGTAGCTAGCTTTACTCCAATAATAGGAAACATAAGTTATTCACCGCCCTGTTAAGACATAGATATAATGTGAGTTTATGTACGTAAATGTTTATATGTCATGTCTATTTTGGTCCCAAACGAATTGTTACTTTCAGGGTTGTCGTTGGCTCGTTGCATATATGTTTCGTCTGTAAAGATGCTGCCATTTCGCTTTCATATCTACATTACTTTTTGCAAGTTGTGATTTTGCAGGACAGTTTTCAGTTTTCGGATATGAACGTTATCTACATCATAGAGTGATCGGACGTGACTGCCCAACCATAAGGAGATAAAACATGAAACATAGAAAAGCAGAGGTCACATTTTCAAGAAAAAAAATCTATAACTAGGATTGGTTTTGAAAAGTGTTCTAAAACTAGGATGACTTTCTTTCTTTATTCTAAAACTAAGACGGTCTTCTTTTTCATTCTAATTCTAGGATCTTGTTTTCATTTTCACTATATACTGAACCAGTACATGCATGTTTCATATAACTTTATAAACAGTTTAGCTTTCTTCGTTAAAAACAGGTGTTCAGTCATCAGTGTACCGCTCCGTGGGTACAAGATCGAAACGAATGCATTGGATGGATGCCCGGGCATTGAGAAGGAAGGAAATTAAAAACATAAATCCAGTAGCCCAAACAAATACCGGTGGTCAATTACACAATTCAAGTATAATGTAAGACTTGTTAAGCTACTGTATTGATATATCTTAATTTTGATCAGTAATACATAAACAAAGTTAGTAAACATCGAACTAGACATTTGCATGTCATTATGTGTTACATGTTCGTTCATTCAGTTAAATGCTTAACTTCGTAGTTTAGTGTGCTTGGCCAAGTTAAATAGATAAACAAATTTTTTTGTTTTAGTTAACTCAGTAAATAAACGAACTTATCATGTCAAACGTTTTTCAGTTTTTTAAAACCGAACCGCCAAGCAAACAGGATTATTTCTGATTCCCGGGTTTTTCCTGTTGAATGCATAATGTACAATGTTTTTAAAGCATGTTTGGGTATATATGAAATTTCTTAATTTAAAAAGCGGAGATATGAAATTGAACAAAAAAATGCAAATATCCTACATTTAGAATAAGAAAAGCTACTAATCCTATAATTAGAATAAGAAAAGAAAGTCATCCTAGTTTTAGAATAGGTTTTCAAAATCATCCTATTTCTAGAATTTACTCCATTTTCAAATATGAGCCCCTTGTTTTCTGGCTCTAGGAACAACCTTGATAGTGCATTCACTTTCCTTAAATCATTAAACAGATAGCGGAAAATACAAATGTTCTTTATAACGTAAAAGATTTATGAATTCTAGTTATTGCTTCTCGAATGCTTACATATGTGACATATATGCTATATACAAGGGAAAATGACTAATAAATCAATATCGGTAAACATATAGACTTAGTAATTGCAAAAATAATTCCTCAAATAGATCTTCTAGTTTACATCTCCATCTTTAAATTGCTTCCTTCGTACGCACCTGAAAAACAATTGGAGAAATCAAGGATAAAAACGGGAGATTTGTGGTTATAAAAGTGCTGACAGATAATAACATACTTCATTTTTTTTACCCATTGTCACCTGTGGCTCATAACAAGTTGAAAACAGTGGCTATTTGTATGATTTACTACTTTTGGTCATAGACAGACAGCTGCAAATTTGATCATTTTAGTGGAGCCAGTTATAAAGAAAGATACCCGACAAGCAATTTTTTTGGTCCAAAAATGTCAGTTTTGACCCGTTTATCATTTATTTTTGTGGGTCATATATCATTAATATGCTAATTTATAGTAGTTCTTTACCTGTAAATTTATGGGCTTGAAATGGAATTGTTGGTTGAAATCCCATTTTATCTAAAATCTGTAGATCACCATCCCATGTCACACTCGGCTGAATTTGCTACATGAAAAAAATTATTTAGTCTTTTATAAGAAACTTGGTGTTTCTATATATTAAGAAGGCGATTCAGGAGTATAAGAACGAAAAAAGAACACACGTTATAACAAGATGGAACAGCGGATGTCTCAGGGATTGAAACTGGAGCACCGATGCTTCTTCTTAACATCATGTCAATTGGGCTGTTTCCCATTTCTAGTAACGAGTTTAACTGAAAATAAGCAGAACTAGCGATCTCAGACGAGTATCCGACTGCTGAAAGTTCAAACATCTGATGACCATAACAACATATCAGTATTCAACTAAAGTTCTGAACTATATTAAAAACAACTTAATATTTATCTAAATTTAAAAAATGGCTATATTTAGGTTAACAAACTAGTCAATAGACAAATATTCAACCTACACATTTATACTAATATTTCAGTTACCTCTTTTGTGATTAAGTTATCAATGTCGAAATCGAATGTTGGATGAAGACTAGCAAGCTTCATGGACAAAAACTGTTTCACCAAAAATATTATAAACTGGCCGGTTAGTTCCTAAATTTAGAAAGGTGGAACTTAACGAAGATTAATGGTTAATGGTTTGATTACTTCAACTTGTTTTTGAAGAGATTGGACATAATTGATGATTTCATCAAGCATTCCTGCTTTTCCAGTGATCTTGCTGCAGCCAGGTACTAATTCCTGCAAATATTTCATTCTCTCACTGATCTTCTCCCTTCTTACCTGTTCATATATTATAATCGATACCAGTCAAGGCTTAAACTATACATGTTTGGCATTGCGTTTTCAAACTGTTTACATGAAACTAGCTAATTAAAGAATCAGAATCAGATAACCGGCCAGTTGTAATAAAACAAGTTACACGATATTGTATTTGGATGTGCATTTGCTTATTACGTAGTACTCCGTATTAGCTAGTTGTTTGAGTTTTTGGTAAATTCTGATTATTTAAGTGTTGCATGTAACATAGTAACTAACTACATGTTTACTCATCACTTTCTTTAAACCAGAACTAAGAAATGGTTACGTAAGTAGCTAGAGAATCATGCAAAACATCCTCTTATAATTAATCATGAAGCAAAAAGGATTAAACGATTAATGTACCCGTTCAGCCAAACTGTGGCTATCGGTAGCTTGGCCTCGCCTAGCTCGAACATGAATAAAATCTTGTTTTTTAGCTTCTGCAACATTTGATTTTGATGAAGTTTTTGTTGATTCCTCTTGAGAACACCCTTTTACCTTCTTTTCTTTAACATCATTTTCTTTACATCCAACCTGAAAAAGACTAGCACCTATTAACATAAACAGCCTTTTTCTATACTTACTATAAATCTTTTTAACGAAATATATAAATAAATATATAACCTTTAACTTATGATCTTCATGGGTTTTTCTTTTCTTAATCTTCTCATCAACCATCAATGATGAAAACTGGTCATTACTTAAATCTGGCCACCCGTTTTGCATACACGGGACGGGTTTAATATCTTGAACCAAACCCGAAAAATGATCATTATCATTCTCATTAACAAAACTTTGTTGTTGTTGCAACTTCATTCTTACTTGTCTTTCATATACACTCATTAACATCTCTGGTGAAACTACATTCATCATGAAACAAGTTTTTAAGATGGTCTTTGAAGAGCCCAAAAATGCAACTTCTTCCAACAGCAGGTTCAAATTTTATAAAAAAATATGTGTAATGTGTGTGAGATAGTATTATGGTAGGGTGTATATATATATAGAAAATAAAATACTAAATGGGTAGACTGACACAGGGGCCTGAGTAAATAGGAGGATAAATGTAAAGAATTAGTAGTAGGGTATATGAAACCAATGGAGAGCTATGGGCATTGGGGCATTGGGGCCTCACTGACATGACTGCCACGTGGTATGTTCTTGGATAAATATTACTCCCTCCGTCTCAAAATTATTGTCAGGAGACAAAAAGCACATAGTTTAATAAAAGTGGGACCCCTACAAATTTCAACCACTCAAATAGAATATTCCTCCACTAAATTTTCTTTTTATTACTAAAAATGGAAAGTGAACAATTATTTTAAGACACCCAAAAAAAGAAATATGGACAATAATTTCGAGACGGAGGGAGTAATATACTAGCAGGGTACTCGCACGTTGCAACGGCGGTTATCATGAAATAAAATTTCCCGGTGAATATTTTATTATTATATATATTTTTTTAATAAAATTTCCCGGTGAATCATTTATTTTAGTTTATTATGTTCTTTTTGATAATAAAATTTTCGGTGAATCATGTATTTGTAGCCCGTTCGGGCTCGAGCCCGTTTGGCCGTTGCTCGTTCGGACTTGAATATTTGTATAATGTGTTTTATTATTTGTATTAGTGACATTTAATAATTGTGTTTGAATTGGTTGTACAATATGTTTGATAATTTGTATTTTTTATGTAAAGAGTGTTTTAATAACTATATTAATTGTATTTATTAGCCGGTTAATTAACTGACTACATTAAATGTATTGAGTTTTGTTAATTTCTTATTATAGAAATGTTTTTTGTCTTATTTTTTTAAGACTTCTAAATATAGATGTCCTAAATACATTATAAATTAAGTAGTATAGATATTTTTGTGAAAAAATCAAAAACCTATCTTGAGTGTGTGGTGGTGTGATTTGTATGTGAAAGAAGATACTTCTTGTGCCATAGTGTTATTAAAGGATGCTTGAATTAGCTTACCTTAACAGTTTACGAGTTTATTAAACTAGGCACTAAGTTGGGTGGTCTATCATCTTCATCAAGCATGATCACGCTGCAAACCATAGCATAAGGTGAAGAACCACGCGAACAAATTCCAGTGTTTTTTGTGTGTGTGTGTGTGTGTTTGTAGTGTATATTGTGGGGAGATGTTTGTTTAAAATGAGGTATTTTTATATTTTTGGTTTGATAGTGACCATAACACATGTTTGGTAGTGTGCTGAATAGCGATGTGGCAATGACGTAGAGGTGGTAGGTTTGATGATTATAGCGTTTAGCCTTAGATTTGAAACAACTCATAACATCAACGGAATAGAGAAGGAGACCACGCGTCCTCTTTTTCCCATCACTCGTTAAGCCTATCATATACCCCCTCAAACCACGTGTTATGACCGGAAATTGAATATGGTTTGGCATCCAGATGACCGAATGAAAGCATGAGAGGTGGAGTTTTTTTTGTATGATTTGGTATTTTTATGTTAGTTACCTCTACACATGTTTCGTGAATAAGTGAAATCTAATGTTGAGCTGAGTTGACGGTGATAATTCTGATCATTGTTACACCCGGATCAAGTTTTAACTATTTTGTGATCATCTTATAGTGGCTTCTTATTTCAATATGTAAATGTGCATGTTATGATTTGATCCATGACTTGCAGCATGTCTTTTCAAATGGTTTGCTTGGAAGTATTAGCTCGACCATGCATGTTATTTGTGACTCGCTTCAAAGTACTTTGTTATGAAACAAGAGCACGTTTTATCGTGAGTGCAATTTCATACTTTCCACATCTTATTAGCAAAACATTGATAAAGTTGTGGTGACTGACCCATACGCAAGACAATCAGCCGAAGCTAAAGATTAGTATTTAACCAATTTTGATTATGAGTTTGTTTAACGAGTGCCCAAAGAGCAAAGTCTAACGTGACTATGAAAGGAAACTTTAAATTTATTTAACAAAAAAAGAAAAACAAATTCAATTATGGTAACTTAGAAATTTAGTTAATTTTTATTGAATACATGTTTTTAATTTAAAAAGAGTTACAGTTTAATAAATGCAGTTTAACCGGTGCTCTCACGACACTCATTAGACAATCCATTATAATATATAATTTTTTTAAACAATAATGATAATATGCTATACCAGAACATCAACTCAAAATCATATTATGGCCAAATTGAAATCTTTGATTATCATAGGGCACATGATACAGAATCACATTCATTGCCATCTATTTGACAATTTTTAATTATCAAATGGACATTCCTTGGCCCATGAAAAGCCAACAATTGACGTGACAAATTACAAAAGTTACGAGTTCATCAAACTTAAGAGAATGTATAACATAATCTAAGCACTGCATGTCTGCATGGCATATCCGTAAAACTTAAAATCATAAATATTTAGAGTATAATGCAAAAAATCGTCTTTGTAGTTTAAATTGCAGGTTCACGAAGGGAGTATTTTAATAATAGGCGAGTAACCGCGCCTAGCGGCAGCGGTTTCTAGCGTCAGATAATTAATGATTTGTGATATTGTGGTGAGTGTTTTGTGTAGCGTTTAAAATAGAACGTGAACCGATGAAAATGCAATTGCAAACGGTTGTACTATACGATAACTAAAGTCTAGACAAAATTCTTAACATCTATTAAACAACATAAAAAAACATTTAATGAAAATGAAAGTAAACATTACATCAGTTATGAAATAAAAACTAACAACACATGTTACTTGTCACGTAAAACTAACAAGGATGGGATTAATGGTGCCGTTGTTAAGAAGAACGCAAGTACCAAAATTAGCATAAATGTGAGTAACCCAAAATAAAAAAATAAAAATAAAAATTTGGCTAATTTTGGCTATTTTATACGTAGAAAAAGATTTTGGCACATTTAGCCCAATTTTTATTTTTGAAATGGGCGTATTTAGCCTATTGAAAAGTTAAATGTGCACTAACGGGGCACATATTTTCTCTTAATTGTAAAACATTATAATCGTTTTTGAAAAAAAACTTATATATATAATATATTTATATAGCGACATATCGTTTTGTGTTAAAAAAAAGTTTATGGGTTCTAAACGAAAAATAATAAAAGTTTGAAGATTTGGGGATTAAACATAATGTTTTGAAACCCGGTTCGACCCGGGTGGTTCAACCGGTTGAACCATTCCCGTCGAAAAACGGGTCGATTTAAACCGAGTCAACCCGACAGGTTGGTTTAAAATTGGTCAAATTAAACAGGGTCAACCCACCGGTTTTGAAGCGTCGAGGTTAACCCGGTTTTACGATATGTATTAATAGTTTCAAATTTTCATTTTTTACTTTTTGGTTTTTTCCTTTATATATAGTGTAACAGGTACCCGCAAGCGTTGCTGGCGGGTACCCTGTGACGATAACCGGAGAAATAGATCTCGATAAGACTGATTCACCAGTTTGTATCGGTTTCAACGGGTCCTCTCTAGTTCGTTTTGGATGGTCAGTTATTGGTTAGCCGAACTGGTGGCGACACCGGTTTCCGGTTGAACCAGTTGGCCCGATCCGATTTTCAAAACTATATGTACCATCAACTTGTTAGCTTATATGAAGCTTTGTGTGTTTTATTAATTTGTATAATGTATATAATAATATGTACTTTTCATTTTAAGGTATTTTAAAAATAATATTAATTAGTATGTTTAATTATTTTATATTTAGAATTATGTTGTAGCTTGTTTAAATTGTACATTGTGAAATTTTTTTGTACTTTTTAGTAAGATAGTTTTAGTGATAAAAAAAGTTTATGGGTTATAAACGAAAAATAGTAAAAGTTTGAGAAATTGAGGATTAACATACTATTTTGAAACCCGGTTCGACCCGGGAGGTTCAACTGGTTGAACCGTTCCGGGTAAAAAACGAGTCAATATAAACCGGGTCAACCCGACGGGTTGGGTCGAAAAAACGGGTCAAATTAAACCGGGAAGTTTCCGTCTGGTTTGAAGTGTCCTGGGTCAACCCGGTTTTTGATGTGTATTAATAGTTTCCTTTTGAAGCATATGTAGGTATTAATAGTTGAAATTACTCATAATTAATTATTTCAATATTTCTTTTTTAATTTTTTCCACATTTTACTTTCTTGACTTTTCACTTTTCACTTTGACCATTTTTCTATTATACATAGTATAGATTTAACTTTAATTAGAGACCAAATGTTCACTTGTAAGTTCTTCATAAAGACAATGAGTGCATTTTCGAAAAGACAGAAACTTAGCCGCATTTTGATCAAATCATAAAGACGATTTATGCAATTTACTAAAATATTTATATGAAATGTTTTTAAAAGGATCAACAATGAATTAAATTTCTTATTTAACAACTACTCCGTAATAAGTAAAATTCGATCTTAAATGTGACAAAAGAAACAAAGAAGATTTTATTATTATTATTATTATTATTATTGTTATTATTATTATTATTATTATTTATTTTTTTAATTGTATATATCATAGTTGTCAAGATCTCGATTCTGATTTTAAAATTTTACGATTTTACGATTCTACAAAGCAAAAACGATCCGGATCCTACGTAATGTTCTTAACAAGCTTAAGATCTTATTGGATCTCGATCTTAATCATAAAATCTTAAGATCTACTCCGATCCGATCTTATTTTTTCTCGAACCACAAACTAAAAACTACAAATTTATAGTTTATGTTTTTATATAATTTAAAAACAACATTTGATTCTTCTTAAACATTACATATTCATAATTTAGAACAACATTTTCATGAAACAATCATATAATTTCATGCTTATAATATATACTAGCAGGGTACCCGTGCGTTGCAGCGGCGGGTACCCTGAAATAAAATTTTCCGGTGAATTATGTATTTTAGTGTTACATATTAGTTTTCACAAACACACAAACAAGCACAAATAAGGGTCGAATGGTATGAGTTTTAGAGAGAGAAAGATGGGATGTTCTAGAGAGATAAAATCAAAGTGAAAGGTTAGATTACCAAAATGAACATCCAACCCTCTCCCTTGTGGGGAGAGGGCTATTTATACAAATGTCTATGCCCTCCTTCGGGCTGTGGATCAGGCATACAATGGGTAAAGACCCGTCTTTCTTCCACGGTGTTACTTATACTACTAGTAAACTAACTAATATAACGTTATGTCTACGAGCTGTAATATGCTAAACTATTGTTGGGGTGACCGACACTTTTACATGAATTTTCTAAATCCTAATAATCTCCCCCTAAGGGAGGTCACCCCATGAATTACATTGAAAATCCTAGCATTTTAACAATAATCTTTAATGCTCGAGCTTGTAGACTTTGAAGCTTCTTAAACTTTAAATTTGCATAATAGTAGTGATTCGTTGGCTTTGAGTGTTTCTTTGATAAGTGACAGGAGTTTTCATTGAGATCATCTACAACATATAATCTCCAGATCATCCGTTGTTGTATTGCCACCATGTGATGTTGTGACTTTAGGACTGACATGCTCACATTTTGGATCATGATATCCTCTCATCAGAGTTGCGGAAGCTTTGTTGATTCGTGATATTTGCAGCAGTGTAGCAGAAGCATAGATTGAAAATATCAGAGCCAGTTGATGAAGATATGCTTTTATCATGATTTCTTTAGAGGTGAATGTGATGTGTGAGAATGCGGTTATGGATTGACTCCTCAATTCTGATCAGCTGCAACCGTCGGGTGTCCCTGCAAACAACAGTTAGCAATAAAGCGCACGAAGGTGTCTTTGATCACTTTCGTTGAATGGGGTTACAAGAACCACGGTTCCCCATTGATCAGTACAAGTACTGCCTGTGATCAGGTAGAATTCCGAAGAACCTCCTTGATAGGGTTTCGCAGCTAATCAAGCCGTTCTCAAACCGGAATGTCTCAAAGAAGACAGCACGGAGTGAGTGAACCAGCGAATTGAGATTCACTGATTGATGAAAAATGATTTGAAAAACAATCGTGTCTTGCTTAATGAAAAGTGTTTTGCAATACAACGAAGGTTTTATGAAAAATCAGTTATCAATCATAAATACCCTTTTAATTTTGAAAACTTAATACACAGTCGATGTGCTAGAGAAAAGAATTGTTGAGCACAACGACCGGTTTTTCAAAGGTATCCGTCAATCCATTTCCTGGACCAAGGTTGATTCAAGAATGTATCGCCCCATTGTTTCTATCCAGTTGTCACAAGTTTGATCTTTCGAGAAGATCTCACATGTCACCCACCAAGAGCTTGTTTGATGTTGGCTCTAAAAGGATTTCGATCTTCATCGTGAATATTTTTACATATCACTTGGATGTTCTGGCAATACCACAAGGATACTGCGTAGGACTCTCAAAAATATATTCTCACATTCCACATGGTGTGAAACTGTGAGTCTTCATTGATTGTGTCCTAATGAGATTTATTGATGATCTCCTGGCTTTAGACCCAACAGTGCATATTTGGTTTCCTATGCCGGAGACTAGGGAGAGGGTCTCCTTCTTCAATATCAACAATCTCTAAGAGAAAGTTGATAGATTATGTAGGTTCCCCCTGAAAATGAAACAAGTCCTTCTAAGAGGAACTTGAGTAGCTTGGGAAGTTTTAGTGCAGTGCGTCACTGGGTCCATGACGTCTTGTCTTCAATACCGGCGTTACCTTGGTAACCACCAGTAGCATATGTATTGAACCCAGTTTTTGCCCTAAGATTGAATTAATGGAGGGCTATTTCTTTTCACCCTTTTCACATTCAATTCTTTTTCATTCTTCAACCCCTTCGGTGCTTACCGAGACTTCATAACTAGAACCTTGTTGGGTTTATTCCAGTACTAGTTCAGTCTCAGTCCGCACTCTTCCCATATTCTCATTTTTCTCCTTTTTTCATCATACCTAAGAACTTCTACACTATCTAGTGGATTGTCCCTGGGTAGATCCCTCCGGTTCTGGCGGGATCGTGAGAACAAATACCTAGCCTAACCATCCTTATATCTCCATGCATAAAATAAATTGGTCGGTCTTTTGGTATTGTTCATTCCGCCTCGAAGCCAATTGAAAACCATTTGAAATTCAATCAAGGTACTTGTGATATAAAATCAAAGCATTTTGTACCTTAATTGTTTTTGATATTTTAGAAATGCTCCCCCTCAACATGTGCTTCAAGTATTACAAATCATTTTAGCACATGGAGGCAAGAGGACTTTGAAATCTTAGATTAAGAATGAAAGATCCAATCTTTGATTGATCATTTTCTAAAATGATCATCATCACTTCCCCGATCAAATCTAGTATTTTAAATACTTTGGATAAAATATTTTGGGAAAGGATGAGGTTTTCTTTTGGTTGCTCCCCCTCAATATGTGCATCGATATTCGAAAGAGTTTTGAAGATTGTTTAGTACATAAGGGAGGAGTGTTTTGAAGCAGTTTTCATGATCACGGTAGTCAAGGAAACCATTTAAAATTTCAATCAAGGTACTTCTGATAAAACAATGATGCTTTAGTACCTTGATAGTTTTTTTTAGGATGATTTCGAAATGCTCCCCCTCAATATGTGCTTCGATATACTAAAATTTTAGCACATATGGAGAGAGTTGCCTATTTATTGAGACTTGAAGATCACATTTTATCAGATTGCATCTTTATATCACATTTTCTCCCCCGATCAAAATCCTTTGAGATTTTGGATCTCAAGTGATTTAAATATGTATAAAGCTTTTGGAGAAAAATGTGTCCTGTTTTATTTAATCTGAAAAGAAATACTACAATGCTCCCTCTTAAGACAGAGAGGAAAGCTACAAGCCATAATCCTATCACTACTATATACTTCATAGTTATTATTGTTCATATTACAATCACCACATCACCAAAAAAGAGTTCAAAAATAGTAACTACCATAAGAAGATATCATCATTTTGTTCTTCACGAACTCTTCCTCCCACAAAACTTTCAAGGCTACGAAAGATCTTCCTAGTTTTGAGCCTTCTTCCGATAACAGCAATGAACTCTTCACTCCTTTTGACATCATGCACCGACCAAAACCTTGTATTATCCCCCAGTCTCATCTTAAGCTTAAACTCCTTGACCCTAGAATCCAATTCTTCTTCAATAACCTTTAGAGTACCATCACTGAACTTGTACAGCTCACACAGCCTCATTAGCATTCTTGATCCATATTTGTCCGTGAAGACAACTGCTCTTGGAGTGTCAATTACTGAGTAGTCGTGTCTGTATTCATATCCTGTGGCTTCTCATTGAGGCTTAGTGAGATTGACTTGAGTCTGATAGCTTTCTATGCCGAGCTGAAAGTCACCCACTCTTTGTTGAATCATTAATCCTCTTATCCATAGGTTGACTGCTGCAGCAAGAGACTTCTTTTCACGTGTGGGCAGATGATCGAGGTGGCCTTGGAGGTTCAATAGATATAGATCTTCGAAATCATTTGGATACAGATGTTTGAAGTCGTTCTCCTCAATCACATGGTCTTTCTGATCAGCTCTTCTGAGAACAATCTTTTTCAGATAATCATATTCATACATTGGGAAGATCTCCACACTGACTACACTTAGAATACGTAGTTTAGAACGAACCGCTCTAGGCCTATTTTCTGCACCATGTCTTTCAATGTATAATCTTTTCTTTTTGAACCACCAATGTGAGATGCCGTATCGTACTCATATTACTTTATTGTCCAAAACTGATCTGGGACCATCTGTTCAAGTCCTGGATCTGGATAGTTTGCAGCCTTCATTTTTGAAATTGATAGAGCTGGTCTGCTTCCCTGAGTCCCGTCACGTAGATAATCCAGATCTTTGTTAAGAAGAACTCAAATTTAATAGTCATCTTTCCTGGTTCACCACCGAGAGGAAGTGGGTTGTTGACGTTGAAGTGAGTAAGATTGTCTTCTACTTGATCAGTCAACAGTTTATAGCCTTCCTCAATTTGGTATTGAAGATGAGAAGCATATGGATGGAAGGCTTTGACAATCTCGTACGCTGGGCCTTCTAAATCCTTTGGTGTAATCGATGAAATTTCCTGCTTCTCACAGTACCACTTAATAAAGCTTCTCATGTCCCATGTAATGTGTAGTAGTGATTCTTCAGGAGGTGACTCATGGTTGGCTATGATGGTGTTTGCCCAGTTGTTGTCAGGAACGACCAGATCAGACTCAGGAATGGTCCATGAAGGTTTCGGTGTTCTAGGTCTTTCCTCTGGCCACCAACTTTAAGTCATTTCTTTTGTCGGTGTCGTCCGAGATGACTTAGTACATTTCCCCCCTATATATGCATTCCACCAGTCTTCATCATGTGACACCTTGGGAATGTGTTTGGTGGAAGCATCATCATTTTCAGAATCTGATTCTTGAGCGACGTATGATTCTTCATTCATGACTTGCTCTTCTGGGATGGAGGATAAGGTAGGTGTGAACCTGGAGTCAACCGTGGTCAAGGCAGCGCAGGTTGAGGTTTTCTTTGTCTTTTGTGAGCCTTGACCTGCTGTGGAACCAGGTTGTCTTGATGACTTTGGAGAAGGGTTTGTTGGATTAGTCTTAGGAGTGTCTGCTTCACTTGAAGACCCACCTGCAGTAGAAGAACCAAAACCACCAGTAGGAGGAGGAGGAGGTGGTGGTTTTGGTGTATCCGATGACGGCTTTGGTAGGTCATATCTCCTCTTTTTTGTCTCCTTTTGTTCTTTGACATCTTTTGTAAATTGATCGTGGTTGTCTTGTTGCATGGACTTATGGACAGCTTCATAAAGTTGATAATGTGCTTCATGCTCTAAATATTCCTCTGACTCACACATGCGTCTTTCAAGAATTTCTTTCATATCAGATGTTGGTAGATCCTTGAATCTTGCATACAGAGGAGCTCTCATTTCCCATTCAACTGCGTCTTTGACTTCATCTTCAATGGCATTTAACACCTCTTGATTGAAGTTGAGACTTTCGAGTTTGGATAACCTCAGATCGTGATTCTTGACTGTGTCAGGAAGCTTATGTTTCTCCAAGGCATCAAGACGATTGAGAGCCTCTTCCAAGCGTTGTTCACTAGTTTTGCTGGGAGGTGGTGATGGTGGTGGTGTAACTGGGTCATTAACAGTGATGTCCGGTGGAGAGATGACGGTTTTTGTAGCAACAGAAGTCACGGGTGGTGGAAGTGCGGTTGATAAGAGTGGTACAGGTGGTGGAAGTGCGGTTGCAGAAGCAGTTGCTGATTCAGTTATTGTTGGTGTAGACATAGGAGGAATGGTGGATGTATCCTGCTGAATAGTAACCGAAAACATGGATTCGACCTCCTATTTTTCGTCATTTTGTTTATCCGACTCAGCATCAGAGGGTCTATCCCTGAGGAATTGGTCACCATAGGTAATGTCTGTATCAAGGTTCTTCAGAGAGGATAGGGATTCTGTTGAGATGTTCAATTCTTCAAGACGCACTTGTTCTTCAGATCTTGGCTTCAGAGTTTCTTGAAGATTTGGATGTGTTTCTTGTAACAGTTCATTTCCTCCTAACTTTGTGCCTTGAACTCCAGCATCAGTTAGCTCATTTTCTGATTCAAGTACAGCTTCAATGTGTCTATGCGCACCTTTTCCGAAGTTCGGTTCATTCATGTTAGCATCTCCACCTTCATATCCATGACTCTCCGACTGGGTGTCATCATCTTATAGTGGCTTCTTATTTCAATATGTAAATGTGCATGTTCTGATTTGATCCATGACATTCTATATCATTTTCAACTTCACGTTGCAACATGTCTTCTCAAATGGTTTGCTTGGAAGTATTAGCTCGACCATGCATGTTATTTGTGACTCGCTTCAAAGTACTTTGTTATGAAACATATGCAACGTTTTATCATGAGTGCAATTGCATACTTTCCACGTCGAAGCTAATGATTAATATTAACCAATTTCAATTATGATTTTGTTTAACGAGTAACGTGACTTTGAAAGGGAACTTTAAGTTTATTTAAGAAAAAAATAAAAACAAATTCAATTATGGTGTCTTAGAAATTTAGTTTTTTTTTTGAAAGTTAACTTTTATTCACAAGCCAAAAACACTACAAACTAGCAGTGAGGCAACCAAACATACAAGAAAAATTACATGAGCTCAAATTTACACCAATCCTCCCAAGTTATCGAAAGATTACCCTCTCTATTTTTGTAACAATGAAATCCAAAAGACATAATGTCGTGAATAACCTTCCGGACCTCAATCTTGCCATTGTCGAACTTCATATTATTCCTAGCCATCCAAATGCTCCAACATGTAATGATAATAGTTCCTTTTAGAGCCTTCCTTTTCCTCCTTCCTATGCCACCCCACCTATGGACATCAAACAGGTCTTTCACCGAGAATAAAAAAATCGGGGGGCAATTGCACCACCGGCTCACCAAATACCAGATTTCAGTCACCACCTCGCAAGAGCAGAATAAATGTTCAACCGTTTCTTCCTCCTTTCCTCATAGATCACACAGAGTCGAACCAAAAACGCAATTCCTTGCTCTTAAGGCCGATCCAGTAGGGAGTCTATCCAAACCGAGTCTCCACATAAAAATGTTACATTTATTAGGAACCCATTTAGACCATTTAAATACGAATTTGCCATTGCAATCTTGGTTGCTTCTGAGAAAATCTTTCACTCCCCGGGCACTAAAAACCTTCTCGTCTCTTTCCATCCACTCCCATCTATCACGGTTCCCGTTAAGAGTTAATCCAAGTAAAACACGCCTTAGCTCAGACAGGTTGGGCTCGGGCAAGTTCGGCCCATTACCATCGAGCCCATCACTAAAGATTTCCAACCTGTTCTTGCTTGGACAAAATTTATCGATCACCATGTATTTCTTATTTTTTTTCCCGTTTGAATAGCTCAGGGAATACATCTTTCAGGGGCTCGTTCTTGACCCAAGGGTCCAACCAAAACCTAACTTCATTACCAATACCACACTTACCTTTTACCATCTGATGCAATCTAGTTCCCGCCACGTTAATCTTAGAGATAGTCTTAACAATGTTACACCACGTACTGGCTAGAGGTTTGTTAATAGGCAAAAGAGACCAGTTTCTCTTCGTGTAGTGAAGAGCATCAATAACCTTCCTCCACATGCTCAATGGTTCGTTCCTATATCTCCAAAGCCATTTCGATAAAAGAGCCACATTCGAATCGAGTAACTTGTGTAGACCGAGGCCACCTTCACTAACCGGGGACGTAACAATTTCCCAAGCCACCCAATGTATTTTCCGAACTTCATCCGAGCCTCCACATAAGAAACGCCTAATAACTCCTTCTAAAACATTGATCACTTTCAATGGAGCTTTAAAAAGAGAGAAAAAGTAAGAAGGAATACTTTCCAGCACTGCTTTAATTAGAACGATTCTCCCCCCGATAGAAACAGTAGAAGCTTTCCACCGGGACAATCGATTTTTGAACAACTCGACCATAAAATCCCAATTACTTACCCTATTCACGTTAGCACCAGTTCTCAGCCCAAAGTAATCGAACGGAGTAGAACCATGCTTACATCTTGCCAACCTAGTGAGTCTTTTCACTTCATTGTCATCCACCCCAATTCCAATTAATTTAGATTTATTCAGATTAATCTTCAGACCCGAAGCCAAATAAAAACATCTCAAGATTCTGATGACCTTTAACACATTCTGCTCCGACCAGTCCCCCACAAAAGTGCAGTCGTCCGCATATAATAAATGAGAAATCTGAGGACCGTTGTTAGGAAGAGACAGTCCATTTAGAGACCCACTGACACTCGCCCTCTTCATAATACTTGTTAACCCTTCCATTACTATGAGGAAAAGAAACGACGAGATTGGGTCTCCTTGGCGCATACCTTTCGAACATTGAAATTCGAAAGTCGGGGACCCCGTTTACTAGAATAGCCGACCTAGCCGAAGAGATTATCCCATAGATCCACTTACACCATTTTTCCGAGAAACCCATTTGAGACATAACTGACAATAAGAAACCCCAATTCACGTTGTCATACGCTTTATTAAAGTCGACTTTGAAAATAAAGGCTTTTTGATTGCTTTTTTTTACCCAATTAGCGATCTCATTTAGAATTAGATGCCTATCTAAAATTAAACGATCCTTTAAAAAAGCCTTCTGACAATCCGAGATTAGCTTACCAAACACTTTCTTCAATCTAGTAGCCATGACCTTCGAGATGGCTTTACTAATGACCCCAACCAAGAGTAATAAAGGATGATAGTCAATTAAATGGACAGGATCCTTAACTTTTGGCACAAGAGTAATAAAGGATGAGCCACATCCTCTATTGATGATCCCTGTGTCAAAAAAGCTCCGAAAGATATTCATAAAATCCGCCTCGAATAAGTTCCAGAAGCGTTTAATTAATTTAAAGGAAAAACCGTCAGGACCCGGGGCTCTATCATCCCCGCAGCTGAAGACCGCGTTTTTAATTTCCTCCCTAGAGAAACTCGCCTCCAACTTTCTATTATCCAATTCTGTCAGCCTTTCATCCAATAAATATTCGATCTTGGGCCTCTCTTTCCATTCTTCTTTGAATCTATTTATGAAGAAGTCCAAAACCAACTTCTTGACCCGCTTAGGTTTTGAAACCCACACATCGTTATCCATGAGCCCGGGAATTGCATTAGCGACTCGCCTATTGTTTATGAGCCCTTGAAAAAATCTAGAGTTCTCATCACCCTGCAATATCCATCTGCACCTTGAAATTTGTTTCAAGTCTTTTACCTTCCTTTCTTCGAACTCAAGAATTTTATTTTTACACTCAATCCGGGACTAAGAATCAGCCTCCTCTAACTCATTTTCCTCTAATAAATCATCCAACTCCTCTAGCTCCTTTCTGCATAGATCCACCTCTTCCAATTCTTTGACCTTTAAATCATCTCTCCATTCCTTAAATCCTTGTCGGAGGCATTTAAGTTTCATAGACAGGAGCACATCAGGAGGACCCTCGAAGAAGAGGGATTCAAGGGATTTTTTAACCACCACTTCGCACTCCGGGTGATCTAGCAAAGAATTAAAGAAACGGAAGGGTTTCGGGCCAAAGTTACAATCGACCATTGATAACTGCAGCAGGTTATGGTCATAATGTAACCTAGGCAGCGCCCTCAAACAGGCTTGGGGCCATTTATCCAAGAACTCTCTACTCACCAAAAACCTGTCAATTTTGCTCCATTTTTTTCCATTCTCATCGTCCTTAAAGAAAGTATATCTGTTTCCTTTCATCTCGTATCGAATAAAGTCAGATTCTTCAATGAAGGAGTTGAAGTCATCGGCGCACTTCTTCTTGAACCTAGAGCCTTTTCTTTCTTCCTTATTTCTTACCGTATTAAAATCCCCCATAACGATCCACCATCCCCTATGAACGGATTTCAAGTTCTTATTTTCATTCCAAAGACAGACCTTATCTCTATTTTTTTGAGGAGCGTACACATTAGCCAAAAATACCGTCTCATCGCAACCTTTAACCTTTCCATAACACACAAGAAGATTATTGCTCTTAATGATTCCTTAATTGTTTTGTTTGTGTTTACATTACTTCTGTATAATTATTTCTAAGTGTATGCATGCATAGTTTATTGGTAGCTACCCTTGTTTAGGTAGTTTTGAATGGTGGTAGAGGCTAGTTGCTTAGGAGATATGACCAACTGACCCTAAGTAAGTAGACTGAGACGGGAAGGGTAAGATATGACCAACTGACGACCCTTTCTACTTGTGTGATTTGACCAACTGATCACCTACCGTTTTGATGAACTTAAGAATTAGGGGGTGAGTGTTTAAGTTGCTAACGCCCGAGCACTCACTATTATAAATCTAGCATGTAGCGGTACTTAATGACTTGGCTTAGGGGACCAGGAACAACTGGACTTATGAAGGGACACCTGACTTCTCCAGTGGTAGCATCTTTGCTGATAGGTTAGGGCGAATTGACCTAATGTTGTCCTCTCGAATTTGACCCCACCTGAAGTAATTGGAAGTAAGTAGACGTAGACATTACTAGCTAGGAGGAATAACTAGGTTATCACCACTCTCCTCTATAGATTAAACCTTTGCCTTTTATCTGCTTTTATCTGCTTTCGTAGTTAATTAATTCCTTATCGAAGTCATATTAAAAACTGTGACACCTAGACTTAGTAATAATGCAACACACATAGCTCTTGGGACGACCTTGGTTTTACCGAATACTACACTACACACGACCGTGTACACTGCCCGTTAGTGCATTAGGGTAGACCATAGGTATAACGAGACTATATAAATATTAAAACCTGGTCAGTAAAACCTGCATCAAGTTTTTGGCGCCGCTGCTAGGGAGTTATATTAGGATTGCTATTAAGTCTTTTTGTTTTAAATTTCTCACGATCATTATTCAAGTTTTCAGGTACCATGGAAGTTGTTAACATTGATGACCTCACTCTTGAGGAATATTTGGCGTTGACAAGAGCAGAACAAGGGCCGGGTCTTGTAAGACCGACGATTGGAGCTGATGTCCTTTTTGAAATTAAAGAACAATTTATGAGGGAGCTTCGTGCTAACCCTTTTTCTGGAAACAGGGAAGAAGATGCATATGAGCACGTTGAAAATGTCCTATACATCGCAAGCC
The DNA here is from genome assembly GCA_910596185.1 of Chrysanthemum makinoi. Taxonomy (NCBI): domain Eukaryota; kingdom Viridiplantae; phylum Streptophyta; class Magnoliopsida; order Asterales; family Asteraceae; genus Chrysanthemum; species Chrysanthemum makinoi. The sequence goes on from OU343223.1 coordinate 297,224,833, forward strand.
TTTTCAACATTCTGAGCGTGTCTCATGATCTTTGTTATGCTAAGGGTATTCCCCATGACTCTTCTTGGAGCTGAAGATGGATTGAAAGATTGCCCGCCGGGGCAATTAATACTTGGGCTCTACTTAAAAAGCATTTCATTCAAAGGTATTGTCCTCCGTCGAAGATTTCTAAACAGCTTTTGGAGATCCATAATTTCAAACAAGAAGACGATGAAACATTGTATCAGGCCTGGGATAGATACAATGATCTCCTTTACAAATGTCCTACACATGATTTGAATAACCAGCAAAAGGTCAACATCTTCTACAAAGGAATCAACGTGACTACAAGACAGATGTTAGACTATCAAGGACCTATCCCGAACATGAATCCTACTCTTGCAAATGAAGCCATTCAAAAAATGGCCGATCATTCTAAAAAATGGCACGACGGAGGAAGCAAAAGAAACCAAAGTGGAAGTTTTGACGGAATTGCAGTTATCGCTAGTAAAATTGAAAGTCTAAGTCGAGATATACTAAAAGTCTGAGAAACCGTTCATGCCATCCAAGTGGGTTGTGAAAGCTGTGGGGGAGGACATCTCACGAAGAATTGTCCTCACGTTGACGAAGAAAATATAATTGAAGAAGCCAAATATGGAGAAAATCGACCGTTTTACGGAGATAATAAAAATAGTAACGGGTATTACCATGAAATACAACCGTGGGCCTTATGGAGAAAGAAAGCCCAATCTTGAAGAAACAATTAACAAATTCACGGAGCGTTCACCCAAAGACAAAAGGAACAAGATGAGTGGTTAAAAGAATTCCGAGAAAACAACGGCGAAGCCTTTCCAATCACGACACAACCCTAAAAAACCTTGAATCTATGGTGGAAAAGCTTAGTGAGAAAGTACGAATGAATAACAATAAACCAGAAGGATCAAAACCCACAATGAACTTGTAAAGTGATTTTTCTTGATAATGACTCGAAGATACTGAGGCCAAAGATACGGATTACGGTAAAAATGCGTCGACAGATCGAGTTATGCGTAACATGCGAAGATTCTGGCGTAACTATGTTTTTGACAGCGATCATGGGATTATGAAGAATTTTGATAAGGACGACTCTAGCGAGTTACGCCAGTAACCAAAAATCGAGTTACTGCGTAATGGGATACTTAGGCGGGGACGAATTCCTCGAAGTTGACGAATCAAGAACACCGGAGATTAACGAATGGTCCCATGATATTAACTTATGCCCTCTGTCCCCATCTAAGAGGAAATATCACTGGTGCAAAAAGATTCCCGTAGCTAAAGGGGATTGGTATGATCTATGGGCCTCGTGTGACCCAAGAAATGAAGTTTGTGATGAAGGGAGCGATAAGGATAGGGTCAAGAATAACAAATTCATGTGGCCTGCATATACTGATGATGAAAGACTGAAGAAACTCTCCTTCGAGGATAAAGAAGAGCCACCTATCACTCACTGGTGTACTCCGATAATCATAATCGACGATGAATCCACACGAGCATGGCCTACTTGCGACCCCTTCTGCGAGTATTGCAACGGTGGAGATAGTGTAAAAGAAGAAGAATGGACGTGCCCTCACGAGCTTGAAAGACATAATATCAAGTTCGGGGAGTTGACATTTGATGATTGAGTGCATAATACAATTGGGAATGCTAAGATTAACCGAATCTTCTTAAAAGCTCAAGATTGACTACGATGATCATAATCGAAAAAATTGGCTAATAATGACATCTACTGGATGGAAGATCATTTAAGCGAAACTGACAACAATGAAACCCGAAGTCATTGGTGTGAAAGGATAAAATCTCTTGGGGAAGTTTTCTGGGCATCATGCAACCCTTATGACGAATGTAACAGGGGAAGCAGCTTAAAGAGAATGGGAGAAGACGAATTCTTTTGGACCTCAACCAACGATAAGGAAAGGACAAGTTTGCCTTGGTTGGACAACTTGGGAATTGACAGTTGGGTGAAGATCAAGTATGGACATGTAGATACATTAACACAAGAGAAGATTTGGAAAGAATACATGAGTAAGGAAAATTCAAACAATGAGGGTCCTAACAACTCATGTGAAATAACAGTTGTGGATGGCAAGGATCTCGTAAGAAATGAAAAGGAAGAATGCAAGCATGTACTAGTGGAGAATCTGCTCGATGAAGAATGGTTTAAAGGTACCGATTCTGACGACGATGATATTGAGGGGATTTTAGATTACCTTGAGTTGCAAGGGAATGAGGAATTCTACGACCCAGGATGAAGCATATGAGCAAAGGAGGTGAAAACTCCTTGGGATTCCCTACAAGAGGCCACCACCAATTATTGTCGAAAAGTATGAGTTCACTCGCTACCATTTGGGGCCGGAGGAAAAATTTTGAAAATTCGAAGATCGAGACTAAAGAATACCTCAAGCGCCACGAATGTCGCTTGGGTCTGGCATAACTTAATGAAAGACATTGAGCAAGTCCAAAGGCCCCCATAAAGCCCCGTGGCTCTGAGTCTAACTTAAAGACTCGTAAATAGAGAAAAGTGCTCTTTCGGGAGACAACCCGAACTATCCCTTTCTTTTATTTTGTTTCCATTTCTGTAGGGTTTTGTGTTTTAACCATTTTTGCAGGAAACGAGGAAATGATTGCTGCTGCAGTTTGCTGATCTGACCATGGCGCAGTAACCAACCCTTTGCAGCAGAATTTTAGACGCATTACCAATTACGGCGTAATACCATCTCTGTGGTTACGCCGTGGCCACTCGCCTTACAAAGATATGTCAGGTTTTGCCAGTTACTGCGTAACTCCCTCAAAGAGTTATGACGTAACTTTCCTCTGCTTTACTTCTTTGATATTAAAACACAATAACCTTGTATTAGTATTTTAAATGAACTTTGTGGGTGTGTTCCCTGTAAATCCTCACGAGACTTCACTCGTCCACTTAGGGACACCAAGTGGTTTAAAAGGCTTGTTGCATATGCTAAATGCAACCGTGATTCCTACGTAAGTGAGTTAGGTTTGTTTATTATTTTTCATTTTTTTCTTTTTAGAATTATGCTTGTCAGTAGTGTGATTTCAGGGATTGAAGTTTGTTCATGATGCTTAAACGAAGGCACGGTTCTTTCTCGTGGGCCTTCTTCCTTTTGGAGCAAATTTCTGGGAAGTTCTCGCTCTAATTCTACTTTTCTCTTCACCTTTATTTAAATGCTTAGTAAAAAAGGGACTTTGTACAATTCAAGTGGGGGGACGGGAGTAGAATTATCTCTTGAACTTTATTTTGCCCTCGTTTTTCTAGTTTATTTTGAAAAATTATGCCATTTTTAAAATTTTGACATGTTTTTCTTAACCTAACTAGATTAGACCTTAGCCGAGCACATACAACCCTTGATATTATATGGTGAGATTAGCCTTATCCGTTTCCAATATTTTACCCCAAATCCACTAAATTATGAGTGTGCCGGTAGCTTGTAAACTTTAGAACTTGGCCTTTGCATCATTTCGAGACCATAGACGAGGTATGTTGAGTTAGCTCGATGTATTTGGACTTTTCAGTTTAAGAAGGCAGTATTATAGGATTATTACCCAAATAGCCTACCATTGTGTGTCTATCGATTAGTCACCTCGACTTCTCGACCCCCATGTGAAACCCTTTTGTTGCACTCACCTTTAGTGCAAGATACCCCTAGATACCCCCATCTGAGTCATTCATTTCATTTTGTTAACCCAATATATTGTTTCGATACACCTATACACCTTAGCCTACCATGTAGTCTTTATTTGTGATTAGGAAGTCATCATTTGCCTAAGTTCAAGGTTCAAGTGGAAAGATTCGGAAATCACGCTTTAAATCGACGACATATTCTTGAAGATCATTGAAGACCCCCCAAATTCCCGTTGTTCATCTCAAGTGGGGGGATATTATGTTTAGTTGTTATTGTTATGTTGAGAAAAAAAAATGATTCGGAAAAAAAAATATTGTCTTGTTATTTAGTTATTGTAAAAGTGCATTGTTATAAGCCCTATGTTATGAGCTTTATAGATTTAGTATCGAGGAGGCCACCTCGGTCACATTCGAAGATTTGAGTTGTTGATTATGTCAACAGTTGGAGAAAAAGGTAGTGTGTCCATCATGACGTCCTCTAATGACACATCTACCTAGTATTTCATGATCCGGTTTCTTGACTTCAAAGCTTGAACTTTGGGCGGACGGTAAGTGGTGATGACTTGGTTATAGATTTAGACTACCTGTTTGATTTTTATTTTACACCATTTATACTTCCCATGTCTTATCCTACCATTTAGTCATGAAGCGTGTCTAGGTGATGCAGCGAGCAATCTTTGGTGTCTTGGCCATGTATTTGGTCATGTATCATTGATTTGTCCACTTCGCGTTGAAATGTTAGTAATGACGAGTCACCCCCTTAACCTTTGTCGTGTCTACCCATATTGCCTTCAAGAATTGTTTAGCCCTTAACTCTAGTGGTGAAGATTTGTGCAACCGCCAAGCTTATGATAGAATACATGCTATGACTGTGCTATTGAGTGATCACCCCGAAATTGACACTTAGAATAGTTGAGAGATTTGAGTGTTTCGTTCCCATTTCGTGAGGTGTTCGGCTTTGTTTTATTCTAGCATAAGGGATTTGTAAACTTATATTTTCCAGGTTATGGGAGATATCTTTTTAGGAATCTTTCTAATAAGGTCAACTTGAGGGCAAGTAGAGTTCAAGTGGGGGGATATTTGATAACATAAAATAGTCCTGAATATTAAGTGTCAATTTCCCCCGATAATGCTTGTAATTTATATCATTTATATGGATTTACGCTTGTTTTTTATTGTTTTCCACTTTCAGGTAAATTACGAGCATCGGAGCTAAAGAGACGCGGAATTGGAGAAATATGAAAGATTTATCATAGTATGCCGACTTTGAAGAAGTTACGGCGTAACTCATCTCTCACATTACGCCGTAACTAAAGCGTGACTCAGAAAATCAACTCATCAGAAGGTTACGGCGTAACTCTCCCCAAAGACTACGACGTAACTATATTAGGTCAAATGAGGTTCCACGCCGCTGATAACTACGCCGTAACTATTTCATCAACTACTGCGTAACCAAGTAATATTGAAGATATGGCGTAACCACTTATAAGGTTACGCCGTAACCAGCAGATCTAGTGCAAACTACGAAGGAATTGAAGATTACGGCGTAACTATTATATTAGTTACGCCAGTAAACCCGATCTGCCTATAAATACCCCACGATTTCCGAATTTGAAGCATCTCATTCCACACACCACAACCAAAGAACGTGGGAAGAAGCCAAAGGCAGGTTTAGAGGAGCATACTGAGTCGTCTCAAGGGAGAAATCACTCCCCTACGATAAGCATTAGCATTTTATCTTTTCTTTACTTTCGATTCATGTATTTCGTAACTTTGAATATTGAATTGATTTGTATGGTTAATATGAGCGGCTAAGAACCTCTTGGTGCTGGCCTAGTTATGATTCCTTAATTGTTTTGTTTCCGTTTACATTACTTCCGTATAATTATTTCTAAGTGTATGCATGCATAGTTTATTGGTAGCTACCCTTGTTTCGGTAGTTTTGAATGGCGGTAGAGGCTAGTTTCTTAGGAGACATGACCAACTGACCCTAAGTAAGTAGACTGAGACGGGAAGGGAAAGATATGACCAACTGACGACCCTTTCTACTTGTGCGATTTGACCAACTAATCACCTACCGTTTGGATGAACTTAAGAATTAGGAGGTGAGTGTTTAATTGCTAACGCCCGGTCATTCACTATTATAAATCTAGCATGTAGCGGTACTTAATGACTTGGCTTAGGGGACCAGGAACAACTGGACTTATGAAGGGACACCTGACTTCTCCAGTGGTGGCATCTTTGCTGATAGGTTAGGGCGAATTGACCAAATGTTGTCCTCTCGAATTTGACCCCACCTGAAGTAATTGGAAGTAAGTAGACGTAGACATTACTAGCTAGGAGGAATAGCTAAGTTAGCACCACTATCCTCTATTGATTAAACCTTTTCCTTTTATCTGCTTTCGTAGTTAATTAATTCCTTATCGAAATCATATTAAAAACTGTGACACCTAGACTTAGTAATAATCCAACACACATAGCTCTTGGGACGACCTCGGTTTTACCGAATACTACACTATACACGACCGGGTACACTGCCCGTTAATGCATTAGGGTAGACTATAAATATAACGAGAATATATAAATATTAAAACCTGGTCAGTAAAACCTGCATCACCACACCACTCGTTAGACATGCAATCCATTATAACATATCATTCTTTTAAACAAAAATGAAATCAAATTATGGCCAAATTGAAATCTTGATTGTCATAGGGCACATGATATGTTGGAATTATATAACATGACTAATCATAAATATAAACAATAAACATCAAGTACACATGCGGAAGCGTATAGGAAAGATTAACGAATAATTAATTAACATAAACAAGAATATGCGTACCTTTCTTGATTCTAGCCGAACAAGAATCAAATCCACAAAACTAGCAATTGGATGAACCCTAATTAGGGTTTATAGGATTATGTGAATTACCCCTTACCTTTTTGTAATTCAATCCAAGATACAATCAATAGTGTGATTGTACCACGTTCTTGTACACACGTACTATAACAAATTTAAGCAATGCTAGTTTTAATCAAACCAAATAATTTGAGTTGGAAAAAGATGTGGATCGACTCCCTTAGGTATTAGTTGACCGGTTTTAGCAAAACACACACAAAACAAATTTTAGGTTTAGCTAATGAGTACAAGAGATACAAAACACAAGACCCCTAGCCTTGTATATATACTCAACTAAACTTGGAGAACAAGTTTGAGTTTGAGTTGGGTTGGGATAACCCCCTAGCCGATCGGTTATGTAATCCCAAGGGGTATTCCGAAACCTTCTAAATATTAATTTGCATTCTAGTCCTTTCCAACTACATTTAACGACCGTTAGTCCATTACACTTAATTACTTAACGTCCGTTATGTTATTTCGTTTAATTAATAAATAAATATAACATTTATATTTATTATTAACTTTAATTCTCATACGCAAAGTGTGCAATCCCATGATCTCGAGTTCGATCCTAACACACGTCTATTAATTTATTGTCCATTAAACCAACATGATAGAGAGTCACAGTCATTGCCATCTATTTAGCAATTTTCAATTATCAAATGGACATTCTTTGGCCCATGAAAGCCGACAATTGACGTGACAAAACACAAAAGTTACGAGTTCATCAAACTTAAGAGAATGTATTACATAATCTAAACACTGCATCCGTAAAATTTAAAATCATAAAATATTTAGAGTATAACGCAAAAAATCGTCTTTGGTTTTTATCTTTTTAAAAGTGTACTCTTCCTCTCTGTAAGGAACTTATAAGTGTACTTTTGGTTTTTGGTCAAAATTAAATTATTAAATTACCCTAACATGGAGTCATGGACCAAAGTGAAAGGAAAGACGAAGAGAGTAATTTAGTAATTTAACTTTAATCAATGATCAAATGTACACTTGTAATTTTCTCACAAATACAATGAGTGCACTTTCAAAAAGATAGAAACTGAGCCTGCATTTTGAACAAATTACAAGGACGATTTTTGCAATTTCCTCAAATATTTATATGAAATGTTTTTAAAAGGATCAACAATGAAGTAACTATCTTATTTAACAACTAGGGGGAATTGCATATATACCCACTAAAACTTAAAAACTTGCATATTTCCCCATAATACAAGTTTTTATTATATGATGTACAATGCATTTTAAGCATGTTTTGGGTATATATGCAAATATGCAAGTTTTAGTGGGTATATATGCAATTGACCCTAACAACTAGTCCATATTAAGTAAAGATCTTTAATGTGACACAAGAAAAAAAAGATTTAAAAAAAAAAATTGTATATATGTTCCTCGAAAAAAAATATTAGTTGCCCACTACTTCAAGCTTATTAGGGTCTCAAATATCTTATATCTTACCGATTTGGTACATATTGTTTTAAAAAAAAAACAAAAATGCATATATATCCCTAACAAAGTGAATAATTGCATATATATCTTTTGTACAAGTTTTTTATGCACATAATACAATGGTTTTTATGCATGCTTTAGATATATATGCAATTATGCATTTTCGAAAGGATATATATGCATAAGCAAAAAAAAAATGAAAAGCAAGTTGGGTGCCCATTCCATGAATAAATATGGGGTAGAAATATATTTGGAGTTGTTTGATGTTCAAATGATGGGATATGTGCAGGTGATACGTATGCAATAATTTTTTCGATATATCCCATGCCTATAATAAACGAACTAAAATAAGTTAATAAGCGGGACCTGCAGAACTGTAAGCCAAATAAGCAAGCGCTTCACGGCTCGTGATATATTCAAAGGTCGCAATAATAATTACGACCCAAGCTAGTGCTTTAACCATATTATATACCTACTGTATTATGGGAACCAGGTTTTAAAGAAACCAGGTGCACACATATATACAACTGTATTCGTCATTTAGAAAACATATTACTAGAAAGGGGATTCAATCCTCTTCAATTTCACTCGCATGTCAGCTTTCTCACTCCAGCGACCTTTAGGCGATTGGGTGCCCCAGTAACGTGACCTACACTATAAAAAACATAACCCCACAAAAATACCTTTTATATTTAATAAATACACACAAAACCAAAGTGTAGTCGATCGCATTAGCGACCCTCATCCACAAATAAGGAGGGATTGATTTTGTGCCACAGTAAGGTGATTGGGTGGCGATCGATTGAATCAATCGATCATTTAGTCTTACTGGAACCAGCCTTATGGACTCGGTAAAATCATTGGCGCAAGGCAAGACCAAAGTAACAACCCCCTTGCCTTTGACACAAAAACATGGACGGATTTTAGTGGAGACCGAGGAGGGTCACGGCTCTCTAAATTTTTTGAAGTTTTACTTATATTTGTTTAAAGGAAATACAACTTTGGCCTTCTCAAATTAACTGATATAGTACTTGGCCCTCTCAATAAATTAAGCAAAGTTCCGTCTAGGAGAAAAGACACACAACTCTTTGCGCATTCTCCCCAAGAGTTAAGTGACATTTGTGAGTGTGATTTTCCTTTTTATTTCATTCTAAAATAATAAACGTAACAGTGGAGATAAAAGTTGCTAAAAACATCTAAGAATAAAAAGAGATGTAAAAAAAAAGATACTGATGTGAGGCTAACGTAAAAGTGAACAAATGAAGTGAAAAAAAAAATTAATATCTCACAAGATCTAAGAATAAGAATGAAGAGAAATAAAAAAGAAAAGATACCATTTGGGGCTAACGGGTGTGTTTGGTGGGTAGTTTTTTTTAAATGTAAGTCTTTTGTTAAAAAAATAATCTTTTTCAAAACAATTAGTTCTGTTTGAATGCATTAACTTTAAGCTTTTATTATAAACAAGTAACACTAAAATGAAAAGCTAATTCATGAAGTTTTTATAATATCCAGACATGTTAAAATGTAAAATTACTGTTAACAGCTTATAATTACCGTTAACAGCTAATTTACGAAATACTTTTATTGAAAAAAAAGATACAATTTGTAGCTCATATTAACAGCTTTATAGTTTACAGCTTACAATTTAAGTTTACAGCTTACAACTAGTTTTACTAAACATACCCAACGTAAAAGTGAATAAATGAAGTGAAAAAAAAATAATAATAAATAAAAATAATATCTCACTCTTATGTGTATCTAAAAGTTACTAAATAAATTTGGTGAAAGTTCGAAACAATGAACTTAAAAGCCAATAATACTTCAACAGTGTGTCGAGTGTCGACTGTCAAGTGACTTATACTTTTACAACAATTAGAAAAAGAATAAAAAAAGCAGGATAAGTAGTGTGCAAGGATGACAGGAAACTGGTTAAGGGTGGTGGGTAGAACCATTAATTTGTACTTTTAAAATGGGCCCTAACTAAAGCCCAGTTCTTTCCAGCTAGCAGTACAGGTCTTTTCACATTGTTTTCTAGTTTTGGTAGGCCCAGATAATAGACATTAGGTTTAACTTAGTCAAATCAATTTCTATATTTTAATTTTTATATTAAAATTTTAAATCTTTTATATAATAAATGAATTACATCATTTCGAAATGATTTTATCAATTCATTCTTATTAAAAAAACAATTGGGCCAATAAGAGAGCTCATTTTCGTCACGTAAGCAAAATCGTGTGATGTGATTGGTTAATAAAAGTCAAAATTAAATTGATTTTGGTCAAACTTTAATAAATTTGGTGGAGAAATTTGGTTGATAAAAAAAAACACATAAAAATATAGGTGTCAAATTTGTGAAAACAAAAACTTAAAAAAAAAGATGAGGTAATTAATAAAACTTTAGTGGTTGAATTTTTAAAATTACATAGAGTTGGATGTAATATTATAAGACTTCATATTTTTTAATAACTTTGGATGATAAACAAATACTCCTTTTATTTTATGCCCTTTATAATTTATATCTTAAAAAATACAATGTATATATTATTTTAAAATAACAACATATAAATTTGCATAAGATTATAAGTATCAATTTTTTTTACTATATACGTTCAATAATTACTCATTTATTTCATTTTTAAATGTTTAACCTATGTGGACACGAGATTACATTTTAAATACAGCTAAATTACTGAAAACCGTAATATAATTATCAAATTATAAGCACGGGTTACTTTAATATAAAAATAAATATACGCGATTGTACTTATAACAATGACTCATGTAATTCTTATATATTTATATAAAGATACCTAGAAAAATATTTTTTTAAAACTTTAAGGGGTATACTTTAACTTATCAACGTTCATTATGTGCTATTAAAAACTTGCATCAAGTGTACAACATAATATCAGTAGTGAAATTTAAATAACAACATCAACATCTTGTCAGCTAAATAAAATTAAATCTTGAGTTATCTAACAGAAATTTTTACAAATACTTTACCAAATTCTAATGAATATTAATGCATAATGAAAAACTCGTGCATAATTATTAGCTGTACTTATATCACAATTTTCATGGACAAATTATTATATTTGTATATACTGAACTAAAATTTTAAAATAAATATGATTTATATGTAAACTTCGTGTGTGCACGAAACTTATAACTATATAATTATATGCAATTACCTTTAAAGATAAAATATTCAGCATTAATACAAAATAATTTTTTTGTCAAAACCCCGTGCATGCACGGGTATTATAACTAGTATAGTTATACACAAATATCACATTGCAAAAGGTTTGTTACATTCATCACTAAAAGGTGTAAGGTGGTTCAGTTCTTGCTAGGTGCAAACAACTTTGAAGTGGTCAGCTAACATTCTGAAAAGGGTGGGTTTGCCAGGTTTGAGTCAGTATAGTGGTGGGCTTAAACTCTGTAAAATAGTCAGCCAAGAAATCGAAACTCATGGTTACCAGAAAAGCAAAACATATCACATTGTATCAACATAAGTGTTTCACTAGAATTGCTAAAACTTTTATTCATGTTCAGGTTTAATTTGGTAACTTTTGAAGAAAATAACCATAATACCTTTTAATTGTAACTATATGTTTCATTTTGTTTTCTAAAGAAATATGTTTAATACAATATTTCAATCCAGAAAAAAAAAACTAGAAAATCTAGTGAGTTTACGAGCAAGTATTAAACATCTATGTAACTATTTTCGTTATATGTATCGAACCAACAACAATTTGTCTAAACTACTCTGAAAATTATGAATGAACCAGACCAATACTAGTCCAAAAACAAATGCTGCAACTAGGGTTGCTCATCGGTTTGGGTCTTGGTTATTCGGTTTGAGTTTTTCAATTTGGAATTTTTTATATGGCAAACTCGAAATAGAACCGAACCGTTAATAATAGACAAAACTCAACCAAAAACAGAATTCGAATATGTTTTTGTTTTGGTTTTTATCTGAAAAACCCAAATTGCATAATTTCTAAAAGAAATTATGTTGTTTAGAGTAAAATGCAAAAATCATGTGTGTGATGTATTCAATTTAACACTAATGATTACTGTTAAAAGCTATTGGCAACTTGCAAGTATAAAAGTCAAATGTTTAACATCTTAGGCTAGTCCCAGTCGTGACCTGGGACGACCTGAATCATCGGCCAGCGTCGAGCTTTTCTACTCCATGACCGCGACACGATGCCACGATCGGCGACCCAAGTTGATTTTTTTTTTTTTTTTTTTAATTCAAACATTTTTAACATTAAATTTAAATTTCATTCAAATTAAAAAACATTACATTACGAAATTAAAAAAAAAAAATTACATTACAATTAAAAAAAAAAAAAAAACATTACAATACGAAATTCAAATAACGTTAAAGCATTACAAAAACTCTTCATCGTCTTCGTCATCGTCACTATCGACTTGTGGCACTGCTTCGACATGATGTCGACGATTTCTCCAAATGTGTTCGACCAAATCAGATTTTAAGTTTTGATGAGTTGATGAGTCCATTAGCTCCTGAGTAACCACCATCGATTCTTCATGCGTACTTAAGGGATCATGATCTTGGTGTCCCTCATCCTCAAACCATGTAGGACATATCGCCCGCTGCTTGTGTCGGATGATCATATTATGTAATATGATACATGTATACATAATATCTTGGATATCATTTCTAAAAACCCTCGAGCAGGAACTTTAAGCATTTTCCACTTTTTCTTCAACACACCAAAAGCCCGTTCAACATCTTTCCTTGCGCCGTGCCTCCTCTTGTACAATCTTCTACGATCAGAGGGAGGATTTGAAATAGACTTCATAAGAACGGACCATTGTGGATATATCCATCGATAAGATAATATCCCTTTTATAAGCCACATCGTTAGCCTCAAGTTCAAGGTGCGGTGCTCTCCATTTTGATATCATTGCAATTGAACGGCGTAAAACGTTTACGTCGTTATTCATTCCGGAGACACCAAAGCGCATGCCAAATCCTAAATCTTGGGAAGCGACCGCTTCCAACAAAATGAATGGATGTGGCCCGTGATCACCCCTACAATGTTGAGCTCTCTCACTATTCGGGCAATTCTCCCACTCCTTACTTGTACAATCAATACTTCTCATCATCCCAGGAAAGCCATGCTTATGCTCATGATGAGCATATATTCTTTCAAGGTCAGATCGTGGGCCTTCGCAAATACTCATGACCATATAACTCCATGATAACCTCGCAAAAATTACGAAGACATTCACGGGATGTGGATGCACCAAGTGCCAGACTCTCGTCAAGAGAATCAGGAGCGGCACGGCGTATCCTAATTGACGAATGGCGCGGTACACTTGACCAATGGGCTAATACTGATGCGCCTCTAGCATCAAGAGTTTGTCGAAAATAAGTAGAGTGATCGGTTATCTCTCGAACAATTTACGAATAGCTCTCGGCTCATACGGAACCGCCGAGAGAATGTTCTTCGCGTCGAGCTACGCGGTTTTCGGAAGTATGCACGCCACTAAACGATTATGAGAACCCTCATGATCCCGCGTATGTACCTTCGTCGGGTTTTGGTCGTGATGCTTTGTAAGCCTTCCAAGCAAAATCCGCAAACTCCACAAACTCACTAAAAACTTCTTTATCGTCGGAAGACGAAGAACGAATAAATGCTTTCGAATGATGACATATTATAAATTGTGTTTTAGTGGGTATTTCGTTAGAATGGTTGATTGAATATAGATGAGAAATGGTGAGTGGTGAATTGTGTTTGAGAAGAAGTTGGTATTTATAGATTGGTAAATTTGGTTTTAAAAAGTTTTGCAAACGGTTATATTTTCAAATTAATAGTGAATTAAAGTGAGAAAATGTGGACTTTAAGATCGGTTGGTTTTGCACCCGATGTTTGCCTTTTTGTTCCCTCGACCGAAGTGGCAACCGACCACCACAGACGAGGCAACCGATCTCAACATCGGTCGTGCCTCCAAATTTTCGTTGCCCAACCGATAAAAAAGCAACGATTGCGTCCAGCCTTACACTCTTGAAGTGGCTACTTTCTCTTATATGACTTGTGACAATTGGCAATTTAGGAAGTCTATTTTAGGTAACTGCATTACGTTAAACTAAACTGAGTTTTGCCTTTATCACTATTTTTATAAACCATGACTTGATTTTATATCGTCTATTGGTTTTAATGATTTATTTCATTATTAAATGAGTTATCGTATGAGTTTTAACTCTATTTGGTAGGCATTATTCGATTCGGCACTAGAAAAGCCTAAAACGAGAATTATTGTAACATTTAGACCGTAACTCGAAAATTGACAAATAAATAGTCAAAACTTGTGGAAAAACGTAAATAACGATGTTAGAAAGTCGAATGAGCGTCGTGGGACACTCGGGGTACAATATATGAGCTCGAGAACGGGTAAACGGGACATTTTACGAAAAATGGCAACCACGGCCCCTCTCCTTTGGTTTGGCCGGCCACCCCTCCCCTCCATCTCTTTTATTATTTAGTCCCTATCTCCAAGTATATAAACCACCCTCCCTACTTCATTTATCTCATTTGTTTCTCTCACTAAAAACACACATATATCCACTTTCTCTCTCTACTCTCTCTCTCTCCCCCAAATTAACATAAACCCTAGCCACCACCACCACCTTGGCCGCCCCCACCTCCGGCCACTTTCCGGCCAACTTCCGGCAAGTGAGATTACACCTCCACCACCAAATCAAATATCTTTTTCTCCTCTTTCCAACCATATATAATACTCATACCAAAACCTTCATTAACACCCTCAAATTCAAAGATTAAGATTCGAATTTTTAGGGTTTCAAGTGGGTTTTGCAATTGGTGCTTGAATAAGGTAAATGGAACAAGTTTGGAGCTTGTTTAAACTATAAAACCCACGTATGGGTTAATTAGGGTTTCGACCCAACCATGAAATTTGGGGCTTTTGGTTTAAACATGAAATTAAGTCTAATTAGTGACTAAATAAACAAGTAATTAGTGTTTGGTAAGTGTGTGCTGTATCAATTTAATGGGTTTATGCATTTTAGGTTTAGTTTCCTATTTTTGGTTAAGATAGATGATGGGTTTTGTGTTTGGTGATTGATTGAAGCTTGAATGATTGGATTTGGATGTTGTGGAATGGATTTGGGTAATGTTTTAGTGGTTTTGAAGGGAGTACGAGCCTCATAGGGCGGCGTCACGTTGCCCTGCGTACGTGACCCACTTGGGCCATGGGTCCGGGTCGGGTCGAATTGGTAGCTTGTTGGTTGATGTAGTTGAGGTTTGGATGAGACGCGTGGAGCCGAAAAGCTTCTAGAGCTTGTTTGGTTGGCGTGGTCTTAACCGCAGGTGTCATGACCATTAGAGTCATAACATTGGTTTCGTGTACTTTTGGTTGATTGATTGGTGGGCGAGATTATTTTGAGTTGGTTTGGGATTGAATTGCGTTATTATGACTTTTAATTTGGACTTGATATATATTGTTGACTTTGAGCTACGTCGGCGTTACTTTGACTTTTTAGTCAATAGTTGACTCCGACAAAGCCGTAACATGGACTTTAGTATAATTTGGACTATTGATTGATTAAAAGCCGAGAAGTTATGACTCGTGCTTGTGGACTCGAAACGAATAACGATATGAGATTTATATTGGAATTTGACGAAATATGTATATATACATGAAAATGCTAATAAACTATGAAATATAAATAATAAATGGGCTTTTGTACTAAAAATGTTGATAACAAGTTTTATCTTGTTATTTACTATTTTTAAATGGAACTAACGACTAAATTGGGAATGTTTTGTAATAAATAAGTAAATAATGTTTCGAGTACACGTTTATCAATAAATGTCGATTGTGGACATTTAATACTAGTTTAAGTATTTATTTATTTATGTTGTGTGCATGGGTTACGGATAACCTAGCATTAAAAGTGTTGATCCTCATGGGTAGCGGACTTATTAGGTTGACGAATCTAATAAGAGCCCGCTAGGTACGTTGGGTAACCCTATTAATGGGTGAATTATCCTTATGACTCTTTAGGATACGATTGATTTATGGGATAATAAGCGACACGAATAAATAAATGAGTTTATCGAGTTGACGAATTCGATAAGGTCTACTATTTATTCCGAAACTTATTGGACTATGGAGCTTATTGCTTAGACGTCTCATTGTGTCGCATTGAGTCACATATTGTGTTGAATGGAGTTGCATATTGTGATTGCGAAGCATAACATATTGGTTGTTTGAGTGCATTCATAGCATCATATTGAGTCGATACACCCACATGAGGATACCAAACACTAGGATTAAATGGTGAAACGAGACGTTTTTGGAAATAAAGAAATGGAATATATTGGGGGTAGATAACGTTGATTTTGAGGAACATATATATTAAAGTTGGTCTACATTAATAGGTTGTGCCGAGTCGATAGTTGCTGTGCCGTGATTACTGTTATCTTCTGCTAGTGATTATTTGTGCGTTGATTGCTTGAGGTGAGTTTCATAGCCCCACTTTTATCTACGTTTTTAACTAATTTAGGGTGAGAATCATGCTCTTGTTTTTGGATTTGTTAAAACTATTTGGATTTGCTTATATGCTTGACTGTTTAGATAGATGTGCGGTAGTTGTTGCCTTAGACTAGGTTGAACCGTTGCCTAGCTAAGAATAGACTTCTACATCGACCTAGTTCGGGGTTGGCAACTGTTATAGAGGTTGCCACGACAGTGCTGGACTAGAGTCGCGGGGGCCCGAGTAATCCCTGGATACGGGATGTGAGTATATGATTGGAGATCCGGGTAGGATCAGTGTGTGAAACGGTATTTATCTATCTTAGGACTTGCATAGCAAATCAACCTCTGAGTCCACTATGATTTTGTTGAACTTAAACCTATGAACTCACCGGTAAGCTGACATTTTAGCATGATTTCTCAGGTATTTGAGAGATGTTTGGATTACTTGATCGGTGGAAGCTTGGCAAGAAGGCGGGGTTCAAGGATCATTTATGACTCTGATAAACTATGGGGACCTATTTTATTAAATCGTGTTTTGGGCCTAATATTTATACTTTTGGATTAAATGTTTTGAATAACTAAATTTGGGATTGGTTTTGAATGTTAAATGACTATCTTTTTGCTATACTTGTGTGCGATACCAATCCAATAGTAACTCCCCGAAAACTTGATTAAGTCTTCCGCTGTACCGAGATTTGGGGGTGTTACATGACTGTACCTTGTTAGTATCCTCAAACTACCAAGTTGGCCTTGGGAGGAACTTGGTCAGTTTGAGGGGAAAAGAAGGAGGTCTAAATTGGGGAAATGTACCATAATGAAGGGTTAGATACTGTGAAAAGGTAAGTGGTTTGGACGGGTGATGCATGATGAGAGGAATAGAGAGGTGTGCAAGATGAACCTTCTTGGTCCTCTCAATGCATCACCATAGGAGGTAAGGTTGGTCATCATGGTGGGAGTGTGTTTCCATTCAGCTGAAGCCTTTCATTGAGAAGGAAATGTAGGCTGAATTGGAAGAGCCCCAACATGAATGGGTTATGGTTCCTAGTGAGGCCACACATATGTCCTATCTTAGCTGTTGTGGGTGATGGTTGAATGGCTTTGATGGGGAGATGATGTGGAAATGTAGCTAGATGGTTTGTGCTATAAGGTGAATCAAAGTGAGAAGCTGTCATGGAAGCAGCTATTCTCACTATGGAATTATCAGCAAAGTGTGTATGAATATGTGAAGTATGTTTCTTTGTGTTACAGTATCAATAGATGATCATAGCAGAGTATAATATGATAGTATAGTTGAGGTTGTATCTCCTTATGGTTGAGGCATGTCTCATTCCAGATTGAGGAAACTTGTCTTGTAATTTGTGGTTTTGGATATTAATATAATTGATTCACCTTTGCACAAAAAAAAAGTGGCTACTTTCTCAAAAAATTCTCCCTAAACTATATGCAAAAATGCACTGTATATGTTATTTTTATTTTGATTTGATTCTTTAACTTCATTGTTAATTGCACATAAATATATTTAATTTATTAAATTTTTTTTATAGTTTTATGTAACATACTTTTAAATTATATTTTTTGGTGTATCATATGACTAATTTTATGTATTATTTGACCGATTTACTCCTCTTCCAGTTAAATTGAATTGAAGTGTATAAATTAAGAGATGGTGAAATCTTCAAATAGACACATAAACTGATCATACAATACATAAGATAAAAACATACTGAATTTAAAAGTATGGTAGCCCATAACCCAAATGGCCCAACTTTAAGCAGCCCAGCCCAAATACTAGTCCACAACGACGTCGTTCCAAGCATTTATTTAACTTGAAAAAGACGAAATAACAAATTCTGTTAACTAACTAGGTTCTTCTTGTTCAAGCTTCTATTAATCCAGTAAGTTTTATATATTTTTTCTTTAACTCGAATTTATCATTAGCTTTGCTCTCTAGTCGTTCTGTTAATTGGTAAGTTTTTATATCACAAACACTAATTTATAGCTAGGTTTTGTTAATTTAGTTTTGATGAATGTTTTGAAAAGTAAATGATAATGTAACTGATTTTTGGAAGCTATTCGTTGTTTAGATGATTTGAGCATTTTTTTTTTGTGTTGTTGAATATTTATAGAGTTTGAAGAATAAGTTTTGTGTTAAATTAGTTGAATTTTCTAGACATCGACTGTTTCGGTCGTGTAGGATTAATTTCTTCATCGTCAGCCTTGTTCAAAAACTCGAGTAGTTTGTTGTTAATCTAGTTGAATTGTGTCGAGATATTTACTCTTTCGGTTAGCTAGGGATTGTTTGTGGTTAATTATGATTTGATGAATGTATTTAAAGTTTGTTTAGATTCGATTATACACAATCGCTGCAATGTGTTTGTCGTTAGTCTTATTCTGCAAATTCATTGTTTATCAGATTGTAGTGCTTATTGTAACGTTTCTCCTGTTTTGGTGTGGCTTATACAACTTGTTCAAATTTGTTATGTTAATGTGACTGAATTTTGGAAATTACAGTTGTGATTTGTTTATTGCAACTTTAGTTTGATGAATTTTTATAGAACGAAAGCAATAAGCAGATAGTTTAATCACTGTTTGTTTCATTATTCTTTCGAGTAGTATCATTCTGGACTGCTTTTAGTTTATCTGCTATTCTGACTTTCTATCTATTGTTGCTTTGGGTGAAGTGAAACTGTGAGTTATAAATTTTTACAAGTCGGGGGTGTTTGGCATTGCTTTTAAAAGTGATTATTTGCTAATGGTGTTTTAGGTTGTGATAATAAGATAATCAACTTTTTGAGTGTCGGGTGAAGTTGAATTATTGGATATCTGTTTTGTTGCTACTAGTCCTAAACTATTTATTTGACCCTAAGTAATCAGATAATCTCTTTCAGTATACGAAACACTAGAAGTAAAAACTGATTAGTCGCAATATGAAAAGGCAATAATTGGACAATCACCTTCAAAACATGACCTTTTTATACTATCTTTTGCGCTGCAATTGAATGTATAACCTTTAAAAGAACATGGAATGAATATAATTGTACACTTCTGCTATTGATCATGCCTTTATGTTTATGATTGTTTTATCATGATACACGGTACGTTAGTTTTCTTGTTGAAGTGAAAAAACCTAATTTACCTGATTTCGTTTATACAGTAGAGTACAAAGATGGCAACTGAAAATGATCAGGCTTCTTCCGCGTCTGCTGCCGCTGCTCCACGTCCAGCTGTGAATTCGTGCAGAAAGAAGAGGTCCGGTGATGCATCTTTTATACAGGATGTTAGAAATCACATTGACGAGTTTATTCATGCTTCCATGGATGAACACAAGACCTGCTTAAAAAATACCATATCAAAGGTTTGTTTCTGACATTGTAATATAAATGGCCGTCAAATATAGTTCAAGTTGATTAAAATCTTTTGCCCATAGCTGTTTTGATTTATTATGTGATTATATTTCCCTCTCTAACGCTGACTATTTATGATTTATGATGTTGTTCATATTGCAGTTGTTCAATATGTCTAAGGTTGTGGCCGAGAAAGATGCTGCTGAGAAGAAGGGAGTCGAGAGCTCACTGCCCCTTCAAACTGTTGTTACCGACTAGAATATACCATTATGGCACCAAGTTTGAATACTATGAAAATGTGCAGAGTTTAGAATGAAGGAACGTGTTCATGAGTTACTTTTAGTATTATACTGAATTTGCAGTTGTTTACGTTTATGAATACTTGATGGAAGTATGACTGAATCAGTAAGAAATTTTGATTGATGTTTGCGCTTCTTGAATTTGTTAGTGTTACTGTTACTGTCTAGTTTGCACGAGAGATTAGTTCATGCTATGTGCTGATGACGGTCTTCTGGAAAGTAATTATAAACCTGAAAACCCAACAGAATCAGGACACGAAATAGGATTCTGTGGCAAACATACAACTATTTTCGGCACATAAGTTGCAAAAACTGTGACTTGATATCAAGTTGCATAAATTGTGTCTTGGTATCGAGTATTCAAGTTGGACGCCCGAGTCAACTTGTCATAATAACATATCAGAAGATGGGAATCAAATCCACAAATTAAAGTTAAAAAAAAAAATTAGCCATACAATGTTTCTTAAGTTATGAAACCGTTTTTATGAGTTTCTTGGAGTACTAATTGGCTGGTACTATAGTAAATAGTCACGTCGAATGACTGTCGCCACATACTAAATCGTGGCATACTGTTTTTGAAAGTGCAACATCAAGAGATTGGGTAATTTGTGGATATAAATCAAGATCAAATTAAGATTTGAACTAAAATGGACCACATGTTGAAATTTGAACTCATATGCCGAAGCAAAAAACGACAAAAAACGAAATGACTCTATTACCCATCGTGTGCAACTCACGTGTTGGAGATAATGAAGAGTCGAGGTCTTCAATGGAAGAAATCTTTGATTTATTTTTTCACAAGTCAAGTTTTAGTTCAATTGTTGTTTTTAAATTATGTTAGTTTTATATTTTTAATTAGTTTGCTTTTTGCAAACTTTTCAATGTACTCACCGGATCATTTTATGGTCTCACTTCAATACCAATTTTACTTTTGCCAAAAAACGGTTAAAGTTTCAAACATCGAGGAGGTGTGCAATAATTTCTTTATAGTGGAGACCAAACAAGAAATCTGCATATACCACAAGGACCAACAGTGTAATTTACGCTAAATTAAAAGAAAGGAGTGGTGGTTTGGTAAGTTAAGGTGTGTATGTGGTTGAAGTTACTTGGAGTATATATTTGTCTTAACGAAAATATAAATTAATAATTACTAAAAAATCCCATATATATATGTGATACACTTGAAAATTCTAAGATTGTTTAGTAAAAAATAAACTATAATCACTTGTCTTTTTGTTGAACTTCAAATCTATATTGACTTCATCTTTTAATGTTAATTGGAACTTGTCTAATTCAACTGACTTGTGAGTTGTGAATGTGAATTCATTAAATGTTAATTGTAACATATTTTTCTAATTTATTTTTCATCTCTAACTAGTATACATTGTAACTAGTATTACGTAAAACTTCTTTAAATTAATAAATTATTAATTTGTCGATATAATAATATTTCGCTAAACTAATAAAATACCCCAGTCTCAATACTATTAATTTATAAAGGTTTTACTGTATATATATCTAAGAAACTTTTTTTGTGATATGAAGAAATTTTATTTTTACATATATTTATTTAAACGTTTAGATATCGAAGAAGACAACTCATGTTTTCACAAAGATATCTCAAGTTCAAATCTTGGTATATGTGGGATGGCAATGGTCGTAAATGATCACAGGGATGCTGCTATTAAACGTACACCTAAGTTAGTGTCTGGTCTTTCCGGCCATTCACAATGGGCTTATGTAGGAATGGCAATGGGGCGGGTTTGGGGCGGCGGCCCGTCAAACCCTCTAACAAATACAAAACCATCTCCAACAATTGTCCATGGGGATTTTATCGGGGCGCCCCATTGGGGCGAGATACTCCCCCAAACCCGCCTCATTCCCCATTGAGGTTTTATCGGGTTGTTCTTTTTAGCGATACTCATCATACTCGTTGTCGCCTCTCGTTTATTTTATTTCTACACTATTAACAATATGATTTTATGGAATAACTTGAATAATCGAAAAACCATTAGTAATATATTAATCATTGGAATAAATCACAACTTTATAGAATAGTATGACACAAAACAAGCTTCTATGATCACAATTTGAAATATCACAAAGATAAAAACTAAGAAAAATTAGAGAATTATATTTAGTACGTAAATACTAACACAATATTTTATGTATATAGATATATGTATATGTTTCGGGGCTGGGCTGGGCGGGGCGGGGCGGGGATGGTGTGCCCCATCCCCGCCCCAAACCCGATAAGAATCCCCGTTAAGGCCCCAAAACCCGCCCCGAAACTCGATAAGCATGCCCCGCCCCGCTCCAATAAGTCCGGGTTTCGGGTTTCCCCGTCGGGTTTGGGTTTTTTTTGCCATCCCTAGGCTTATGTGACACGTGTTCAATAGAAAAAGTAAATCTATGTGTCATCATTCAATCCATTGTGAGTTGTTCTATGTCAGCGTATATTTAACTGTAATGGGAGTGATCAATGAACCTCCTTTTTGCCACTTTTATTATTAAACAAATAAATGTTTGTTATAGTGGGATGGTGGTTTTTGCCACTTTTATTATTAATCAAGTTTAACGAGTTGCGAAGGTTTTGTAAAGAAGTGTTTAATGCTCATGTGCCATTGTATTGCATCTTGAAATATACACCATGCATTGAGGATGCCCTAACTAGAAAACATAATATGTTTATCCGACCATAGTATAATATTGAGTTCGAATTTAATAAATATATAGAATAAAGTGAACGTAAAATTGTAAGATAATGTTACTACTATGTATGTTAACCTTCTTTTATACTCAAAGTTGGGTAACAAGGTATAAATATAAAAGAAGGGTACCCGCGCAATGCGGCGGCAGGTACCCAGTAACTATTTTTGTGACGAGCAAATGTTTTTTCTAGAAATAACTTTACGTATTTTAATTTACAGTGAACTACGTATTTTAATTTATTATATTTTTTTACATGTCTTCATATGGTTTAAATGAGATGCATCAATATTGGAGGATGTTACAAGTATGAAAATTTAAGACATTAATTATTTTTTAAATTTATATGTATGCTTAATTATTATGCTTAGCAAATTAACTTTCTTTTGATAGAAATGTTTTTGGTCTTAAAATTTTTAAGACTATTATATTTAGAATGTCCCAAACCCTTTATAAAGGAGTATATATATGTGAAATATCTAAACACTCTTAATATATGAATTGAACAAATTACACTGGTGAATCAAATATTTTCTTCCTTTTAATGGCTATGATTTTTGATTTTTGATTTTTGACTGATTAATTCACGAGATTTAAATACATAGCTACACAAACACAAATCAGGTTAAGCACTTCTTTTTTTAAAAACACCGAGTATATATAAATTAATATTTAGAGCTACTGAAAAAACATATATTCATTTACTCTGAAGTATTACTATATATATTATAAGCCGTTTAATACGGCGTCGTTCCGTAAACAGTGTACACAACCCATTTCAGGTGGCCCAATATATCTTGTTGGGTCGCTATTCTGCTACCTTTCTTTTACAAAATAAAGCGTATGCTGTGTATATATATGTATAATTTCATGGTTAGGTTACACATGTCAATCATCGGTTTGGTGAGTACAATCTATCCACGTGTTCGATGTTTTCCAATGAAGAAGCTTCTACCTATGTATGCAAATACAATGCATCTTTCACCAAAAACAAAACCAAAACACAACAAAGAAAGGAACTTGAATCATACTACAACGCGAATACAGGGAACCCAAAACCCAAAAAATTACACAAACAATATACAGGAAGGAAGAAAAAAAATACGGTAGAATTATTAAGGTAATTACTCGACTTCATAAGGTAACTTGTAACATTATATTTCTTTCTTTTGTTTCCTTCAGATGCTAGCTTTCCTTGCATGGTTATTTGCATGTTACGCCTTATGCTGCCGCTACTTAAGAAAAATGCCTTTGATGTTTACATGCCCAATAACTAACGATAGTTTATATACATACCTCTTAAGCCAAAGTTAATTAGTAGTTATACTTATGAAGACTAAACAAAAGGCAATCCGTCGCATTGATCATTAGTTGTTCACCTTCTATGGATCTATCCTCGGATGTTGAAGATACTGATTTTGAACTTCATCTTTAAAAGGACCGATCTTTATCCGATGTTATCGCTCCTCATATATTTCACGAGAATAGTTCCAAGAGAATATGTATACAAAAGCGGTCAGTTATGTCGACATACTACACCAAGAAGTGAAGTTTAATTTCGAAGAAAAGACAAGTGGTTAGTAATTCTACAAGTCCACATACAATACCAACAGAATCAACTGGTAGCACTCAAGGTTTCTAATATTTTTTTTTTCACTTTATAAAATACGCAACAAGTAATACCTTTGTAACACACCTAATCTGACTTTTACGGTACATTGGATTGTGTGCCTCGGCGATTAACGGAAAATCCATAGGCAAATTACGCACATGTACTTTCTAGAAACAATCAGCAACAAATAGCAGTCAAAGATAACAAGGCCTGTACAAACCATGAATGAAACTGCTCAAAGGCGTACTAAACGACCAAAATTCATTGAAAGTACGTACGTAACATTTTTACAAACAATATATTAAAACAAACATAATTATTATAGTTACAAACCGTGCCTTTATTCTTTCAGTGAGACAGAAGACTGAACCGACAAACAACCCCATCATCACATACATCTGCCCAACGTAGGTATATGAGGCAAGGTATGTCACCGTTTCCATGGTCTCTTTATTTTGGTCAAATCAGCCTTCTATTTATATATCCTATGGCTAATTATTTTTTACTTGCGATTATAGGGCCACCGTTGACCTATCTTTCGATTGGGAGATGTGAACAGGTGTGTAAGCATTGTAAGGCTATTTTTTGGTATGATGAACGTTATCAAGCTCTCTAGCGAAGAAGTCCAGTACCATCGTTGTTGCAATAATGGTAAACGGCTACCTACACCTAAAGATTCAGGCCTACATAAAAGAAATATTTCAAGACGTGGCATTTTATGGAAAATATTCGGGCTTATAACCAAATGTTTGCAATGACGTCTCTAGGAGCAAAAGTGGATGATTCTATTAATAAAGGAAGGGGCCCTTACGTTTTCAAAGTTTCAGGCGGTTACCACTGGATAGGGAGCATGTGTCCTGAGGTAAACAAAGAACCAAAATTCTTGCAACTTTATATCTGATACAAAAATGAAGTTAAGAACCGTCTGCAGACATTTTAACAAAACCGGGGCTAAGGGAAGACATTGTTCAAAATTTGATACATGTATTTGACACTCACAATGAATTGGTTAAATTATTTAGAACTGCGCGTGATAAAATGGAAAGGGTGATATTCCGATTTTAAAATAAGATTGTTTGGAGTGGTTGGTTCTAAACAATACGATCTCCCATCAGGAGATTGTATAGGTGCGATTGTTTTTGAAGGAGGCCCAAATGTCCAAACTAATTATGATGTTATTATTGAGGCCCGTGGTGGTGAGCCACAACGCATAGATAAACTAAACCCTCACTACATGTCGCTTCACTTTCCACTTCTTTTTATTCATGGGGATGAAGGGTATCACCTAGGTTTAAAATTACCAGGTAAAGGAGGAGAATCGGCAAAAAAAGAAAAACAGATGACAATGAAAATGTATTATGCATATCAAATCCACCACCGGACTCAAGAACATAACATGCTTTTAAAGGCTGGACGACTTTTTCAAGAGTATGTTGTTACTGCTTATTGTGCCATTGAACAACAAAGGCTTGATTTTATAAGAAACAATCAAAAAGACATTAGAAATGACTATATGTCAGGTCTCAGATGATGCTGCTATCTCGAGGGTGAGATGGTTCGATGTGGGTCGAGAACGATACTTCCAGCTTCATTCACTGGAGGACCACGCTACATGTATAGCCACTACTTAGATGCTCTGGCAATATGTCGAGTCCATGGCAACCCATCATTTTTTATAACATTTACATGTAATGTTGGGTGGCCTGAAATAGAAGAATATATGCGAGAATTTACGCACCTCACACCAAATTTACGCACTGAGATTGTTGACCGTGTTTTTGAAAGGAAGATACATGATCTTGTAAATTTCTTACGCTGAAACAAAGCCATTTGGACATGTTGAAGCAGGTAATATGCTATATATACATACTTTCTTTTGAACAAAGTCCATTATATTCAGACATATAATTGTGGTTAATAATTTTGCAGTTTTATATACTGTTGAGTTCCAGAAACGAGGTCTACCGCATTGTCATTTGCTTTTGTGGTTAAAAGAAGACTCACGTATTCACAGAAATGAAGATATTGACAGATATGTTTCTGCGAATTACGATCCAAGAAGTAATCCAGAAGGTCATCGAGTAGTTTCAGAGTTCATGTTACATGGACCCTGTGGTTTGGCTAATCCATCTGCACTGTGTATGAAAGATAACAACGAATGCAAGAAAGGGTTTCCTAAACCGTATTGTGAGGAAACTTTTATTGACCAAAAGGGGTTTGTTCACTACCGTAGAACTCGGGAATTCAGCAGATTCGAGCAATGAAGCAAAATATGGAACTTGACAATACATATGTTGTGCCATATAATGAGACACTTTCTATGCGGTTTTATGCTCATATTAATGTCGAGTATTGTGAATGGACTATGATGATAAAGTACCCATTTAAATATATTTCAAAAGGAACCGATAGAATCATTGCACGTGTTACAAGAACAATTGGTGATCAGGAATCAACCAGCAGTTGTCCAAGAATAACAGTTGATGAAATTAAAGATTTTCAAGATGCAAGATATATTGGACCACACGAAGCATGTTGGAGGATCCTTGGTTTCGATATACATTGCATGACGGACCGACTGTCGGATACTAGCAAAGTGCACCTCGAAAATATGCAAGCGTGACTTTTCAGGCGGTGGCATTACATAAGAAATTGTCGATGACGACAGCACAACAAGAAGACAACATTGACCGAATGGTTACGTTATAATCATAATTTGCGATGCCAAGCACCCCATACTTAAATTTTCCAAAAGAATTTGTATGGTATTCTAACGACGTAAGATGGGGCGTAGAAGGCACAAAAGTACTTCATCTATCGACTTTAACATACATACATCCTAGCCATTGGTGATCTGTTTTACCTAAGGATGTTGCTTTGTCATCAACCAGCCCGTAAATCTTTTAAGCATATACGGACAGTTGATGGTGAAGTATGCCCTACAAATAGAGCCGCATGTGAAAGGTTGGGATTATTAGGTAATGACCAAGAGTGGAATATAGCGCTAGATGAAGCATCATTATCGGCAACTCCGCTGATCGTGCACTTTTTTGTCAGATACTCATTTTCTGCGATGTATCTAATCCAGTTTTACTATTTCATACACATGCAAATGATATGGCTGAAGATATTCCATTTGTCCTTTCACAGTTGCTACATATACAAGAAGTGAATCTAACAGAAGATGAATTACATGCGGGGCTTCTTTACGAGCTAGAAGCGAGGTCTTACATTCTACGGAAAATCCCTAAAGGATTTTTGCGATAGAATTGCCTCCGCCATTTGTTAGAAATGTTACGAATAGGGCAATTATGGAAGAGCGAAGCTACGATCTCAAGTACTAAAAAGAAAGAAAGTTTGGTTCCTAAGCTAAAATACGAAGCACAACATTTTGAACGTATTATCGATGCACGTCGAGAAACGAAAGACAAGAGTTAATATTTCTTTATGGTCACGGAGGCGACCGCAAAACTTTCGTTTGGAAAAGTCCGATCTATACACTCGAGATCACGGCAAGCAAAAATTGTTTTGGCTTTGCATCTTCGTGTATAGCCGCTTTATTACTACCGGAGGTAGGACGGCTCACTCTAGATTCAAGCTACCACTGAATTTAACCGATGAATCAGTGTGTACTATCAAGAAGAATACGCAAGTAGCAAAATTGCTTAAACAAACAGATTTGATCATTTGGGATGAAGCCCCAATGAACGATCGAAGATGTTTTGAAGCTCTCGATCATTACATTTAGGGACTTATTTGATCAGCCCAAATGACCTATTTGGAAAGAAAACCATCATTTTAGGTGGTGATTTCGTGCAAACATTACACGTAAAGAAGTATGCGACCAAAGAAGAAATAATTGGTTTATCTATTACACAGTCCTACCTTTGGCAACATTTTGATGTTATTATGCTTAAAGAAAACATGAGGCTACAACAAAGATCCATGTCTCCACAAGAACGTCGACATATGGAAAACTTTTCAAGAATGGCTATTAGATGTTGGTAATGGTGACATTGGTGAAGCAGATACATCGGATCCAGAAAATGTGCGTTGGATCAATATACCGTAAGAATACTGCATTCCAAACAACGAAAAGTGCGCTACAACTTATAGATTTTATTTATGATAGCGAAAGCTTACAAAGACCAACCTGCAAAGTCACTTCAAGAAAAAGCTATTGTATGTCCTAAAAATGAAACTTGATATGATAAATTCAAAGATTCAATATGCTTGATGGAAGTCATTCAAGTTCACGAAGCGATGCGAGGCTATACCTAAAACAAACGACGGAGGGGCAACTGAATTGCTTTATCCTATGGAGTATTTAAACACACTTAAGTTTCCAGGC
This sequence comes from Chrysanthemum makinoi, assembly GCA_910596185.1. Classification (NCBI taxonomy): domain Eukaryota; kingdom Viridiplantae; phylum Streptophyta; class Magnoliopsida; order Asterales; family Asteraceae; genus Chrysanthemum; species Chrysanthemum makinoi. The sequence continues at coordinate 297,253,701 of OU343223.1, forward strand.
TTACCTCCCCATAATCTCATCATCAAAAAGGTGTCTCGATAATGCTATTAAGGAATCTTAATTTAGCCGGAGGCCTTTGTAACGGGACAAGAATGATAGTTACACAAACACTTACAAAGATTATAGAAGCACGCATAGTTACAGGACTCAATGTCTCAAAAAGTATTCATACCACGGATATGCTGACGAAAAGACGAAAAATTACCATTCATTTTTAAAAGAAAGCAGTTTCCGATCAAGCTCTGCTACGCAATGACAATAAATAAGAGCCAGGGGCAGTCGCTAAACAAGATTGGTGTTTATCTACCAGAGCCTGTATTTGGTCACGGTCAATTATATGTGGCACTTTCTAGGGCAACATCTCCTGAAGGACTCAAAATCGTTATCCAACAACAACCGGGGAAAGATCCAAATATGACGAAGAACATAGTCTACAGAGATTTTCTGAATCAAGTGACAACTGACCAGGTTTTTTTTTCGATAAAGTAAAAAAAAATAATAATAATAAATAAAAAGTAAATAAATAAATACTATTTTTTTGACATTTATCTTAATTATTTATTCATGTACAATACTAAGTATCTAACATTGTTACATAATCATCAGATTATATGCATACTACTATTCTATAATATTATTATAATAAATATAAAGTAAATTTAACAAAAATAATATGTCTATATACACTAAGTGTATCAAGAAAAGGCATACAACTAGAAGCTTATGGAAAGAGATCGTATGCTCTCAAGATACCTCACAACCAAAACCTCATGGGAAAGAAATTGTCGCACAAACAGAGACTACAAACCTGTTGACCCTAAAACCAACCGACCTTGATAAAACCATCCATGTCAAAGTTTACCGTAAATGGACAACAATTAACAAAGCTCCCCTCTATGCATTCATGCATTTTACTTGATCAAGGTAAATTTCTATATTTCTAGAAAAAATTAGACTCAAAACAAATATATTTTCATTTATTACTTTATTTTTGCCTAGGGAGGAGCAATTCAGGCAAACATTAAGCCACGCGAGAAAGATCGTTTCAACATCCTTGAAACTGACAAAGCATATAAAATAAAAGGATTTGGATTTCAAGACGCCACAGATGGATGCAAACAAGTTAACAATCCATTTTCACTTGCTTTTGGAAAATATACATATACAAGAGGCGTCTAATACAGGATTCCTACCATCACTTTAATTTTGTTTAACTACATTGACCTTCACACAAAAGTGGATAAGAAAGAAGGCTCCTAACGGTATAAAGTCTATTTGACACTTACTCTACTAAAATAACCTATTTTAAACAATAGATACAGATTATTTATCTCATCTCGATTATATTATATGCACTATGTCGGACATGTACAATATGTGACTGATCTACTACAATCAGCAAGCCTACAAACGGTCACACATTGGAGAGACATCAGGATACAAAATCTTGAGTATGTAACATTTAATCTAGTAATTATATTTTGAAAATTAAAATTTACAATGCCTAACCATTGCTATTACTCTTTGTAATGTATGAGTGTACGATTTACTTTGTGGAAATGAAAAAGCCCTGAACTTTAACATGAAAGAGTATGAAGAAAGTGAAAAGCCAAAGAAGAATAGCCGTAACCTCATGTTTGGTTAAATCATATGGTGGTAAGCAAAATACTCTATACTTATGTACAATTAAATTAATACATATACAAATAATAATGATCACATTACCTTATATAGGCATTCAACTTTCAATACACTCAAGCACCCATTGTTATTTCAATCGACATACCGTGAGGCAAATGAAATCCGATCAAGGTAAGTAGTTCTAACGTAAAACAAAATAAATAATAAATATATAATAAAAGCAAGTACTTATATGACCTATTATAATTGTCCAGGTACAACAATTTGCTTGAGCCACCAACAATAACCAATGTTCAACACCAACGATGCAATCGACATCTAACAAGAAAAAGAAAGAAACTGCGGTCAAATTAGGAATTCTCCTAACGGAAAATCCACTATACCATCGTGGTATTGATAAAAGAATATATGCATACAATAAAAAAATACGCAAACTTCCTAACAAAAAATACCTTTGCAGAACGTCCGTTTCACTACTGTTGCAACTGTTGACCAAATCAGCACCAAAATGCCATGGTTCTACACAAGATGCACCACATGTCGCTCTAAAGTATCAGGAAAATTTCCACATGGACACTGCCGTCAAACAGATCCCAACACTGGTATTGACTACAGGTAAAACACAAAAATTACAACAGAGATTCAATGTAAAGATGCCTTACTTTAGTATCTAACCTTATAATTATTTTACAATTATTTATGACAGTTACTGCTTCAAAGCATTCATCTTTGATGATACCGGAAGAATAATGCTAACCTGTTTTAGTGATGAAGCACACCAATGGTCGAAGCTGCAATGAAGTGATCCGAAACTCGGCGACTGGATCCATACTGAAATTCCACCGTAACTAGCTGCATTAGAACAAAAACATATATATTTCAAATACACTACGGAAAAGACAAGACAAAAAAGAAAGATTTTTTCCTTGACAAAGCTTGGGACGTGATAACAACAATTGCGTTTTACCGGAAACTGACCGGACCCATACATGTTAACATACCAACAAAGAATACCAAAAATCGACCCAAACATACCAACGCGGCAAGAACAAATCCATCTCACAATGAATCCTACAAATAAAGAAGAAAAGAAAAACACTAGCACACGAAGACAACTCTTTCAAACCACCAAATCAGAGGCAGGAACACCAAGTACGAAAAAAGCCAAGAAAGACGATTAATGCATCTGACAACTACTTGCCACTAGACAACTCTTTGTCACGTTGTAAATAACTATCTAAATATGCCTATAGCAGTGTATAACTGCTCTAAATAAGTTCTTACGTTATTAGACTATCTTTTGTAACGTACTTATGCGCCACAAGTGAATGCGAAAGTTTCTATACCTACGTACTTTATATAATTGCATCGTTAAAAACACGTTCTCTTCTATATTACTTTAACATCAACTTAACTCCTTTCATCCATTAGCCTATAACAACAATATTCCATTAACATCACAATAACTAGCAAATCATAAAACCCTTGTAAAATATACAAGAGAATAGCCATATACAACAACACAGCCTAATCACAATAATTACTTCCTGAATTATATACGCGCCAATAACAAATACATCATAATAGCTTTTATTGATAATAACATATTTATACAAACCGGTATATCATAGATGATATACCACATACTAAGGTAAACTACAACTATCTGCACACCATTGTTAACATGACTACGTTATACCAAACCCATGACATCAAACCGACTTAGACAAAGAGAGTTAACCTAAATGACAACTGACCATGCATAATCCATTAAACCCAACAAAATTACATCAATTTCTTAAGTTTCTTCTTAAAGCTGGATTTCTCACCAAAGACGTAATGCTGCAACATAGCTCCTCTGCAACAACCAAGACACTTCTCCAAAATCTCATACTTTTCATGAGCCTTCAAAGCAGCTAGACATTCATCCAAAAGAGAATTCCTCTCAAGCTTTTTAAGCTCCAAAATGATACAATGTCTATGGTCAATTCTGCTTTGGACTTCTTCAATTCTTTCGCAATACTCTTTGTAATCATTATCATACTTTTTTCTCACGTAAAAAAAAGATGCGTAACACTTTGAACTCTGTTATCACCAATCTGTTTTGCAATTTTCGATAATTTTGGAAATCGACGACCCATTGCCTGCATAAAAACAGATGACCATTACCATCCATAAATACCAAACAAAAATAATAGTAACAATATCAAACTAAAAGCGACGTAATCCTGCAACAACTAATCAGAATACTCTTACTCCATTTAACATAATCACTAATTAACATTTCCTACACCGTCATCCAAAAAAATCTTACAAACCTTTACATAAGAAAACAAGACAAATAAATTTAGAACACAAACGATCAACTTTTATTCATATAAAACATAAGTTACAACGATACAAGAACAGATTAACACCACAATGTTAATCTAAAACATAAGACCACAATACGAAACATAAAGAACAAATCACCAACAACCAAACAGGCACACAACAAACTACCCTAATCATGTAGGTCCATAGTGAAAACATGACGCCCTTTCTCAACGCATGCTTCCCTACCCAAATCAAGCACACCAATGAGCGCAACAAGGATTTCATGGTCCCTATCCTGCAACTCCTCTAAGCACTCAACAACATCATAGCAACATCACTAAATCGACTAAACCTACGCCTCCTCCAAAGAACTCACCCCTCTTTTTCAATCCTACTAATTTACGAACATCATCACATTTGTCTCCTAACAGCATAAGAAACCCCTCATTCTGAACCACATGCCTCCCTAAGCTGATCAATGTTAGGTGTTCGCACCATTTTTTTCCCCACAAATTCTTAAGTACTAATATGGTAAAAAGGCATGTATCTAAACCCACAGAAACAAACCTTATATAGGCCCTAAACTAATCAGATCACCTACTTAGCCTAACCAAATTGGAATAGTGATTAGTTACTTAATCTTCCAAAAAAATATTCCAAAACCAGTCTAAAACAAAAAAACATAATCACCTCAACACATACTAATAACAAGACCTTTTTGACTAAAAAAAGCATACAATCCACACGATTCCTACCGCCTATTTATACAATCAATCACCCCTAAAATAACCCTAAACAAAAATACAAACGAATCGTAGACTATCATATACAAATAACTCAATACCTTGAATAACTTCAAAACCAATTAATGAGGCAGGCATAGTGATACACGGATGTATGAAGAAAACCCTAGATCGCTGAAACCAATAATACTAAAGAAAAACGAATGACCAAGAGTCCAAACGACCTACAAAGAGGGAAAAAAAGGGTAAACAAAAAAAAAGATATCCAATAGCCCATAACTAAAAATGTATATTTTTTAAAAAATAGGCCCAACAAATTAAAAAAGCCCAATACCTTTTACCAAACTAAACTTAAAAAAAAAAAAAAAATACATTTGCTATATACAATTCACATAACACATGTCACATACAAAAGACCTAAAAAAAAGGCCAAAAAATCAAAATCAAATAAAATGGGATTTTTTTTTAAATATACTTCAAGAAAAAAAATTAAATAAAAAAAAAATAACAATATTCGTTACATAAATTACCAGATAAAATGTGTAAAAAGTCTCACAAGAACGCGGGCTTAACCGTCAGCTAAACTCTCGCTTTCTAATAATTGATGAATCGTAACAAAACTTTACTCACTTTTAAAAATTGATTGTGTAAGTTGACTAAATTTTTATTTATTAAGTGTGCTATTTAAAACATTTCCAAAAAAAAAAGTGTGGTATTTAAAAGCTTATTAAGGATTACTAGCAGTACTGCGGGCGATGACAGGCGGTACTCGTGATTGTATTTTCAACAAGATC
>OU343223.1:297259294-297293551 GCA_910596185.1 Chrysanthemum makinoi
ATGGGTATCCAAGTAGATACAATGTATCTATAATATGCAATGCATCTAGTCCATGGTTCATGGATTAAAACTATGGGCCATGGATTAAAACCATGGGTCATGGATATTATCCATATATGACATAAGCATGATGTCATGCAATGGGTTATGGGTCCAACTACATTCAATGTAATTGGTCAATGGGTCAAATACTTAAGTTTCTACCCAATTGTATTACCCATTATAATATATACTAGTTATGTATATATTCACCCAATATGTAAACACTAGTTGTTATACATATGTATTACTAAATCATAAAATCACTTATACTTGTTTTAGTGTTTTATGTGAAAACGTAAGTGTGTTAGAAAACTATTGGCTCAAACCAATTACGTAGTTTATTTGTTTCGTTAAAATGATTTTACATTTGTTATCGACAAAACATTAGAAGATCGTAAAATATAAATAAACGCTTTTACGGCTTATTTGTATTAACAGATCACATTTTGTCAGATTGCATATTTATATCACATTTTCTTCCCCGATCAAAAATTTCAAATCCTTTGAGATTTTGGATCTCAGGTGATTTAAATATGTATAAAGCTTTTGGAGAAAAATGTGTCCTATTTTATTTAATCTGAAAAGAAACACTACAATGCTCCCTCTTAAGACAGAGAGGGAAGCTACAAGCCATAATCCTATCACTGCTATATACTTCATAGTTATTATTGTTCATATTACAATCATCACATCACCAAAAAAGAGTTCAAAAATAGTAACCACCATAAGAAGATATCTTCATTCTGTTCTCTGTAGTAGCTTGTAATGTCCTTCATGAACTCTTCCTCCCACAAAACCTTCAAGGCTACGAAAGATCTTCCTAGTTTTGAGCCTTCTTCCGATAACAACAATGAACTCTTCACTCCTTTTGACATCATGCACCGACCAAAACCTTGTATTATCCCCCGGTCTCATCTTGAGCTTAAACAACTTGACCCTAGAATCCAATTCTTCTTCAATAACCTTTAGAGTACCATCACTGAACTTGTACAGCTCACACAGCCTCATTAGCATTCTTGATCCATATTTGTCCGTGAAGACAACTGCTCTTGGAGTGTCAATTACTAAGTAGTCGTGTCTGTATTCATATCCTATGGCTTCCCATTGAGGCTTAGTGAGATTGACTTAAGTCTGATAGCTTTCTATGCCGAGCTGAAAGTCACCCACTCTTTATTGAATCACTAATCCTCTTATCCATAGGTTGGACTGCGACAAGAACAGATCTTTTCACGTGTGGGCAGATGATCGAGGTGGCCTTGGAGGTTCAATAGATATAGATCTTCGAAATCATTTGGATACAGATGTTTGAAGTCGTTCTCCTCAATCACATGGTCTTTCTGATAAGCTCTTCTGAGAACAATCTTCTTCAGATAATCATATCCATACATTGGGAAGATCTCCACGCTGACTACATTTAGAATACGTAGTTTAGAATGAACCGCGCTACGCCTCTTTTATGCACCATGTCTTTCAATGTAGAATCTTTTCTTTTTGAACCACCAATGTGAGATGCCGTAAGAAGCAGAAACGTTGTACTCATATTCCTTTATTGTCCAAAACTGATATGGGACCATCTGTTCAAGTCCTGGATCTGGATAGTTTGCAGCCTTCATTTTTGAAATTGATAGAGCTGGTCTGCTTCCCTGAGTCCCAGCACGTAGATAATCTAGATCTTTGTTGAAGAAGAACTCAGATTGAATAGTAATCTGTCTGGTTCACCACCGAGAGGAAGTGGGTTGTTGACGTTGAAGTGAGTAAGATTGTCTTCTACTTGATCAGTCAACAATTTATAGCCCTCCTCCATTTGGTATTGAAGATGAGCAGCATCTAGATGGAAGGCTTTATCAATCTAGTACGCTGGGCCTTCTAAATCCTTTGGTGTAATCGATGAAATTTCCTGCTTCTCACAACTTAATAAAGCTTCCCATGTCCCCTGTAATGTGTAGTAGTGATTCTTCAGGAGGTGATTCATGGTTGGCTATGATGGTGTTTGCCCAGTTGTTGTCAGGAATGACCAGATCAGACTCAGGAATGGTCCATGAAGGTTTCGGTGTTCCAGGTCTTTCCTCTGGCCACCAGCTTTGAGTCATTTCTTTTTTCGGTGCCGTCCGAGATGACTTAGTACGTTTCCCCCCTATATATGCATTCCACCAGTCTTCATCATGTGACACCTTGGGAATGTGTTTGGTGGAAGCATCATCATTTTTAGAATCTGATTCTTGAGCAACGTATGATTCTTCATTCATGACTTGCTCTTCTGGGATGGAGGAGAAGGTATGTGTGAACCTGGAGTCAACCGTGGTCCAGGCAGCGCAGGTTGAGGTTTTTGTTGTCTTTTGTGAGCCTTGACCTGTTGTGGAACCAGGTTGTCTTGATGACTTTGGAGAAGGGTTTGATGGATTAGTCTTACGAGTGTCTGCTGCACTTCAAGATCCACCTATAGCAGAAGAACCAGAACCACCAGTAGGAGTAGGAGGAGGAGGTGGTTTTGGTGTATCCGATGATGGATTCGGTAGGTCATATCTCCTCCTTTTCTTCTCCTTTTGTTCTCTGATATCTTTTGTAAATTGATCATAAAGTTGATTATGTGCTTCATGCTCCAAATATTCCTCCGTCTCACTCATGTGTCTTTCAAGAATTTCTTTCATATCAGATGTCGGTAGATCCTTGAATCTTGCATATAGAGGAGCTCTCATTGCCCATTCAATGCGTCTTTGACTTCATCTTCAATGGCATTTAACACCTCTTGATTGAAGTTGAGACTTTCGAGTTTGGATAACCTAGATCGTGATTCTTGACTGTGTCAGGAAGCTTATGTTTCTCCAAGGCATCAAGACGATTGAGAGCCTCTTCCAAGGGTTGTTCATTAGTTTTGCTGGGAGGTGGTGACGATGGTGGTGTAACTGGGTCATTAACAGTGATGACCGTTGGAGAGATGCGGTTGTTGTAGCAACAGAAGTTATGGGTGGTGGAAGTGCGGTTGATAAGAGTGGTACATGTGGTGGAAGTGCCGGTTGCAGAAGCAGTTGTTGATTCAGTTATTGTTGGTGCAGACATAGGAGGAATGGTGGATGTATCCTGCTGAATAGTAACCGAAAAAAGCATTCGATCTCCTCTTTTTCGTCATTTTGTTTATCCGACTCAGCATCAGAGGGTCTATCCCTAAGGAATTGGTCACCATAGGTAATGTCTGTATCAAGGTTCTTCAGAGAGGATAGGGATTCTGTTGAGACGTTCAATTTTTCAAGACGCACTTGTTCTTCAGATCTTGGCTTCAGAGTTTCTTGAAGATTTGGATGTGTTTCTTGTAACAGTTCATTTCCTCCTAACTCTGTGCCTTGAACTCCAGCATCAGTTAGCTCAGTTTCTGATTCAAGTACAGTTCCCGTAACTGTCTATGTCTGCACCTTTTCCTGAAGTTCTGGTTCATTAATGTTAGCATCTCCACCTTCATATCCATGACTCTCCGACTGGGTGTCATCATCTTATAGTGGCTTCTTATTTCAATATGTAAATGTGCATGTTCTGATTTGATCCATGACATTCTATATCATTTTCAACTTCACGTTGCAACATGTCTTCTCAAATGGTTTGCTTGGAAGTATTAGCTCGACCATGCATGTTATTTGTGACTCGCTTCAAAGTACTTTGTTATGAAACATATGAAACGTTTTATCATGAGTGCAATTGCATACTTTCCACGTCGAAGCTACTGATTAATATTAACCAATTTCGATTACGAGTTTGTTTAACGAGTAACGTGACTTTGAAAGGGAACTTTAAGTTTATTTAGGAAAAAAATAAAAACAAATTCAATTATGGTGTCTTAGAAATTTTGTTTTTGTTTTTTTTTTTTTTTTTTGAAAGTTAACTTTTATTCACAAGCCAAAAACACTACAAACTAGCAGTGAGACAACCAAACATACAAGAAAAATTACATGAGCTCAAATTTACACCAATCCTCCCAAGTTATCGAAAGATTGCCCTCTCTATTTTTGTAACAATGAAATCCAAAAGACATAATGTCGTGAATAACCTTCCGGACCTCAATCTTGCCATTGTCGAACTTCATATTATTCCTAGCCTTCCAAATTCTCCAACATGTAATGATAATAATTCCTTTTAGCGCCTTCCTTTTCCTTCTTCCTATGTTACCCCACCTATGGACATCAAACAGGTCTTTCACCGAGAATAAAAAAATCGGGGGGCAATTGCACCACCGGCTCACCAAATACCAGATTTCAATCACCACCTCGCAAGAGCAGAATAAATGTTCAACCGTTTCTTCCTCCTTTCCACATAGATCACACAGAGTCGAACCAAAAACGCAATTCCTTGCTCTTAAGGCCGATCCAGTAGGGAGTCTATCCAAACCGAGTCTCCACATAAAAATGTTACATTTATTAGGAATCCATTTAGACCATTTAAATACGAATCTGTCACTGCAATCTTGGTTGCTTCTGAGAAAATCTTTCACTCCCCAGACGCTAAAAACCTTCCCGTCTCTTCCCATACACTCCCATCTATCACGGTTCCCGTTAAGAGTTAATCCAAGTAAAACACGCCTTAGCTCAGACAGGTTGGGCTCGGGCAAGTTCGGCCCATTACCATCGAGCCCATCTCTGAAGATTTCGAACCTGTTCTTGCTTGGACATAATTTATCGATAACCATGCATTTCTTATTTTTTTCCCGTTTGAATAGCTTAGGGAATACATCTTTCAGGGGCTCGTTCTTGACCCAAGGGTCCAACCAAAACCTAACTTCATTACCAATACCACACTTACCTTTTACCATCTGATGCAATCTAGTTCCCGCCACGTTAATCTTAGAGATAGTCTTAACAATGTTACACCACGTACTGACTAGAGGTTTGTTAATAGGAAAAAGAGACCAGTTTCTCTTCGTGTAGTAAAGAGCATCAATAACCTTCCTCCACATGCTTACTGGTTCGTTCCTATATCTCCAAAGCCATTTCGATAAAAGAGCCACATTCGAATCGAGTAACTTGTGTAGACCGAGGCCACTTTCGTTAACCGGGGACGTAACCATTTCCCAACCCACCCAATGTATTTTCCGAACTTCATCCGAGCCTCCCCATAAAAAAAGCCTAATAAGTCCTTCTAAAACATTGATCACTTTCAATGGAGATTTAAAAAGAGAGAAAAAGTAAGAAGGAATACTTTCCAGCACCGCTTTAATTAGAACGATTCTCCCCATGATAAAAACAGTAGAAGCTTTCCACCGGGACAATCAATTTTTGAACAACTCGACCATAAAATCCCAATTACTTACCCTATTCATTTTAGCACCAATTCTCAGCCCCAAGTAATCGAACGGAGTATAACCATGCTTACATCTTGCCAACCTAGCGAGTCTTTTCACTTCATTGTCATCCACCCCAATTCCAATTAATTGAGATTTATTCAGATTAATCTTCAGACCTGAAGCCAAATAAAAACATCTCAAGATTCTGATGACCTTTAACAAATTCTGCTCTGACCAGTCCCCCACAAAAGTGCAGTCGTCCGCATATAATAAATGAGAAATCTGAGGACCGTTGTTAGGAAGAGACAGTCCATTTAGAGACCCACTGTCACTCGCCCTATTCATAATACTCGTTAACCCTTCCATTAAAATAAGGAAAAGAAACGACGAGATTGGGTCTCCTTGGCGCATACCTTTCGAACATTGAAATTCGAAAGTCGGAGACCCGTTTACTAGAATAGCCGACCTAGCCAAAGAGATTATCCCATAGATCTACTTACACCATTTTTCCAAGAAACCCATCTGAGACATAACTGACAATAAGAAACCCCAATTCACATTGTCATGCGCTTTATTAAAGTCGACTTTGAAAATAAAGGCTTTTTGATTGCTTTTTTTTTTACCTAATTAGCGATCTCATTTAGAATTAGAGGCCCATCTAAAATTAAACGATCCTTTAAAAAAGCCGTCTGACAATCTGAGATTAGCTTACCCAACACTTTCTTCAATCTAGTAGTCATGACCTTCGAGATAGCTTTGCTAATGACCCCAACCAAGGTGATGGGACGATAATCATTTAAATGAACAGGATCCTTAACTTTTGGCACAAGAGTAATAAAGGATGAGCCACATCCTCTATTGACGATCCCTGTGTCATAAAAGCTCCTAAAGATATTCATAAAATCCGCCTCGAATAAGTGCCAGAAGTGTTAAATGAATTTAAAGGAAAAACCGTCAGGACCTGGGGCTCTATCATCCCCGCAGCTGAAGACCGCGTTTTTAATTTCCTCCCTAGAGAAGCTCGCCTCCAACTCTATATTATCCAATTGCGTCAGCCTTTCATCTAATAAACATTCGATCTTGGGCCTCTCTTTCCATTCTTCTTTGAATCTATTTCTGAAGGAGTTCAAAACCAACTTCTTGACCCGCTTAGGTTTTGAAACCCACACATCGTTATCCATGAGCCCGAGAATTGCATTAGCGACTCGCCTATTGTTTATGAGCCATGAAAAAATCTAGAGTTCTCATCACCCTGCAATATCCATCTGCACCTTGAAATTTGTTTCAAGTCTTTTACCTTCCTTTCTTCGAACTCAAGAATTTTCTTGTTACACTCAAGCCGGGACCAAGCATCATCCTCCTCTAGCTCATTTTCCTCTAATAAATCATCCAACTCCTCTAGCTCCTTTCTGCATAGATCCACCTCTTCCGATTCTCTGACCTTTAAATCATCTCTCCATTCCTTAAATCCTTGTCGGAGGCATTTAAGTTTCATAGACAGGAGCACATCAAGAGGACCCTCTAAGAAGAAGGATTCAAGGGATTTTTTAACTACCACTTTGCACTCCGGGTGATCTAGCCAAGAATTTTGGATCGATGTACTCTAGCCAAACTAACTTATATAGCTTGTAAAGGGCTTAGCAACTTCGGATAAATCCTAAGTCACTAACAATGAAACACTGAATTATCTCTATTAAGTATGCGGAATTTACTTGAATAAAGCTAAGAAGAATTAACTTTATCTTCAACAATTATATTAAAAACTCTGAACCTGCTTGATACACAGATTCACTAACAATCCCTAACAACTCTAATATCAAACTTAATAAACTCTAATATTGCACGTACGTCTCTAATTCTACTTGTTTGATTTCAAGTTCCTTTGTATATTTGACTTTAACATCTTTGTCTTCAAAGAAAGATTGTGTCTTTATCTTTAGATAGTATCTTTGTATTCCCTGTGCTTGTATCATCATCATCAAAGTAGTTTTTATATGTAATTCTTGGTAGTAACAATCAGCAAGCTCCATCTTTTCAGCAACTCAGCAACATATGACAATTTGTACATCAGTTCATTTAAGTTTTAGTCTATTATCATCACTTCCAGGTGTGTAAACTCCTGTGAGAGGTGAATCATTGAAAATTTAATGGATTTTGATGTCTCTTTACCAAAGCCATTAACTCTGGAGTAGCCAAATGTTTAGGTGTGTAAGACCATGGTACACTGATAACCATATGATTTTTAGCAAATCATCAGCTATGAACAGATTTGATTTGTCTTTACCAAAGCTGCTTTTGGACTAGTTAGTTCTTACAACTATGGTGAACTAATTACCATAAAAATGGTTTTTCCACATGCCTTTTACCACAAGCCATTTTCTTGTGGGCTAGCCAACTCTTCACATTTGTTGATATGGTGAGTTGATTACCATACAACTTATTAGCAAGTTGTCAACTATATAACGGATTTGAGATATCTTTACCAGAGCCGTTTGCTCATGGATTAGCCAATCCTTTTGTTAAACATGGTGAATTGATAACCTTTTGTTATAACTATCTCAAAAACCATTTGTTGCTTTTAACCTTTGTTTCAAAATATTTTTCACTTAACAAAAGTTTTCTTTCAAAAATCATTAACTGGTTTTGTGCTGCAAGCAATACTTTGATTAAAAGTACTGTTTGTTCAGCAGTACTTTGAGTAAAGTACTGGTTTATCAAAAAAAAAATTACAATTAAGAATTATACCAGTATTCATGTATCATCATCAGCCATAGTAGTCCATTTGATGAACAATTCGATGACCATTAATGTTGTTTCATTCTCCTCTTCAACTTCCATTCCATGATCTAGCATCCTTCTCATAAGATCTGATGTGAGTGGATATCTTCTTTCTACTAACATATGGATCATGGTTCCATCTTCTAGCTCCAAAACATGTACTCCAGATTCATCAAAGTATCTCCAGCTATTAATCTCCCATACTTCTTGATTATTCCATATAGCATCAGTACTTGTTTCATCTGTTTCCCAGATAGTTGTGAGGTCTCCAAGTAATATTAAACCAACTCCTTATGATGGAATGCGTTCAAAATATTCTTGCACTAATTTGTATAAATGCCACAAATCTTCTCTGCTAATGATGTGCAATATGTCCCATAGCAAATTAAACACTCTGAAACTATCATCTTCTTTATGGAACATCAGATAATCTCCATCTGGTGATTCTACAACTTCAAAAGTAGTTATCTTTGATTTCTTTTCTGCAACATTTTTAGACTTAGAATGCTCAAAGTCTATAACTCTTAAGTAATTTCTTAGCTCATCAACTGTATATGTCCTTAACTCTACCTTCTTTGATGGCTTGATGCGAAGGATCAAGTGAAGCGGCTTGTGGAGCTTCAAACGACGGAGGGATTGGTGGAGGCGCATTTGAGAATGGCTCGACCAAGAATGATTGTGGTGGTAGAGAAGTGTCAACTTCCATATGGTCGGGTGGTTGACTTTGATGATTTCTCATAATCCAAATGGGATTATACGATGGAAACGGCGAAAAGGAAGCCGAAGCTAATGTTGACTCAACACCTTGATTTTGTACCATTATTCCTCCTAATGAGGAGAATGTTGTCGGGTGGAGGAGGATGAGACGGCCTAGGAGGCAAATCCTCTAAATTGTAGAGGTGTGGTGATGATAGTGGAGATGTAAAAGAGATAGCTCTAGGAACCAATGGTGATGGTTTAGTGGAGATGATATTGTTTGGCCTAGGAGGTATGGTGGTGTTTGGCATAGGTAGTTTTGTGGGTACTATCCTTTTAGGAATTGGTTTGATTGGTTGAAAAGAGATCCTTGCATTTGTTGGCTTGATCGGAGATGATTCGGTTGAGGAAACATCGTGTATGACCCTAGCAAGTTTCTTGGGTGGTTGTTGGGTGGATGAGTTAGCACTAGGAGCTTTTCTCATGATGAAATGACTTAGGAAAATGTTTGTAATTGCTGAGAATTGTGTTAAGTTTGATGACTAAGTTGTTCTAGCACTATGACTTATAAAGGGAAGAGTTTGGCAAATGCATTTAAGACTTAAGCCATTGAGGTTTTTTAGAAATGTTATGATTAACATGCACAAGATTGAAGTTCAGAGTTTCACTGATCTAGGAACTTAATAAAGATGAGGTGAAGTGTTTAAGTAAGCAAGATGAGCTTGAAATGATTATTTTGGCTAGATTTGACATAATCTGTCACCCGGGATCCGCTTCCTCCTTGAGGGATCCGGCTAGGCTAATCCTAGGGATCCGGCTCTCAGCAGTTATGAAAGTTTTAGAAATGAAGTTTCTAAGAGCTAAAGCCTATATCATCTTGAGTGTTTCAGTCCTCCTAATTGTCTTAAATGAAGGGGTGCTTAAGTACTTGAAGGTAATGAGTGATGTAGCTAATGATTGCCTTTTATGGAAGGAATTGGAACTTTCATGAGTACCAATGAATGAAAAAGGATGACACTAAAGATGAGAGTGTCAATTGAAGCTAAATGATCCTAGAGATCAGATAGTGACTTAGATTAATCCTTTGGAGAATATCCTAAAGGCTGAAGATGGAAAAACTAGAATTTGATCAATTTCGACCAATTTTGACGTAAGGATGATTATGATCAATTTTGCTATAAGAGGTTTCCAACGTTTAGATATGAAGGATCATGTGAAAAATGATGTGTGAGCTTGATAGCGGAAGAGTAATGGATTAAAGCGAAATGATAGATCTACAAGCGTCTTTGAGTGTGATCTAGGTGAGTTATGTGTGAGTAGGAAGGATCTACTTAACTTGATAAGGACTTAATTTGCCTTAAGACACTATGTCTAGCTTAGTGTGAGGTGTTCTAAGGATATGTTTGAAATACAATGCTTGCAATTGCATTTTTTCTGTTTGCCGGATCCCACGGTTCCCTAAGTGTAGGGATCCGTCTAGCACAAACTTTGGGATCCGTCCATCTGCTAAGCAGAACCTTTACTAAAGGTATGCAATGATCTTGACAATGCATTATATTCCAAGGTTAGTTTAAAATGGGTTCTAACACTAAGATATCAAATGTAAGATGTTTTATTTTATGAGAGGAATTGGATTACATTGATAAAGAACGAGTACAAAAGGATTGATCCTATTTGAAATGCTACTAAGTTCCTTGGCTGCTTAGAAGGATCATCACGTGGTTGATGAGTGTCGGTGGAATCAAGAATGAAGAAAGTCTTCATGAGAGATATGTTTAGCGGTTCCATCATCTTGTTCACAAGTACGTACAACGGACTTTGAAATTGAGGATGAAAGTGCATAACGTTATGATAGAGGCACGTCAAGAACATTCCATAAGGGATGAGTTTATTCTTGGAGCCTTGAAGATTTACAATTCGCCTTGCGAAGAAGTAGGCGAGATTGTATGATTGTTGTGTTAGAAAACAATACATTATGTGAGCACAACAAGCGGGAAGGATTTCTCGATTTCCCCTAAGACTCCAAACATTTTCACGTAGGATGAGTGCAATGGGCTTGTACTCTTCTCGGATGTCCCGTGTGAAGATAATGTTTGGATCGGAGTAATATGGTCGAGGTTTGCATATTATGCGATGTAAATCTTCCGGGGAGGGTATGTGTGAACAATATCGACTATTTTCTTTACGAAAGTTGAAAGAGAGAATCAAGAGACCAATCTTCGGTGAAGGCACATTGTCCATGATTTGGAATTTGGAGGATGTGAGTAAAATGCCCAAGGGTTAAAGTAAACTTTTGGTTTTTGATATAAAACCAAAGAGATAGAGAGCGATCCTCGTTACGGACGAGTTCAACTTGACGGAAGAATTCCATTATGAACCTTGGACATATCTTCTCGTTGATTTCAAGAAGACATTCTAGTCCTATGGCTCGAAAGGAGGTATTGATACCTTCTTCGAATTTTAGAGAGGTGTCTACAATCGTCCTCGTGGAAGTGACGGTTTTCAAGATATTGAACCCACGGACTATTATGATTGCCAGGTGTGTTGGGCTCAAGGGAGATGTTCAGAGTGTAGGCTAGTAGTGAAAAAATCAAACATATTCATAAAGGCGTCATAGTTGAACCTATAGAAATGATGAGTTAATAGAAAGTGATGTTTGTGGTCAACCAATGATTATCTAACGTTTTTTACTAGTTTTTTTATTAATGTGGTTTTAACAACAATGACGCTTAACTCACTTATGGTTTTGACCTTCTAGTGGAGTATTACTTTTATAAAAAGTGGTTTTTAATTTGCATGAAAAGCTGTTCTCCATAGGGACGGTTCCCACGGTTCCCTTTGAAAAGGGATCCGGCTAGTACATTTGCCGGGATCCGTGGATTTGTAGTTACAGAAACATATTTTATGATGAAAAACATAGGTTTTTAGATCTCATAGTTTTATACCAAGATAAGTGTTTTAGCCTATATTTTTCTTTTAGCATGCATACATGACTTCTAATGTATCACGAAAAAAATAAAAGGAAATGATAAACACATTATGACAATAACCTAGATAAACTAGATTATTAGTAATATTTCATTTCAATTCTAAGGATGATACAAAGGATTGGGTATATAACCCCAATGTAGATTAACAACACAAAGTATATGTCTCCGTATGTGAACTTCATCATAGGGAACACAAGTTCGATGAGTGTTAAGGCTTGAGCACATGCGATGTAAACCATGTTGAAGACGATTCTTCTTGGTTTCACAGTTGAGATGAAATCTTATAGAAGGAAGATGAAGTTTTGAGTGAGAGGAATTTGTGAATTTGGAAGATTTGAAAAAGTGGGGATTTGATAAAGTGGGCGTCGAGTGGTTTATTTATGGGGAAGGAGAATTTTTGAAATTTGTGGTTTGTTTTATTATTGGATTAAAAGAAATAAAACACAATTTTTATATACCACGACTTTAGAAGAGAAAGATAACACATGTGAAAAAAAAATACTTCCTAATGAAGCTTCATGTAATACATGTATATGCACAAAAGATAATCATATAAATACCTAAATAAGCATACTTAATTATCAAGCAAATGTCATTTTAGAGATAAGAAGAAAATCATACCTCCAGCGCACTTAGGAATGTCTTTACAAATGACACAACAAATGTCACTTAGACGATTCCTGCTCCTTTGTGTTTAAGATACCTTCTTAAGGAAGGTATTCTTGTTACCAAGAGATTCCTATAGCTTGGTGGATATGAGCTTTGACTAATCAACATGACAAAGAAGATTAGTGCATTTTAAATAGGAAATAAATAATAAGAAATGTTGTCATCTAATCAACATCCAAACAAAAGTATTAAAAGACATGGTGTTTGTTTTTATGAAAAACCTTCTTTGTAGTTTTCAATTAACTATGGATCGTATCAAGTTTTTAAAGTACCATATACTTCAAGAAACTTGCAACGGCTCGATGCCAATTGTGGAAAACTAGAAAGGGGGTTGAATAGTTTTGCCAATTAAAACTTCCTTTTAAACTATTTAGATCGACTTATGTCAATCTATTTGGATGTGTGTGTTGGATGTTGATAAACAAACATATATAAGTATGTAATGAAAAGATAAGGGAAAGAAGCACAAAACCAACGCTGTAGTATTTATAGTGGTTCAAATACAAGGACACCTTCCTTGCCCTACTCCACTCCCCCGAGTTCACCTACTCGAGTTAAGTAATCACCACCAACTCTTTATGGCGGAGAAACCTTCACCATCGCCTACCCTTTTGGTGCTAGGCTAACCACCGCAAGTTCTTTCACTTCAAGGTGAACCACACCTACAATAACGTCGCCTACCATTTATCGTGTACTAGGCTAAGTACCTAGTTCTTTCACACCAGGTGAACACACCACCTCGCACAATACACCACTTTATCGGTACTAGGCTAAGTACCTAGTTCTTCACACCAAGGTGAAGCACACCTACACAGCGTCATACGCCGCCTACCCTTTATTGGGTACTAGGCTAAGCACCTAGTTCCATTGCAAAATGGAGGAACTACTACCCAACACTACACCAACGACTAATCCCAAAGGAGATCAACTCCTTTTTTCAACATCATCAAGGATATCAATATCCTTGGATCTAGTACTAATCTATCTTGTACATCGAAACACACCATATCAAATGTACATCTAAGTCACCTTTCACTAATGCCTTTAACTAGATCTTCAAGACACCTTTCACTAATGTCTTCAGGTTTGACTTCTAAGCACCCTTCACTTAATGCTTCAGTCTTAACTTCTAAGCACCCACCACACGTAAGTAAAGCTTTTTCTTATGATATGGACGATAGATACCCTTCACTAATATCTTCGTCTTGACACTTGAGACACCTTTCACAAATGTCTTTGTTAATACAAATATCGTCATTAAACGTTATTTATATTTTTGATCTTTACCTAAGTTTTGTTAACGACAAAAGTAAATTTAATTTGTATAAAAGCTTAAAGCTTGTCAAGTTTAATAGATATTAAAACAAGCTTTTTCAAACAATATATTCATCATTCAAGCATTTACATTTATGATTAGTAACATCTTGATATGACTCTAATCATTATGTATGATAGTAGTTTTTAGAATGTGTTAGGTTCTTAAAACCAAACACTACTTAAGTACTTGCATATTTCTAAAAAATAGAAATACAAACATGACAAATGACATGAAAATCATTGGAAGATTTCATTAGATATTTTGTGTGGATTTGTACTCTTCATATCTTGCACAATCTTACTTAGATAGAGTTGACTTTAGGCAAGATTTGATATCTTGTCGAGACCCCCACGGTACCAAAATGGTACACGGGCGGAACCCTT
This sequence comes from Chrysanthemum makinoi, assembly GCA_910596185.1. Lineage (NCBI taxonomy): Eukaryota > Viridiplantae > Streptophyta > Magnoliopsida > Asterales > Asteraceae > Chrysanthemum > Chrysanthemum makinoi. The sequence goes on from OU343223.1 coordinate 297,273,437, forward strand.
TAAGGGTTCCGCGGTCCGTGAAGACGCTCACGATCCATTTTGGCTATAAATAGCAATGCCAAACCAAGTAGTTTCTCATCCCTTTCTAACATACTCTCATACATATCTTCTCTATAACCTTTCTAACTCAGTTTCATATCATACTAGTGATCTCTTTTGTAGCAAAGAAGATCAAGTCACATTCAAGCTTCAACGAGAAGTTGGAAGTCTTGTTTGTTTAGTGTTGTATGATCTAGTGTTGATTCATACTTCATTGTTGTATCAAACCATCATAATCTTGTGAGTGTGAGTGGTTAGTATTTTAGTCCTCAAAATACATTGTGTGTGGGAGTAGTTGTACCCTTGGAAAGAACTCGACATCTAGCTTAGTGTCGGAAATAGTGTAAGTGAAGTGTAAAGGTTTTCTCCGCCGGTGAAAGGAGCTTGTTGACTAGTGAAGTTAAACTCTCGAGTGTGAGACTCGAGGAGTGGAGTAGGGCAAGGAAAAGAGTCCTTGTAGACCGAACCACTATAAACAACTTGTTGTGGTTTGATCATTTCTTTCCTTATTTACTCTTTACATATTGCTTGCATATTTCATTAACATAATCAAGATCAATATCAATTGATCTTTCAATAAGTTTCAAAACAAAGTTTTAATTGGTAAACTATTCAACCCCCTTCTAGTTTTCTACAATTGGTACCAGAGCCTCGTTGCTCAAGAATTTCTAAAATAATTTGTTTTTTATAAACTTGAAAGCGATCCATGGATTAGAAAACTTTAAAGAAGGGCAATCTATGCAAAGACCACCACTCTTTGAAACCAATGGATTTATCTATTGGAAAAACCGTTTTGAAACATATGTAAAATCAAAAGATATAGATCTTTGGTTTATTATTGTTAAAGGGATTTTAGTTCTACAACAAAGGATATTTCTAGTGATGAACAAAAGAAATTAGTTGCTAAAAATAATGAAGCTAAAATGATGCTTTATAATGCTTTACCTAGAAAAGAATATGAAAGAATTTTTATGTGTGAAACCGCCAAAGATATTTGGGAATCTTTGATTGTTACACATCAAGGTAATTCACAAGTCAAGGATAACAAAATTGATCTTCTTGTTCAACAATATGAACAATTTGTTATCCCTGAAGATGAAACCATTGATTGTGGCTTTGCTCGCTTTAATACTATTATTACATCACTTAAAGCACTTGATGAATCTTTTCGTAGTAAGAACTTTGTCCGGAAATTTCTTAGAGCACTCCATCCCAAATGGAGAGCTAAAGTGACCGCTATTGAAGAATCAAAAGATCTCTCAAAATGTCACTAGACGAGCTAATCGGTAACCTCAAAGTACAAGAAATGGTGATGGAGAAAGATTCGGAGATCATCAAAGGAAGAAGGGAGAAGATCAAATCCGTTGCTCTTAAAGCAAAAGCGGAATCAAGTGATGATGGCGAATCTTGCTCCGGTAGTGAAGATGAGGAGTATGCCATGGCCGTTAGAGACTTTAAGAAGTTCTTTAGAAGAAGAGGAAAGTTTGTAAGACAACCTCGAGAAGAAAAGAAGCCATTCCGAAAGATCGGGATGACAAAAAGGGTAAAGGTGAAAGAAAGTGTTTTAGATGTGGTGATGCAAGTCATCTCATAGGAGAATGTCCCAAGCCACCTAAAAGCAAAACACAACGAGCTTTTGTAAGTGGTGCTTGGAGTGATAGTGAAGATGATGAAGAATCAAGCAAGGAAGAGATCGCTCTAATGGCACATGAGTCAAATGAGGTACTTTCCGACTCTTCTTATTCTTCTATTGATGATGACACTTTGCAAAAACAATATAATCAATTGTGTGAGCTAAGTCTAAAAATCATTACTAAAAATAAATTTTAAAACCAAAAGGAATTTTGGAAAATGAAGTTTATGAGTTAAAAGAAAAAGCAAAACGACTTGAAAAAGGAAAAGCAAATGGCGATGATTGTAAATCATGTCAAGAGCTTAATCTTGAAATAGAAAAACTAAAGCTCACACAAGATGTTTTAATAGAAAATAATTCTAAGTTTAAAAGGTTTAACAAGAACATCGCTCTTGCCGATGAAATAGTTAAAATTCATAAAACACCCGGAGACATGAATGGGCTAGGTTTTAATGAAGTATTAATTCCAAAGAGTCAAAACAAAGCGGCGAAAAAGATGAACATGTCAAAATTGCTGCAGACAACACGGACGGACGGAACCAAAATAAGGGTTCCGTCCGTTGAATAAAATGGTGCGTGGGTACTTAGAACGAATGTTATGATATCGGACGTCTTGAATTTGTTAAAGTAACAAAGAAAACCAATGATAGTGTTAAACTAAAACCACTGTTACATACAGAGTAGGACTTGCAAAAATGAATTTAGATCAAAAACTACTCAACAACGATATAAAACACCTTTTGCCAAACGCCCTTTCCTAAGAGCAACCACAACGTACAACCCAACTACCAACACAACGGTTGGAATCAAAACTTTCCTAGACCATATCAAACTCCGGATTACATGTCATGGAACTCTTACCCATCGTTTCCATACATGAATCAAATAAATGGTATGTTTAACCCAAACGGACCCATGAGATATTGGGGACCAAATGCTTGAGTTATTTGCTTCTTAGGTATGCTTGAAAGTTGGATTGGAACATGATGAATGGATAAAAGATAGTGGATGCTCACGACACATGATGGGCAACAAAAGTCTCTTCTCATCATACCAAGAGTATGGCGGAGGTAATGTCACTTTCGGTAGCAATCTCAAAAGCAAAATCATTAGCAAAGATACGATTGCTCATAACTCCCTAACTATTGAAAATGTTGCTCATGTGGATAGGTTAGGATTTAATCTACTTAGTATTAGCCAATTATGTGATAAAAAGTATAAAGTACTATTTGATGAAAATGGTAGTAAAATACTAAAAGATGGTATCACCATAGCTAAAGGAGTTAGGAAAAATAACATATTCGTCATGAAAATAGATAAAACATATAATGACAAACTTTGCCTAACAACATTAGACGATAGCTCATCTCTTTGGCATAGGCGCTTAGGTCAGCTAATATGAGACTTATACAAAACCTATCTTCAAAAGAGCTAGTTAGGAATTTACCAAAACTAAAATATGACCAACACTTTTGCGGCGCTTGCAAAATTGGTAAACAAACCCATAGTAGTCACAAATCTAAAAATATGGTGTCCACATCTAAGTGTCTAGAATTATTACATATGGACTTATTTGGACCATCCGCTATAAGAAACTATGGAGGCAACTTATACACTTTGGTCATAGTAGATGATTACTCAAGGTTTACTTGGACGTTATTTTTGAAAACCAAAATGAAGCTTTTGATAAATTTGAAATACTTAGCAAGAAAATTCAAAATCTTCTAGGTGTTAAAATTGTGTCGATCCGAGCGGATCATGGTCGTGAATTTGACAACGAAACTCAATTTGGAAACTTTTGTGATACAAATGGTATTACACATAACTTTTCCTCCTACCGAACACCTCAATCAAATGGAGTAGTAGAACGTAAAATAGAACAATTCAAGAAATGAGTAGAACAATGCTTAATGAACAAAACATTCTTCAAAAGTTTTGGTGTGGTTGACACTTCTACATATATTTTGAATAGAGTCTTAATACGTCCTTTTCTTAAACAAAACACCATATGAACTCTATAAAGGTAAAAAGCCTTAGGATATTTTAGAGTCTTTGGTTGTAAATGCTTTATTCTTAATACTAAAGATTATCTCACCAAGTTTGACCCAAAGTCTTATGAAGGTGTATTTCTTGGTTATTCTCAAACTAGTAAAGCTTACATTGTCCTAAACAAAGAAACAATGATAGTCGAGGAATCGTTGAACATAACATTCGACGAAAGTCCACGTCTCTCTAAGACATCACCTTTGGTAGATGATGACTTAGTTGAAAGTCAAATGATAGAAAGTCAAGAAATAATTAATAATAACAAGGAAGATGAACCATTAAATAAAGAAATTGCAAACATCAAAGAATCTAAAAGTCATCCTTTAGAAAAGGTCATAGGACAACTAAATCAAAGAACCTTAAGGTCACAAGCCCAAAATCAAAGTAATTATTTTTGTTTTGTATCCACCATTGAACCGAAAAACATAAATGAAGCAATAAAAGATGAATCATGGGTAATTGCCATGCAAGAAGAATTAAACCAATTAGTTAGAAATGATGTTTGGAAATTAGTTCCAAAACCTAAAGATCAAACTATAATTGGAACAAAATGGGTTTTCGAAATAAAATGGATGAAAATGGTATAGTATCTAGAAACAAAGCTAGGCTTGTAGCGCAAGGTTATAATCAACAAGAGGGGATTGATTATGATGAAACTTATGCACCGGTAGCTAGACTTGAGTCTATTAGAATATTACTTGCTTATGCATGTGCCTATGATTTTAAATTATTTCAAATGGATGTTAAAAGTGCTTTTCTTAATGGGTTTATTAACGAAGAAGTGTATGTTGCTCAACCTCCCGGTTTTACCGACTTTGAGAAACCACATCATGTCTTCAAACTCAAGAAAGCATTATATGGTCTTAAGCAAGCACCAAAAGCTTGGTATGCGATCCGACTTAAGACTTTCCTTATTGATAACAAATATACTATGGGATTAGTAGATAATACTCTTTTACCAAGAAAAAGGAATCACATATTATCATTGTTCAAATACACGTTGATGACATTATATTCGGATCAACTTGTCAAGAACTATGTGATGATTTCTCTAAAATCATGCACGACGAGTTTGAAATGAGTATGATGGGTGAGTTAAATTTCTTTCTAGGACTTCAAATTAAACAACTAGAAGATGGCATATTTTTAACCAATCTAAATATATAAAAGACATGCTTTAGAAATTTGGTCTTGAAGATTCCAAACCAACTAAAACACCCATGTCCTCGGACACTAAACTCACCAAGGAGGAAGAAGGTGAATCCGTAGATAACACTAAATATAGAGGAATGATTGGTAGCCTACTCTATCTTACGGCTAGTAGACCCGACATTATGTTTAGTGTTTGTCTATGTGCTCGCTTTCAAGAAAACCCAAAGGCATCACACTTAGAAGCCTTAAAAGGATTTTTAGATACATTAAGGGAACAACGTGTTTAGGATTATGGTATCCCAAAGGAACGGGTGTAGAAACCATAGTGTATGCCGATTCGGATCATGCCGGTGATTATGTCGATAGAAAAAGTACAAGTGGTATTTGCACTTTTGTTGGACATTGTCTTATCTCATGGTTTGCAAAAAGCAACGGACTTTAGCCATCTCAACTCACGAAGCGAATGCGTCTCGGCCGAAAAGCATGTCAACAAGCTCTTTGGATGAAGCAAGCTCGTAGATTACAATTCATCTCACGACATTGTGATACTGCGACAACAAAGGAGCCATCGATCTCAGCAAGAATCCCGTTCAACATGCTCGTACAAAGCATATTGAAATCCGTCATCACTTTCTTCGCGACAATGTTCTAAAAGGAAACATTTCAATGAGAAGTATCCTCCGAAGACAACATTGCCGACATCTTAACTAAGCCTCTTAAGCGAGAACCTTTTAATCTTCTTAGACTTGGTTTAGGGTTAATGGAACCAAACATGTAGGATAAACATAGCCCAAAACATTAGAATAGTCAAAACAAAACAAATTTGTCTTGTATCTGCTACTGTAGCCACGGCACCAACGACAACAGGGACGGAACCAAATTTTGGTGCCGTCGGTCCAGTGCATCAGTGTCTACGAAGCAAAGCGCTATATACAAAACATCTTCTTCCTCAAAACCCACTTTACCAAAAGCGTGTAAACTTAAACCAAGCTCATTATTGACACCTTCCCACTCACTAATCAATGAAGATAACATCATTGTAAGTATCCTAACTACATTTCATCTCTTAATTATGAGTCTAGGATTCTTATTTATGCACAAAACTATCACAAATCATTACATGGGGTTTTATGTATGCTTTTATACCAAATATGAATTCAATTGGCAAATGCATAACTAGTCATTGAAATTAGGTACTACATTATCATATTGCATAAACAAATCATGCTTCCCACTAATTGATAGATAATATAAGGCCTTATTCAAATAACCAAACACCCCATGTCAAAAGTTTTGAAAAGCTTCTCACTTGTAGGAAAACAATTTTTCATTGCTAATACAAATAGAAACGTTAAATTTTCATCACTTGCATGCTCTTGAATACTAAAGGTATTGCATAACTAATATGCATTCTCGGGTATATTCAAATGAAGCCACATTGAATTAGGAGCATTTGGGTTATCTCATGGTATTTGCCAAACACCCCACTAAAACCATTTTGTGCATAAAATGAGTCGAGATAACCGCAACTCCAAATTGTTTTCATATAGGCACACGCTAGAACCAAAAGCTAAAATGTTATTCTCATTTTGTTTTTTAACATATTAATTCTTGTCCTTAGGAATAACCATGGTAGCCGCAAGATTCTATGATCACAAGGATACCCTTAACTACATTCCCAAACATCACAAAACCAAAGGACTTTCCAAGGAACAAGTAGAAATATTTAGGGTCTAGAATCAAGGTATTTCCATGAGGGTAGAACCATTCACTCATCCTTCCTTGAAAATACCAATCTCCGTGAAGAACTAGCCGCCATTCAATTCGATTGTCTTCTTGACATCGATGAACCAAATTGTCCTAGGTTTGTGTTAGAATTCTATGCTAGTGTGACCGGCTTTAGTGATGAAGACGATGATGAATTTTGTCTTAGGTTTAGAATCAATCAAAACGACTACACCATCACCTTAGCCAACTTTGCTCAAGTGCTAGGAATTCCCAACCGAGGAACTTGTGTCTACTCGGATAAATGGTCACTCACCGCTCTTGATGCAATCAATGACCGCACTCTTCCCTACCAAACCCGTTTAGCCGATAAGGATCCGTGAACACCTATTTAATCCAGGGTGATACAACCGAGTTACCCGAAAAGGAAAGGAGGTAAACCGAGATCCATATGGAATGGAGCTAAATGAACTTAAGCCGAATTTAAGAAATGGGAGGAGCTACTTAGAGCCAGCGTCATTAGCACCATAGGAAATAGGGATCACATTAACGCTTGCCTTTGTCACATGCTCTACAACTTGTCCACCCGTCAACCATTCAATTTAGCTACTACATAGCTAGGAGAATGATTGATATTCCAACTCAAGGATCGGTTGCTCTTCCATACGGGATGCTTCTCACCCGTCTCTATAGAAACTTTGCACCAATTCCACCAACACCAAAAGGGATGCACCTTCACTATGAGCTCATCCTCACATCTTTGTACCTTTGAGTGATGCATGCGAGTTGCTAAGACAAAGGCAAGAGAGCAAAACCTCCAACTCCATCATCATCATCATCAAATAGCTCTGAGGATGGTCTTCCAAGCTCTCGTCTTCTGCCTCATGAGTATTATCGTCTCTTCCGAGATAGAGAATGAATCAGCGGAATTCAAGCAAACTAAGGGAATGTTCAAGTGCCTTGGTAGGATGATGAACAAGATTTACAAGAAGTTGGACAAATAAGGGTACTTTAAGGAGTGTTTGGAACAATACATTATCATTAATGTTTGATACAATTTAGTTGCTTTTATTATGTAGGATGATAATATAACTCGAAACAATGATGTATGCTAACAATCTTATGCATGGGGATAGCACAAGTATGCTATCAAATTTTACCCATTTTCACTATAATGTGAAAATCAATAAGCCTTGCTCAAAATACATGCTCCACTATGTTTATATATGTGTTATTTACTTTTCCTAACTAGAAATGTTTAGTGTCACATGTTTTGAGAAAAATTTGGGTTTCGGAAAAGTCCCCGACACCTAAAACACACTCGTCTTTTTCTCTGACTTCACGGATCGTGGCGGCACCATAATTTTGGTGCCGTCGTTATGAAATGATGGTACCGCCATGCAGAAGCGGACCGAAGGGCACTTTTAGGGTTCGTCCTGTAAATTTTGGTGCCGTGGATCCTCCGGTAACTTTCTCAATTTCGACTATTTCGTGATTCCAAATTACCATCCATTGCTTATAAGTCAATCCTAACTTGTTTATACTCTTATTAGAACTAGTATAATTCACTTAGGTATATAAGAAATCCATTTCCCACCAAAATTCAAAAATTTGAAAAATCCACCCAAGGAGCCCTTTTGCATAAAGGAAGGAACCAAATTTTGGTACCTTCAAATCCGTGGGTGATCTGAATATTAGGAAATTCCACTCACTAGAACACATTTATTGCATATCTTTTCTTCTTCACTCCATCCTCTTTGTATGGATTGACTTGGGTGATATGACTAGCATTCAACCCACTTCCAAATCATTAGGAACCTCATCTCTTCAATGGTTTAACATCAAATCAAACACATTTCTCCATAATTTTCACTTCTATAAATTGAGAGGTTTTACCATGATCATCCTCACACCTTCTTCATTCTTACTATCATCTAGCAAAGAAAAACACAAGTCAAAATGACAAAATCATCTCCTAAACCTTGCAAGAAAACCGCTAGAATTAGTGTGAGGCCTTGTTGCTTCGTTAACCTTAGCTCCTCATCGGAGTCTTCTCCACTCACATCTCATCTCCATCGAGATGATACAAACCTTACCTTGGCCACACCTACTCAATCACACATTGTGATCACCACTCCACCACCTACCAAAACACCAACTTCACCTCCAACGGCACCCATCCAAACATCCAAAACACCCTCACCACCTTCACCAAGGTCTCCAACTCTCATTCCTATGGAGTTATTTTCCACTCCACCAACTTCACCAAATCCTTTCTTGGAGGACTTGGATGACTTGCCTCCTAGGCCAAATCATCCACCACCATTGCCATCCTTTGGCACAATTGAGCGGATTACTCATGAGTCACCTCGGTATCTTTGATTGGCAGCCCCATTAGGGCCAAAACCTCTTCTCTTCCACCCCATTCACAAAGACATTCATGGTCCTTTGTATGGGGATCATCCACTCCCCACATCAATGTCACCTCATCTTTAGGACATTGAGGAGTGCATCATGGGATGCCAATCCCACTAGAGAGGATTCAAGCGGAACTCCACAACCTCCACCAATTCAAAGGTATGGTGGATTCTCACTTAAGTGAGACAATGCAAATGCAAAATGCTTTGCTTGCATCCATCATGACCACCCCAACATTCCCAACACCACAACACATCTACCATTCCACCACCACAACCTTCCCAAACATACTACCCCCTAGGCATGGTTGCTCAACTTGTGAGCAAATGGCCCAAACCGTTGAAAGGACGGGTTATGGTCCATGACTTTCAAGAAGAAATGAGGTTCATCCTCAATCACATCCTTGGAGCTCAACTCTTCTCATCCACCATCATTAGGATGGTCATAGTTTAGCATTTCTAGTTCTTCTTTTCTTAGGATTATTTTCTTTTTTCTTGTACTAAAACACATCATTGTGTTCCCATTTCATGATCTTTATTCATGAAAATTTTAACTAATGAATGGTGTTTTTATTATATTGTTGGTGTCATTACATAGTGTTTGGAAATGCTTGTGAATGATCATTATTACTAACATTTTTTGTAGCTTTATTTTCACAATCCATGTATCTTCCCATTAAGCACCCAATTTAGGGGAGCTTTGATCAAGGGGGAGATAATGGCTCGGCTCATTACATTCGCATCAGCCTCTTCTTTTGTTGAGACAAAAGGGGAGAAAATATAGAACTTGAACTTGTTTATATTTGACTTTTCTAAAAAGTCAAAGCGCATACATTGACTTTCTGAAAAAGTCAAACATGATACCTCATTGATAATACTTGACTTTTCTTAAAAAGTCAACTGCATACTTTGACTTTTTGAAAAAGTCAACATCATGCATCAACTAGTGAATACTTTGACTTTCTTAAAAAGTCAAACATCATACACTTACATTATCATTTCCTTTTCAAGTTCTAAAACTAATATTTTTATAACTCTTGCACAAACTTTGTATCTTTTATAAAATAAAATTTATATTTTGTCCTCAACAAAAAGGGGAGATTGTTAATACAAATATCGTCATTAAGCGTTATTTATATTTTTGATCTTTACCTAAGTTTTGTTAACGACAAAAGTAAATTTAATTTATATAAAAGCTTAAAGCTTGTCAAGTTTAATAGATATTAAAACAAGCTTTTTCAAACAATATATTCATCATTCAAGCATTTACATTTATGATTAGTAACATCTTGATATGACTCTAATCATTATGTATGATAGTAGTTTTAGAATGTGTTAGGTTCTTAAAACCAAACACTACTTAATACTTGCATATTTCTAAAAATAGAAATACAACATATGACATCATGTGATGCATCATGGAAATCATTGGAAGATTTCATTAGATATTTTGTGTGGATTTGTACTCTTCATATCTTGCACAATCTTACTTAGATATGGTTGACTTTGGTAATTTGATATCGTCGGCATGGACCCAAAAATGGTACAGTAGGAACCCTTTTAAGGGTTCCGCGGTCCGTCAGGCAGCTCCCGTCCATTTTTGGCTATAAATAGCAATGCCAAGCCAAGTAGTTTTCATCCCTTTCTAACATACTCTCATACATATCTTCTCTAACCTTTCTAACTCGGTTTCATATCATATTAGTGATCTCTTTTGTAGCAAAGAAGATCAAGTCACATTCAAGCTTCAAGCGAGAAGTTGGAAGTCTTGTTTGTTTAGTGTTGTATGATCTAGTGTTGATTCATACTTCATTGTTGTATCAAACCATCATAATCTTGTGAGTGTGAGTGGTTAGTATTTTAGTCCTCAAAATACATTGTGTGTGGGAGTAGTTGTACCCTTGGAAAGAACTCGACATCTAGCTTAGTGTCGAAATAGTGTAAGTGTAAAGGTTTTCTCCACCGGTGAAAGGAGCTTGTTGACTAGTGAAGTTAAACACTCGAGTGTGAGACTCGGGGAGTGGAGTAGGGCAAGGAAAAAGAGTCCTTGTAGACCGAACCACTATAAACAACTTGTTGTGGTTTGATCATTTCTTTCCTTATTTACTCTTTACATATTGCTTGCATATTTCATTAACATATCTAAGATCAATATCAATTGATCTTTCAATAAGTTTCAAAACAAAGTTTTTAATTGGTAAACTATTCAACCCCCCTTCTAGTTTTCTACATCTTCAGCACTTAAAGGAAAGAAAAAAACAATCATCAATGAAGACTTGATAGTCTTGATGATGAGGAAGCATGGCAACTCATGGACTTAAGCTGGCTTGACTTCAAAGGTGGTGATCTGCTTTAAGAGGAACCTAGAAGATCCACAAAAAACAAAACTACAAACATAGATCTCTTGGATGAAGGTTAGAGAGTTTTTAACTCTAGGGAAAGTGTGTGAGAAGGGGTGAAAATGAAGAAATGACTCATTTATTTATAGAGGAAAAATTCTACGTTCCCGGATCCCGGATCCCTTCCACAGAGGTCCGTCTAGCGTAAACTAGGGATCCGTGGGGCGCTCCTCTTACCACCCAGGTATTTTGGTTATGGGTCATGGGTTATGGGTTGATCCATGGTTTTTTTATTAGATACAATGTATCTCTTGGTGCAATGCACTAGTCACATGGGTATAGGTCAATACCATGGGTTATGGATATTATCCATATATGATATAAGCATGATGTCATGCAATGGGTTATGGGTCAAGCTCCATGGGTCATGGGCTTTGGGTTGTACCAACTACATTCAATGTATTTGCCCAATGGGTTATGATACTTAAGTTTCTAACCATTTATATTACCAAATATACTACATACTAGTTATGTGTATATTTTACCCAAATATGTAAACACTAGTTGTTGTACATATGTAATATTAAATCATAAAATCACTTATACTTGTTTTAGTGTTTTATGTGAAAATGTGAATATGTTAGAAACTATTGGCTCAAACCATTTACGTTATTTTATTTGTTTCGTTAAAATGATTTTACGTTTGTTATCGACAAAACATTAGAAGATCATTAAATATAAATAAGCGTTTTTACGGCTTATTTGTATTAACAAAACACATGTAAGCTTGTCTTAAGGTAAACAACAGAGCCTTCTTGAATTGAAATTGGTTAACTACTGCTTTCTTCAACCATATATTTGCATATGGACTTGTTTGGTCCTACATCGTGAAGCGGCTTAAATCTTAAGAAGTGTTGTCTTATTGTGACTGGCGATTTTAGCAGGTTTACATGGGTTTTCTTTCTAAGAACTAAGGATGAAACAACTGGCATCCTTAAGACCTTCATCACAAAAGTTGAAAAACAATATGATATGAAAGTTAAAATCATTAGGTGTGACAATGGGACAGAGTTTAAGAATAGAGTTATGGATGATTTTTGCAAAGATAAAGGTATTAAAGAATTTAGTGTTGCTAGAACTCCTCAACAAAGCGGTGTTCTTGAGAGGAGAAAGCAGGACACTAATAAGTACTAGAACCATGTTGTGATTCAAAATTGCCAATCACTTTTTGAAGCGGAGATTTAACACTTGCATGTTATGTGCAAAACAGGGTTTGTAGTTAAATCAAAAGACAAAACACCTTATGAGTTATTTAGAGGTAGACCCCCTATCATGGACTTCATGAGACCATTTGGATGTCATGTCACTATTCTCAATACCATAGATTATCTGGGTAAATTTGAAGAAAAATAAATGAAGGGTATTTAGTTGGGTATTCCATGGTTAGTAAAGCTTTTAGAGTTTTCAACTTAAGAACCCAAAAGATAGAAGAGAATCTGCATGTTGAGTTCCTAAAAAAACAGGTGAATGTCAAAGGGCGGTCGAGAAATGCTATTTGATCTTGATACTTTAAACCATACCATGAACTATGTACCTATCTCTGGTGTACATCTACTTATGATTTTGTAGGCTCGAAGATTTTCTTGATGATGATGCACTGACAAGGATCAAGTAGATGATCAAAATGAATTCGGTTTGCCACTTTGGGACTATGCGGATAATGATGATATTCTAGGGCGGAGATGCTCAACCTTAATGATCACGAAAGAGGCGCTGATATGAACCTTTGCAAATCATGGCGTTGGAAATTCAAATTCCAGCTGGCAGGCAGTTTCCCTTTGCAGCACCCGAGTGGAAAATACAACTCCAGTTACTGAGGAAGCTCAAGCCAATGATTTTGAAATCTCAAATATGCTGCCAGTGCGGTTCCTCAACTCCCCATACCTCGATTCATAAATCACATCCTCTTTGAAAACATGATTGGGGATGTAAATTCTGATGAAGTATAAGACAATCAAAAAATTGCACGATGTCCATGGATTTATTAGTGAAATCTATGAATCTAAGAATCATGAAGGCAAGAATAAATGTCTTTTCATGTGTTTTCTTTGCACAAATGGAGCCAAAGAATGTATACTGAAGGCTTGAAGATGAAAGTTGGGTGAAGCAATGCAAGAAAAAGTTGCTTCATTCAAGATTCAAAAGGTTTGGGTGCTGCGATTTACCTCCGAAGAAGGTAATAGGTACTAAATGGGTGTTTAGAAACAAAAGGATGAAGAGGAATTGTTATAAGAAATAAGGCTAGGCTTGTGGCTCAAGGATACACTCAGAAGGAGGGTATTGACTATGAAAGTGTTGCCCGGTTGCAAAAATTGAAATGTCAGGGTTGTTCTTAGCCTATGCATCCTTTATGGGCTTTAAAGTCTATCAAATGGATGTAAAGAGTGCTTTCTATATGGGCAAATGATGAGGAGGTTTATGTTTCACAACCCGGGCTTTGAATACGGACTTTCCAAACAAAGTGTATGCAGGTGGTTAAAGCTTTGTATGGCTTCATCAGGCACCAAGAAAATGGTATGAGACCTTAACTATTTATCTTCTTGATAATGGGTTTCATAGAGGCAGAGTGGATCAAACTTTGTTCATCAAGAAAGACAATAATGATATCTTGCTAGTTGGTATATGTTGATGATATCATTTTTGGTTCTACAAAACAAGATGTGCAAAGAGTTTGAAAAGCTAATGAAGGAAGAGTTCAAGATGAGTTCTATGGGTGAACTCACATTCTTTTTAGGACTTAAAGTACAACAAAGGCCAGATGGTATTTTCATTAATCAAGATAAATATGTGGTTGAGATACTAAGGAAGTTCAAGTTAGCGGATGCAAAGTCATCAAGCACCCTGAACAAGACTACACATCAACTTTTGAAGGAAAATAGTGGTGAAGCAGTTGATGTGCACATGTACAGATCTATGATTGGCTCTTTGATGTATCTTACATCATCTAGGCAGTTTATTATGTTTCTGTATATTGCTTGTGCAAGGTTTTAGGTCATTCCCAGTTTCATTTGTTGTGAAGAAGATTTTCAAAGCATTTCCCACTCGGGATTATGGTACCCTAGAAATCACCTCTAGAATTGGTTACTTACTTTCGAGATAGTGACTATCTTTGAACTAGTTTGGATAGAAAATCTACAACAGGATGGATATTTTCTTGAAGCAATTGGTGTCATGGCGGTTACAAAACAAACAATGGTGGCAAATTCATCATTTGAGGCAGTATGTAGCACTTTGCTTGAAGTTCTTTGTGCTCAATTCTATGGCTTCAAAATCAACTTTTGGACTATGGGAACAATTTTATGAATACCATCATTTATATTGACAATAACAGTACCATTTGCATAATTAAGAATCGATTCAACCACAAAGACTAAACTTATTGAAATTAGACACCATTTATAAGAGATTGTTATGAGAAAGAGGCTAATTCAAGTTGTCAAAATCCATCTTGATGAATAACTATTCTGATTTATTAACAAAAGGACTTGATGTGGGTAGATTTTAGTACTTGGTAACAGGTATTGGAATGCTATATCCATAAAATTTTTGTGTCTAATGGTCTTTGGTGTTGAGGGGAGGTTCTTGGCACTAAAATTGTTGTATAAGTTTGTATATGTTTAGTGCTTGTGTTTTTGCTTGTTCAATAACTTTTATCACGGCAAAGATGGGAGTTGATCATAAATGGTGTAACTGGACACCTGACAAATGGTTATTGATTCACCGTGTCTAATCCACATAAGAATCAACTAGTCGGAAGCGGCGACTCTTTGGTAAAGACTTAACAAATCCGTTTATGGTTGATAGTTTACCAAAACTATATGGTTATCAACTCACCATATTCTATATGATTAAGAGTTGGCTAGTCCATAAACAAGCGACTCATGGTAAAGAACATATCAAATCCGTTGATAGTTGATAGTTTGCTAAAACTATGATAGAGCGATCCATTTTTCATATGTTTTACTTACCACTTGCTCTTGAATTTTTTGTGAAAAATTACCATTGCTAGTTCGCGGTTTCCAGCGTAGTGTTATTTTTACCACTGTTGATCTAGCCGTTACAACTGTTGTGTCAGTAACAAAATTTTTACTAGCCGTTGAGAGTAACTACTTTATATATTTATAGGGTAAAATTTTTAGAAGATTATCTACTTTCCTAATTGCAATTTATCCTCTTTAGATAAATCTTTTCCTTAGATAATCTTTCTTGTGCAAAACTCTTAAACCCTACCAGTATATATCTTTCTCTCTCAATTGGCGAGTTCTTCATACAATTCATACTGACAAAATATATTTTTCATCAAAAGATACTATGGCACCTATCACCTTTGCAGATGAGCACAACCAAGTGGCCTATTTGGAAAATTCAAACGACAAGAGTGGCCCTGTTTTTCATCAGATTGTGGATTTTCTAAACACTACTCATATAAGGTATGCTTTACTACTCAATCCTACAATCTATATCTCTCAAATCAAGCAGTTTGGAACTGTTAAGTCCTTAACATTGAAAATAGAGATACACATGAAGCAGTGGATGCTCTTAGAGCCCATGGATGGATAACTATTGATATTCTTGAGGCATCATTGAGAGAATTCTCCAATTGGATGATCTCAATGGTATCATCACATTACCCATGCAGTGAAATGAACATCTTTGCATCCATGGGGTATGATACCCTTGACTAAAAGGCTACTTTCAAAAGAGTGGTTTTACCTCATTGGAGATTTTAATACATACTCTTCTACATTGCCTAAGTCCTAAGAAAACTTCTTATGAATAATTAGGTTCAACAATGGCTTACCCTTTGGTTTTCTAGCCGGTAGGATTTTTTAATTGGTCTAAATATATTTTTACAAGTATGCAAGGCAATGTAAAGAGTTCAAATTTTTTTTGATGTATCCAAGGTTTGTGCAAGCAGTGTTAAATGAATTTCAGCGCACCCCATCTGAAGAGTTTACAAATCCGTTGCCTTAAGCCTAAGTTTTCAAAACATGGATAAGGATGGTAATGAGTTGTTAAACCTCTTTTTCCTCAATGCTTGCAAAGATTGCTTTGAATAGGGGTGAAGATGCAACAATCCCGATTGTATCCTAAAACACACCCATAATCGCGAGTTCAAACATCAACTATCACTTGTTTTCTCGCACCTATGAGAGGAAGCACGCTTGACCAACTCCTCCCATTTACAACACAGCATGTCCCTGATCCTTTTGGTTTAGGAACAAGCGGTGGTGGTTCCGACTTCAACCTAGTCCAACTAGGGAGGAATGCGAGCCGATGCCCATGATTCACCTTCTCCCCAGCAGTGCTGACAGTTGGAAGTGTTGAGGACGATTGGGCAGCTAATGGAATTGATGGAACTTTGTACCAAACTAACTAAGCGAGTTGAATCTCGGAGAAAGAGTTGGCACAAGTAAAGAAACAACATGCGAGATGTTACACAATTGGCAGAGGTGAGACTTTGAAGAAAGAGTTGCGAGGGTTGAAAGCAGAAAGGATACCTGCTAGATTGTGATATTATCTCCATCCTCACCTCATGATGAGGCTGGAGGGCTTGAGTGAAGATTTTGGGAATTCTCCCAAGCAGGGGAGGAAAAGCAGTCTGCGAAACTAAGGAGGAAAATAGACTTTGGAGATGAAGATGATTTTGATTTTGGAATTGAGAAAGTTGATACTGAAGAAATTCCTCAACAACCCGAGCAAGCAACTACTTGCTACAACCAGATAAAATTCAATGCTGAGCAACCAGTTTCCACGTTGAACAAATCATTACCACTGTGAGAGAGGAAGAAATCGAAAGAAGAAGAAGAGGAGAAAGGTAAGCGGTTGTGCAGTGAAGAAGCAACAAGAAGGAAGGTTTCAAAAAAAAGAACAAGCTCAAATTGATTATGATCTTTGAAGTTGCTAGAAAAGGAGGAAGATGAAGTTCCAAACAAGCAAGATGAACAAGTGCAGACTTACGTATGGAGGCTAAAAGAGGCAGACGAGAATGGAAACCAATCGATGAATGTAAATCCACTTTCTTGTTCCTGGCTATATTCAAAGAAAAGACTTGGAGTTTGTATGTACCTGAATCAAGCGATTGAGTTCTTGATTACTAATGATCCAGTAGTGAAGAAAAGAAATTGACCTAGTTGAGATAAGTCTTTAGCGAAGAACAAAGAACATGACCCAGGTTGAAGGATTTCATTCAAATGAAGAATAATCAAGCACTTCAAGATGCAATTGGTTGATCGAGAAAATTGAAACCAAGACAACCAACCAAGGAGACAAGTTATCTCGATGATGAAAGCTTATTGTTGCAATGTTGGTGGTGGAAAAACATCAGTTCAAAGGATGACCGATGATGGAGTTGAAGGTATCTACTCTGAGTTAAAGGCAAGATAGTGATTTCATTCTTATGAACTCGAAGAAGAAAGAAAGAAATATCTCATCCGAAGAGAAAAGCGAAAGATAGTGAACCTCAGACACATAAGAAAACAAAATTCTTGAAGAACAAGAAGTTCAATCTAAGAAATTCACACAAAACGGTGACATGATCTTGATTGAAGAAGGAGATTTTATCGACCAGCTACAAGTCGGAGACATCCTATTGTTGATTGGGAAGTGTACAGCGATAGCAATTTTGCTCCAACACGGAAGATTACAAGGCTAGGTGGTGAAACCGTCATTAATTACGTTTGAAGATCTAATCAAAGCATGTAGCCAGACATGATCTGGATACATTGTGGAGATTAGTTCAAGAAAGGTTTGATCTTGACAATTTAAAGATGAAGGAAATGCAGTTATGGGTTGATCTAAGAAGGCTCATGAACGAGATGCTAATGATACTTTACGGAAGTTTGAAATCAATGTGTTGGTACTACATGGACTTACTATGATTCATGTGAAGTTCATCATGTTTCACAAATCTGGAGTTGATGCATTTATGTTTCTTGAGAAAGAATACCCACTCGGCTGAACTCTCAACTGTGATGTTACAACAATAAGAGTTCATGAAGTATCAGAAGGTCGGCATAGGCTGGAATAATGTGTTAGAAAGCTATTGATTTAAAAGAAGTGAAGTGTTTGGAAAGAATTCCAATCCTTTAGAGATGATGAAGATTGAAGAAACTTATTGATTTTGAGAGAAATCATAAGTTTAGGGGAGGATTGTTGGGAATAAAGCTATGTTCTTTGAGAATATAAGGCTTGTGGAAGGCACTGTTGAGAATCATTAGCGGTGGAAACACATTCCTTGCTGTAGTACATATATTACCACTATTCAGGATAATTGTTATGTATTAGTATTGATAAGTATAGAAAAGATCTTGTGTATATTATATATTGTTAGTATTATACTTATCTTGTAAAAGAACTCCTTTGTGTATAAAAAGGAGATCCTAGGTCATTTAAGGTATCTGAAAGAAAAGCTGGCAGTATCTTCGTGGTGCCTTACTGGTAAGCAAAGATCACTTTCGTATTATTCTTAATATTAGAGCTTTGTGTTATATTGTTCTTACTACATTCATTCATATAAATAAATGTACCAAGTATATTTACGTCTTATTAATATAATTCAAAAGTATCATTAACCTGAGGTGTGTGTTTAGATCCATCAGTTAGCTTGTATTCACAGTATTTTTCATTGGAATCTCTCACTTTAATTGGTCAATGCTCCCCATTTTCTGTATTCTGTGTCTCCCCACACACTTACTGGGTGTAGACTCCTTTCCACTTACAATAGGGTTATCATCTTTTCAACTGGCATACATTAATGCATCTGGAAAAAGTATCGGTTCTGGGCCTTTTTTTTTGTCTAATAGATGGCCCAGACACCCAATTGTACCACTCATCATTTAAATTAAAAACCCCACCCTATTTTCCTTTATTATTTGCTGACGAGGAAAAACCAAAGGAGTTGTCTAGACCCACCTCAAGGCCCCCACTCTTCCCATTACCAGCATTAAAAATATTGTCCCTATCAGACCTTTGGTTTCCTTCCCCATGCATAGGGTCGTTATCATCGTTGGGCATATCTCCATGCAAAGACTCTTCATTTGCCCTCCACAGAGGCGAGGCCATAGCTAGTGGCTAGTAGGTTAAGCACACAGCTTGGCTAACTAGCTCAGCATGTAGCTTGGTTTCCAGTCATCGTTTTATGAGCACTTTAATCTAGCATCTCCCAATATACGATATTTAAGCTACCGGTTTGTTCATTTACTTCATTTTCTCGAGTAAGTATTTCAATTGTTTCAAATATTTATGAAACACTCATTTCCAACTTCAACACAGCTGGGAAAAAGATTTGAAGGTTGAGGAAGAATTGTTTGAAGAAAAAAGTAGTTTGAGTGTTTGTGGGAGAAGATAGGTGTAGGTGTGGTGGGGTAGGACAAAATTTGTATACAAGATATTATCAAAGTTTTTTGTCAGATTGCTTAGGATAAAGAGAAATTCAATTTTTATTGTTTACCCTTCTAATTCATTCTTTATTACTGGTACTTGGTAAGTTGTTTTATTTCGTTATTTAACGTAATCCAAAAACAAATTAGCAAAACATGATATGTAGTAAATTTAGAGTGTTTATGAAAAATTTGTTGATGTGGTAACAAGATACATTAGTATTTGATTAACGATTTAAGGTTATACTATATAATAACTTAATGACATAACTGTAATTTTAAAATGTGTTTAAAGTCAATCGGGGCAGTTGATTAACCATTGA
>OU343223.1:297293651-297432932 GCA_910596185.1 Chrysanthemum makinoi
GATGTAGTAATATTTGGTATAATTTTGTTCATTTGAGATCCATTTCATTTCTGCTTTAGATATACAGTGATAAGAACACGTCGATCTATTTCATGTATTAGTTCTGTATTAAGGCAAAACAGATAATTATATTAATATTTACGATGCAAACAAGTGTCTTAGAAACTTTTTTTGTGATATGATAACTACGGAGGTTATCATTAGGGATGGATATCACTAAAATCTATTAAAGACGCAAATTATGTTTCTACGAGACGATGTGATGCTATTAAATAGAAAATAGTTCTTTCTTTCCTATTTTCTTGGGAGGGCTACAAGTAAAAATTTTCTTTAAATTCCTTAGATATCAAACAAAACTGCTCTAACTCTCCTAATTTTTTGGGGGGTCACGACCTTCCCCTGCCCTTACAAAGCTCCGTCCATGGTTATCATATTGAAGAAACCTTTGTGTGTAACTATTTTTATTTAAACGTTCATTGATAATTAGATATCGGAAAATGATTGAAATGTCTAATTCATGTGACTAATTTCATGCCTAATCTATTCATTTAGTGACACATGTATTCCACTTATTCTCACTCCTCTTATTTACCATTGATTTTGCCATGTGTTCCAAGATCCTTGTTAGGCATCAAATTAGGCACATGAATTAGTCATGTCAATCACTACTCTTAGATATCTAAGAAGACACCTCATGTTTTTACAAAGAAATCTCAAGTTCAAATCTTAGTAAATGTATATGTGGGATGACAATGGTCGTAAATGATCACGAAGATGCTCCTATTAAACGTACACCTAAGTTAGTGTCTCGTCTTTCCCAGAAACTAGAAAACATGATCTGTTTATAAGCCAGAGTAAATATTGAGTTCAAATTTAATAACTATAGAGAATAAAGTGAACGAGTAATTGTAAGATGATGTTACTTCCATGTATGTTAATCTTCTTTTATACTACCTCCGTCCCAAATTTATAGTCCCCGTTTGACTTTTTTGGTCTTTCTTTTTCAACTTTGACCTTAAATATTTTTATTTATGTTATACAATAATTGATAAAAATTATACCAATGAAAATACATTTAAAAACCCAATCAATTCATATATATTCATGGCGATTATATAACACAAACAAAAATACTTCGGTCCAAGTTGTAATAGAAAGACCAGAAAAGAAAATCGAAAATAAGGACCGGGGAGTATATTTTTTCTTTTAACAACTATAGTTTTTGATTTTCTGGCTGATTGATTCACGAGATTTAAGTACATCGCTCCACAAACACAAATCAAATTAAGCGCTTCTGGTTTGTCTTTTTTGGGCTGAGGTGTGGGATTCACCCACATCCGTTGTACTTAATTGTTTTTTGGAGTAATAATATTTTACCGGGATAACCCTTTTACCAAAATTAAGCGCTTCATTTCTAAGAACGTTGACATAATCACAACAAACTATTTTCACCGAATTTAAATTATACTTTAGAGCAATTGAAAAACATATATTTTGTTTATTCTGAAGTATTGAAAATATAATATAAAATTACGTGTGATATATAATATACTAGCTAAAGGACCCGTGAAATACACGGGTATTTTAAAAAATAGTAAAGAAAAGAAAATAAAATGCACAATAAAACGGAAGAACGAAACATATGAGTGTACCATGTTGGATAAAGTAATCGTTTGAAAATGAACATACATACGTATAAGCTAAAAGCTGCCAAGTAACAACACATGAGCGTATGTTAAATAAATACAATTGTAACCTATGGTGTTGCACATTTTGAGTTTGTGCAAAACCTGAAGATGCGTAGATGAACTTGTCGATAATTTGAGTAGTTCCTTTCGATGCATCTCGACATAAACCTGATGAATCAAATTGGAGATATAACTCAAAATAAAAAACCGTATAAAAAATGAGATGAATGAGACATTATAGTCATATGTTATCATCTTGAATAAATTTGAATTATAATTACAGATTTTGTAGCATGTCTTTGATACAACGTTTGTTGTAATATTCGTGAGACACGGCAACATAAAGTTTTCCATATATGAAAACAACGCATGACAAAATACAAACCCTCTTGCGCGTTTCTTATCATAATTGGGATTTGCTAACAATAACCCGATGGGTGTTGTTTAAGCATTCCATATATATATATAAAAATTACACATTTAATGAACTCATGTATTCCATAATTATACACTTTTAATCGTTTTAAACATGGTATGTGATGTTAAATATAGAATGTTTAGAGATCATTAAATGTTAGTTTTGTAAACCATGTAAGGGATACGTTTTATTGATACGATATATATAGAGGCAAATACATAATGAAACCCTAATAAATCTAAACCCACAATCGGGCTTGGGCTAAATCTATCTTCTAATACTCCCCCGCAGTCTAAGCAACGAAATCGCGAAAGCTCGGGATAGAGTAGTAAAGTAAAAAAAAACATTAACGCAATAAAAGCATAATTTGTTGATAAAGAATTCCGACAGCAAGCGAAAGCAATTCTTCAAGCAGTAGTAGAAGCAAATAAATGAAGTAGTAAAAGCAAATAACATATTATTTGATGAAGACATCCGACAGCTAGCGGGAGATTAATCTTCATTATGCAGCAAGAGCAAAAGCAGAAGCAAAGAAACAAAAAATAAAAACAAAGATTAGACTTTTTTTTTGTTTTTGGAAAAAGGATAAATGGCGGCGGCTATGGTTTGGAGGTCTTGTATAAGGGTACTTTCAATTTAACCTCTTGGAGTCCGAGGACCCGGCCACCATGTAAGTGTTAGACCACTACTACAAAAAAAGCCCATAAACACCCCCTAATAAATATCAGACTTTATATAATAAAGATAGCAGGGATGGGAAACATAACCACCTGTTTTCAAGAAAACACCGGTCTCCATAATAAAAAATGCATACAAACTGGTCGTGTAAGTTAAACCGGTGTCGTTGTATAGTCAAAGACACTAGTTTTTTTTCTTCATAAAAGACCGGTCTCTCCATTTCGTATCAAAAACATATGTCTTTCATTTAAGAGCCAGTCCTAATACTCGTGTCTTAAACTCAATAAAAATTGGCTCGAAAGAAATCGAGTACTTGACAAAAGCTCAAATCATTTAAACCATTACCCTTAGTTATTATTTTACTTAAACAAAACTATCTTTTCCCAAAAAAAAATCAATCTCCCGCTCAAGAACCCGCCTCTTTTTTTCCCAAAAAATCAAAATCGTAACACTTTTACATCCATTCATTCCCTCCCCCTTTATCTTTTTCCTTTCGTCAAACCTTTTCTATTTTTCTTCCTCTAAAGTTTTTTCAGCATCCACCAATGATAAGGTGTGTGAGATTAGGGTTCAATCTCTAATCCGTCATCATAGCTTAGATATTTTTGTGATTATTGTGTTATTACATCCTAACTTAGATTCATTAATGGGTTTTTTATTCATCTGCTCTTGTTTGTAACAATTCTTCCCATCTGCTATTAATTCTTGGTTCCTTCTACGAGGTAGGGTAAGATTGGTTTCTAACCAATGGAATTGACAATAATAAACTATTTCAGTTATACCTATTGAATAACTAATATCATTTTCTCATATTTAGAACAAGTAGGGTTGGATCAGTTGGAAAACCCCTTGCCTCTCAACTGAGAGGTCTGGGGTTCGATCCTCACTCCTTACAAAAGGCTGGAGGTCCTTTCTACCTTTGGTAGAAGAAGCGGCCTACCTGGTAGGGGTAAGAGCTGTCTACATCTTAACCTCCCCCAAACACCGGAAACGGTATTGGGTACCCATAACTCGTGGAAGACGACATTGGGTGTTACTTTACTTTTTTTTATTTTCTCATATTTAGATCTTACAGGTTTATGATCCCACCAAGTGCTCGATGGAATACTTGAATGAGATGGGTCTTTTATGTAAGTTTGGGTTAAATTTAGAGCAAGTAAACGTATATCTCTCAATATTTTTGTTTAATTTTTAGTGTAATCCTTATCTATTTTATGTTAAATCTGAGAATCTAAACAACGAGTGATTTTGTTGACTTATTAATATTTTTATCTGCTATGTGTTGGTGTTTAAATGGGGTTGACATAGAATTGCAGATAGTATGATAAATATAAAAGGTACATTTAGTAGATGGAGGAAATAAGTTATTGTTGTAGAAAATTGACAACATTGTGAGTTATATAGTTATTTTATTTTTTATGAAATGAATTTTTTTTATTGTCCTGTTGCGATCTCTACTCGAATGTAAATATTTCAAGTTTTAACAGCACATAGGTATGTGAATGTAACCAAGTCAAAAAAGTGAGAAGTTAATTGAAGTTTTAGTTTTGAGTTCTATTTCAAGTACTTAGAGCTTGTTTGTTCTAGACACTAGAGTTGGCCGTTAACGGTTAATATATACCATCACGACTTGTATAAGTGTCATACCCTTGGACTTCAACATGATAGGGAATAAATTGCATTGCGTTATTAGAAATTATCATTCATGGGTATATACAAGCATTTTCTCATATATTGGTAATAAATGTCATACCCTTGACTTCATAAAGAGTAAAGACCATGTCCTTACTGATTTATGGGTGTTTAGATGTGTGTTAATATATGTGATATACGGTAATCAGATTCAGATAGATAGTTAGCTAAAATAAATTGTGTTTCAGTGGATAGTATATAGATGTGATTTTGTTTGTTTCTAAGTTTAAGTTCTTTTTTTCTTGGGAGAGGTGAGATATCTAACACCACTTTAGGTTTTTGGAACAGGATGTGAACTTTCTAAATCTGCTACTACAGAAGGTATGCGTCGTCTTTCCTCCTAATTTTAATTTCCTTGTTAAATACTAGCTATAACAGTTTTGTGCTTGTTACTGATGTGGTTCACCATTTTTATAAAAGCGTAGGTTTTGAGCTGAGGCACGCAATATTGACAAACATGATCAGATAATACACGAAAAGTTAATAGTTGCACTAAAGTTGTTAGCTTTTCGCAAGCCACATGTTCTTGTTCAGTTTTGGTCACCTCGTGTCGCTAGGACACCAAAAACTTACAACTATAGATCAAGCATTTGGTTTTGGTGTAAGTAATGATTAAAGACTTATTTCCTAAGAAGGTTTCTCAGCTTGCTTCTTGATTAAAAAAGGTAAGCATTATCTAACATAGTTAACTATCCTTTTATTTTATAAGAAATTACTTTGTAAAACCTTTTAACTATGAAGATGGATCAAAGTATGCACATGGTAGAAAAGGTTACCTGAATGAGGGTGGTTGGGATGCTATACATGTTATTGAGGTAGTTTTCGTGTGCTAATATACTTAGGGAATGTATCATGTTCCATTGTTTGTTTAAATGACACTACAATTATTTTGAAATTTTCAGGTGGGCCAGAGCAAAAAGGTATAGCGAACTACTGTCTAACAAGTACTGTAATGTTGTAAATGACAACAGATCATGAGACATCGGGCACATTTAGTTTTTCAAGATCAATTCAGAGACAGGTAATGTTTGTAGAGTTATTGGGCTGATAGCCATATGTTGTCAATAACCTATTTATCAGTTTGTTACAAAATATGTGATGATCAAATATTCTTAGTTATTTGATAAAAAAAATATTGTTAGTGACTACTGAAACCTTGCATACAGAAATAGACAGGAATTTCATTTTGTATGATGTCAGGTGGGTTCACTACATCACTAGTATTATGAATGTATTTTGGTATCTGTAGATACACCGAAAGATGTCGGGGTTGATCTTCTTACGCCATATGCCGCAAGCTAGAGATACTAGCTTTACCTCAGGTCATGTTTCTTAGCGTTTTATTGTGTGTTTTCCTTCACGTCATAAGTCATTGAGTTCTCTTTAAATGGTAGTTTGACACATAAAATTGCTGAAGACTTGAATCTCACACTAGAATCCAAGTTGAACTTTGAAAGTATTTGCTCATGTAGTTGTTTGCGGTATGCAAAATAGTAACATAATTTGTGTTTTTGAAAGTCAATGCTTGAGCTTGGACTCGATGGGTCATATTCTACTTGATTAATTAAGCATAAATATTGTTGATACTTGCATTGTTGTCTTGGGTTATTTGCTACATCAATGGTTTGATAAGCAATATCATGTGAAAAACTATTATTCAACTTTTTGTTATAATTAAATGTACCTTCAATGTATAATAAATTGGTGCTTGAGTGGCTTTGAGAAATAAGTGGCAAGGTAAATATTTGTTGCAATTTGACCACTATATAATTTAATTTTTTTATATTTATTTGCGGTTTTTACCAATTCTGGGCCTGTTTTTAAAATTAAAGTTATATTTGATTAATTACTTATACATTATTGTATGGTATGCAACAGCCAAGGTCATCACTAGCGAAGAAACTGGTGGGACAAGAGTCTTTGTTACTTTTGCTGATACTGAGGTTGCTTCCGCTGCAATCAGGGCTATGGATCATCAGGTAATAAATACCTGGTATTTATTCTTATTTCTTGATTACTTGTTTTATCATACAAACTACACATTCATAAAAATTGCAATGTATTTTTGGAAAAGAAAAAACCTTATAAATCTATTGTACATACATCATAAACATAGCCTTGGAAGGATTGTTGGGGCTAATCTTCTTACGCCATATGCCGCAAGCTAGGGATATTAGCTTTACCTAAGGTTAGTTTTCTTAGCATCTTATTGTTTATTTTCCTTCACGTCATAAGTCATTGAATTCTCTTTAACTGGTAGTTTTGGCGGGATAAATTCATTCACTAACTTTTTAATCTAGCTGTGAAAGTTCTTGCCTTTTATGATATCTGCAGATTGAGGATACTATTCGTGCAACTAAGAGAGACTATAATAGATTTAGATCAGTGGCTGCAAGTGCGTTAAAGAGTGTTTACAACATTTGGTGGAATTTAGCTGTTACTTGTTTTAGTTATTTCTTAGCTACAAGCTTACACTTTGATACAAACATACAATATACATTTCATTTCGAGCTAACGAATTTGACTTGTATACTTATTAATGAAATTATTTCTTCGCTAAAAGTTTACACTTTATATATATTTGCTTCATTTATATTTCTTTATTTTTGTGAGCCAATTGTAGATTATAGAATTTCTAAAAAATTGGAAAAGTTTAGAAATGATTTTTTTTAATAAAATAGATTTACAAAAGAGACAGGTTTTAAGATAATAACATATCTTTTTACTCTATATAAATATAGGTCGGATGTTTCTATAAAGACATGTTGTGGGAGAACCAGTGTCAATGTCTAATAAAAATATGTTTGTTCACTCTATAATGGAGACCGATTATAAGGAGAAAACCGGTGTTGATGCTTCTAATAGAGACAGGTTGCCAAACCAGTTTCTATATGTTTCGATCATGGAGATACCCCCCTTCAGAGAGTGGTTCCAAAACCACTCTTCATGAGCCATTTTGACCAGTTTCTTTGAGATTTTTTGTAGTAGTGTTAGTATTATTATTATTATTTGGCCCATTGTATATTAGGCCCGTTATGTATCCTATATAATCTTGATGTACCAAACATTATTATTCATTCAAGGGTAAAAGCCATAAAATAACAACGTACTTTCTCAAATTTACCGAGTTGAAACACATACTTTTTTATTAACATATATACCCACGTACTTTTGAATTTTGTTCCGACTTCACCCATATACCGATTATATTAATATAATATTATATTAAATAATATTATTTTATTACAATATGGGTAAAGTCAAAACAAAATTTGAAAGTACATGGGTGTATATGTTAATAAAAAATATGTGTTTCAACTTCGATAATTGAAAAGTCGTTATTATTTTATGGCTTTCCCTTCATTCAATATACAAAACTACATGGTGTGAAATTAAATCGTTTGAAATGATCATGGTGGTGAGTTTGATAATCTGCGCTCATAAATTATTTTCAACCCATGGCATTCATTTAGATTTTCTGCCCTGCCACCTCCAACAAAATGGAAAATCTGAACGCATGATTCGTACCATCAATAACCTTATTCGTACTTTATTGTTTCAAGCGCATTTACCACCCAACTATTGAATTTGAAGCTCTTAATATGGTTGTTTATTTATTGAATATCCTACCTTCTCGTGCCATTAACAATGACATACCCTTTACTGCCTTTTTTGGTGCTACACCTGATTATAGTGTCCTTCGTGTTTTTGGATGCCTTTGTTACCCACATATTGATACCAACCATAAATTAGGACCTCACGCTACACCTGCCATATTTTTGGGACATGCTGCCAATCATTTTGGCTATCGTTGTCTTGATCTAAATACCAACAAAATTATTGTCTCTCGTCATGTTACCTTTGATGAAACGTTTTTTCCATTTCAAACCCATCCGTCCAAACCCACCCCCTCCTATGATTTTTTGAAAGATTCTTCCAATCTCATTTTCATCATTATCAACACCACCCCAATTGGTCCTACTTTAAACCCGATTCCTATACCACAGGTTGACATACCTACACCTCACGAACCAGTCAACATACCTACCTCTCCTACACCAACGTCAACTGTCCTCACGCACCTGTCCCTGGCCCACCAACGCCACCACCTGTTGTATCTATTCATCCCATGGTCATACGTTCTCGTGTCGGGACTACTCGTCCTAATCCTAAGTATGCTTGTCATGTGTCTACTGTTTCTCCTTCCCCTAGGTTGTATAAGGATGCTCATGATGATCCAAATTGGCGAAATGCTATGTTTGATGAATATAATGCGCTTATTAAGAATAAAACTTGGACTTGTGTACCTCGTCCTGCCGGTGTCAATGTTGTTAGGTGTATGTGGTTATTTCGCCATAAGTATTTGGCTGATGGCACTATTAGTGGTACTGAGGCACGTCTTATTGCCAATGGTAGCACACAGGTGGAGGGAGTAGATGTTGATGAGGCTTTTAGTCCGGTTGTTAAGCGGGCACCATTCTTTGTTCTTAGTTTAGCTATTTCGATATTGGCCCGTCCATCGCCTGATGTCAAGAATGCATTTTGCATGGTGATTTGGCTGGCTGTTTATATGCATCAACTACTGGTTTTGGATCCCGAGCATCCGGATTATGTTTGTTTATTACGGCTTTCTCTTTATTGTCTTAAGCGGTCTCGGGCATGGTTTCACGTTTCTTGTTTATATTCTTACTTGTTGGGTTTACTTCAGTCGGTGTGATTCTTCTTTATTTATACCAACGGAGTGACGATCTTGCTTCGCTACTATATGTGGATGATATTATGCTTGCTTCCTATGATAGTTTATTCTGGATTATTGCTTCTTTGCATAAGGAGTTCTCTATGACAGATTTGGGTGCTCCTAATTATTTTTTGGGTGTATGTTCGCAGCGTGACTCTTCGGGATGTTTTGTCAGCGTAAGTATGCTATGGAGATTTTGGAGCGTGTACATATGGTTGGTTGTAACCCTTCCGGACTCGGTTGTGGCGAAGTCTAAGTTGGGTGATGATGGTCCGTTTCGATCCTACGTTATATCGAGTCTTGCGGGTTCTCTTCATATCTCACTTTCACTAGACCCGATATACTTATGTCGCGGCGAGTTTGTTTATATATGCATGATCCTCGAGAGCCTCATTTCTTGCTCTGCGATATTACGGTATGTTCAAGGGACTTTGGCTTATGGTTTACGATTATTTTCTTCTACTCTGAGTCCTTGGTTGCTTATTAGGATCTTTGATTAGGTACGGTTGCCTACCACTCGCCGTCTACATCAGGTTATTGTGTTTTTCTTGGCAAGAACTTACTTTCATGGTCCTCTAACGTCGGTAGAGCGATTTCTCGTTCTAGTCTTTGAGTATCGGGGTGTTGCCAATCGCTTTCGAGACATGTTGGCTTTGGAATTTACTACGTGAACTTCATATACCATTGTCATCTGCTACTATTGTTTATTGTGATAATGTAAGTCAGGTGTACTTGTCTTCAACTACCGTTGACATCAGCGCACCAAGTATATTGAGATTGATATTCATTTTGTTCGTGATTTGGTTGCTACTAGTCAAGTTGAGATGCGCATGTTCCTTTCGGTTCAAGATCTGATATTTTTACCAAGGTTTACCATCGCCTTGTTTCTGCGAGTTTTAGTGACAGCTTGAGTGTTCGGTCTCCTCCCGGTCAAACTGCGGGGGAGTGTTAGACTATTAGTATTATTATTATTATTATTATTATTTGGCCCATTGTATATTAGGCCCGTTATGTATCATATATAATCTTGATGTACCAAACATTATTATTCATTCAATATACACAAACTTACAGTAAGATGATGAAAACCCTGTAGATGTTACGTTTTATTGATACAATATATATAGATGAAAATAAATAATGAAATCCTAATAGACCTAAACCCACAATCAGGCTTACACAAAATCTATCCTTTAATAAAGTGAACAGAGAGTATTGTGATTAAAAGGGGATGAAGAATAACGAATTTCCCAACAGTTTTAATTTCGCATGCCAAGGTTTTTTTGAAAGGTTTTAAATCGATAACATGAACTGACCCTCTTAGATCATTCGCAATGGGTAAAACATCCAAAAGTTTTTAACTATTCTATCAATTCTTTGTAAGAGTTTTTTTGCATTGTGGTATAGGGTTTTACAATAGCTTTTTAAGAAGTTTTATAAATGACTTGACTAACTTCAAGCTATTGCAAAAAAAACTTTAAGTCATTAAATGGTTATGCATTGTATGCATTAAATGCATTAAGTCTTTAGAAACTTGATGCATTATAGATGCTCTTAAATCTTCACACTTTATAAGCATGTTTTTTTTTATTTATAACTAATCCACATTAAGTTCGATAGGATACGCTATTGTGGTTGGATTTCTCCACCACCATACAATTGCAAGATCACAACTTGACTATCTAAGAAAATAGGAAAGTGGCTAACCTATTTGTAGAATAGTTTCATTGCTTAAGTTTGTTAATGTAATTTTTACTACTTTATTCGTTTTCATTCAATATATACATGTTTTGTTTGAATTGTATCTATTATATATTGATCACAAATAACCCAACACCCACCTCATTCTTTCACTTAACTCCCCGATTAACTCCACTTTCTCACACCTAATGTATAAGTATAAGTGATTTCTTACAACAACCACAAATATCCACCCTTAGAGGAGAAAATAGGGTGTTTGCGATGTATGTGGCTAATATATAACTTGTACTCCATATAATGTAAACAAAACATGTATATATTGAAAGAAACGAGATTAAGTAGTGTCATGTAATCTCACTGTAATGATGCACACAATAGAAGTTACTCCCTCCGTCCCGTATTAAATGTCCTGTTTGAATTTTCTAAGTCTTTCTTTTTTAACTTTGATCATAAATATTTTTGGTTGTGTTACGTAATATTTTATGCAAAATATATGAAGGGGGCCTTTATTTTGAGAACCCTGTTAAGTGCGAGAACTGCGAGAACCCCTTATGTACTCCTAGTAATGCATATTGTGCAACACATCAATGCAACACATCATTTTTGAATTATTAAACCTTTATATTTAATCCAAAAGGGGTAAAATAGTAAAAGTCAATTTTATATTTTTTTTGATTTTTTAAAATAAATAAATCCTCTCTTTTAAAAACATTCAATTTTCCTTTTATTTATTTATTTTTTTTTTATTTTTTTATTTTTTTTTGCGTTTTTTTGAACATGAATGTTTAAAAACAGATTTTGTGCATATGTGTTTTTATGAATTAATTTTATTATTTTAGTTTTTGAAACAGTTTTTTCGACATACATGTTTTTCATAGTGAAGTCGTACATGTTTTAGATAAGTAAGTTTATGTGAAACCAAGAACATACATGTTAAATAAAAAATCAATATCGATTGATATACAAATAAATACAATTTTCTAAGAAGCATAAATACATAAATCTAATCAATCTATACACGTGTGTACAAGTAATATTTAAGCATAAGCGGATATATGTGCACACTCCTTGTTATCAACATTTTTAAGCCGAACATATATCTTGTACACATTGATGCGTCAAGATCAGTTGGACATATGTGCACGCTCCATTTCAATGTTTCGAAGGCGGACAACTGTCACTTCGTTGTCATCATTCTTTAATTAATTACATCCGATACAAAGAAAGTATAAAAATTAGGAAAAATAAATGCAAACTAATATACACACGTATAAACACATGTATGAGGGGCTAAATTTAATATTTTTTTTTTTTATGTTTTTGGAATAATATTTTTACAATATATGTTTTTCAAATAGTAAAGTGCCTATGTGTTTTCTAGATAATGTAAATTATCAGAAACCATTAAATTAAAATTATTTGTATAACCACGTTAAAAACATACATGTTAAACCTAGAACATACATGTTAAATATATGTTAAACCAAAAACATGTTAAGAACATACATGTTAAACCAAGAACAAACATGTTAAAAACATACAATAAATATCTGGTAACAACTGTTAAGCGATATATAACAGCACAAAGAAGTTCATTGTTGAGCTTAAAATATACTAAGGGTGTGTTTGGTACCGAGAAATGGGGGCAAAGAAATGGAAATCGGATGATTTCCCATGTTTGGTAGCCAGAGAAATAAAAGCGGAGAAAAGAGAATTCTCTGGTGGAGAAATGGAAAGAGTTGAGTAGTGTAATTTAAGTAGCTCCATTTCTCTTAATTTTGTGGAGAAATTGGAGAAATTGATTAATTTTTTTGAAAAAATGTTTTTGTTTTTTTAATACATTTAAAAAATTAAAAAATATATTTAAAAATATATATTTTTTAAATTTTTTTTTTTTTAAAAATAAGTTTTTTTAAATAAATACATTTTTTTTAATTATTTAAAAATTTTTTTTAAATATATTTTTTAAATAATACATTTTTTAAATAAATAAGTTTTTTAAATAAATACATTTTTTTCAAAATATTTTTAAAATTTATTTTTTAAAATTTATTTTTTAAAATTTATTTTTTTAAAAAATATATTTTTTTAAATATTTTTTAAAAATTATTTTTTTTTAAAAATAAGTTTTTTAAATAAGTTTTTTTTTTTAATTATTTTGAAAATTATTTTTTTTAAAAATATTTTTTTTATTTCCGGGTCAAGTCTCTTTGTTCTAAAACATTAGAATTGAACAAAATTCTCTCTTGATTTTATTCTACTGATTTAATTCTACTCTTTCATTTCTCTCAATTTCTCTACCAAAACGCAATAGTTCTTGTATAATGTGGCATAAAAGATAAATAATGCATCACAGCCATTGGATTGAGTTACAACTTATTATTATTATAATTTTACAAACAGTAAAAATCATCATGGTTTTCTCAGATTACAATGAAGTCAACAAAAGCAATACATCTAAAATACTACGTAGCATTCACAGTTTTCATGATTTCAAGAGTTGAACTAATAAGATCAATCTAGCAAGTCACCCCATCATCTCCTTCCCATCCACCCCATAAAGTGGGTCCCATGCCCCAATGATTGGCCCAATCATTTGCTAATTTTTTTTTTCTTTTTTTTTGTTAGTGCATTTTATTTGTGTAGTGAAAAAATGTAAAATCTTGATATGTCTTTTTGTCGTTTTTTATAAATTTTTTTTATAAACTTTTTTTTATAAACTTTTTTATAAATTTTTTATAAATTTTTTTTAATAATTTTTTATAAACCTTTTTTATAAATTTTTTATAAATTTTTTATAAACTTTTTTTATAAACTTTTTATAAACTTTTTTTTATAAACTTTTTATAAACTTTTTTTATAAACTTTTTATAAACTTTTTTTTTTATAAATTTCTTATAAATTTTTTATAAACTTTTTCATAAACTTTTATAAACTTTTTTATAAACTTTTATAAATTTTTTATAAACTTTTTTTATAAACTTTTTTATAAATTTTTTATAAATTTCTTATAAATTTTTTATAAACTTTTTTTATAAACTTTTTATAAACTTTTTTTTATAAACTTTTTTTATAAACTTTTCATAAATTTTTTTAATAAACTTTTTATAAATTTCTTATAAATTTTTTATAAACTTTTTTTATAATTTTTTTATAAACTTTTTATAAACTTTATATAAACTTTTTTTATAAATTTTTTATAAACCTTTTTTATAAATTTCTAATAAATTTTTGATAAACTTTTTTTATAAACTTTTTATAAACTATCAAGTTAAATTCAAAAATATGTCAAGCCCAAGATTCAAGTATGAAACTAAGGACTAAAAGTGTAATAGAAGGGTGCAAAACGGCAAAAGACATCAAACTTGAAATAAAATCAAGTTTTTAGATGATGGACCCACCATTTGCAAACATAATGTCAGCTGTTATTTCAAATCATTCAGCTGCTATTTCATTGGGTCCAGCTCTGCAACGGTAGTGGGAGTGGGTTTCAAGTCCGGACAGTCAGGAGAGAGAAAACCCAAACACCCCCTATGAGGTGTTTGGGTAGCAGGACCCTTAAGATATTGCAGTAACTAATCATTTTGATAAGAATCCATATTCCGTACAACCTCATAAATCGTAACAAGTACCAGATCTGTCTTCAACATGATAATACAATTACCAGGTCTACCACAATTCAATTCAATCGTAAAAAGTAACAACACAATCAAATCACATACATATAAACAATAAAATAATCCAACTGACCAATACAAAATAAATAAAATGAAATTAATAGACCTTGTTTATTACCAGCGCCTTTTTCAACGTTATGCCACTAAGAGTGCTAGGTGAGGTGAAATCCTTTAACACGTTATTGGTATCTTGCGCCAGTAGCCATATCATCCTCCGATAACACACCAATAACTAAAACACCCTCCTTCATAACACACATAACGTGTTATTGGGTCCTTTTTAGGTCATGAAATATCCCACATTCACTCCAACACACACAAAAAAAAAAAAAGAAAGTAAAAGTATTACAATGGTAAACCATTTGGTGACCAATAATAGCGCGAAAGTCGGTAAGGGGATGGCGGCGTTATTCGGCAATTTGGGTACCAATGGCGTGTTAAAAGAGCACCTCGCCGTGCCCTCTAAGCAAATTAATAGAACTTGTTTCCGGCGACATGATGATCATTTTCGTCATTTTTTTTGACGACATGATGATACAAGAGATCGACACCATTAAAATTTATCATATTCGATTATATTGGTTGGAAAAGACAGGGTGGAGATTGGCGGCTAAGGTTCTTGATAGGAAGCAATTGAGAGAGAAATTGTTGTGAAAAAAATAAAACACAAGTTTTTGGAAACTGCTTTTGTATGTGATCCTATTTTGATGGGATAATTAAATTCCCACTTTGCCCCTGATTTAAACATTTTCTAAATTAATTTACACATATTTTCAATACTGCCATTTTGCATTGATATCATGTACATTATGCAGTATTAGGAGTAAAAAGATAGTTCTCGCATTTAACAGGGTTCTCAAAATAAAGATACACAATATATGAATAGATTGAGTTTTAAATATATTTGCACTATGTATTATTTTTATATAATACTATATAAGACAAAAAAAAAATATTTAAGATCAAAGTTGTAAAAAAAAAAAAGACTTGAAAAGTCAAACCTGAACATTTAATATGGGACGGAGAGAGTATTAAAAGTTTACGATATACACATTAAATGTTTTAAAAGTTCGTATGTAGAATAGAAAAAAATAGTTTGATACACACACATGATTTTAGTGGTTAGTGGATACATTTAAAAATAATTATCCTTTAAAATTTAAGACGAAATCAATCCACTAAAATATATGTAATTATCAACCCACTAAAATATTGTCACAATTCTCAATTTTTGGTCATTTCTCAAAACAATTCACGTTTCACAATTTCATCATTTATCGTAAACTAGCTTTGCGTGTTCCAAATTCGCGTAACCTTTATAGTTTAGCGGCGAATTCATGATCATAACATCACGAACATTTCATATGGACTAAGTTTAGTCTACATTTCATTAACATCATTTGCATCATATTAGTTCATTCACGACATTGCATTTCACCTTAAACGCGTAAATTTTATATTAAATAATATTCAGCGTGAATTATTATTTTGAACATTTCCGTTACTTCCAAAATGATCCCGATATATTTTTATATTTACATTTAGTTTATAAAAACTATATTTTGAGTTTAACTAGTGTTTTAAATTTATTTTGTATATAAATCGTTAAATTTATATTATTACGACGTTTTTCTTAAAAACTACTCGATAATTATTTTATCACTCAAATTTTACAAGGAATGTATTTTTACAATTTTTATAACTACAATATACTTTGATCCCCTAAAACTTATTTTAATCCATACTACTCTAATATCACAACTATGTACAAGTTACTACAATTCCTATTTAACTACACTTTTCACTTACACATTTTTAACATTTCACAAATAAAAGAAAAAAAAAATATATAATTGACAAACATATCCCCCAAAACCCTATGGGGGGGGGTGGCATTAAATGATGGTAAAAATTTTCTTCATTGATAGTTTGCATTTATACTCCAAAGACCTTTATTCATTGATTCACTTCATTCAAATAATTCACCAAGTTAGCAAAACTTTCTCTCTTGTTTCTCTCCTTCATAACCGGTTCTTCATCAAGGGGTACAAGGGATCACAAAATTTTTCTCAACTTCAAGTAATAACAATCTAGATAATACTCTTAATAAGGTTTTGAAATAAAAACCTAGAGTGTTTAGGTTTAACCTTGTTCTTTGCACCTCATCATAATAACTTGTAAGCATATTTCTATCATTTTTCATCTTTCCTTATCATTTCATAAGTATTTCTTCATATTTGGAGCAAACATGCATGCTTATGTTGATTTATACCATTTTTACATGATTTTAGAGTTATATATATATATAAGGTCATCCTATAATTATCCC
This sequence comes from Chrysanthemum makinoi, assembly GCA_910596185.1. Classification (NCBI taxonomy): domain Eukaryota; kingdom Viridiplantae; phylum Streptophyta; class Magnoliopsida; order Asterales; family Asteraceae; genus Chrysanthemum; species Chrysanthemum makinoi. Next base: position 297,310,573 of record OU343223.1, read on the forward strand.
CTTGGTATATGTTGGTCTTGATGATGTTTAGGAACCCATGACACCCTAAGAAGGTGTATGGTAGGATTAGATTAGCTTTGGAGTTGATTTGAAGGGATTGGAATAAGTTTAGTACGAGAAAAACTGTTTCGATCACGTATAAAAGTGTTCTGTCCTTGTTTTGATTTTCTGGAAAATCCGACAGTAGGCACGAATTTTTGGCCTTGATATTTAGAAAATATACTTTAAAACTAATCCGTGGCAGCTGAACGGATTAAAACGGAGTTATAACGAAGAAGTTATGAATTTTTCAAGTTTGACAACGAAATATATATTTTTAAATATCAGCATACTATTTTTACTTTATTAAAAAAAAGCGCCTTAAGCTTTACATATTATTTACTTATCAAAAATATATTAGTATACTTTGATCTGGCTAGGGCGTATAATACGTAGAAAACGGATTTGAAACGACTAAGATATACACGTTTTCATAAAATTGCTGTAACTATTATTTTAGAAAAACTATATTATTTTTACGAGACAAGTGTTCGGTAACTAAAAAGCGACCATGTTGGAGGCTGTTTTTAACTATGATGTAGAACTTTTTGTAACGAAATGTCTTCTAATAAAATTGAGATCATCGAGCATATTTTTCAAAAACAACCAACCGTTTGTGTAGCGGAGTTGTAGTAAATTATTTATGGATGTTTAAACTTTGTCGAAACTCACTTTTTGAACCACAATTCGACAAAATCACCTTCTTTAACCCTTATTATCTTTAGGTTCGAGACCTTTATGACGAAAACTCCTGAACTAAAACTTCTAGATTTCGATACAAACTTTCCAAAACTGTCGAGTTCGTTCTCGCTTCGGCGTACACCATTACGACTAGTTTTTGAGACTATTTTTGTCACTTTCATGAAAATTCGGCGACATTGTTTCTGACGAAAGTGAAAATTTCACTATAAATCATTATAAAACCATTGTAGGATGACATTTTGACGTAAATACTTGTAAAGTAATTTAAGAATGGTCATGACGTCAAAAGAGTATTTTTTCGGCGAAAGTATTTTTTTCAAAACTGCAAATGGTATAAATAACATACGAAGTATGCATAACTTTACATCATAACTCATTACGTATCATATCATTCATAATAGGTCAAGATTAGCGTATCACAATACATCTCGGGGTACTCACTTTTGTCTTCGCATCATTTCATCAAGTGAGTAATCACATCCCCTTTTTACCGTTTTACTATATTTTGGGGCAAAATGCATGAACCGTTCTTGAGCTAAATTGTTTACTACTTTTATTAACTAGTTTGACTAGAACTTGTGAACTTGAAACAAATCCTTGAACTTAATTATGAATTTATGACTTGTTGGAACTTATTGAACCGTACATGTTATGACCTTGTCCCAAAGTCTCCCATGTTCGAACATCACTATAAAGTCTCCTATGTTCGAACATCACTATAAAGTCTCCTATGTTGAACATCACTATAAAGTCTCCGTGTTCGGGCGTATCTTTGGGAAGAGTATATCTTTGGGAAGAGGCACCCAGTATATCTTTGGGAAGAGGCACCCGGTATATCTTTGGGAAGAGGCACCCAGTATAACTTTGGGTAGTGGCACCGGCATAATTTGGCTTTATCGAGCATCACTACAAAGTCTCCCTTGTTGAACATCACTGCAAAGTCTCCCATGTTTGGAGCATCCCTGAATTATTATATTAGTGGTACTATATTGTGAACTATTATGACCGCTTATACTTGACCATTATACATACTACTTTTGGCAATGGGTTGTGAACACACTGGTTGCAAGTTTTGTATGGGGAACTTAGGCTGAGTGGATTTACAATTCCTTTGCTTTGTGACCTCATTTGGCAACGTGTGCATGAGCATAAACTAGAAGCTATATTTTGTGCAATGGGTTGTGAACACACAGGTTGCAAGTTTTGTATGGTGGAACTTGGCCGAGTGGATTTACAATGCCTTTGCTTTGTGGATTATTTTCGATCACCGAAAGCTTTGAATATTTCTTATGAGTTTTTCTTATTTTCTGAAGCGTGTTTACTCACCAACTATTTTCATAGTTGACCCGTTTTTCTCTCATGCATTTCAGGTGATCGGTTGTAAGCTTTTTCTATCGAGGTCTTGCATAATGAAGTTTTCACTTGTCACTACAAATCGTTATGTAATAGAACGAAATATTTTGGAATTTAAACTTTGTAATATATTTGCCGATGTGGCTAAACGGTATTGTAATGGTGTACTCTTTCTTTTAAATATTAACGTTGGTATGTTCTATTATCTTGTGCTTATGTTCCCTTCCGTTACACCTCGTGTTTCTGCCTCCGGCGAGGGTGTGACAATTGGTATCGAGAACCAAAGGTTATAGAGAATGCCGATTTTTCAAAAATAAAAAAAATCACATTAACCGAAAAAAAAAAAAAATTATTAAACATTGAACATCATCCAAGTCATCTAGTCCTATCGTTGCATCGTTAATCATAAATTATACATAGCCTGATCAACTATGTCTAATTTATGAAGAACCATGCAATGATAAGAAGAATAAATTTAAATCATGTTTAGTCGAGTCTTTTGAGTCCGGTCACCTTTGCATTGGTTGGGTGGGTATGCATAGCATGTTTTACGTTCACGTCTACATTACCGTACCTTGTTCATATCTTCTCTTTTCCATCTTTCGACTTGTTAGACATAGCATGTCTCTGTTCCGTCATGTTTCGATCACTATAACACATTACCACCGTTCGCACCTCATCGACTTCGTTGAATGTCGTTTACTCAACCGATGTTTTGGTCCTTTGAAAGATCATGGCTGCAAGAAACACACGCCGAGGAGGTAATCGTCCAAACACGGCATTGGCATAGAAGGCCCACAAGATCGAACATTGAAGTTCCCCATGCGTGGTCGAGCATTCTATCCGGGTACAGGAAGCCCGGCAGCGTAGCGGGTACATTCCTTTGAACAACCACTTTATTTCTGTGCAACATGATTTTGAGTGCTTAACTTCCTTCCAATTCTTACCACGTTCATTGATTAATTTGAGACCTATTGATATCGACCTTAGTTGTTATATATATTTTGTTGATTTGATTTGAATTGTGTAAGCAAATCCAAGATCGAACGAATCTTTCAAAAGACTTCATTCAAGGATGTTGAATCCTGTCTTTCTAACAACTTGTTTCCTAGCTTGATCTAGTGGCAGTTCTTGTTTGATGAGTTGCGAAAATCAAGCTAAGAGACAAGTTTACTCAAGTCGGTTTAGTTTAATCTCATGACAGTTCTTGTTTGATGAGTTGTGAGATTAAATTAGAATCGACTACCTAAAGGTCTTTTGAGAGCTACGTTCGATATTGGGTAAGGTTACACTATCAAATCTAATCCGCAGACGCGTACTTAGTTGAATGGGAACACGGGCGCATGGGCATGGACATGATCATTTAGACTATTAGACGTACGGCGAACTTTTAGAACTCTTGTCGAGGGTTCGGACCATAGTATCGTTAATCGAATCACGGGCGTGATTCGCGACATGGGAAGAATGTCACAATTCTCAATTTTTGGTCATTTCTCAAAACAATTCACGTTTCACAATTTCATCATTTATCGTAAACTAGCTTTGCGTGTTCCAAATTCGCGTAACCTTTATAGTTTAGCGGCGAATTCATGATCATAACATCACGAACATTTCATATGGACTAAGTTTAGTCTACATTTCATTAACATCATTTGCATCATATTAGTTCATTCACGACATTGCATTTCACCTTAAACGCGTAAATTTTATATTAAATAAACGCTATCGCGTGAATTATTATTTTGAACATTTAATCCGTTACTTCCAAAAATGATCCCGATATATTTTTATATTTACATTTAGTTTATAAAAACTATATTTTGAGTTTACCTAGTGTTTTAAATTTATTTTGTATATAAATCGTTAAATTTATATTATTACGACGTTTTTCTTAAAAACTACTCGATAATTATTTTATCACTCAAATTTCACAAGGAATGTATTTTTTACAATTTTTATAACTACAATATACTTTACTTTGATCCCCTAAAACTTATTTTAATCCATACTACTCTAATATCACAACTATGTACAAGTTACTACAATTTCTATTTAACTACACTTTTCACTTACACATTTTTAACATTTCACAAATAAAAGAAAAAAAAATATATAATTGACAAACATATCCCCCCAAAACCGGCCCTATGGGGGGGGTGGCATTAAATGATGGTAAAAATTTTCTTCATTGATAGTTTGCATTTATACTCCAAAGACCTTTATTCATTCATTCACTTCATTCAAATAATTCACCAAGTTAGCAAAACTTTCTCTCTTGTTTCTCTCCTTCATAACCGGTTCTTCATCAAGGGGTACAAGGGATCACAAAATTTTTCTCAACTTCAAGTAATAACAATCTAGATAATACTCTTAATAAGGTTTTGAAATAAAAACCTAGAGTGTTTAGGTTTAACCTTGTTCTTTGCACCTCATCATAATAACTTGTAAGCATATTTCTATCATTTTTCATCTTTCCTTATCATTTCATAAGTATTTCTTCATATTTGGAGCAAACATGCATGCTTATGTTGATTTATACCATTTTTACATGATTTTAGAGTTATATATATATATAAGGTCATCCTATAATTATCCCCTTGGTATATGTTGGTCTTGATGATGTTTAGGAACCCATGACACCCTAAGAAGGTGTATGGTAGGATTAGATTAGCTTTGGAGTTGATTTGAAGGGATTGGAATAAGTTTAGTACGAGAAAAACTGTTTTCGATCATTATAAAAGTGTTCTGTCCTTGTTTTGATTTTCTGGAAAATCCGACAGTAGGCACGAATTTTTGGCCTTGATATTTAGAAAATATACTTTAAAACGAATCCGTGGCCGCTCGAACGGATTAAAACGGAGTTATAACGAAGAAGTTATGAATTTTTCAAGTTTGTCGACGAAATATATATTTTCGAAATATCAGCATACTATTTTTACTTTATTCGAGTCAAAAACAAGCCTTAAGCTTTACAAATTATTTCGACTTATCAAAAATATATTAGTATACTTTGATACGAAGCTAAGGACGTATAAAACGGATTTGAAACGACTAAGATATGCACGTTTTCATAAAATTGCCGTAACTATTATTTTCTGAAAAACTATATTATTTTTACGAGACAAGTGTTACGGTAACTAAAGCGACCATGTTGGAGGCTGTTTTTAACTATGATGTAGAACTTTTTGTAACGAAATGTCTTCTAATAAAATTGAGATCATCGAGCATATTTTTCAAAACAACCAACCGTTTGTGTAGCGGAGTTGTAGTAAATTATTTATGGATGTTTAAACTTTGCCGAAACTCACTTTTGAACCACAATTCGACAAAATCACCATCTTTAACCCTTATTATCTTTATGTTCGAGACCTTTATGAAGAAAACTCCTGAACTGAAACTTCTAGATTTCGATACAAACTTTCCAAAACCGTCGAGTACGTTCTCTAACGTTCGCGTTACACCATTTTACGACTAGTTTTTCGGAGCTATTTTTGTCACTTTCATGAAAATTCCGACGACATTGTTTTACGACGAAAAGTGAAAATTTCACTATAAATCATTATAAAACCATTGTAGGATGACATTTTGACGTAAATACTTGTAAAGTAATTTAAGAATGGTCAAGACGTCAAAAGAGTATTTTTTTGACGAAAAGTATTTTTTTTCAAAACTCGCAAATGGTATAAATAACATACGAAGTGCATGCATAACTTTACATCATAACTCATTGCGTATCATATCATTCATAATAGGTCAAGATTAGCGTATCACAATACATCTCGGGGTACTCACTTTTGTCTTCGCATCATTTCATCAAGTGAGTAATCACATCCCCTTTTTACCGTTTTACTATATTTTGGGGTGAAATGCATGAACCGTTCTTGAGCTAAATTGTTTACTACTTTTATTAACTAGTTTGACTAGAACTTGTGAACTTGAAACAAATCCTTGAACTTAATTATGAATTTATGACTTGTTGGAACTTATTGAACCGTACATGTTATGACCTTGTCCCAAAGTCTCCCATGTTCGGAGCATCACTATAAAGTCTCCTATGTTCGGAGCATCACTATAAAGTCTCCTATGTTCGGAGCATCACTATAAAGTCTCCCGTGTTCGGAGCGTATCTTTGGGAAGAGGCACCCAGTATATCTTTGGGAAGAGGCACCCAGTATATCTTTGGGAAGAGGCACCTAGTATAACTTTGGGTAGTGGCACCCAGCATAATTTGGCTTTATCGAGGACATCACTACAAAGTCTCCCTTGTTCGGAGCATCACTGCAAAGTCTCCCATGTTTGGAGCATCCATGAATTATTATATTAGTGGTACTATATTGTGAACTATTATGACCGCTTATACTTGACCATTATACATACTACTTTTGGCAATGGGTTGTGAACACACAGGTTGCAAGTTTTGTATGGGCGGAACTTAGAACTGAGTGGATTTACAATGCCTTTGCTTTGTGATCTCATTTGGCAACGTGTGCATGAGCATAAACTAGACGCTATATTTTGTGCAATGGGTTGTGAACACACAGGTTGCAAGTTTTATATGGGCGGAACTTGGGCCGAGGTGGATTTACAATGCCTTTGCTTTGTGGATTATTTTCGATGACAGAAAGCTTTGAATATTTCTTATGAGTTTTCTTATTTTAAACGTGTTTACTCACCAACTATTTTCATAGTTGACCCGTTTTCTCTCATGCATTTCAGGTGATCGTTAGTAAGCTTTTTCTATCATGTCTTGCATAATGAAGTTTTCACTTGTCACTACAAATCGTTATGTAATAGAACGAAATATTTTGGAATCTAAACTTTGTAATATATTTGCCGATGACGGCTAAACTGGTATTGTAATGGTGTACTCTTTCTTTTAAATATTAACGTTGGTATGTTCTATTATCTTGTGCTTATGTTCCCTTCCGTTACACCTCGTGTTTCCGCCTCTGGCGAGGGTGTGACAAATATATATGTAAATATCAACCTACAAAAATATAAACATTAATATCTTTAGTCCTTTGAAAGCAAATATCGTATAACACAACGAAAAAAAAACAAAAAACAAAAACCCGTGGTTCAACTATTACAATTTGATAAGAAAAAGTGGTATTGAATTTGTCACGTTATGATTCGTTAAATGGAAAGATGATCATACCTTAACAAATGTAGGAATTAACATCTTTTATCCATTGTAAATTAAAAGGATAGAGAAAATGAATAACTTAGTTGGACTTTTTGTTTTAAATTTGATATTTAAAGCGGATTGAAAAAACTTTTTATTGCTATATATTATTGCATGTATGATCTATTCCTTTTTTTCTACTGCTAGCATAATGTACACAAAGTTAACAAACTACACAAAGTTAACAAACTGGAAGTTAATTATAGATACTTTTACTTTATAGACTCAAAGAAAATTACTTTTATTGGGTTACACTTAATTTGAGTACATGCAAATAATTGTTCAAATAACTACTACCAGATTCTTGTTTCATTTCTTAATGGAGTTTTTTTGTAATCATCAGCATCTTATTGCTCTTCCTTGTAATCTTCATGAGTACATACAACTTCTTAATGGAGTTAATTTTTAAGTTCATTTAATGTGATTTAAGCATTGGCCAATAGGTATTGTTTAGCAAAAACCCTATATAAAAAGGATGGGAAAGCTTCTTATGCAAGATTAAAATTAAAATTATTTTTAAAGTTTGTTACAAAAACATAATATATATTTTTGATTGATTTCTTCATGACTTACCTCTTGCATTAATTAACTTGTCTATATGATAGAGTTGAATACATTAAATAGTTGCTAACAAACGAATATTAGTGAGTAAATCAGTAAATTAAAATATTTTTAATTTCTTTTAAGTAAAAGTTATTAAAATCCTATCTTAAGTACAAAAGAAATTCTACAATAGAGGTGTACTTTACAAAAATATTTATGTCACGTTCTTCAAGACACATCAACACATTAAATAGAGGGCTGCGTAAGAGGGTTGTACAGAACTGTGTTTTATTAGTTAAAATAGATAGATATATATGAAATCTATTGATTTAAATGATAGGACATATATGCGTACACGAGATCGTTTTCATAATAAAAGATAGATCGTTTATTTAAGTGATAGGTGATAGATCGTTGTCATGATATATGAGATCGTTGTCATAATAAAAGATATCATAATTATTTTCTTTAACTTTGACACTAAAGCCAAAGGGTCTTTGATTATTTTGGTAAGTGATAAGTATTTTCGGCACATAAGTTGCAAAAACTGTGACTTGATATCAACTTGCAAGTTGTAGCTTGGTATCAAGTATTCAAGTTGGACGCCCGAGTAGATTAGGTTGTGTGGTCCAAATAATCAAAAATATCTTAGGGAGTAAATTGCAAAAATCGTCCTTGTGGTTTGGCTAAATTGAATGTTTCGTTTTTGTGGTTCATTAAGTGCAAAAATCATCAGTTTTTTACACTGTTACGTCCGTTTTAGTCCTCCTGCATTGCAAAAATCGTCCTTGTGGTTTGGCACTTTCGGAACCACACGGATGAAACGTGCAATGCCGGAGGACTAAAACAGACGTAACAATGCAAAATAAGGAAGGTTTTTGCACTTTCGGAACCACGCGGACGAAACGTGCAATTTGACCAAAACACAAGGACGAATTTTGCAGTTTACTCTATCTTAGGTGTTACACAGCCGGATCATGGACCACCATTGAAAAGAGCAATGCTAGATCAACAAAAAGTTTACAAAATTATTTTCATATAATAATTTGCAACTAAATGTGGAGGGTAAGAGAAAGTATGATACAATATGAGTAGACCAAAACACTTGCCAAATCACTATGGATAAATTTTTGTAAACATTTTGTGGATATAGCAATCCTATATAGAGCTCCTTTAAATTGCACTTGAACACTGTATATCAATTTCATCTCATTATATTGCTTGTGAGACATATTGTTATCTTCGCAAAATGATATCACATATTCAATGGTCATGGGATTCCGTATTACTATTCACTTGTTCAATCATCACATTTGCTATTTTATGGTGCAAGTTCTCTAGCAAGGCGAGGTTGCCTCCGGGACCTCGTGGCTTGCCCTTACTTGGGTACCTTCCATTTCTTGATCCTAACTTGCACCATGGGTACACCAAACTTGCTCAGCGTTATGGACCTATTTTTAAGCTCAAGCTCGGAAGTAAGACTCACATTGTTATTAGCTCTTCAGACCTGGCTAAAGTTGTTCTCCGTGAGCAAGACGAGATTTTTGCTAACCGAGATCCTCCGATAGCTGGCACAGTCATCTCATATGGTAGACAGAGTATAGTATGGTCTGATCACAACTCACTTTGGCGCAACATGCGTAAAGTGATTGCATATGAAGTCCTAAGCAATAAGAATCTCCAAGCGTCTAGCACTTTTCGACAAGGTGGAGTGACAAAAACCATCAAGCATGTGTATGAAACAATGGGGACAGAAGTGGACATTGGTGGGATTGCTTTTTTGACATCATTGAATGTCATAACGAACATCGTGTGGGGGAAAAGTTTAGTAGAAGATGTAAAAAGCACTAATCTTGGGGTAGAGTTTCGGGAAGTGATTGCAAAAATCGTGGAGCTTCTAGGAGCTGTGAATGTGTCGGACATCTTCCCGGTGCTGTCCAGATTTGATTTACAAGGTGTTGAACTAGAGATGATGCGGCAACGGAAGATTGTAGATGCAATTTTCGAGAGGATTATCAAAGAGAGGATAGCCGTTAAACCGGAAGAAGTTGTTGAAAAAATAGAAAGAAAGGATTTCTTGCAGATTCTACTCGCGCTTAAGCAGCAAAAAGCTTATACTTCACTCAACATTACTCAAATCAAAGCTCTTCTGGTGGTATGTTCATCCTCTTTATTATTAGTAACCTCATATTTAGAGACTTTTACTAAATATTTAGAAAGCGTTGGGTTATTGATTATCCAATAAAATGCCTATGCATATATTCAAGCTGAATTCGAGTCCTCTCGGGCCTAGCTAGCTGGAGCCTGAATCTTGCTTGTTGATGTGTCATCTCCAATCTATGTTTGTTGAGCAGAGCTCGAACCCTATCGAGCTAACCACGACTAATTAGGACCCCGAGCTCCAAAGACAGGACTAAATAGTCAAGGTGGTAACTTAAATATGGTGTCACGTGATCCACTTTCATACATTTTTTTTTTCACCATGGTTTCAAACTTTTTGGCCGACTAATCCACGAGGCTTGAACTCACCGCGCCACAAAGAGTCAAACAGGGTAAAGCTCTCTCTTTTCAAGAGGTTGACGTGGTCGCTTCATGCTTGTTTACACCTAGCCAGAATTTAACTTCTAGTGATGATAGTCACAAGTCTTTTACCACCAAATCACCCCTTAAGTCATAATCAAACGTAATGTATAGGTAAGTAATATTTACTACTCACATTTTTAGCAAACCCAACCATGTTTCTAGTATATTTGTTTGCTGGAAAAAGGCCAGTCTGCCTAGTCAATATTATTCTATATGAATTCGATATATCAAACATCCTATTTTGTTCATACAGGACATTTTTTTTGGAACAACAGACCCAACATCAACAATGGTAGAGTGGACGATGGCCGAGCTTTTGAAAAATCCTAGTATGATGCAAAAAGTAAAAGACGAATTGAAAGAAGTTGTAGGCCTAAACAACATTGTTCAAGAATTTCATCTTTCAAATCTGAAATACTTGGACGCAGTTGTTAAGGAAACATTTCGACTGCACCCTCCAGTTCCTTTGCTGGTAGTCCGATGTCCAAATGAACCTTGCAATGTAGCTGGATACACAGTCCCAAAAGGTGCTAATGTTTATGTGAATGTTTGGGCTATACACAGGGATCCTCAATATTGGGACAATCCGTTAGAATTCAATCCAAATAGGTTTCTGAGTGTTGATGATGGAACAACAAAGTTTGATTATAGTGGATACAATCCCAACTTTATTCCTTTTGGGTCAGGTAGAAGAATGTGTCCTGGAGTTCCCTTGGGTGAGAAAATGTTGGTGTATTTTTTGGCTTCGATGTTGCACTCGTTTGATTGGACTTTACCAAATGGCGAGCATGAACTCTCCGATAAATTTGGCATCGTCCTAAAGAAAAATAGGCCACTTATGGCCATCGCATCACAGAGGTTACCAGACAAAACCCTCTACATGTAATGGAAACTATTAATGCCTTCATTGCGCACTATATATGTTATAATTTCTCGATATTCCACCGAAAAAAAAATGTAACATTTCCCTATAAGAATTTCTAAATATGTACAATGATGATATAGTAATTATATTTTGTATGATTTTTGTTCATTAACTTGAGATCCATTTCATTTCAACCTTGTTTATATAGTGATAAGAACATACGTCATTGATTAGTTATGTATAAAGTGCAAATCAACTAATACATGTTTAATAAACATACAAGAGAGTCGAGAGCTCACAACCCCTTAAAACTTTTGTCACTGATTAGAATCTACCATAATCGCACCAAGTTTTTTAATACACAAGTGTAAAGAGAGAAAGTTAATTCTGGGTCTCTTTTTTTTTTCCTTATGGCCAATCGGTGGGGAGTTCATGTTGGATTAGGATTGCTTGGGTTGCAAGCCAAGTAATCACGTGTATATAATGTGACCGTTGTTTCATCAATTTACACACATCATCATAATCCTAAACCTAAAAACTTGTTGTCTTCTTCTCCTTGGTTCTCCTAGTCGACCGAACACCAAAACCCACAAAAGGGTTTCAGTTTGGCTTTCTCTTGGTCAATAGAACATAAAAGCAACAAAAGGTTTCCGTTTGGTTTTGTTCTAGTTGATTGCACAACACAAACAATAAAGGGTTTCAAGATTTGTTTGGTTCAAGAATCAAGAGTTCGTTAGTTTTTCACTACTAGTACTAGCATACTCAATTGTTTTCTAAGAACGTATTGAGTGTGGATACGTAGAGAAGATCATACTTTTATCTTTAGTGGTTTTCGTGTGTTAGATTTATTCACACGCGAATATCAAGAACTTTGTTCGTTTGCTTTTATTATTGCTAAAAGGTACGCGTTCTTGAACTTATTTTAATTAAATAATACTATGCTTGATCTTAATTCTTCCGTTGCGTACTCGTGTAATTATGTGTTTAAATATTAAGGGTAAATATGTTTTAAAATTTCAACAGTGGCATCACGAGCCTAAGTATAGTGTTTGTATTTACATAAACATAAAACTGGACATAATTTAGGGTTATTAGTATATCTTTAATTTTATTAAGCCCTTTGAGCGAATTTTTAATGAAAAAAGACTCGTTCTTGAAAGTTTAAATAATTAGTAGATACAAGTATATAACCTTGTTGTATGCAATTTTACGTGATGATTTGTCATTATTTATTGTTAATTGGATATCTATGGTGAGAACTTGCATGTTTTTTCATAAAAGATGGATCTTGATATATGATATGTTCTTGGTTAATTGTTAAGTGAATTAACATGAAAATTAAGTTGACTTAATTTAAAAATTATTATTTGCGGTATGTTTGACACCCGGTTTTTATTAATTCGTAATTAATTCTTAGGTTGGGGTTTTTTAATCAACTTTTATGTCTTCATATATATTTTTATAAGGCTTACGCTATCGATTTATTCGGTGTATGTGGTCCACTTGGTACTTTGCTCTCAAACCGAGTGGGAGCCATGTTTATGTATAATCTTATTGTTATCGGCTTATGATTTGTATGATATTAATAGTTAATGGTAATGGATAATTGTTATATGTGTTTTTAGTTGTTTATTATTTTCTTTTTATTAAGTGTTGACTCGTATTAAAGCAAAGGGTTTTTTGAAAAATAAAATAAACAGGACTAAAAATTATGAAATTTGATTTATTATAAGCAATTGTTTTGCGAAATCTTATGTGACAAAGGGTTAGGTTTAAACTGTAATTTGCTCATGCGACGAGACTTGCAAGATAACTAGTTTAAATGTGTTTTCTATATTAAAATATCACTTACTTTTATTAATGACCAATATTTGATCTAAAACTAAGTTTTGTGTATTTATAACGCATTGGGTTCGAGGTATCTCCTGACAAGGCTTAAGGTCTTGCCCTACCCTGTTCAGAAACCATACTCTACAATTTTCTCCTGGGATGAACAAACAAGTATTTTAGTTATAATCAAAACACGGGGGTTTGAATGACTTGTAATCTTTTCCCGTCCCACTACATGTTTCAAGGAATTATTGGAAGACCTTGGGTCTTCTAACTCATGCAGAGTACAATATAGGATTTAGTCATTCTTTAATCTTTTCCTGCAATAAAAGTACATTACACTTTCGTAGTCCACAATGTCACGTTTTTCACTCCTTTACGGTCCAAAAGCCTAACGCTCATTAGAAAACATCGTTAGCTGTAAGGGTTTTTTCGTCTTTTCTCCATTTCATGTCCAAACACCCTAACATTAAACACACACCCAGTTTCACACATTAAACCAAACACACGTTCTTCAACCTCTCCACCACCGTCGCCACTATTCTTCTTCAACCTTTCCACCAGAAATCAATCAATATATTTATTTTCTATGACAATGTTTCTAATAAATGTGTTTTGCCTGTGTTAGGATCTAGTCCTACGACTTAATCTATCTAGGAAGCTAGAAAACATCGAGGATATGTGAATACGGTTAGCTTTATTGGGGATGGAGATGTTCTCATGCCGGGCTCCGATGATAAGAAAGTTATATTTTGAGATTGGGAAAATGGAAATCTTAAACTTTCATTTCATTCGGGCCATGATGGCAATATTTTTCATGCAAAGATTTCGCCCGGCACTATAATAGAATCATTGTTACTTGTAATGATGATGGTCTGGTAGGTTTTTCTTGATGATAAAATGAATTATAAGTTAGATATATTTTGTTTATATTTAAATCAACATAGTGACGTTGTAAAAGGTCTTCTTGGTGGCAACAAGCTTGATTATTTAGAATATATTAGTTGCAACATTTTTGCAGCCAAATCGATTCAATTAATGACCAAATATCACTACCTATTCCAATTTGAATATGTCATTTATATTTCTATTGTGAAGTTTAACAAACATATATTAGGTATCTATATTTGTGATATTATCAAATAAACTAATCAATAGATTGTTTTCTGATAAGTGCATAATATACATATTATTTTTACTTATTCCCTCATAGTTTATAATTGATATGGCCTTAAGTGATGGTTTATAGTTGCATTTTATGTTAACTGGTAGAATCAGAGAATGGTGCACAGAGGCGGATCCATGTATGATTAATCGGTTCTCGGGAATCACCTTGGACGATGAAAACTTTTAAAAGCGAAATAGAAATTTTTTTAACAACCGCCTTGAAAATTATTTGGGAACTACCTTAGAATCTTTTTTGAAAAATAATTCACTTTTAGTAAGAACTATTTTTAGCCCAAATCTCAAATAGCCCAAAAAAATTAGACCATTCAATAATTAATAATTAACTTTAAAAGAGAACATAAAAAATCCATTAATCGGCAGTTCTGATCGTGGAGGAAATTAAGGAAACGAACTTGGATAGTCGAATCACTTCATCCAACAATCCATATCTAAGCTATTTATCTTTTAGTTAACTTATTCACTCTAATTTTTATGAATAGTTAAAAGGTAAAGAATGTTATGTAATGTACCACTTTATTAGTATAATTGTTAATAGATTATTTAGAATTTAGGGATTGTTTTTTAGGACTTTGGTTCATAGGTTAGGGATAGAGGCCACCAAAGTTTTCAAATTTTAACATATAGGCCACCCATTTATTGAAATTAATTTATAGGCCGCTCAACTATATGTTTGTTTTCATTTACATCAATTCCGGGCAAATGTTTGCCCGAAAATTATAAAATATAAATAATGAACCAACCTCTATGTAACACCTCAAAAATACGGTCCAGCGAAAGCATACGAACCTTTGGGTGCTACTATCATGGTATCACAACATAAGGTACAAAGAATGGTTTTTATCCCATTCAATTAGATTAAAATTCATTATTTGAAAACATAAAGTTTACATTAATGAAGGTAGTGCAGAAATAGGCTCAAAAGATAATTAAAGCGCCCCTGATTATTCATCAGAGTCGCCTATGACCATGCCCCTTGCCAAACGTCTTCCAATAGTGAGCTATCGCCTTAAACCTGAGAACACATGCAAAAATGGGTCAGCTTACGCTGGTGAGTTCAAAGGGTTTAGTTACAAAAGTAATAGCGGACCTTATAGAGTTTAATTGTTATGGGCTACTACGGCAGATATATAATACACATTCCAATCAACAATCAATCCAATCAATAATCAATCCAATCAATAATCAACAACACAATCGAGATCTCAGCAGGGCCCCAAGCAACTCTAGCCAGCGCAGTCGTAGCAAGGCCTACAACACAAGATACCCTGGTATAGGTCGGTTATTTCTTAGCTAGGCATCGCGTTATAGCATAGGAATGCTACCCTAGTATAAGTCAACAAATGTCGCATGTCTAACCTTTCCTGGTCAACACATTAGCAATTCAAAAGAGTAGTGGCAGGTCCAAGAAATAGTTTGCATTCACATAAACTCATAAGATATCAATCCAAAAATCAAATATTCCAAACAACAGTCATTCTCAAATAATGTTCACATATCCAGTTATGGTTCGTTAAAAGCAGCATGTATTCTACCACAAAATAGTTATGAAAACCTTTGAAAAGAGGGGCTATGAAACTCACCTTAGCCACAGTAATGCACTATTCACTATTGACAAGACTGGCATCTAAAGCTAATCTCTACGGCATCCAGAAGAAGGTACAACGAGTACGGTAGGATAGAAACGACACAACTTAATGCGTATACGATTATCTCAAAATACAGCTCATACAATAAAGAAGTCGATAGAAAGTAATGTGTCGTAGTTTTCGTGGATTATTCGTGTCGTTACGTTCAAAAGTCCATTATCGTTCCCAAAAGTTCATAATTAATATCTCAAAAATTTAGTTTTAACGTTTCGTGTGGTGGTAAGGAATCATGACTCGATATACAACTCACGCTAAAAGTATAATATGCATCCAAACGTAACTCACACCAAATATAACTCACACCAAGACCTAATATATATTCCGATATATTATGAGGAAGTAGTCAAGAAGTATTGACTAAGACTTGCAATAAAGACACATAATTAATTCAACAAATAAGTCAATTGGTAGTTTCGGTATTTACCCTTAATCCCAAATAGCTTGTATAAACATGTTTTATAATCAACGATAAGTTTGAATATGCAATTCAAAAATAAAGGTTTTACCACTTAGAAGAACACTTGTTTAGAATTCTCGGGTTTTATAACGATAAAAGAGATTTGAAATTTAGAAGTATAAGTTAGAATGTTTTTATAAATTTTGACATGACGCGTCCACTTACAAAACATTCCCAAGTCATTGTGACTTTAATAGATTACTTCTTAAAACAATATTTCTCGAAAATTGATAATTTAACTTCTCGTTATTAGTTTAATAATCGACAACTGAATATTTAAGTCCGTTACGAATCAAATGTATTAAATTCGTTTCGAGTCTAATATATTGTATCCGTCTCCAGTCCAAAATGTCCAATTTGTTTAAGTCGTCCAATAATAACGATCCATTAAATCTATGTGTCCAAATATATATATATATATAACGTCTCGTATATCAAAGTCCGTTAAGAAATCCGCAAGGTTCAATATCAATGATAAATCCCAAGATAAAAATTACGCGTTGTCCTGAACGTACCAATACCCCGATTGTCAAAACAATTACAACTCGTTAATCCGATGCTCATATCCGATAACTATTAACATTTTATAAAAATGGGACATACTCATGTTGCTCTATAACCAAACACACCCTTATTACCATTTGTAGTGGGCTTAGGCCCGTTATTAAAATGCAACCATACCTTATGTTTACTTGTAGGCTTTGAACCCGTGTGATTTTCAAAACAAACGCACCTTAACATACTCAAACACAGGTTTTCAATCTAAATCAACACTCCTATCAAATTTCCCTTTTCTTTTTCTTTTTCTCACTTCGACACAACAACAAGGAAATCATGCTACCATTTTACTCGAAGACATTAACTAAGTTAATAATCTATAAAACCAAATTAGTGATAACAGTTAACTACGCGAACCCGGACACCAAACTGCGTGCCAATCGAGTAGGTAACCAACCTAAGACAAATCTGTGACACTTACGGGTCACAACTCGATTTTCTAATCAGGTTATACCCATTCAAATCAAAATAGTAACATCAAAAATTAGCTAAACAATTTATAACCAACATCTGGATCCAAAATGAGTCCTGGGTCACACGACTCAACCTAAACCATACGGGTTTTGACCCATCCTAAGAACAATATCAACGCCACCATTACTCCAACCGGTCAACCACTGAGTTGACTCGTACCAAGCAAACTCGAATGAGTCAGAAAACAATACACGAAGCCATGCTATTCGCTTACTACACGAACGGTTTTAATAAATGTTTTTATTTGTTTCAACCACCAATTATAACACGAATTTGTATATAAAAACGTCACAAAACAGAAAATAAATATATGTACGACAAAAGAGGGAGGGTCGTGTTTTACCGAGAGAAATGAAAGGTAAACAATAGTTATGATGGCATCTTTTTACGAGTACAACTCGTAACAACCAAGCACGACCCTAAATCGATCATTATCTTTTTGAAACCCTAAAATCCGAAACTTAATATTGAGATCTAGGGCGCGTTATGTTGTTTGAGGGTGCATATGAAGCATAAATGGGGTCACAAGACCCCGATCTATTGATTAGAAGAGGTGGTGTAACATTTGGTGGTCGCCGGAAGTTTGGCCGGAAAAAGAGACGGCGCCGGAACCCTAGGAGAGGGTGGCTGGATTTTAGAGAGAGAAGGAGTATTAGTGTTTGTGTGTGTTTTGAAGAGAGAGAAAGAAAATGTACAAATGAGGAGTGTGTGTGTAGGTTGGGGTATTTACACCCATTGAGGGACTAGTTTTGTAATTATGATAAAAATAGGGGCGGCAATGTAATTTAATGCAGGGACCATTATTGTAACTTTGTAAAGCTTTCGTTATATCAGGTTCGGGACTCGTTTGGACTAGAAAACGAGGGATTCGTGACTCGGGAGTCACGCCATTGTTCTAAGAATATTATTTCTAATAAAAACGACTATAAATTCGAGTCGTATCTCAACTTAGATGGAACGGTTGCTCTAATTGTTGTTTCTCTAATTACGACGCGTCGAGGAAATTTTGAGTTGTCACAGGCTCACCTCCTTAAAAGGAATCGCGTCCTCGCGATTCAATTCAAGTTACGCATTAATGTCTAAGAGAGGTGAGTTCATACGCATGAGGGTTTAGCTTCATGTTCCCTACGTGAACTTAGGATCTTACTGCAAGTTTCGACAAACTTCGATGTTAAGGATGCGACTTTACTAGAGTCGTCCGACTTAATGGTCTACGATTTCGATAGGTCAACAAAGTTTAAACGTTCAAAGTTTTGGATTTCCCAGAGGGAAAACAATTGCCTCATCCGCGAGTCATATCTTCCTATTACGCACGAAATGTTGAGAGCACTACTGAGTCTTGACGATAGGTCAAGGCTCTGAGCTACTGGTCTAACTCCAGCAAGGATTTTGAAAAGATTGATATAGTGAACATTAAGCTTCCACGTTTACTAAACGCTTCACACATCCTTATGGTGAATCTTAAGCTTAACCTAGATCATATCTGGTAAGTCAAGAGGTTTACGTTGTCTGTGTCTCCTAACGATTCGCGAGTGGATTGCCTATCCATCTCAACTTAGAACGGTCTCCTAGACAGCTTCTCAATTAGGTTCGGGGTTGGTAGGTTGGGTATTTCCATTTCTACCCAACAATCGGGATCGGCACTTATGACCACAGGGGGTCTCTTACGGTGCCTTCAAAGTACTAAAGCGATAGGTATGGTTATAGGAGGAATCGGCCAACGGGAGGTGTCTATCCCAACCATTGACAGACTCTAGAGATGTCTATAAGAGAATTTGGTCAATGGAAGGTGTCTTAACTTAATGAATCTCAGATAGAGAAAAAAATACCAAGGGGGCTTCCCCCTCCGATTGGAGTTCTATTTATGGAAAGAAAGTAAGGAGCTAGAGCTCAGAAGTGAGGACGAGCTCATAGGAGCAAAGCCACTCTAACAGAAGGAGAGAAATGAGTACTCTCTCACCTCCTTAAAAGAAGATAGTGGGATTCTCTAGTACTGCTATAACTATATGAGGAGAGACGAGCAAGGTCGTCCATACTTTCCATCTTGCTGAATAACGGGAGTTGAGCCGGTTTGGTAGGACTACCAACAACCACTCAGGTAGAGGTGGGGATCTACTTCCAAGGTTTGGTCTACGACGTAGCTTATCGATCGGTTAAGAGGACCGAAAGGATAGCATGTGTTTCTCGAAGGAATAGAGAACGATTAGGTGGGTTGTCCCAAGGAACGTGGTTCGGGTTACTCCTTAGGATTTCAAGATTTTTGTTGAGCACGGAATCTCTACTGGACGAGAAGTCTAGGAAGTTCAGGGTATGTCTCTGTTATAAAGTGTTGATTGCTACCAGCAATCAGTCGGTTAACTTAGCACGATATCTAGGTTAGAGGCGGAAAGTACTACCCCGAAGAAGAGTATTGATTACTAACGTCAATCAGTCGGTTGATTCATTGGTGCGCTTAATACTTAATGTAGAAGGGTTCAATATTCAACTCCAGAATCATAATTTCCAAAAGAGGTTCGACTACCGATAGTTATCAATTCAACTTCTAAATACGGGTGAACGTTAACGGCTCTAAGTGGGTTTACTAAAGAATTTCGCATCGATGGAGTGTAAGGTACAACATCGATAGGACAGTGTAGGTAGTACCACAATCGGTGGTATGACATAGCAGACTATTGTTGATAAAACAACGTCGTGAGTTCAATGTTGTTAAAGCAACATCGATAGAACAATATCTTCAGGATAACCTTGGTGAACAACTTCACTAAAACAGGTTGCTAGAACGTTATCGATAGGGGTACCTAACTAGTGGATAATGTACAACACCAACAGTACGTAAGGTATAACCTTAACTGTGAGTTGTTGACGAAGCAATGTCGAGAAGACATTATCGGTTTAGAAAGATGAACAACCTTAACTGTTACGTCATTTTAATCAACATCGAGTAAATGGTAAGGTCTCAGAAGTCCAACCAATAGTCGATTCGAGACGAGGCTCGAGGTAGAAGTGTCGGTAACAGGATTACCAACAACACGAGGCTGAACGACCAATCCAACAAAGTTACTAACGAAATGGGGCAGAATGATAATTCCATCGAGATTACTAATGAAACTAGGCCGAATAACAGTTCGAGGCCAAATGATGATTCGAAGTCAAATGATGAGTTAACAACTCGGAACGAGGTCTAAAATCACAAAATCTAACAATCCCAAAAACCAAAATCAAAACCGAATCCAAAATAGTCTAGACAAAATCCAAAGGTAGCCCAAAATGATTCCAAACGCTCTAGTGAGATCGATGACGCTTATGACGATAAGCAACTCGGATGTAAACGGTGCCAATCGGGTCTTACCCGACTTAAGGCGAACTACGCTTGACGACGTCAAACAGGAATTCCGCATAAGCAGAGACGTATAGCGATGTCAAAAGTGTTACGGTTCGAGAGGTGTTGCGGAGTACGGGCCTTCGTGATGTTCTGTGAGTGTGTGTGTGTTCACCTAAAGCTCATCATTCTTAAAACCAAACTATATCCTGGACATAATTATGTTATAACTACTCCCAATATCGCAAAATTAACCTCTGAGTCGGACATATGTGATCAGTCCATGTCCCACTTTCCCTGGCTAAATATAGGTGATCAGTCTATATTCACCCGAGGTTTAATGAATTTTGATATACCCGACTTAGTTATACTAGCACCATGTCATCTATATTCCAAATCATTCCCAAGGCTACTACTAGTGTGCAAGCTCTAAGCTGGCTAATGAGATTATGCAATGGAATTGCTTAACTCTTGTGAAAGGCATAATGCGTGCGTAAGCATGAGGACATACTTACTGGGCGTGCTTAAGCATGAGGACATGCTTTCGGTGTGTGTATAAGCGTGAGGGCATGCTTATAGTGTGTGCATAAGCATGAGGACATGCTTATGGTGAAATAATAAATATGAAAACTTAATCGTCTACTAACAGGGCACACATTCAACAAGTGTCCCATCAAACCGTTCATCAAATAAGCCATAAACATCTCATCAATTTTCTCATCAATCAGTTCGTCTAATGTGTTCTCGATCATCTATATCCTTAAACTAGTCATACGCGTGGCTTCAGCTTGGCAGGCAGACACGTGGCGGTCATAGGGTTAAGTTTTCAAAAAAGTGGTTATAGTATAGGTTTTGAAAATACCCAGTTCTCTAAAACCTTGGCTCTGATACCAATCTGTAACACCCCAAATATACGGTCTAGCGGAAGCATACGAACCTTTGGGTGCTACTATCATGGTATCAGTACATAAGGTACAAAGAATGGTTTTTATCCTATTCAATTAGATTAACATTCATTATTTGAAAATATAAAGTTTACATTAATGAAAGTAGTGCGGAAATAGGACCAAAAGATAATTAAAGCGGTCCCGATTATTCATCAAAGTCGCCTATGACCATGTCTCTTGCCAAGCGTCTTCCAATAGTGAGCTATCGCCTTAACCTGAGAACACATGCTAAAACGGATCAGCTTACGCTAGTGAGTTCATAGAGTTTAGTTACAAAAGTAATAGCGGACCTGATAGAGTTTAATTGTTCTGGGCGACTAAGGCAGATATATAATACACATTCCAATCAACAATCAATCCAATCAATAATCAATCCAAACAATAATCAACAACACAATCGAGATCTCAGCAGGGCCCCAAGCCACTCTAGCCAGCGTAGTTGTAGCAAGGCCTAGAACACAAGCTACCCTGGTCTAGGTCGGTCTTTTCTTAGCTAGGCATCGCGTTATAGCATAGGAATGCTATCCTAGTCTAAGTAAACAAATGTCGCATGTCTGACCTTTCCTGGTCAACACATTAGCAATTCAAAAGAGTAGTGGCAGGTCCAAGAAATAGTTTGCATTCACATAAACTCATAAGATATCAATCCAAAAATCAAAAATTCCAAACAACAGTCATTCTCAAATAATGTTCACATATCTAGTTATGGTTCGTTAAAAGCAGCATGTATTCTCCCCCAAAATAGTTATGAAAACCTTTGAAAAGAAGGGCTATGAAACTCACCTTAGCCACAGTAATGCACTATTCACTATTGACATGACTGGCATCTAAAGCTAATCTCCACGGCATCCAGAAGAAGGTACGACGAGTACGATAAGATAGAAACGACGCAACCTAATGCGTATACGATTATCTCAAAATACAGCTCATACGATAAAGAAGTCGATAGAAAGTAATGTGTCTTAGTTTTCGTGGATTATTCGTGTCGTTACTTTCAAAAGTAAATTATCGTTCCCAAAAGTTCATAATTAATATCTCAAAAGTTTAGTTTTAACGTTTCGTGTGGTGGTCAGGAATCATGACTCGATATACAACTCACGCCAAAAGTATAATATGCATCCAAACGTAACTCACACCAAACATAACTCACACCAAGACCTAATATATATTCCGATACATTATGAGGAAGTAGTCAAGAAGTATTGACTAAGACTCGTATTGAGAAGACAATAACCAGAAAGGTGCCAAGACAATAAAGATACATAATTAATTCAACAAATAAGTCAATTTGTAGTTTCGATATTTACCCTTAATCCCAAATAGCTTGTATAAACATGTTGTATAATCAACGATAAGTTTGAATTTGCAATTCAACGATAAAGGTTTTACCACTTAGAAGAACACTTGTTTAGAATTCTCGGGTTTTATAACGATAAAAGAGATTTGAAATTTAGAAGTATAAGTTAGAATGTTTTTATAAATTTTGGCATGACGCGTCCATTTACAAAACATTCCCAAGTCATTGTGACTTTAATAGATTACTTCTTAAAACAATATTTCTCGAAAATTGATAATTTAACTTCTCGTTATTAGTTTAATAATCGACAACTGAATATTTAAGTCCGTTACGAATCAAATATATTAAATTCGTTTTGAGTCTAATATATTGTATCCGTCTCCGGTCCTAAATGTCCAATTTGTTCAATTCGTCCAATAATAACGATCCATTAAATCTATGTGTCCAAATATATATATATATAATGTCTCGTATATCAAAGTCCGTTAAGTAATCCGCAAGGTTCAATATCAATGATAAATCCCAAGATAAAAATTACACGTTATCCTAAACATACCAATACCCCGATTGTCAAAACAATTACAACTCGTTAATCTGATGCTCATATCCGATAACTATTAACATTTTATAAAAATGGGACATACTCATGTTGCTTTATAAACAAACACACCCTTATTACCATTTGTAGTGGGCTTAGGCCCGTTATTAAAATCCAACCATACCTTATGTTTACTTGTGGGCTTTGGACCCGTGTGATTTTCAAAACAAACGCACCTTAACATACTCGAACACAGGTTTTCAATCTAAATCAACACTCCTATCAAATTTCCCTTTTTTTTTTCTTTTTCTCACTTCGACACAACAGCAAGGAAATCATGCTACCCTTTTACTCGAAGACATTAACTAAGTTAATAATCTCTCAAACCAAATTAGTGATAACAGGTAGCTACGCAAACCCAAACACCAAACTGTGAGCCAATCGAGTAGGTAACCAACCCAAGACTAATCCGTGACACTTACGGGTCACAACTCGAATTTCTAATCAGGTTATACCCATTCAAATCAAAATAGTAACATCAAAAATTAGCAAAACAATTTATAACCAACATCTGGAACCAAAATGAGTCCTGGGTCACACGACACAACCCAAACCATACGGGTTTTGACCCGTCCTAAGAACAATATCAACGCCACCATTACCCCAACTGGTCAACCACTGAGTTGACTCGTAACCAGCAGATTCGAACGAGTAAAAATACAATACACGAAGCCATGCTATTCGCTTACAACACGAACTGTTTTAATAAAATGTTTTTATTTGTTTTAACCACAAATTATAACACGAATATGTATATAAAAACGACACAAAACAGAAAAATAAATATATGTACGACAAAAGAGGGAGGGTCGTGTTTTACCGAGAGAAATGAGAGGAAAACAATAGTTGTGATGGCATCTTTTTACGAGTACAACTCGTAACAACCAAGCACGACCCTAAATCGATCATTATCTTTTTGAAACCCTAAAATCCGAAACTTAATTGTTAGGTCACTAGATTTACAACACAAGCTTAGTAGAAGATGTAAAAATCACTAATCTTGGGGTAGAGTTTCGGGAAGTGATTGCAAAAATCGTGGAGCTTCTAGGAGCTGTGAATGTGTCGGACATCTTCCCGGTGCTGTCCAGATTTGATTTACAAGGTGTTGAACTAGAGATGATGCGGCAACGGAAGATTGTAGATGCAATTTTCGAGAGGATTATCAAAGAGAGGATAGCCGTTAAACCGGAAGAAGTTGTTGAAAAAATAGAAAGAAAGGATTTCTTGCAGATTCTACTCAGCTTAAGCACAAAAGCTTATACTTCACTCAACATTACTCAAATCAAAGCTCTTCTGGTGGTATGTTCATCCTCTTTATTATTAGTAACCTCATATTTAGAGACTTTTACTAAATATTTAGAAAGCGTTGGGTTATTGATTATCCAATAAAATGCCTATGCATATATTCAAGCTGAATTCGAGTCCTCTCGGGCCTAGCTAGCTGGAGCATGAATCTTGCTTGTTGATGTGTCATCTCCAATCTATGTTTGTTGAGCAGAGCTCGAACCCTATCGAGCTAACCACGACTAATTAGGACCCCGAGCTCCAAAGACAGGACTAAATAGTCAAGGTTGTAACTTAAATATGGTGTCACGTGATCCACTTTCATACATTTTTTTTTCACCATGGTTTCAAACTTTTTGGCCGACTAATCCACGAGGCTTGAACTCACCGCGCCACAAAGAGTCAAACAGGGTAAAGCTCTCTCTTTTCAAGAGGTTGACGTGATCACTTTATGCTTGTTTACACCTAGCCATAATTGAACTTGACACCTTTCACACTTTTAGTGATGATAGTCACAAGTCTTTTACCACTAGATCACCCCTTGAGTCATCATCAAACGTAATGTATAGGTAAGTAATATTTACTACTCACATTTTTAGCAAACCCAACCATGTTTCTAGTATATTTGTTTGCTGGAAAAAGGCCAGTCTGCCTAGTCAATATTATTCTATATGAATTCGATATATCAAACATCCTATTTTGTTCATACAGGACATTTTTATTGGAACAACAGACCCAACATCAACAATGGTAGAGTGGACGATGGCCGAGCTTTTGAAAAATCCTAGTATGATGCAAAAGGTGAAAGACGAATTGAAAGAAGTTGTAGGCCTAAACAACATTGTTCAAGAATTTCATCTTTCAAATCTGAAATACTTGGACGCAGTTGTTAAGGAAACATTTCGACTGCACCCTCCAGTTCCTTTGCTGGTAGTCCGATGTCCAAATGAACCTTGCAATGTAGCTGGATACACAGTCCCAAAAGGTGCTAATGTTTATGTGAATGTTTGGGCTATACACAGGGATCCTCAATATTGGGACAATCCGTTAGAATTCAATCCAAATAGGTTTCTGAGTGTTGATGATGGAACAACAAAGTTTGATTATAGTGGATACAATCCCAACTTTATTCCTTTTGGGTCAGGTAGAAGAATGTGTCCTGGAGTTCCCTTGGGTGAGAAAATGTTGGTGTATTTTTTGGCTTCGATGTTGCACTCGTTTGATTGGACTTTACCAAATGGCGAGCATGAACTCTCCGATAAATTTGGCATCGTCCTAAAGAAAAATAGGCCACTTATGGCCATCGCATCACAGAGGTTACCAGACAAAACCCTCTACATGTAATGGAAACTATTAATGCCTTCATTGCGCACTATATATGTTATAATTTCTCGATATTCCACCGAAAAAAAAATGTAACATTTCCCTATAAGAATTTCTAAATATGTACAATGATGATATAGTAATTATATTTTGTATGATTTTTGTTCATTAACTTGAGATCCATTTCATTTCAACCTTGTTTATATAGTGATAAGAACATACGTCATTGATTAGTTATGTATAAAGTGCAAATCAACTAATACATGTTTAATAAACATACAAGAGAGTCGAGAGCTCACAACCCCTTAAAACTTTTGTCACTGATTAGAATCTACCATAATCGCACCAAGTTTTTTAATACACAATGTGCATTTTGTTGGGATATGTACACGTACGAATGTCTAGACTATACAAGAGCCTACGGGAACACACACGTTAGATACTTAAAACAATTATACAAGTGAAAAGCTATAACTAAGGTTTAATTAATAGTTACTTAAACTAACGGTCGTTAAATGTTCATACGAGGACCCAAGTGTAAAGAGAGAAAGTTAATTCTGGATCTCTTTTTTTTTTTCCTTATGGCCAATCGGTGGGGAGTTCATGTTGGATTAGGATTGCTTGGGTTGCAAGCAGTGGCGGAGCTTGAACGTCTTGATTGGGGGGGCCAAAACATTTCCAAAATTGATTGTAACATTCTTATACAAATGACTATTGTATAGTCATATAGAAAACAAAAGGTAAAACTAGTAAACTACCACAACTTATTACATGAAGTACCAACAATTTTCTTAAACTCTTTGAAAACTGCATTCATTTCTACTCATTATAGTATTATACTATAAACGAAACTAATTTGTACTAGAGGAACGAATAGCAAACTAAATACAAAGAAAATTTGTGAACAAATTACATAAGTTTCTTTTTGATGTGTTTGACTATTCCTCATCAGCCTACTCTTGATACTTGTTACCAAATATAAGGAGGCCAAAATGTAATAAAGTATACTATTAGATTTTAATGTCCATACAAATTACTAGTTGTGAGCTACAATATAGGGGGGGCCAGCACCCCTTCTAGCCCTCTATATCCTCCGCCAATGGTTGCAAGCCAAGTAATCACGTGTATATAATGTGACCGTTGTTTCATCAATTTACACACATCATCATAATCCTAAACCTAAAAACTTGTTGTCTTCTTCTCCTTGGTTCTCCTAGTCGACCGAACACCAAAACCCACAAAAGGGTTTCAGTTTGGCTTTCTCTTGGTCAATAGAACATAAAAGCAACAAAAGGTTTCCGTTTGGTTTTGTTCTAGTTGATTGCACAACACAAACAATAAAGGGTTTCAAGATTTGTTTGGTTCAAGAATCAAGAGTTCGTTAGTTTTTCACTACTAGTACTAGCATACTCAATTGTTTTCTAAGAACGTATTGTGTGTGGATACGTAGAGAAGATCATACTTTTATCTTTAGTGGTTTTCGTGTGTTAGATTTATTCACACGCGAATATCAAGAACTTTGTTCATTTGCTTTTATTATTGCTAAAAGGTACGCGTTCTTGAACTTATTTTAATTAAATAATACTATGCTTGATCTTAATTCTTCCGTTGCGTACTCGTGTAATTATGTGTTTAAATATTAAGGGTAAATATGTTTTAAAATTTCAACAGTGGCATCACGAGCCTAAGTATAGTGTTTGTAATTATATAATAATAAAACTGGACATAATTTAGGGTTATTAGTATATCTTTAATTTTATTAAGCCCTTTGAGCGAATTTTTAATGAAAAAAGACTCGTTCTTGAAAGTTTAAATAATTAGTAGATACAAGTATATAACCTTGTTGTATGCAATTTTACGTGATGATTTGTCATTATTTATTGTTAATTGGATATCTATGGTGAGAACTTGCATGTTTTTTCATAGAAGATGGATCTTGATATATGATATGTTCTTGGTTAATTGTTAAGTGAATTAACATGAAAATTAAGTTGACTTAATTTAAAAATTATTATTTGCGGTATGTTTGACACCCGGTTTTTATTAATTCGTAATTAATTCTTAGGTTGGGGTTTTTTAATCAACTTTTATGTCTTCATATATATTTTTATAAGGCTTACGCTATCGATTTATTCGGTGTATGTGGTCCACTTGGTACTTTGCTCGAAAACCGAGTGGGAGCCTTGTTTATGTATAATCTTATTGTTATCGGCTTATGATTTGTATGATATTAATAGTTAATGGTAATGGATAATTGTTATATGTGTTTTTAGTTGTTTATTATTTTCTTTTTATTAAGTGTTGACTCGTATTAAAGCAAAGGGTTTTTTGAAAAATAAAATAAACAGGACTAAAAATTATGAAATTTGATTTATTATAAGCAATTGTTTTGCGAAATCTTATATGACAAAGGGTTAGGTTTAAACTGTAATTTGCTCATGCGATGAGACTTGCAAGATAACTAGTTTAAATGTGTTTTCTATATTAAAATATCACTTACTTTTATTAATGACCAATATTTGATCTAAAACTAAGTTTTGTGTATTTATAACGCATTGGGTTCGAGGTATCTCGTGACAGGGCTAATTAAGGTCTTGCCCTACCCTGTTCAGAAACCATACTCTACAATTTTCTCCTGGGATGAACAAACAAGTATTTTAGTTATAATCAAAACACGGGGGTTTGAATGACTTGTAATCTTTTCCCGTCCCACTACATGTTTCAAGGAATTATTGGAAGACCTTGGGTCTTCTAACTCATGCAGAGTACAATATAGGATTTAGTCATTCTTTAATCTTTTCCCGCAATAAAAGTACATTACACTTCCGTAGTCTACAATGTCACGTTTTTCACTCCCTTACGATCCAAAAGCCTAACGCTCATTAGAAAACATCGTTAGCTGTAAGGGTTTTTTCGTCTTTTCTCCATTTCATGTCCAAACACCCTAACATTCAACACACACCCAGTTTCACATATTAAACCAAACACACGTTCTTCAACCTCTCCACCACCGTCGCCACTATTCTTCTTCAACCTTTCCACCAGAAATCAATCAATATATTTATTTTCTATGACAATGTTTCTAATAAATGTGTTTTGCATGTGTTAGGATCTAGTCCTACGACTTAATCTATCTAGGAAGCTAGAAAACATCGAGGATATGTGAATACGGTTAGCTTTATTGGGGATGGAGATGTTCTCATGTCGGGCTCCGATGATAAGAAAGTTATATTTTGAGATTGGGAAAATAGAAATCTTAAACTTTCATTTCATTCGGGCCATGATGGCAATATTTTTCAAGAAAAGATTTCGCTCGGCACTATAATAGAAGCATTGTTACTTGTAATGATGATGGTCTGGTAGGTTTTTCTTGATGATAAAATGAATTATAAGTTAGATATATTTTGTTTATATTTAAATCAACATAGTGACGTTGTAAAAGGTCTTCTTGGTGGCAACAAGCATGATTATTTAGAATATATTAGTTGCAACATTTTTGCAGCCAAATCGATTCAATTAATGACCAAATATCACTACCTATTCCAATTTGAATATGTCATTTATATTTCTATTGTGAAGTTTAACAAACATATATTAGGTATCTATATTTGTGATATTATCAAATAAACTAATCAATGGATTGTTTTCTGATAAGTGCATAATATACATATTATTTTTACTTATTCCCTCATAGTTTATAATTGATATGGCCTTAAGTGATGGTTTATAGTTGCATTTTATGTTAACTGGTAGAATCAGAGAATGGTGCACAGAGGCGGATCCATGTATGATTAACCGGTTCCCGGGAATCACCTTGGAAGATGAAAACTTTTAAAAGCGATATAGAAATTTTTTTAACAACCACCTTGAAAATTATTTGGGAACTACCTTAGAATCTTTTTTGAAAAATAATTCACTTTTAGTAAGAACTATTTTTAGCCCAAATCTCAAATAGCCCAAAAAAATTAGACCATTCAATAATTAATAATTAACTTTAAAAGAGGACATAAAAAATCTATTAATCGGCAGTTCAGATCGTGGAGGAAATTAAGGAAACGAACTTGGATAGTCGAATCACTTCATCCAACAATCCATATCTAAGCTATTTATCTTTTAGTTAACTTATTCACTCTAATTTTTATGAATAGTTAAAAGGTAAAGAATGTTATGTAACGTACCACTTTATTAGTATAATTGTTAATAGATTATTTATAATTTAGGGATTGTTTTTTAGGACTTTGATTCATAGGTTAGGGATAGAGGCTACCCAAGTTTTCAAATTTTAACATATAGGCCACCCATTTATTGAAATTAATTTATAGGCCGCTCAACTATATGTTTGTTTTCATTTACATCAATTCCGGGCAAATGTTTGCCCGAAAATTATAAAATATAAATAATGAACCAACCTCTATGTAACACCCCAAAAATACGGTCCAGCGAAAGCATACGAACCTTTGGGTGCTACTATCATGGTATCACAACATAAGGTACAAAGAATGGTTTTTATCCCATTCAATTAGATTAAAATTCATTATTTGAAAACATAAAGTTTACATTAATGAAAGTAGTGCAGAAATAGGCTCAAAAGATAATTAAAGCGCCCCTGATTATTCATCAGAGTCGCCTATGACCATGCCCCTTGCCAAGCGTCTTCCAATAGTGAGCTATCGCCTTTAACCTGAGAACACATGCAAAATGGGTCACTACTGGTGAGTTCAAAGGGTTTAGTTACAAAAGTAATAGCGGACCTTATAGAGTTTAATTGTTATGGGCGACTACGGCAGATATATAATACACATTTCAATCAACAATCAATCCAATCAATAATCAATCCAATCAATAATCAACAACACAATCGAGATCTCAGTGAGCCCCAAGGCGACTCTAGCAGCCGATGTAGCAAGGCCTACAACACAAGATACCCTGGTATAGGTCGGTTATTTCTTAGCTAGGCATCGCGTTATAGCATAGGAATGCTACCCTAGTATAAGTCAACAAATGTCGCATGTCTAACCTTTCCTGGTCAACACATTAGCAATTCAAAAGAGTAGTGGCAGGTCCAAGAAATAGTTTGCATTCACATAAACTCATAAGATATCAATCCAAAAATCAAATATTCCAAACAACAGTCATTCTCAAATAATGTTCACATATCCAGTTATGGTTCGTTAAAGCAGCATGTATTCTACCCCAAAATAGTTATGAAAACCTTTGAAAAGACGGGCTATGAAACTCACCTTAGCCACAGTAATGCACTATTCACTATTGACAAGACTGGCATCTAAAGCTAATCTCTACGGCATCCAGAAGAAGGTACAACGAGTACGGTAGGATAGAAACGACGCAACTTAATGCGTATACGATTATCTCAAAATACAGCTCATACAATAAAGAAGTCGATAGAAAGTAATGTGTCGTAGTTTTCGTGGATTATCCGTGTCGTTATGTTCAAAAGTCCATTATCGTTCCCAAAGGTTCAAAAGTCCAATTTGTTTAAGTCGTCCAATAATAACGATCCATTAAATCTATGTGTCCAAATATATATATATAACGTCTCGTATATCAAAGTCCGTTAAGAAATCCGCAAGGTTCAATATCAATGATAAATCCCAAGATAAAAATTACGCGTTGTCCTGAACGTACCAATACCCCGATTGTCAAAACAATTACAACTCGTTAATCCGATGCTCATATCCGATAACTATTAACATTTTATAAAAATGGGACATACTCATGTTGCTCTATAACCAAACACACCCTTATTACCATTTGTAGTGGGCTTAGGCCCGTTATTAAAATGCAACCATACCTTATGTTTACTTTTGGGCTTTGAACCCGTGTGATTTTCAAAACAAACGCACCTTAACATACTCAAACACAGGTTTTCAATCTAAATCAACACGCCTATCAAATTTCCCTTTTCTTTTTCTTTTTCTCACTTCGACACAACAACAAGGAAATCATGCTACCATTTTACTCGAAGACATTAACTAAGTTAATAATCTCTAAAACCAAATTAGTGATAACAGTTAGCTACGCGAACCCGAACACCAAACTGTGTGCCAATCGAGTAGGTAACCAACCCAAGACAAATCTGTGACACTTACGGGTCACAACTCGATTTTCTAATCAGGTTATACCCATTCAAATCAAAATAGTAACATCAAAAATTAGCTAAACAATTTATAACCAACATCTGGAACCAAAATGAGTCCTGGGTCACACGACTCAACCTAAACCATACGGGTTTTGACCCGTCCTAAGAACAATATCAACGCCACCATTACCCCAACCAGTCAACCACTGAGTTGACTCGTACCAAGCAAACTCGAACGAGTCAGAAAACAATACACGAAGCCATGCTATTCGCTTACCACACGAACTGTTTTAATAAATGTTTTTATTTGTTTCAACCACCAATTATAACACGAATTTGTATATAAAAACGTCACAAAACAGAAAATAAATATATGTACGACAATAGAGGGAGGGTCGTGTTTTACCGAGAGAAATGAAAGGAAAACAATAGTTATGATGGCATCTTTTTACGAGTACAACTCGTAACAACCAAGCACGACCCTAAATCGATCATTATCTTTTTGAAACCCTAAAATCCGAAACTTAATATTGAGATCTAGGGCGCGTTATGTTGTTCGAGGGTGCATATGAAGCATAAATGGGGTCACAATACCCCGATCTATTGATTAGAAGAGGTGGTGTAACATTTGGTGGTCGTAGGAAGTTTGGCCGGAAAAGTGACGGTAGGAACCCTAGGAGAGGGTGGCTGGATTTTAGAGAGAGAAGGAGTATTAGTGTTTGTGTGTGTTTTGAAGAGAGAGAAAGACAATGTACAAATGAGGAGTGTGTGTGTAGGTTGGGGTATTTATACCCATTGAGGGACTAGTTTTGTAATTATGATAAAAATAGGGGCGACAATGTAATTTACTGCAGGGACCATTATTGTAAATTTTTAAAGCTTTCGTTATATCAGGTTCGGGACTCTTTTGGACTAGAAAACGAGGGATTCGTGACTCGGGAGTCACGCCATTGTACTAAGAATATTATTTCTAATAAAAACGACTATAAATTCGAGTCGTATCTCAACTTAGATGGAACGGTTGCTCTAATTGTTGTTTCTCTAATTACGATGCGTCGAGGAAATTTTGAGTTGTCACAGGCTCGCCTCCTTAAAAGGAATCGCGTCCTCGCGATTCAATTCAAGTTACGCATTAATGTCTAAGAGAGGTGAGTTCATACGCATGAGGGTTTAGCTTCATGTTCCCTACGTGAACTTAGGATCTTCTTGCAAGTTTCGACAAACCCGATGTTAAGGATGCGACTTTACTAGAGTCGTCCGACTTAATGGTCTACGATTTTGATAGGTCAACAAAGTTTAAACGTTCAAAGTTTTGGATTTCCCAGAGGGATAACAATTGCCTCATCCGCGAGTCATATCTTCCTATTACGCACGAAATGTCGAGAGCACTACTGAGTCTTGACGATAGGTCAAGGGTCTGAGCTACTGGCCTAACTCCAGCAAGGATTTTGAAAAGATTGATATAGTGAACATTAAGCTTCCACGTTTACTAAACGCTTCACACATCCTTATGGTGAATCTTAAGCTTAACCTAGATCATATCTGGTAAGTCAAGAGGTTTACGTTGTCTGTGTCTCCTAACGATTCACGAGTGGATTGCCTATCCATCTCAACTTAGAACGGTCTCCTTGACAGCTTCTCAATTAGGTTCGGGGTTGGTAGGTTGGGTATTTCCATTTCTACCCAACAATCGGGATCGGCACTTATGACCACAGGGGGTCTCTTACGGTGCCTTCAAAGTACTAAAGCGATAGGTATGGTTATAGGAGGAATCGGCCAACGGGAGGTGTCTATCCCAACCATTGACAGACTCGAGAGATGTCTATAAGAGAATTTGGTCAATGGAAGGTGTCTTAACTTAATGAATCTCAGATAGAGAAAAAAGACCAAGGGGGCTTCCCCCTCCGATTGGAGTTCTATTTATGGAAAGAAAGTAAGGAGCTAGAGCTCAGAAGTGAGGACGAGCTCATAGGAGCAAAGCCACTCTAACAGAAGGAGAGAAATGAGTACTCTCTCACCTCCTTAAAAGAAGATAGTGGGATTCTCTAGTACTGCTATAACTATATGAGGAGAGACGAGCAAGGTCGTCCATACTTTCCATCTTGCTGAATAACGGGAGTTGAGCCGGTTTGGTAGGACTACCAACAAATACTCAGGTAGAGGTGGGGATCTACTTCCAAGGTTTGGTCTACGACGTAGCTTATCGATCGGTTAAGAGGACCGAAAGGATAGCATGTGTTTCTCGAAGGAATAGAGAACGATTAGGTGGGTTGTCCCAAGGAACGCGGTTCGAGTTACTCTTTAGGATTTCAAGATTTTTGTTGAGCACGGAATCTCTACTGGACGAGAAGTCTAGGAAGTTCAGGGTATGTCTCTGTTATAAAGTGTTGATTGCTACCAAAGAATCGGTCGGTTAACACACGATATCTAGGTTAGAGGCGGAAAGTACTACCGAAGAAGAGTATTATTGATTACTAACGTCAATCATCGGTTGATTCATTGGTGCGCTTAATACTTAATGCGTAAGGTTCAATATTCAACTCCAGAATCATAATTTCCAAAAGAGGTTCGACTACCGATAGTTATCAATTCAACTTCTAAATACGGGTGAACGTTAACGGCTCTAAGTGGGTTTACTAAAGAATTTCGCATCGATGGAGTGTAAGGTACAACATCGATAAGACAGTGTAGGTAGTACCACAATCGGTGGTATGACATAGCAGACTATTGTTGATAAAACAACGTCGTGAGTTCAATGTTGTTAAAGCAACATCGATAGAACAATATCTTCAGGATAACCTCGGTGAACAACTTCACTAAAACAGGTTGCTAGAACGTTATCGATAGGGGTACCTAACTAGAGGATAATGTACAACACCAACAGTACGTAAGGTATAACCTTAACTGTGAGTTGTTGACGAAGCAATGTCGAGAAGACATTATCGGTTTATAAAGATGAACAACCTTAACTGTTACGTCAAATTAATCAACATCGAGTAAATGGTAAGGTCTCAGAAGTCCAACCAATAGTCGATTCGAGACGAGGCTCGAGGTAGAAGTGTCGGTAACAGGATTACAACTCGGAACGAGGTCTAAAATTACAAAATCTAACAATCCCAAAAACCAAAATCAAAACCGAATCCAAAATAGTCTAGACAAAATCCAAAGGTAGCCCAAGATGATTCCAAACCCTCTAGTGAGATCGATGACGCTTATGACGATAAGCAACTCGGATGTAAACGGTGCCAATCGGGTCTTACCCGACTTAAGGCGAACTACGCTTGACGGCGTCAAACAGGAATTCCGCATAAGCAGAGACGTATAGCGATGTCAAAAGTGTTACGGTTCGAGAGGTGTTGCGATGCCAGTGTGTTGTGTGTGAGTACGGGCCTTCGTGATGTTCGGTGAGTGTGTGTGTGTTCACCTAAAGCTCATCATTCTTAAAACCAAACTATATCCTGGACATAATTATGTTATAACTACTCCCAATATCGCAAAATTAACCTCTGAGTCGGACATATGTGATCAGTCCATGTCCCACTTTCCCTGGCTAAATATAGGTGATCAGTCTATATTCACCCGAGGTTTAATGAATTTTGATATACCCGACTTAGTTATACTAGCACCATGTCATCTATATTCCAAATCATTCCCAAGGCTACTACTAGTGTGCAAGCTCTAAGGCGCTAATGAGATTATGCAATGGAATTGCTTAACTCTTGTGAAAGGCATAATGCGTGCGTAAGCATGAGGACATACTTACTGGGCGTGCTTAAGCATGAGGACATGCTTTCGGTGTGTGTATAAGCGTGAGGGCATGCTTATAGTGTGTGCATAAGCATGAGGACATGCTTATGGTGAAATAATAAAATATGAAAACTTAATCGTCTACTAACAGGGCACACATTCAACAAGTGTCCCATCAAACCGTTCATCAAATAAGCCATAAACATCTCATCAATTTTCTCATCAATCAGTTCGTCTAATGTGTTCTCGATCATCTATATCCTTAAACTAGTCATACGCGTGGCTTCAGCTTGGCAGGCAGGCACGTGGCGGTCATAGGGTTAAGTTTTTGAAAAAGTGGTTATAGTCTAGGTTTTGAAAATACCCAGTTCTCTATAACCTTGGCTCTGATACCAATCTGTAACACCCCAAAAATACGGTCCAGCGGAAGCATACGAACCTTTGGGTGCTACTATCAAGGTATCACTACATAAGGTACAAAGAATGGTTTTTATCCTATTCAATTAGATTAAAATTCATTATTTGAAAATATAAAGTTTACATTAATGAAAGTAGTGCGGAAATAGGACCAAAAGATAATTAAAGCGGTCCCGATTATTCATCAGAGTAAGCCTATGACCATGCCTCTTGCCAAGCGTCTTCCAATAGTGAGCTATCGCCTTAAACCTAAGAACACATGCTAAAACGGATCAGCTTACGCTAGTGAGTTCATAGAGTTTAGTTACAAAAGTAATAGCGGACCTGATAGAGTTTAATTGTTCGCGACTAAAGCGGATATATAATACACATTCCAATCAACAATCAATCCAATCAATAATCAATCCAAACAATAATCAACAACACAATCGAGATCTCGGCAGGCCCCAAGCCACTCTAGCAGTAGTCGTAGCAAGGCCTAGAACACAAGCTACCCTGGTCTAGGTCGGTCTTTTCTTAGCTAGGCATCGCGTTATAGCATAGGAATGCTATCCTAGTCTAAGTAAACAAATTTAGCATGTCGACCTTTCTTGGTCAACACATTAGCAATTCAAAGAGTAGTGGCGAGTCCAAGAAATAGTTTGCATTCACATAAACTCATAAGATATCAATCCACAAATCAAATATTCCAAACAAATCATTCTCAAATAATGTTCACATATCCAGTTATGGTTCGTTAAAAGCAGCATGTATTCTTCCCCAAAATAGTTATGAAAACCTTTGAAAAGAGGGGCTATGAAACTAACCTTAGCCACAGTAATGCACTATTCACTATTGACATGACTGGTATCTAAAGCTAATCTCCACGGCATCCAGAACAAGGTACGACGAGTACGATAAGATAGAAACGACGCAACCTAATGCGTATACGATTATCTCAAAATACAGCTCTTACGATAAAGAAGTCGATAGAAAGTAATGTGTCTTAGTTTTCGTGGATTATTCGTGTCGTTACTTTCAAAAGTAAATTATCGTTCCCAAAAGTTCATAATTAATATCTCAAAAGTTTAGTTTTAACGTTTAGTGTGGTGGTCGAATCATGACTCGATATACAACTCACGCCAAAAGTATAATATGCATCCAAACGTAACTCACACCAAACATAACTCACACCAAGACCTAATATATATTCCGATACATTATGAGGAAGTAGTCAAGAAGTATTGACTAAGACTCGCATTGAGAAGACAATAACCAGAAAGGTGCCAAGACAATAAAGACACATAATTAATTCAACAAATAAGTCAATTTGTGGTTTCGATATTTACCCTTAATCCCAAATAGCTTGTATAAACATGTTGTATAATCAACGATAAGTTTGAATTTGCAATTCAACGATAAAGGTTTTACCACTTAGAAGAACACTTGTTTAGAATTCTCGGGTTTTATAACGATAAAAGAGATTTGAAATTTAGAAGTATAAGTTAGAATGTTTTTATAAATTTTGGCATGACGCGTCCATTTACAAAACATTCCCAAGTCATTGTGACTTTAATAGATAACTTCTTAAAACAATATTTCTCGAAAATTGATAATTTAACTTCTCGTTATTAAATTCGTTTTGAGTCTAATATATTGTATCCGTCTCCAGTCCTAAATGTCCAATTTTTTCAATTCGTCCAATAATAACGATCCATTAAATCTATGTGTCCAAATATATATATATATAATGTCTCGTATATCAAAGTCCGTTAAGAAATCCGCAAGGTTCAATATCAATGATAAATCCCAAGATAAAAATTACACGTTATCCTAAACATACCAATACCCCGATTGTCAAAACAATTACAACTCGTTAATCCGATGCTCATATCCGATAACTATTAACATTTTATAAAAATGGGACATACTCATGTTGCTTTATAAACAAACACACCCTTATTACCATTTGTAGTGGGCTTAGGCCCGTTATTAAAATCCAACCATACCTTATGTTTACTTGTGGGCTTTGGACCCGTGTGATTTTCAAAACAAACGCACCTTAACATACTCAAACACAGGTTTTCAATCTAAATCAACACTCCTATCAAATTTCCCCTTTCTTTTTCTTTTCTCACTTGACACAACAAAGAAGGAAATCATGCTACCCTTTTACTCGAAGACATTAACTAAGTTAATAATCTCTAAAACCAAATTAGTGATAACAGGTAGCTACGCAAACCCAAACACCAAACGGTGAGCCAATCGAGTAGGTAACCAACCCAAGACTAATCTGTGACACTTACGGGTCACAAATCGAATATCTAATCAGGTTATACCCATTCAAATCAAAATAGTAACATCAAAAATTAGCTAAACAATTTATAACCAACATCTGGAACCAAAATGAGTCCTGGGTCACACGACTCAACCCAAACCATACGAGTTTTGACCCGTCCTAAGAACAATATCAACGCCACCATTACCCCAACCGGTCAACCACTGAGTTGACTCGTAACCAGCAGACTCGAACGAGTCAAAATACAATACACGAAGCCATGCTATTCGCTTACCACACGAACTGTTTTAATAAAATGTTTTTATTTGTTTTAACCACAAATTATAACACGAATATGTATATAAAAACGACACAAAACAGAAAAATAAATATATGTACGACAAAAGAGGGAGGGTCGTGTTTTACCGAGAGAAAGGAGAGGAAAACAATAGTTGTGATGGCATCTTTTTACGAGTACAACTCGTAACAACCAAGCACGACCCTAAATCGATCATTATCTTTTTGAAACCTTAAAATCCGAAACTTAATATTGAGATCTAGGGTGCGTTATGTTGTTTGAGGGTGCATATGAAGCATAAATGGGGTCACAAGACCCCGATCTATTGATTAGAAGAGGTGGTGTAACATTTGGTGGTCGCCGGAATTTTGGCCGAAAAAAGTGACGGCACCGGAACCCTTGGAGAGGGTGGCTGGATTTTAGAGAGAGAAGGAGAGTATTAGTTTGCGTATGTTTTGAATAAAGAGAAAGAATATGTACAAATGAGGAGTGTGTGTGTAGGTTGGGGTATTTATACCCATGGAGGGACTAGTTTTGTAATTATGATAAAAATAGGGGCGGCAATGTAATTTACTGCAGGGACCATTATTGTAACTTTGTAAAGCTTTCGTTATATCAGGTTCGGGACTCGTTTGGACTAGAAAATGAGGGATTCGTGACTCGGGAGTCATGCCATTGTTCTAAGAATAATAAAAACGACTATAAATTCGAGTCGTATCTCAACTTAGATGGAACGGTTGCTCTAATTGTTGTTTCTCTAATTACGACGCGTCGAGGAAATTTTAAGTTGTCACAGGCTCACCTCCTTAAAAGGAATCGCGTCCTCGCGATTCAATTCAAGTTACGCGTTAATGTCTAAGAGAGGTGAGTTCATATGCACGAGGGTTTAGCTTCACGTTCCCTACGTGAACTTAGGATCTTACTGCAAGTTTCGACAAACTTCGATGTTAAGGATGCGACTTTACTAGAGTCGTTCGACTTAATGGTATACGATTTCGATAGGTCAATAAAGTTTAAACGTTCATAGTTTTGGATTTCCCATAGGGATAACAATTGCCTCATCCGCGAGTCATATCTTCCTATTACGCACGAAGTGTCGAGAGCACTACTGAGTCTTGACGATAGGTCAAGGCTCTGAGCTACTAGTCAAACTCCAGCAAGGATTTTGAAAAGATTGATATAGTGAACATTAAGCTTCCACGTTTACTAAACGCTTCACACATCCTTATGGTGAATCTTAAGCTTAACCTAGATCATATCCGGTAAGTCAAGAGGTTTATGTTGTCTGTGTCTCCTAACGATTTGCGAGTGGATTGCCTATCCATCTCAACTTAGAACGGTCTCCTTGACAGCTTCTCAATTAGGTTCGGGGTTGGTAGGTTGGGTATTTCCCTTTCTACCCAACAATCGGGATCGGCACTTATGACCACAGGGGGTCTCTTACAGTGCCTTCAAAGTACTAAAGCGATAGGTATGGTTATAGGAGGAATCGGCCAATGGGAGGTGTCTATCCCAACCATTGCCAGACTCGAGAGATGTCTATAAGAGAATTTGGTCAATGGAAGGTGTCTTAACTTAATGAATCTCAGATAGAGAAAACGGACCAATGAGGGTTCCCCTTCCGAATGGAGTTCTATTTATGGAAAGAAAGTAAGGAGCTAGAGCTCAGAAGTGAGGACGAGCTCATTGGAGCAAAGGCACTCTAACAGAAGGAGAGAAATGAGTACTCTCTCACCTCCTTAAAAGAAGATAGAGGGATTCTCTAGTACTGCTATAACTATATGAGGAGAGACAAGCAAGGTCATCCATACTTTCCATCTTGCTGAATAACGGGAGTTGAGCTGGTTGAGTAGGACTACCAACAACCACTCAGGTAGAGGTGTGGATCTATTTCCATGGTTTCGTCTACGGCGTAGCTTATCGATCGGTTAAGAGGACCGAAAGGATAGCATGTGTTTCTCGAAGGAATAGAGAACGATTAGGTGGGTTGTCCTAAGGAACGCGGTTCGGGTTACTCTTTAGGATTTCAAGATTTTTGTTGAGCACGGAATCTCTACTGGACGAGAAGTTTAGGAAGTTCAGGGTATGTCTCTGTTAGAAAGTGTTGATTGCTACGAGCAATCAGTCGGTTGACTTAGCACGATATCTAGGTTAGAGGCGGAAAGTACTACCCCGAAGAAGAGTATTGATTACTAACGTCAATCAATCGGTTGATTCATTGGTGCGCTTAATACTTAATGCAGAAGGGTTCAATATTCAACTCCAGAATCATAAT
The DNA here is from genome assembly GCA_910596185.1 of Chrysanthemum makinoi. Lineage (NCBI taxonomy): Eukaryota > Viridiplantae > Streptophyta > Magnoliopsida > Asterales > Asteraceae > Chrysanthemum > Chrysanthemum makinoi. Next base: position 297,351,858 of record OU343223.1, read on the forward strand.
TTCGAAAAGAGGTTCGACTATCGATCGTTATCAATTCAACTTCTAAATACGGGTGAACGTTAACGGCTCTAAGTGGGATTACTAAAGAATTTCGCATCGATGGAGTGTAAGGTACAACATCGATAGGACAGTGTAGGTAGTACCACAATTGGTGGTATGACATAGCAGACTATTGTTGATTAAACAACGTCGTGAGTTCAATGTTGTTAAAGCAACATCGATGGAACAATATCTTCAGGATAACCTCGGTGAACAACTTCATTAAAACAGGTTGCTAGAACGTTATCGATAGGGGTACCTAACTAGAGGATAAGGTACAACCCCAATAGTACGTAAGGTACAACCTTAACTGTGAGTTGTTGACGAAGCAATGTCGAGAAGACATTATCGGTTTAGAAAGATGAACAACCTTAACTGTGACGTCATTTGAATCAACATCGAGTAAATGGTAAGGTCTTAGAAGTCCAACCAATAGTCGATTCGAAACGAGGCTCGAGGTAGAAGTGTCGTGCAGGGATTACCAACAACACGAGGCTGAACGACCAATCCAACAAAGTTACTAACGAAACGGGGCAGAATGATAATTCCATCGAGATTACTAACGAAACTAGGCCGAATAACAGTCCGAGGCCAAATGATGATTCGAAGTCAAATGATGAGTTAACAACTCGGAACGAGGTCTAAAATCACAAAATCCAACAATCCCAAAAACCAAAATCAAAACCGAATCCAAAATAGTCTAGACAAAATCCAAAGGTAGCCCAAAATGATTCCAAACTCTCTAGTGAGATCCATGAGGCTTGTGATGATAAGCAACTCTGATGTAAACGGTGCCAATTGGGTCTTACCCGACTTAAGGCGAACTACGCTTGACGGCGTCAAACAGGAATTCCGCATAAGCAAAGACGTATAGCGATGTCAAAAGTGTTACGGTTCGAGAGGTGCTGCGATGCCAGTGTCTTGTGTGTGAGTACGGGCTTTCGTGATGTTCGGTGAGTGTGTGTGTGTTCACCTAAAGCTCATCATTCTTAAAACCAAACTATATCCTGGACATAATTCTGTTATAACTACTCCCAATATCGCAAAATTAACCTCTGAGTCGGACATATGTGATCAGTCCATGTCCTACTTTCCCTGGCTGAATATAGGTGATCAGTCTATATTCACACGAGGTTTAATGAATTTTGATATACCCGACTTAGTTATACTAGCACCATGTCCTCTATATTCAAAATCATTCCCAAGGCTACTACTAGTGTGCAAGCTCTAAGCTGGCTAATGAGATTACGCAAGGGAATTGCTTAACTTTTGTGACAGGAATAATGCGTGCGTAAGCATGAGGACATACTTACTAGGCGTGCTTAAGCATGAGGACATGCTTTCGGTGTGTGTATAAGCGTGAGGGCATGCTTATCGTGTGTGCATAAGCATGAGGACATGCTTATGGTGAAATAATAAAATATGCAAACTTAATCGTCTACTAACAGGGCACACATTCAACAAGTGTCCCATCAAGCCGTTCATCAAATAAGCCATAAACATCTCATCAATTATCTCATCAATCAGTTCGTCTAATGTGTTCTCAATCATCTATATCCTTAAACTAGTCATACGCGTGGCTTCAGCTTGGCAGGCAGGCACGTGGCGGTCATAGGGTTAAGTTTTCGAAAAAGTGGTTATAGTCTAGGTTTTGAAAATACCCAGTTCCCTATAACCTTGGCTCTGATACCAATCTGTAACACCCGAAAAATACAGTCCAGCGGAAGCATACGAACCTTTGGGTGCTACTATCATGGTATCACTACATAAGGTATAAAGAATGGTTTTTATCCCATTCAATTAGATTAAAATTCATTATTTGAAAACATAAAGTTTACATTAATGAAAGTAGTGCGAAAATAGGCCCAAAAGATAATTAAAGCGGTCCCGATTATTCATCAGAGTCGCCTATGACCATGCCTCTTGCCAAGCGTCTTCCAATAGTGAGCTATCGCCTTAAACCTAAGAACACATGCTAGAACGGATCAGCTTACGCTAGTGAGTTCATAGAGTTTAGTTACAAAAGTAATAGCAGTCCTGATAGAGTTTAATTATTCTGGGCGACTAAGGCAGATATATAATACACATTCCAATCAACAATCAATCCAATCAATAATCAATCCAAACAATAATCAACAACACAATCGAGATCTCAGCAGGGCCCCAAGCCACTCTAGCCAGCGTAGTCGTAGCAAGGCCTAGAACATAAGCTACCCTGTTCTAGGTCGGTCTTTTCTTAGCTAGGCATCATGTTATAGCATAGGAATGCTACCCTAGTCTAAGTAAACAAATGTCGCATGTCTAACCTTTCCTGGTCAACACATTAGCAATTCAAAAGAGTAGTGGCAGGTCCAAGAAATAGTTTGCATTCACATAAACTCATAAGATATCAATCCAAAAATCAAATATTCCAAACAACAGTCATTCTCAAATAATGTTCACATATCCAGTTATGGTTTGTTAAAAGCAGCATGTATTCTACCCCAAAATAGTTATGAAAACCTTTGAAAAGAGGGGCTATGAAACTTACCTTAGCCACAGTAATGCACTATTCACTATTGACATGACTGGCATCTAAAGCTAATCTCCACGGCATCCAGAAGAAGGTACGACGAGTATGATAAGATAGAAACGACGCAACCTAATGCGTATACGAATATCTCAAAATACAGCTCATACGATAAAGAAGTCGATAGAAAGTAATGTGCCTTAGTTTTCGTGGATTATTCGTATCGTTACTTTCAAAAGTGCATTATCGTTCTCAAAAGTTCATAATTAATATCTCAAAAGTTTAGTTTTAACGTTTCGTGTGATGGTCAGGAATCATGACTCGATATACAACTCACGCCAAAAGTATAATATGCATCCAAACGTAACTCACACCAAGACCTAATATATATTCCGATATATTATGAGGAAGTAGTCAAGAAGTATTGACTAAGACTCACATTGAGAAGACAATAACAAGAAAGGTGCCAAGACAATAAAGACATATAATTAATTCAATAAATAAGTCAATTTGTAGTTTCGATATTTACCCTTAATCCCAAATAGCTTGTATAAACATGTTGTATAATCAACGATAAGTTTGAATTTGCAATTCAACGATAAAGGTTCTACCACTTAGAAGAATACATGTTTAGAATTCTTGGGTTTTATAACGATAAAAGAGATTTAAAATTTAGAAGTATAAGTTAGAATGTTTTTATAAATTTTGGTATGATGCGTCCATTTACAAAACATTCCCAAGTCATTGTGACTTTAATAGATTACTTCTTAAAACAATATTTCTCGAAAATTGATAATTTAACTTCTCGTTATTACTTTAATAATCGACAACTGAATATTTAAGTCCGTTACGAATCAAATATATTAAATTCGTTTCGAGTCTAATATATTGTATCCGTCTCCTGTCCAAAATGTCCAATTTGTTCAATTCGTCCAATAATAACGATCCATTAAATATATGTGTCCAAATATATATATAACGTCTCGTATATCAAAGTCCGTTAAGAAATCCGCAAGGTTCAATATCAATAATAAATCCCAAGATAAAAATTACGCGTTATCCTAAACGTACCAATACCCCGATTATCAAAACAATTACAACTCGTTAATCCGATGCTCATATCCGATAACTATTAACATTTTATAAAAATGAGACATACTCATGTTGCTTTATAACCAAACACACCCTTATTACCATTTGTAGTGGGCTTAGGCCCGTTATTAAAATCCAACCATACCATATGTTTACTTGTGGGCTTTGGACCCGTATGATTTTCAAAACAAACGCACCTTAACATACTCCAACACAGGTTTTCAATCTAAATCAACACTCCTATCAAATTTCCCTTTTCTTTTTCTCACTTCGACACAATAACAAGGAAATCATGCTACCCTTTTACTCGAAGACATTAACTAAGTTAATAATCTCTAAAACCAAATTAGTGCTAACAGTTAGCTATGCGAACCCGAACACCAAACTGTGAGCCAATCGAGTAGGTAACCAACCCAAGACAAATCCGTGACACTTACGGGTTACAACTCGAATTTCTAATCAGGTTATACCCATTCAAATCAAAATAGTAACATCAAAAATTAGCTAAACTATTTATAACAACATCTGGAACCAAAATGAGTCCTGGGTCACACGAATCAACCCAAACCATACAAGTTTCAACCCGTCCTAAGAACAATATCAACGCCACCATTACCCCAACCGGTCAACCATTGAGTTGACTCATACCCAGCTGACTCGAACGAGTCAGAAAACAATACACGAAGCCATGCTATTCGCTTACCACACGAACTGTTTTAATAAAATGTTTTTATTTTTTTAACCACGAATTATAACACGAATATGTATATAAAAACTTGATAAAACCGAAAAATAAATATATGTATGACAAAAGAGGGAGGGTCGTGTTTTACCGAGAGAAATGATAGGAAAACAATAGTTGTGATGACGTCTTTTTACGAGTACAACTCGTAACAACCAGGCACGACCCTAAATCGATTGTTATCTTTTTGAAACCCTAAAATCCGAAACTTAAAATTGGGATCTAGGGCGCGTTATGTTGTTTGAGGGTGCATACGAAGCATAAATGGGGTCACAAGACCCCGATATATTGATTAGAAGAGGTGGTGTAACATTTGGTGGTCGCCGGAATTTTGGCCGGAAAAAGTGACGGCGCCGGAACCGTAGGAGAGGGTGGCCGGATTTTAGAGAGAGAAGGAGTATTAGTGTTTGTGTGTGTTTTGAAGAGAGAGAAAGAAAATGTACAAATGAGGAGTGTGTGTGTGTGTAGGTTGGAGTATTTATACCCATGGAGGGACCAGTTTTGTAATTATGATAAAAATAGAGGCGGCAAGGTAATTTACTGCAGGGACCATTATTGTAACTTTATAAAACTTTCGTTATATCAGGTTCGGGACTCGTTTGGACTAGCAAACGAGGGATTCGTGACTCGGGAGTCACGCCATTGTTCTAAGAATATTATTTCTAATAAAAACGACTATAAATTCGAGTCGTATCTCAACTTAGATGGAACGGTTGCTCTAATTGTTGTTTCTTTAAATACAACGTGTCGAGGAAATTTTGGGTTGTCACAATGTAACCCTTATCCAAGTAATATGAATGAAAAGATTGATGTGAAATATCTATTATACACTTAATTAAAGTGTGAATTTATATTATTAAAAGTAAGTTAGAAGGAAAAAAATGAAATTTCACGACTTGTTTTTTATTCGTATTAATTTAATATATTAGTGTTAGGTTCATTTATGGCGTTTGATAATTATTCGGATTAAATTTGACTATAATTGGTGTAAACGAAGATAAAAAAACATAGTTTAGCCTATAAGTTATTTTTAAAAAATGGGTGGCCTATATAAGAAAAAGTTAAAAGTTAAGTGGCCTCCTGTTATATTATCCCTTTAGGTTAAGATGTTTTGCATCATGTGATTGTTGATTAAAAGTTTGAATTTCGGTATTTGTTTTAGTTACAATGTTGTAGTTCTTAACCAAAAACGGAGCATCTAGTTCAATGTTTTATTATCTCATCTTGTTAAATTGGACCCGATCTGACCCGAAAATTTGACCGGTTGGTTGGCTGACCGATTACTATTTTTAACTTGACCAAATCAAGGAACCATCTTGGATTTCCAGCTAGATCCGCCATTGAATTGGTGCATATTTTCAAATTAAAGTTAGCCTTTTAAAGAATAAAATACCTCACACACTTTTGGCTTTGTTGTAGGTATAAAAGATGAGGTCTAAATAAAAAAGAGTTTGAAAGTCGGAGGATCTCGTTGTACAAGAGCCCAAACTAAAACAAAAGAGCATAACTTGACTTCCAAAAAGAGATAATTTCATATATCACCTTAAAAATCTCTTTAATTTCATATATACCCAATCCATTTTTTAAATATCACAAATACCCAATCTTATCTATTATTAAACCTAAGACCATTCTACCCTTACTTATTTTGAGCGACAAAAGTCACCTAATAGATTATAATGGCGCCATTTTTATCAGAACCCTTAAGCAGCAGTTGATAATTATATATCATTGTGAATCTTATACCATATCATTATGAATGGCTCCTTATGGTAAAAAGTAAGTGCTTTTTCAACAATATTATATTACGAATGTTTATTAATCATCCTCTTATTTTGTTTTTAGGTCCTCATGATCATATTGATCATTAGGTCAAAAAACATTATTCAATTTTCTACCTCATGCAAATTAGTTGAATATGACGTTGGATGATATTGTTTGTAGGTCCTCATGATCATATTAGGGTTTATAAGTGTTATCCTTTTGGTCATATTTAGAATCAAACTCAACATATTAGGAGATGGATGATTTTATAGATATAGATGTTCAAGACTCCTCAAGTCCAAGATGGCAGAACATGGTTCAATCACCGATACTCGAGTATTTTTGTCCTTTTCGTCATACAAAGTAGTTGAGATTTTAGAATTTAGACTTAATTATGCAACTGATCCAAAGTTTGTAGTGGACTTTTTGATATAAATTTGTATGCTTATTTGAATGGTTGATGAATATTTATTCCTTTGAGTAATTTTACATTGTTGTGTATTTCTTTGGCGAAAATTATGATATGTGAGTGATAGTCTTGTTTAACCTGATCATGGATATCCATACATACATGTACTTACTTATCATCCAGTTATGTTGGTAACTGGGTATCTGCTCCATGTTTGCATTAATGTAAATGCGAAATACATAGGACATTATGGCTAAATAAAAAGGTACATTGCATTTGAATAGAAGCCGAATATATTTATTGATTTGTGTAGTAATCTCGTGCGTATATGCAACCCATATAAAGTTTGAGTTTCTATATTTCAGGCAAGTGTCATCTAAGTACAAACTAAAACTAAAATATGGAGGTTACTTTCGGTTAGCCAAGAACTCATCTAGGAAAAGGTATCGTTTGGGATTTCAAAAATGTATCTACATGGATACATATCCATACAACTTCTCGGATCTAGTTGAAGAAGTGATGAATCGTTATCCGTTAAAAATAGATCAAGTTTTATCAATTATGTTTGTTGACAAGTATGCCAAAGGGCAATCTTTTATTGAGCTTGATTCCGATGAGAACTTCAAGGTGATGCTCAACATGTACGAGAAGGAGAAATAAGTGACAATTTATGTGACAACAAACAAAGAACTCGTCACTAAAAAAAGAGAAGAGAGGTATATACAATACGTTTATACTATATTTTATTGTGTAAGAGGATGTATACTTGAACTAAATAAAAAATATGTTGGTACAGGGGTCGAAATGAAGATACTTATCAACCACAAGGTGAGGTTGATGATTCAGATTGTTGTTCAAGTGAGGAAAGTAATCATAGCTATATTGGTAGTGATAATGAAGACGAGATAACAAATTACGAAGGAGAAACTTATTCGGATAACAAAAAGATTCCAACCATAGAAGTAAACTCAAAATTCTCAAACGCGGTTGTTTTTAAAAGAGCTTTAAGCCATTATGCATTGATGAATGAATTTGAGTACTTCGTAGAGAAAAGTGAGCCGAGTTGATTCACAGCAAGGTGTGTACAATTAACGTGCGGATGGAGAATTCATGTTGCTATATTCCAAGATGGAGTTACTTTTAAAGTAAGTATAAACTTTATGAAAACTTAGTTTTGTTGACATGACTGTATTGTTAACTTTTTTTATTTATCTAACATAATTGTAGGTTAAGAAATTTTCGGACTCACATTCTTGTATAAGGAGCAACAAAGGAGGTAATAAGTGTGCAACTCAAGGATGGATTGCTAGTGTAATCAAGGACAACCTGAAATCTAATGGAGATGTACCTGTTATAAAGCTTAAGAAATGGCTCATGAAGCATTACAATGTTGAGATACCCTACCTAAAAGTCTTTAGGGGCAAAGAACAAGCTTACACTGACATGTATGGAAAGTGGGGGGACTCATTCAGAATGATAGATGCTTTCAAAGAAGAAATACGCAATAAGAATCCAGGAAGTATTGTTGACACCGACTTTGAGATAAGTGGTGGCAAAAAATGTTTACAACGCTTTTTTATTTCACCATCAGCTTGTTCGAGAGGTTTTATTTTAGGCTGTCATCCTTACACCTCTCTTGATGGTTGTCATTTAAAAGGGAAGTTCACAGGTGTACTAGTTTCTGCCACAGGTATTAACGGAAACAATTCAATTTTTCCAGTGGCCTATGGTGTGCTTGAATCAGAGAATACGAACTCATGGTCATGGTTTTTTAAGTTACTGAAAGAAGCATTTGGAACACCAGATGGTCTTGTTATCTCTTCGAACATGCAAAAGGGGTTAGAAGTAGCCATCTCTGATGTTTATCTTAGTGTGGAGCACAGAGAATGCATACGCCACTTATATAGCAACTTTAAGAAAAAAATTCATGGCGACATCTTCAAATTTAAATTATTGGGTGCTGCAAGTACCTACTGTGATACAGAGCATGAAAATTTATTAAATGACATTGCTACCGTAAATGAAGAGGCAATTAGATATCTTAATGATAACCATAAGAAGATATGGAGCCGATCCAAGTTTGGCACTATATCTAAGTGTGGTTACATTACTAATAACATATCAGAATCCTTCAATTCTTGGATAGGTGAATTGCGTTATCAACCAGTGATTAATCTCCTTGATGCCATAATCGAAAAGCTTATGGTACGATTTGATAATAAAAGAAGGACCGTGGAAAAATGGAAGGGCAATATTGTTCCTACTGCTAAAAAGTATCTCAATGAAATATCAAAGGCAAGCATATTGTATGATTATCATCATGCTTATTTTAAATTTGAGTTACATATATCAATTTTCAACAACAACATTTTTTCCCTTTTTTGCAGAACTTAGGAGAATATGAAATTTGTAGGAGCAACGAAAATCCAGCTGCAGTAAAATGCAAGGGAAAACGTTGGGAGGTTATACTAGATGAGATAAAATGCACTTGTCGGGCTTGGTAGGTTAAAGGACTTCCATGTGTTCATGCCGCGGCTTTCATTGCATTCTTAAGGGATTATAACTGGGAAAAGTATGTTGACGAGTATTTTACAATCAAGAAACTTAAAGAAGCCTATGCTATGGAAATTGCGCCGATGTTAGCTATGGACGAATGGGTACACACAGAAACGCGGAAGAAAATATACCCGCCTATTATGAAATGCCCAGCTGGACGACCAAGGAAGGATAGAATTAAGTCACATGACGAGAGGAAAAAAATACACAAATGTCCGCGATGTGGTAAATCTGGACATCATGAAAACAGATGCAAGAATCCTCCATCTTAAGAGTCAGATCAATATCAAGCGTCAACTAGTAAAAGGTTAGCTCTTCACCGATTTTCATTTTCTATAAGAAATTTGCAACATTTATTCGATGTGATATTTGTCTTTTTTATTATAGAGGAAGAGGAAAGAGTACAAAAGCTCGTCAAAGTAAGAAATCAAAGACGAACCATTGATGCTCATGCAACTATGGAATTTATCACTGATGGATTTGCTAGAATAAGAATGTTCATACCATCCTTTGTGACCTTTGGTACTATTGGATTTTGTTAAGTTCTTGTGGCATGACTGTGGGTTTGAAATTGTTTTTGGAAGACTTTATATTTGGTAGAGAAGTATGAACTAGTGCAAATATTGGGTACTTATTGTTAATAAAATATATTCTCGTCTCCAAGGTTATATAGTTGGTTTAAATTTAGATGATGAATTAGAAATATTGAGCAAGAAATAATAGTGCAATAGTGTTGTGGTGCAGTGCGTGCAAATCTACAATAGTTACTGCAGTGGTACTGCAACATTTTTGGCTACTGTGTACACATTAGTTGGAGTAAGAATATTTCATAGATATTGTGGAAAACTAGAAGGGGGGGTTGAATAGTTTTGCCAATTTTAAGTTAGTTTCAAAATCTTTAGATTTGATATTATGTGAAATCGTATGGATGTTGAGAAAGTATAGATCTAATGATAAAGCAAGTAAATAAAGTAAAGCAAGGGATAGAAATGACACAACCGATTTATAGTGGTTCGGCTACAAGGACACCTTCCTTGCCCTACTCCACTCCCCGAGTCACCTACTCGAGAGTTCAAGCACTATGTCAACAAACTCCTTCAACTTGGCGGAGAAACCTTCACAATGTTACTTACACCTTTTTTCGGTACAAAGCTAAATACCGAGTCCGTAACAAGGTGGACCAAACCAATACGACTATTACACAACAAATATGTGAAATATCAAATACAAGATCTTCGCTACAGAAATCTTGCGGAGGAAAAAATCAATCAAGGACCCCTTGCTTGGATGACTTGTATAATGCTCGTGATCTCGCCTTAGAGAAGGACCTATATGAGAATCACTAAAGAAAGAAAGAAAGAAGTATTCTCTAGATCAAGTGATCTTTTGTTAGAAGAGAATGAGAGTATATGAGAGAATTAGTAAGAAGAGGGGTGAGTTAGAATGAAGAAATGGCTCTTTGTTTATAGGCAAAATCGCCATGTTCCCGGATCCCACGGATCCCTCCCACAAGGGATCCGTCTAGTGTAATCCTAGGGATCCGTGGGACGCTCCTCTTTGCCCATGGGTTTTTTGGTTATGGGTCATGGGTCATGGGTCATGGGTTATGGGTTGGTCCATGGGTATTCTTTTAGATTCAATGTATCTAATGAGTACATTGTATCTAGTCTGGTGGGTATGGGTCAATACCATGGGTTATGGATATGATCCATGAGTTGTGATTTTTACCCATCGTAATAAACTATTACAACAAATGATTAATTACAACATTTTTGTATTAGATGGCTATATGTAAATGCTTTACAAAAATAACATGTATCCTTATAATTGTACTTAAGATAACATTATATTTGTTATCAACAAAACACAAAGAGATCGCAAAATATTAATAAACGCTTTTACGGTTTATTTGTATTAACAATCTCTCCCCTTTTGTTGATGACAAAACATAATGTTATGATGAGTAAAACTTAAGAATAGATGTATGTTTTGAAAGCCCTAAGTTTTACTTCTTCTCCCCCTTTTTGTCAAAACAAAAAATTAACGCTTCGAAGAAATAAAAAGTGTGGAAAAAAAATGGTCCACGTATCGCTTACTCCCCCTTGAAGGTAGGTCCCCCTAGTTTGGGGCGTCAAGTGAAGAAAAAAAAACCCTATAAAGAGAAAGGTTAGTAACATGCTTAAATAATCTTGTGATTGACGAGAATCAAGATTTGGAGCCAAGGTATGTAAACAAGGCCTTGTAATAAAACAACAAAGTGTAGTGGTATTTATGCCACAAACAAGCATGTAAAAATAAGAACAAGACTTATTCTTGAAAATGAATCAAAAGAAAAAGTACTAAAAATAGAAAATAGTAATAATGATTCCTTCCATGCTTGCATAAGGTTATGGATGGAGGTTTTGATGAGTAATGGTATTGATGCGATCAAGAATGAGGTTGAGTATGAATCGCATTTCTTCCCTAACTTCTATTGCAATTTCCCTAGTGGATTGGCAATGTTCACAATGTAAGTGATGTGGGTAATGAGTGCGGAAATCTTCCGGTTGTTTTGATTTGTGAGTTGCGGAATATGTGGTGGAAAAATAGGAAAATACGGATCAAAGTCCGGAATGGTTGGAAGTGGTGGTGGAAAAGAACCTAGATGTTCTTGTAGTTTAATGGGAGCTAAGGGTGGTGATGTTTCAAGATCATTGAATATTGTGTTTGGAGAAGTGGGAGGTGTTAAAAAGGCTATTTCTTTTTTTTTTGGTTGTTGAGATCTTGTTGGAGTCGTAAGAAGTTCCAAAAGAGTGACTTTAGGTGATGAAGATGGTGTACTTGTTGGTGATGAGGGCGGTGCTATAATGGAAGCATCTTGTGGTGAGTTATTTGATGGTGATGAGCCATTTGATGATGTTTTTGCTAAGCAACAAGATCAAATGCTAATCCGTGCGGATATCCTAGAGTTTGATTGTGGTATTTTGGAATGTGGTAGTACAAAAGTTTGGGTTTCATGAAGAAGATTGTTTGTACTAGGTGATTCATCTAAGTTGTAAGAGCTTGTGAATGACATGGTGTTTGTTTGTTTGTGAAGATGAGATGAGTTATGCAAGCATTTTGGGAGTTCTATATATAGAAAAACAATGCATTGTAATGAATGCTTGACCCAAAATATGGATTAAAATCTAATGATTAGATATGAATTTAAGGCATGTGATCATGAGAACACAAGCATTAAAGAACATACTCCAAAAAAAATAAAACAAATTGTTTTCATCCAAAGTGATAAAAATAGAAGGTAAAATCAGCTTTTGTGTCACGGATCCCACGGATCCTTCCCTTGAGGGATCCGTCCAGCATGAAGGCTGGGATCCGTGGGTCTCGTGATCCAGGCAGCACAAAATTTTCCTTTTAGAAATATTTTTGCCTAGTTTGTGCCTATATGCAAACTATTTGGAGTTGCGGTTATCTCGACTCCTAAGAAGAAAAGAAAAATAAAATAGAATTTGAAAATCATACTATTATGTGAGATAACCCGAGTGCTCCTAATTCATTGTTGCTTAAATGAATGTACCCAAAAATACATATTTGTTATGTATCTCCTTTAGCATTCAAAAAACATGAGATGCAATGAAAACGGGTTTTTACTTTGTATTAATAATGAAAAAGCGATTTGTCCTAGACGTGAGAAATTGCTTTTTGTGAAATTGATACGGGAAGAGGTATCATTTTTAGAAAATGTTTCAAAAAGAGGTTTCCATTTGCGAATAAAATCATTTTATCCTTTGAAAAGAAGATGTGAATGTAATTATGTGTTTGCAATTTGTACTTATTTTTTAAAGAAAATAAGAAAAACTATGAGTTATAAGTAAAAGAAAACTTATCTTGGGTTTTAAAAATTCCCGTATAGTTTGTGAGTTGTGCGTGAAATAGAGATCCTAGACTCAGAAAGAAGAACGCTAGTGTTTACATACCTTGTAGAGTAAAAATAAATTACGACGTTTGTTCCATGAGACCAAGACCAAGACGAAATAGGTTGAATTGTTCCCGCTTCAACGGTTTGGTGAGGACGTCGGCTATGTTGTCTTCGGACGCTACCTTCTCAATAGAAATGTTCCCCTTTTGAACATTGTCTCTTAAGAAGTGATGATGAATCTCTATATGCTTTGTGCGAGAATGTAATACCGGATTCTTGCTTAAATCTATGGCACCCTTGTTGTCACATAGAATTGCTATGTCACTAAGATGAATGTCGTAGTCAATTAACGCTTGTTTCATCCATAGTGCTTGTTGGCATGCTTTGCCGGCCGAGACGTATTCGGCTTCGGTTGTTGATATTGCTAATGCCGTTTGTTTCTTTGAAAACCAAGATGTTAAACAACATCCCATAAAAGTACATACCCACTTGTACTTTTTCGGTCAACATAATCACCTGCATGGTCAGAATCTGCATATACAATTGTTTCTACTCCCGTGCCCTTAGGATACCATAATCCTAATTGTGTTGTACCTTTAATATATCTAAATATTCTTTTTACGGCTTCTAGGTGTGATGTTTTAGGGTCTTCTTGAAACCTAGCACATAAGCAAACACTAAACATGATATCCGGCCTACTAGCCGTGAGGTAGAGAAGACTACCAATCATGCCACGATATTTAGTATTATCTACGGATTCTCCGTCTTCATCTTTAGTGAGTTTGGTGTCGGATGACATTGGTGTCCTAATTGGTTTTGACTTTTCTAATCCGAATTTCTTTAACATCTCTTTTATGTATTTAGATTGATTAAACAAGATACCATCTTCTACTTGTTTGATTTGTAGACCTAGAAAGAAACTAAGTTCTCCCATCATACTCATCTCGAACTCGTCATGCATGATTTTAGAGAAATCATCACACATGTCTTGACAAGTGGATCCGAATATAATATCATCTACATATATTTGAACTATAATTATATGTGACTCTCTTTTCTTAGTAAAAAGTGTGTTGTCAACTAACCCCATGTTATAGTTGTGTTTAATTAAAAATGACTTGAATCTATCATACCAAGCTTTTGGAGCTTATTTAAGACCGTAAAGGGCTTTCTTTAACTTATACACATGTTTAGGTTTTTCAAAATCGATGAAGCCCGGAGGTTGAGCTACATATACTTCTTCATTAATAAAACCATTTAGAAAATCACTTTTGACATCCATTTGATAAAGCTTTAGATCATTAGCACAAGCATACGCAAGAAGTATTCTTATAGACTCTAATCTAGCCGCGGGGGAATAGGTCTCATCAAAGTCTATTCCTTCTTGTTGGTTATACCCTTGAGCAACGAGTCTATCCTTGTTTCTAGACACTACTCCGTTTGCGTCTAATTTGCTTTTATAAACCCATTTGGTTCCTATTATGGTTTGATTACTAGGTGGAGGGACAAGTGTCCAAACATCATTAGAAACAAATTGATTTAATTCTTCTTGCATAGCCATTACCCAACTTTCATCTTTTATGGCTTTTTGTGTATTTTTAGGTTCTATGGTTGAAACAAAATAAAATAAGCTACTTTGGTTTTGAACTTGAGACCTTAATGTTCTTTCGTTTAGTTTTCCTATGACCTTATCTACGGGGTGATCTTTGGATTCTTTAATGTTTATGACTTCATCATTTATAGGTTCTTCTTCTTCATTTATCTTTTTCTTTATTAATATAGCGTCACTTTCTACAATCTCGTCATCGACAAGAGGTGGAGAGGGTTTGGGTGGACTTTCATCTAATTTTATATTTAATGACTCTTCTACTTTCATTGTTTCTTTGTTTAATATGACGTAAGCTTTGCTATTTGGAGAGTAACCTAGAAAGATACCTTCGGTTGATTTAGGATCAAATTTTGTAAGGTAATCTTTAGTGTTAAGAATAAAACATTTGCTACCAAAGACTCTAAAGTGATCTAACGTAGGATTTTTGCCTCGGAGTAACTCGTATGGAGTTTTACCTAAGATTGGTCTAATTAAGACTCGATTGAGTATGTACGTTGAAGTATCAACGGCGTTGCACCAAAACTTTTGAGGTATGGATTGCTCATTAAGCATGGTGCGACTCATTTCCTGTAGGGTTCTATTCTTTCTTTCAACTACCCCATTCGATTGTGGAGTGCGCGTGGAGCGAAGTTGTGAGTAATACCATTAGCGTCACAAAAGCTCCAAATTGCACTTCATTATCGAATTCCCTACCATGATCCGTTCTAATAGACACTATAGGACTTCCTAGTTGTCTTTGGATTTTCTTGCTTAATATTTCAAAATAATTAAACGTTTCCTTTTTGTTCTTTAAGAATTTTGTCCATGTGTACCTAGAGTAATCATCCACTATGACCAAAGTGTAGTAGTTGCCTCCATAACTTTGGATAGCGGATGGACCAAATAAATCCATATGTAGTAATTCTAGACACTTAGTTGTAGACACCATGTTTTTAGCTTTATGACTAGAATGAACTTGTTTTCCTACATTACAAGCATCACTAAAGTGATGTTCATATTTTAACTTAGGTAGATCTCTTACTAGATCTTTGGATGATAGCGATTGAAGAAGTCGCATATTGGCATGACCTAATCTTCGATGCCATAAGGTCGAAGTATCATCCATAGAGGTAAGACATAGTTTGTCTTTAGGTTCATTACCGATTTTAATGACATAGACTCCATGTTTCCTAATTCCTCTTCCTATGGTTATGCCATTTTTTAATATCTTACTACCGGTTTCGGTAAAAAGTACATTGCACTTTTTATCACATATTTGTCCTATACTTAAGAGGTTAAAGTTTAGGTTTTCTACGTGACACACATCGTTAATGGTTAGAGATTTGTTAGAAATCGTACCTTTACCGATGATTTTACTTTTGCTATTTCCAAATACCACATTACCTCCATTGAAGGATTCATATGTGGAGAATAGATCTTTATTGCCGGTCATGTGCCTCGTGCACCTGCTATCCTTGACCCATTCATCCGGGTCTAGGTCGACCTTTAAGCACACCTAAGAAAACAATTAACTCAAAAGTTTGGTCCCCATTTGTTCATGGGTCCATTAGTGTTAAACATTCCATTCATGTTAGACATGTATGGATAAGATGAGTATGCATTCCACGGAGCAAAGTTTTGAAAAGGAAAACCATTTTGCATATTTGGGTTCCATCCCATTTGATGATTACTTCTCGGGTAAACATTATTATGACTCCTAGATGGATTAGGTTTTGAAAAAGATGGAGCTTTGTTTCTTGCAAAAATAAGATTATATTTTGGAGGTGGTTGTCTAGTGGTGAAATGAGTTGGTTTCTTCTTATTAACGATAACAAAATCAGTTCTAGATGAAGAAGCTACGTTATTACCATTGTTTGCTATAGCAGACCCACGGATCCCTGGCTTAACACTAGCCGGTTCCCTTTTTATAGGATCCGCCACAACAGTGGCTGGTTTTTCTAGTGCCATAACAAATTGTGTTTCTTTGTTTTCACTAGTTGATGGATCAAGTTGTTGAATACCTAAACCTTTTTGGTTGTTACCGGTTTTAACACTATCTAATATCATATCTAAAGTATTCGTACCCATTCTAGAAATTTTAGAATCTAATTGATCAACTAGTGTTTGAAGTTGAACGCAAAGTTCACATTCACCACTTGCTATTTTACCCTTTTCTAGACGTTTCAATTTTGCTTTTAATTATATGACTTCTTTATCTAAACGTTGGTTTTGACTTTTTAAAAGCTTGTTTTTGTTAATTAGTTTTAAGCTAATATTGCACAGTTTGTTATATTCATTATGCAATGAGTCGTCATCTAGTGATGAGCTACTATAGTATTCGTGACATACCTCGTCATTTGCCATGAGACAAATTTCTTCGTCCTCCTCGTCGCTCATTCCCCACGTGCCGCTTACGAAGCCCTTTTGATCATCCTGTTTGGGACACTTGCTAATAAAGTGGTTTGGGTCCCCACATTTAAAGCAAGCACGATCATCCCTCGGCTTCTCGTCCTCTTTACTTTTCCGGAATCCTTTCTTGTTGTCATATGGTTGTTTGACGTATCTTCCCTTCCTTCTAAAGAACTTTTTAAAGTCCCTTACCGCCATAGCATACTCCTCGTCGTCACTATCCGAAGAGGAGTTCTCTTCATCGCTTGAAGCCTTTTTGGCTTTAAGGGCAAGAGATTTGTGTTTCTCTTTCACCTTTGAGGCTTCGGAATTTTTAGCAAGGACAAGCTCGTAGACTTTTAGGTTGCCTATGAGTTCATCAAGGGTGAGGATTGTCAAATCTTTTGACTCTTCGATTGCCGTCACCTTGGATCTCCACTTGGATTGAAGTGCCCTTAGATATCTCCTAACATGGTTACGGCTAGAAAAGGATTCATCAAGTGCTTGTAAAGATGTAATAATAGTATTAAAATTAGCGAATGAATGATCTAGAGTTTCCTCATCCGATATTGAAAATTGTTCATATTGTTGAACAAATAAATCAATTTTATTATTTTTAACTTGTTGATTACCTTGATGAGTTACAACTAAAGAATTCCAAATTTCTTTAGAGGTTTTAAGCATAGAAATTCTTTCGAATTCTTTTTTAGATAAAGCATTATACAAAACCATTTTAGCTTCACTAATTTTAGAAAGTTTTTTCTTCAATTCATCACTTAATTTATCATGAGGTATGTTAACTAAATTTCCTTTATCATCTTTTGAGGTAGACTCAAAATCGCCTTCAACAATAATGTACCATAGATCAATATCTTTAGACTTCACATACGTTTCGAATCTATTTTTCCAATATATAAAACCATTAGTTTCAAGTAGTGGTGGTTGTTGCATAGATTGCCCTTCTTTGTAATTTTCAGAACCCATAGTGATCGAAAAGTTTTTAAAATACGGTTTACTTTAAAACTTTTATAAACTTAGCTATTGATGCCAATTGTGGAAAACTAGAAGGGGGGGTTGAATAGTTTTGCCAATTTTAAGTTAGTTTCAAAAACTTTAGATTCGATATTATGTGAAATCGTATGGATGTTGAGAAAGTATAGATCTAATGATAAAGCAAGTAAATAAAGTAAAGCAAGGGATAGAAATGACACAACCGATTTATAGTGGTTCGGCTACAAGGACACCTTCCTTGCCCTACTCCACTCCCCGAGTCACCTACTCGAGAGTTCAAGCACTATGTCAACAAACTCCTTCAACTTGGCGGAGAAGCCTTCACAATGTTACTTACACCTTTTTCCGGTACAAATCTAAATACCGAGTCCGTAACACGGTGGATGAAACCAACACGACTATTACACAACAAATATGTGAAATATCAAATACAAGATCTTCGCTATAGAAATCTTGCGGAGGAACAAATCAATCAAGGAGCCCTTGCTTGGATGACTTGTAGAATGCTCGTGATCTCGCCTTAGAGAAGGACCTATATGAGAATCACTAAAGAAAGAAAGAAAGTACTCTCTAGATCAAGTGATCTTTTGTTAGAAGAGAGTGAGAGTGTATGAGAGAATTAGTAAGAAGAGGGGTGAGTTAGAATGAAGAAATGACTCTCTATTTATAGGCAAAATCTGCCACTGTTCCCCGGATCCCACGGATCCCTCCCACAATGGATCCGTCTAGTGTAATCCTAGGGATCCGTGGGACGCTCCTCTTTGCCCATGGGGGTTTTGGTTATGGGTCATGGGTCATGGGTTATGGGTTGGTCCATGGGTATTCTTTTAGATTCAATGTATCTAATGAGTACATTGTATCTAGTCTTGTGGGTATGGGTCAATACCATGGGTTATGGATATGATCCATGGGTTGTGATTTTTACCCATCCTAATAAACTATTACAACAAATGATTAATTACAACATTTTTGTATTAGATGGCTATATGTAAATGCTTTACAAAAATAACATGTATCCTTATAATTGTACTTAAGATAACATTATATTTGTTATCAACAAAACACAAAGAGATAGCAAAATATTAATAAACGTTTTTACGGTTTATTTGTATTAACAGATATCAAATTTAGTAATTGGTGTACACATCTGTTGTAGTATAAACATCAATATACTAATTGGTATACACATCTGTTGGATCACTGCAGTAGTGCAGTGGCTAAAGTTTCAAGTTTATCTGAGAAGAATTTTTTTGTGACAGTATCAGTTACCTTAGGTCCCTTCTGCATAGCTTTGATATCCAATCAATGCAATTCGTGTATCATGAGTTTCTGTCGTATGATAGGGCCTTGTGGAATTTTGGATCAATTTGGTTTGGTTGGCTATGTCTTTGTGGTCCCTAGCTAGTATTTTTTTTGTTTAGTTGTGGTCTATCAGTGATGGAATTGTTTTGTACCTTTAGTACTAGCACTTGTCAAATTTCAATGTTTGTTGAATTTAGTCACGGGAATTTTTTTACCCATATGGATCATTAAAGTGGGTTATAAACTCTCTCTTGATAATATACTAGTCACGGTATTTGACTCATTTGGTGGAAACCATGAAGGGCAAAATGGTCTTACTAAACTATGATTTTAATAAAATAAATAAATTGGGTAAATATGAAATTTAGAATGTGTTTTTGGGTATATATGATATTTACTAGCTTCGTTGGGTATATATGAAATAAGTTGTGTTTTTAAGGGGATATATGAAATTCGGTTCTATAGGGGCTACATGGAGATCGTGGCATCAGTTTAACAAAAGTGGAGGTATGGTCTACATAAAGGGCTGGTGATTCTATGAATTGGAGAGACACGGTTACTCAAACTCTCAACCTCACCAAAACGAAAAACACAACTGAAGAGAGAAGACGAAGAGCTCATTATACGTAGCTGTGATTTCTTCCTCTTGTCATGAGTAGCTAATTTTAATTACTATCTAGTTAAGGGTTAATTACTATCTAGTTAAGGGTTTTGTATGTTATGAATCCAATTAGGTTCTAAAACTTGCTGCTTGAATTATTTAAGTACTTTGAAGTATTTGCAAATTCTCAGTTTTATCTTTGTTATTTTGATTAGTTGAATTTGAGTTTTGTTATTCAATTTTTGAAATACTACTTTGCTATTTAGAAATTGAAGTCCGTAATTACTTGAATGTAGTCTTAATACTTGTAGCGATTAACAATGTTGATTATGGTCAAGTTTTCAGTTATTGTTAAGGGGATGTGTAATCTAGTTTAGATGAACCGAGCTTATGCATTTATCAATTAGAATTGGTAGTTTCTCTTAGGTCTAATGCAATCGAAAATTAAGTCTTAAGAGCTTGTTTAGGGCTGGTTATTCAGTAAGAGAAGTAAGCAAAGAGCTTGTTTTGTTTATCGACACATTAAGGAGAAATAGGTTGTTAGAGCTTGTTAATGAACATAACCAATTTATTCTTAGGTATATGAAATGTTTTAGCGTAAATGATTAACCATGGATTCATAATTAGATTGCACCTTAAAGTAGATTGTATTTACTCATCAATTATATCTCTTTACAGTACTTAGTTTTATTCCTTGTTATTTGTTTGTCAAAAAAATTAAAACCCCCTTGTAACTTGTATGGTTATTTAAGAATTATCTAAACCAAATCTCTGTGGATTCGACCCTACTTGTTACTATCTACAAATAATAGAAGTAAGATTTATTTTGGTTGGATTCGACACCCATCATTTTCCTTCAATGCGTAAATATAAAACGAAGATGTGTTTGCAGAATATACTTTTCGAATTGGGCTTTAACGTCTATAGCAACGATTGCTCATACAAGGATATTCAAAATTGTTGATATGAATATCAATTCCCTTAGATCATGAAGTAGCTTACTTAGGAGATTAGGTGATGGTTTTTGTTCAATTTATGCAGCGATTGTAGATGCATGATCTTGCAACCATACTATCCCTTTATACTTTAGTCTTTTCTCATCTCTGTCGAAAACATTGTAGTTGCCGAGCCAAGGTTTTCGTCTTTTTGAGTGTGTTCTTTTAGAACTCAGGTTGTGTGTTGTATCTTACCATCATGATAGGAAAATATACATTGATTCTCTATTTCCATTTTAGGTAAGGCATGCTATTATCCCAGAACATGGACATGTGGTTCCAAAACTGCTTGGGAAACATGATGGAAGAGCTCGTAAAGTAGCCATTGAACCTCGAAGTCGGCACATCTTTTATACATGTGGTGAGAATGTATTGGTCCAACATGTAAGTCAACAAATGATTGCTTCTATTTACTTAATTATTAGATTAGTTGAGCACGATGGTGTTAATATCATGGAGGCCACACGTTTTTCGTGTCAAAAGAATGGTGATGGCGGTGGTAGCAGTGGCGGCGTTGGTGGAAATGGTGAAGAGGTTGAAGAAGGTGTGTTTGGGTTAATGTGTGAAAGTGGGTTGTGTGTTTAATGTTTGGGTGTTTGGACATGAAATGGCAAAAAAAATAAATAAATAAAATAAAATAATAATAATAATAATAATAATAATAATAATAATAATAATAATAATAATAATAATAATAATAATAATAATAATAATAAAACCTTGCAGCTAATGAGGTTTTTAACGAGCGTTAGGGTTTTGGACTGCGAGGGAGTGAAACGTTAGAGACTACGCGAGCGTAACCCTAGATCTGAGGACTGTGTCCGCAATCAACCCTGACCTTGGGGACCAACAGTGTAATCTAATCTAAATTTTAATTAAAATAAGTTAACCATGCAATGTTTCTTAAGTTATGAAACCGGTTGCATTTTAAAATTTTCTTGGAGTACAGATTCGCTGAACCTATAGTAGAAAATAGTCGCATCGAATGAGATTAGGTAATTTGTGGATATAAATCAACATCATAAGATTAGGTAATTTGTGGATATAAGAGCAAGTTCAATGGTAACGTAATAACGCCGTTTTGGGACGAAATAACGGCGTTAGCCGTTGGAGGCACCGCGTTATTGCAGCATTAGTCCCTGCCCGTTATCTCCATAACGCCCGTTATCTCCAATTATTTGGTTTTTTTTTTTTTTTTTTTTTTTCTTTTCTTTTTTCATTTATGCCCCTAAATGAGGGGTTGTTTTTGTAAATTGTTTGAGTGTTAAAGTTTAACTTGGGATGTTATTGTTGTGGGTGTTTTTTCGGGATGTTAAGGTGAAATGTTAAAGCTGATGTGACGCTAACGTGGACGGTGTTATTTTATTACTCAAGTTATTGTTGGACATGCTCTAAATCAACATCATGAGATTAAGATGTTAGAAATATGAACTCATATGCTGAAGTAATAAATTAAAGACTAAATTACACCGTTGGTCTCCTATGGTATATGCATATTTCACGTTTAGTCTTTATTATGGAGAAATTACTGCAAACCTTTCTAACATTTGAATTTTTGCACGTTGTTGGTCCAAAAAACTAACGCTCGTGAAAAAGATCTGTTAAATATGACATGTGCAAGACATGTGAAGGTATAAATTTCATTTACACCTATTTTGATCCCACATTAACCCATCACTTTCTACTACCTTCCAATTCCACTTACCCATCATCTGCTTCCAATTAAGGCACCACCATTGCCATACCATTGTCATATCGCCACCTTCAATAAAAAAAATATCGTAATCTTATAATTTTGTTTTGTAGATTTAATCAAGAACCCATTTTAAAATATCTTCATAACAAATAAAACACACCAAAATCAACGAGAAAAAAATCCACCCCAAAAACCCATTTGTAGAGAATTGTTTATCTGATCCTGATGGAATCTTTCAAAAACAATCATGAGTACATTTTTTTTATTCAATTATATTATGTAGATTGTCACCATTTATAATTATTAGACTCAGAAGAGTGAGGTTTGAAATGGAAGATATGAAATGAAAGAATCAGGGAGTGAGTAATTAGCTGTCTTGAAACACTTTTATCTAGTCCAAGTATAGATACTGAAAAATCACGAATGAACCTTGAAATTGAATCAATTCCTAAACCATCGCCATCATCCGCGCAACTCACGTGTTGGAGATAACAAGATTACTTAACGAGCGTTATTATTTTGGACCAACAACGTGCAAAAGTTCAAACGTTGGGAGGGTTGCAGTAATTCCTTCGTAGTGGAGACTAAACATGAAATCTGTATATACCACAGGGACCAACAGGGTGTAATTTACTCTAAATTAAAAGAAAGGAGTGGTGGTTTGGTAAGTTAAGTTAGGAAAGAGATATTCCGAGAAAAAACTAAAATGAGAAGAATAAAAGGTAATTTTTTATATTTTTCAGAATGGCTACTTACTATCTCACACATACAACCACAAACTATCTGATATGTCATAAGCAGGACTCGGACCCATAGTCATTTCAAGTAAAAGAGAGAATTTTAATACAAGATAATATATAAGTGCATGTGGTTAAAGTTATTTAAAGTTTATATATCTAAGAAACTCTTTTTTGTGATATGAAAACTACTTTTTTTTTTTTTTTTTTTTTTTAATTTTCTATTTTTTTTAATCGTAATAAATTCATATTTTCATCCTAACTCACCTCAAGTTTTCACAAAGAAATCTCAAATTCAAATCTTAATAAATTCATATGTGGGATGTCTCGTCGTTCCCAGTAACTAGAACACATGATCTGTTACACCGCCAGATCATTAACCACCACAGAAAATATATACCATTCAAATAGAGCTCCTTTAAATTGCACTTGAACACACTAGTATATTTCATCTCATTATATTGCTTGTGAGTCATCTTGTTAGCTTCACAAAATGATATCACATATCCAATGGTCATGGGATTTTGTACTGCTCACTTGTTCAATCATCACATTTGCTATTTTATGGCTCAAGTTCTCTAGCAAGGCGCGGTTGCCTCCGGGACCTCGTGGCTTGCCCTTACTCGGGTACCTTCCATTTCTTGATCCTAACTTGCACCATGGGTACACCAAACTGGCTCAGCGTTATGGACCTATTTTTAAGCTCAAGCTCGGAAGTAAGACTCACATTATTGTTAGCTCTTCTGACCTGGCTAAAGTTGTTCTCCGTGAGCAAGACGAGATTTTTGCTAACCGAGATCCTCCAATAGCAGGTAAAGTCATCTCATATGGTAGGCAGAATATATTATGGTCTGATAACAAGTCACTTTGGCGTAACATGCGTAAAGTGTTTGCCTATGAAGTCCTAAGCGATAAGTACCTCCAAGCGTCTAGCACTTTTCGACAAGCTGGAGTGAGTAAAACCATCAAGCATGTGTATGAAACAATGGGGACAGAAGTGGACATTGGTGGGATTGCTTTTTTGACATTGTTGAATGTCATAACTAGCATGCTGTGGGGGAAAAGTTTAGTTGAAGATGTAAAAAGCCCTCATCTAGGGGTAGAGTTTCGTGAAGTAATTACAAAAATGGTTGAGCTTCTAGGAGCAGCAAATGTGTCAGACTTCTTCCCCCTGCTTTCGAGATTTGATTTACAAGGTGTTGAACGAGAGATGAAGCGGCAATGGAAGATTGTAGATGCTATTTTCGAGAAGATTATCAAAGAGAGGATAGCCATTAAACCGGAAGAAGTTGTAGAAAAAATAGGAAGAAAGGATTTCTTGCAGATTCTACTTGAGCTTAATTAAGGAGCAAAAAGCTTCTACTTCACTCAATATTACTCAAATCAAAGCTCTTCTGATGGTATGTTCATCTACTGTATTAAAATTAAGGGCTAATTGCATGGAAATGTATCTAACTTGTCACTTTTTATTGTTCTGTGTAGCCTACAATATTTTTTGCAAATCCATGTTGTCAACTTTTGAATTCCGTCTGTTCCGTCTACCAGGTGACCTAGAAACCTGCTAAAACCCGCTAGTGCCTATGTGGCACACGTTTTTTCCATGTTGACATAAAAACTTTTTTTTTTTTCAATAAAACAAAACAAACACCCCCTTTGATAAACCAATCCACAGCTCCCCTGGTTCCGATTTGTTTGTGATTTTAGGGTCATTATACATTTTGTGCAATGGTGATTTACCCGAGACCAAATGGATTGCAAGTTAAGTTATAATATGAGTTTATAGGTGCGGAGTGCACGCTTGTATAAACTATAACTTGATTTTGGGTACAATTAATGGTTAAGGTTGTTAATGTAAGTCAAGGGGCATATAGTGACATAATTCATGTAGTCACTAAATTGTCCATACACATGTCTTTAGTTGTTGCAGTTAGCGAAAGTTTTTTCTGTTACAAAACTGTTGCTGGTCATAATTAAAGGAGGTGTTATGACTTTTCATCAAAGGGTGTTGCTTTTCATCAGGAGTCGCAACTTTTCATACAACCACCACTGTTAAGTTTATATATACATAAACACAATTTGGTCTTTCATAATGAACATGATCATATCAACAACAAATTCAACAAAGTATTCAATGTTTTTGTCTCTTTCTTGTGCCTAGAATTAGAGTGTGTTATTGTCTTATCTCAATATGAATTTCGTGTAACCCAAGACACAAATATTGTATTATGAAAATGGATTCTACACGATTCAAGAATTTGTCCCGGCAATAATCTTTGTTTATCAATACCCTAATAGTCTAATACCAACACCATTGTGTTCTTGTTTCATGTTTTGCCCAAATACTACATAATGATACAAAAAAAACACCAAGAACAATCAATTAATGATATCGATTCCATACTAACTAGCGACGAAAAGAAGATACCCCGGTTGACGTCGCAAATTGAAACTC
This sequence comes from Chrysanthemum makinoi, assembly GCA_910596185.1. Taxonomy (NCBI): domain Eukaryota; kingdom Viridiplantae; phylum Streptophyta; class Magnoliopsida; order Asterales; family Asteraceae; genus Chrysanthemum; species Chrysanthemum makinoi. The sequence goes on from OU343223.1 coordinate 297,377,637, forward strand.
TGAGTAGTGAAACCCAATAGAAACATGGCCTTTAACACCAGCATTCTTCACAAAGATCTCAAAATAGTAAACAAGACAATTAACAGGAGCAGGTTATTAGCCTGAACAACAGCAACGTCATGTCCATGTAAATTCACATTCGGACACTTAACCGACAACTTATCCAGCAAAACTATCGAAAAACCACCAGAACTCTTTAATGTATCGAATTCAGTGGGTCCCACTTCTTCTATTTCTTCATTTACATCATTAAAAACATCATCTTTTGATAGTTTTGATTTCCATAAGTCCAAGAAACATAATATGAAAAATAATTTTAAATTTTTAATAGATATACATAATCATCAAATCTACATTTATAACTTTTAGTAAATATTTATTTAGAAAGCAGGTGATTACATATTAGTTATCCAATAAATCTCTAAGTATATATTCGAGCAGAATTCGAGTCCTTTCGATAGCTAGCTCGAGCCTGAATCTTGCTTGTGATGTGTTGACCCTCATCTAAGGCTGTTGAGCTGAGGTCGAACCCTATCAAGCTAAGCGCGACTCAATTGGAGCCGAGCTCCAAAGATTGGACAAAAGTAGTTAAGGTGGTATCATAAATACGGTGTCACCTTCATACTTTTGGAAGTTCATTGAGTACTTATTTAACTTGGAACTCATAATCAAGCATATTGTCTACCCAAAGAATAATTTTCAGAATAATATTCGCTACTGATCACATATTTTGTAAACCCAACCATATTTCAAAATTTGATTTGTTTGATCGAGAAATTGGCTGTCTGGCAAGTCAATATTCTGTATGGCAATGATATATCAAACATCCTACTTTGTTCATACAGGACATTTTACTTGGTACAACCGACACGACATCAACTATGGTAGAGTGGACGATGGCTGAGCTTTTGAAAAATCCCAGCATGATGCAAAAGGTAAAAGACGAATTGAAAGAAGTTGTAGGCCTAAACAACAGTGTTCAAGAATCTCATCTTTCAAATCTGAAATACTTGGACGCAGTAGTTAAAGAAACATTCCGACTGCACCCTCCACTTCCTTTGCTGATAGTCCGATGTCCAAATGAACCTTGCAATGTAGCCGGATACACAGTCCCAAAAGGTGCTAATGTTTATGTGAATGTTTGGGGTATACACAGGGATCCTCAATATTGGGACACTCCGTTAGAATTCAATCCAAATAGGTTTCTTAGTGTTGATGATGGAACAACAAAGTTTGATTATAATGGATACAATCCCAACTTTATTCCTTTTGGGTCGGGTAGAAGAAGGTGTCCTGGAGTTCCCTTGGGTGATAAAATGTTGGTGTATTTTTTGGCTTCGATGTTACACTCGTTTGATTGGACTTTACCGAATGGCGAGCATGAACTCTCCGATAAATTTGGCATTGTCCTAAAGAAAAATAGGCCACTTATGGCCATCGCATTACAGAGGTTACCAGACAAAACCCTCTACCTGTAATGGAAATTATTAATGCCTTCATTGCGCACTATATATGTGATAATTTTCGATCTTACACCGGAAAACATATGTAACATTTCCCTATCAGAATTTCTAAATAAGTACATTGATGATGTAGTAGTATTTGGTATGATTTGTGTTCATTAACTTGAGATCCATTTCATTTCTACCTTGTTTATATAGTGATTAGAACATACATCGATTAATTATGTATAAAGGCAAAACAAATAATTACTATTTATAATGGAAACCATACCGCCTGATTCATGTACTCACGACAATATTATTTGGGAGCTAAAAGTATGCAACAACTAGTATCTCAAGTGTTCAAAAGTGCAAATCAACTGTAATACATGTTCGATAAACATACAAGAGAGTCGAGAGCTCACAGCCCCTTAAAACTGTTGTCACTGATTGGAATCTACCATAATCGAACCAAGTTTTTAAATACAGAATGTGCATAGTTTGAACTAAAGAAACATGTTCACGATTTGCTTTTAGTATAATACTGAATATGTAGTTGTCGATGTTTGTGTATACAATATACTTGATGGATGTAAGATTGAAATGTCATGAAATTTTTGTTTGTGCATTTGAAATTTTTCAGTGTTGGTGTCAAGCTTTACCTGAGGCAGGGGCGGACTTAGAATTTTCAAGAGGGTGTTGCATAAAAGAATTGATGAGCTAACTTAAGTTCACCCGTAAAAAATGAAAGTAGCAAAAAAAGTTATTGGATGTTGCACATACCAAAAAACGACGATTTTGAAACTTTTTTACACTTCGTGACTTAAAATCGGGTGTAGCCCTTGCCACACCCGACACCCATGTAGGTCCGTCCATGACCTGAGGTTAGTTTCTGCTATGTGTAATGAGTTGACTATATTATGTTTTTCTGGTGAAGTCATAATAGATGCTGAAAACCCCGATGGAATCAAAAGATGATCCCGGATTCAACATTATCTTATATAGTTTTGCTATTCACTGCACCAAAGTTGCTAGAGTGGTGACTTCTGAATACAAATTCGACAATGGACAATTGGGCTACTATATTATGATGCAGAAGAAATTGTCTGTCATGATAATTAACTATTAGAAAATGTAAATGTTATACCAAAATTGCACGTATTAAACATAAATTCATGTCTTAAATGTTATTTGTTATTGACAAATTGCCATTTCATAAAAACCATAATAAGATTTTCGTGTTCTAAGGAATTTGTGCTTAATTAGCACTACACCAAAATGGAGGTTTTTAGATATAAAATCCGGCCTCAATCATATGAGCTTGAAAGTTTTTGCTTCAAAAATAAATTGTAAAAGTGGTGCATCAGGCCCGTTAAATCGAATTTTTGTTCCATTCATTAACTTTCGAAGTAAAGTGCAAAAATCATCATGTGGTTTAGCAAAATTGAAGTCGCACTCTAAAGAAATACATATCACTACAATAATCCTGATGATTACCCACGATAATTACACACAAACTTTGATTCATGGGTATTCACCCACAAATTACCAAAAAATTACCCATGATTAGCTGATTAGTAAACAATTCAAGTTTACCCACTAATATCCCGCAAGTTTGCCCACGGAATCACCCACAACATTGTCTTTCATGTGTAATATGTGGGTAAAAAATATTGGTAATATCGTGGGTGAATTTTGTTTACCCACTAATTACACACAACTATCACGTCCATGGGTAATTTTCATGGCTAATTTGTGGATAACTAGATACGTGTGGTTTATTTCAAGGGTACTTAATGTTGTAATTTTTTGTCGATAAACTAAAAACCACGCATGATTTTGGCACTATTGAAAAAATCTCTACATTGGGGTCGATAAAAAATGAAATTTTTACTCACGGCATATGGTAATTTAAGAACCTACCACCAAGTACAAGTGAAATACAAAGTGTCAATGTCTAGTGACACGTGAGAGACCCATTAAAAAAGAGGTTGTGGGTTCAATTATTATCTCAAATAAATATGGTGTGAGATATTAGGTCGCATGTAGATGTGTGGAATAGGTAGTCTTTCAAAAAAGATAGAAAAAACAAGTTCGGGTGGAAATGATTGTAGCCATACCCACATAAATGTTTTGTGGTGTATTTGTCCCACAACACATCACACCTGCTCTATTAACAAAACCATTTTATCCCACAACACATTTTACACGAGTTGTTGTTATGTGTACAATATCTTGTATTCATTGCATATAACACAATCCAATGCTTTCATTAGATATTTGTAATGTTGTGCAAAAAGGGAGTTCGGGTTTATCAATTAAATATGCCTTTTAATAATAATAATAATAAATAAGCCTTTTGTAAATCTTATGATTTTTTAATAAAGTCATGTTTTTTATAATAATGATAATAATAATATGAGTTGAATCGGTTGGAAAAACTTCTCTCTTTTGGAGACAGAGGAGAAAGTTCGATCCTCACTTCTTGCAAAAATGGTCGGAGATCTTATGGAAGCAGCCCAACAACAAGGTTGATGTCTCGTGAAGAACATATGCTGTTAATGCTTCTACAATACTGCTTTGGAACTAATATGTTATACCTATGTATTTTTGATTATATGTTCCTAAAATAATATTGGATGAATCAGATTATACTGTGTACTTCAAATATGAGATTAATTGAATACAATTCGCTTTAGTACTTCTGTTTGAAATCTTAATATCTTACTTTACTATATAGGTATGAAATGATTTATTTAGAAACTTGTTATGTTGCTTATTACCTGAAAGCATAGCCGGGTAAATTATAGGGGGAATTTCATATATACCCAAGGAAACTTCAAAAATTACATATTTTCCCAAAACACAAGTTTTTAATACATGATGTACAATGTTATTAAAACATGCTTTGGGGAAATATGTAATTATTGAAGTTTGAGTGGGGATGTATGTAAATGCCCCTAAATTATACTCCCTCCGTCTCATATTTATTGTCCATATTTCCTTTTATGGATGTCTCAAATTAATTGTCCACTTACCCATTTTAGTAAGAAAAAGAGAATATAATGAGGGAATATTCCGTTTGAGTGGTTGAGAGTTATAATGGTCCCACTTTTATTAATATTTGTGTTTCTTGTCCCCTGACAATAAATTTGAGACGGAGGGAGTAATGGTTAGATCCGGATACAAGACTATTTACCCACGATATGTGTGGATAAATTTACCCGCGGATTAATCGCAGTTAAATGTATGGGTATTTTCATGATATGACACGAAAACCCCATGCAATATTTACCCATGAAATAACATAATCACCCACTTTATATTACGTAAAACATCAGCATGTGTGAAAAAATCTATCTACATAAACGAGATAAGACACTCGATTCCCCCCGTTGAGGAAGGATAATAAACGCTAGGGGTGTTCACGGGGCGGTTCGGTTTGGTTAGTTGGAAGATTTTAACTATCCATCCTGGGGCGGGTAATTCATTTTACTACCCGAAACCGAACCATACTAGGCGGGTAACCGGACTTGCAGGTATCCGAAATGAGCGGTTACCTGCGGTTCGGGTCACGGTTAACCATTTTATATGTTTAAGCGAGTTTGTCCCTATGAACAATTACATGATCTAAAACGTAAAATATCATTCTAGCAAAATTAAATAGCATTAAATAGATTAAAGTCATATTAAAGTTGTTCCATCACAATACTTACATTCAAATAAACATACGTATCATATTAACATAATAATTTATTCAACGTTTATATATGTAAAAATCACATTAATCAATTTTCAAACATACATGTTTAGTGAATGTTTACGATGTGATTAAAAAGTCGTTATACAATAAAAGCAATGTAATAATGGGTCAATTGCATATATACCCACTAAAACTTGCATATTTGCATATATACCCAAAACATGCTTAAATTGCATTGTACATCATGCAATAAAAACTTGTATTGTGGGAAAATATGCAAGTTTTTAAGTTTTAATGGGTATATATGCAATTTCCCCTAATAATAAAATCAATACATGTGCAATTATTTAATATTTTGCTAAAAACATTTATGTGTATCATACACGGATCTTTTGATTGTTAACCGCGGATATCTAAAACTAAAAACCGAAACCGAATCGTGATAAGCGGGTTTTTTCGGTTTCGGTTTATTTCGGTTTCGGGTATTTTCGGTTTTCAAGTGAGCGGTTCGGATCGGTTTGTCGATTTCTCGGGTTTTTTTAACACCCCTAATAAACGCTTATAAGTCTTGCTCACTTGTTTAGGCTCGTTTAATAGTTAGGGTTTTATCTGTATTTTTTTTTATTTAATGTATTGTAATGTGTTAGTAATAGTTGAATCCGATCAATAATATTTTTAGTTTTTTTTTTTTATTTTTGCATCACATCAGGGCCGGTTATTAATAAGGTCGGTCGTTGGCTTTTATAATCCGGTTGGTCATTTATTTATTCAAGTACGTTGCTAAGTTTTGATTGGTTCCATGTAATTTAGTGGGTTGGTTGTTTATGATTGGTTCATATATTTAAATCTCGTACATGTTAAGAATTTAAGTAATTTTTTATTTTTGTGATTAGGTTTTCTGTTGCCATTGTTCGATTTGCTGCAATTTAATTATTGGATAAATTCTAATTGGCTCGTTTGAGAAACCTTTGTGATGGGATTATATGATTCTTTTGAAGTTTACTTGCCTGGAATGTCAGTTTGATTAATCGGTTTGATCCTGATTTAGTTATCTGTTTATTAGTTTAGATATTGTTTGAAGCTCTGCTTTTTGTTTTGGTATTATATTAGTATCGGTATCGGTATTTGGTAATCACTGCACGGTTATGTTTGTTTGTGTTATAATGGATTATTGTTGATGGTAATTGTGATGTTACACTCTTAACTAACCCAATTACGTTTTGAGTAGTTATATGTCGCATCTCGACATCAACAACTTATTCCACATCTGTATCTGTTGGTTTCGCCTGGATTTGCTCTCATTCTATTGATTACGCATATGTCTGTCTGATTGTGCTTTGCACCTATTTGGTTCCGTCTGATTGTGCTATGCACCTACCTACATCTGTCTCCATCTATTTGCATCTGCCTGAATTTGCTCCTTCGGTCTGCATTCGTCTGCCTGAATCTGCTCTGTCAGCACATGTCTTGCATCTGCCTGTCTGAATCTGCATATGTCTGTCTGAATCTGCTCTGCCTGCCTGAATCTACTCTCATTCATCTCCGTAATTATGTTGCTCTACTCTGATTTTGGTGTTGCAATGACTTTGGTCCATCTGTTTCAGACTTAACTGTTGTCGCCTTATTACAGCTTGGATTGCATCGGATTAAGACTCCGTCTAGCACCGAGTTTGCACTCTGCGACACTCCGTTTTTCATTTGTTTTTCATTTTTAGTTATTTTCTACTTAGCAAACTCTCAATGTTTACCGATGCAGCATTGCGAGTTTAAGAGAGAAAGTTAGATGATAAAGGCCTATAGGCTTGGCCCTCTTGTTTAGGCCCGTTTAATAGTTAGGGTTTCGTCTTTGTTTTTCTATTTAATGTATTATAATGTGTTAGTTATAGTTGAATCTGATCAATAATATTTTCAGTATTCCCTCTTATTTCTACAACCACAACAATTCCTCTCGTTTCCCATATTAAATGTCCGGTTCACCTTTTTAAGTCTTTCTTTTTCAACTTTAACATTAAATATTTTTGTTTTTGTTATATAATAATTGATATAAAATATATGAATGGATTGGGTTTCAAATGTATTTTCAATTGGTATAATTTTCATCAAATATTATATAACACAAACTAAAATATTTAAAGTCAAAATTGAAAAAAAAAAGACTTCAAAAATCATAACTGGACATTTAGGGCCCGTTTGGTTGGGGTGTATGGGTATGGATCTATGACTTTGAAAGTCATTAATGTTGTTTGGTTAGTTATGGGGCCCATCACAATGGAATGAGGATACCCAAATATGAATGTTTCCTCATATACTATGTGTGTGGGTGGTTTCTTCATACCCTCCATTATTATGTCACTCTATACCAACACCCATACCTATTTTGATTCATAGCGACAAACCAAACGCACCCTTAAAACAGAGGGAGTAACATATTTGTGGTAATGGTTATTATGTTATTTGTAATGTATTGTTGTAATATGAGAACGATGGTATTCATTCATCTTACATCAGTCAAGAAACACAAACCAAAAGTAAGAAAATTCACTTCTTGTCATTGCAATAAAAAATATGTTTTGGATACAACTGAGTTTGTCAAGTGATTAAATATGAAAATGTGGATAATATTCTTTGTTAAGTGACATGGCCACAAATATATGACATGGCGGATGACCAGGGGTGAAGCCACCTTAGGGGATGTTTGTTTCAGCTTATACAACATAAGTCGTGTTCGGCTTATATAACATAAGCTACAAGTTATATAAGCTCATAAGTGGCAAATAAGCAATAAAATTGTGGCTTATGTTATATAAGCCGAACACTTATAAGCCATAAGCCGGCTATATAAGCCGAAACAAACACCCTCTTAGCAGTAGTGGGGGGTGATGCTCCCAACTAAGATGTTATGGTTACGGATACACAAAATGTATAAAAAATAAAAAGTAATATTGATCAGCAAAAAGTCGACTGCCCTGACCCATAAAATTAAAATGGCATCGTCGCTCTCAGCTTGCTCATAATTAGAATGCTTTCTAATGCCAAATAACCGTTTGTAAGATGGGTTTTTCAGTAGAAAAATATGGAAAAGTAGATACAACGGGGATGGTGAAAGTGGGTGAGATGATAGGAGAAAATATAATACTATACTTTAGGGCTGAGCATCGGGCCGATCCCGACCCGGTCCGACCCGAATCCCGACAAGCCCGAATCCCGACAAGCCAGCAAACACAAACCGAGTCCCGACCCGATTAAGCTCGGTTCGGTTTCGGAACAGTCGGTATAGTATACTTTATCTCTCTTTTTCAAAGTGTACGAGTAGTCTGAATACTTAGTAGTTACTCCATCCGTCTCAAAATTATTGTCAGGAGACAAGAAACACGCAATTTAATAAAAGTGGGACCACTTTAATTTTCAACCATTCAAAAGGAATATTCCTCCACAAAATTCTCTAGTTTTTACTATAAAGAGAAAGTGGACAATTAATTTGAGACATCCAAAAAAGAAAATGTGGACTATTATTTTGAGACGGAGGGAGTAGTATATTACTCGTAATAATTTGGAATCTTCAAATGATGTAAAAGTGTGAATAACCGGATTATTATACAATTTTATGTTTTAGAATAATCTTCGTCATCAACGTGGGTATTTTAATTTTAATTTGTTAGCACTATTGAGTTTGACAAACGTTTTTCACGATTATGCTTTTAATATTCATAATTACGAACCGTTTGATTAAACTATTCTTGTACACCTTAATACAACTTTTACGTACTTAATAATTGATTTTTTTAAAAAGAAAACAAACTAAAAACCAATCAAATTTTTTTATCAACACCTAAACTTATACTTAGTGTTTACAGCGTCGTAGTAAAGTACTTTTGTTGCCGTTATATTAAACCCGACACGTTTTATTATAAATTCCCTTAAAAAAATGATACTTCCCGTTAACTAACATTTTGTTTGATGCTCCAATTATCACATTTTTCTGGTTACGCCATTGCAGATGACTTGCTCCAAAGTGGCATTAACCGATTGTCTAGGTAAAATGATACACCAAACTAACGAAATTCAAAAGGTAAATGTGAAAAAGTGACAAGTTGAATACTTTTTGAAGTGATTATCCCTTAATTCAATATCCATTTTTATATACTTTTTTGAATTTTTAGTTCTTTTATATTTTTAGTTGATTTATTTATTTTTAATTCAGTGTTTTTTACAACTTTAGCCATAGTTTGTATCAATACATACTTAATTTATCAAAACTATATACTTATGGAGGGAGTTTCTGACATGTAAGATAGTCCGAAGATCTTTGTATATGCGAGAATCATGAGATCAATACTACGAAAAACCCAAACACACATACAACAAACACATATACAATTCTGAGTGTTGTGAAAAGACGTCATTAAGTGGGTAGTGAATTGTGAGGAAAATTGGGTTGACAATGGTTTTCTCGTGCGAGTAGTGAACCACGCCTGCTTCACGCATCCTCACCAAAAGAATACTTCATTTAATATATTTATAATATAACTATTTTTATTCCCGTTGCGCAAATACCCAACTACAGTATATTAGAAGCCACAAAGTTTGTTCTCTAAGCCGTTAAGATTTAGAAGCCACAAAACCATATCTATTTATTTAATATTCGCTAATACATATTTGAATACTCTCTATGTACTGTTAGAAAATGATAAACCCCGTAGTTTATAATTATTATTCATGCACATTATATAAAGATTACATGAGTAAACTCTAATGGACCATAAGCCCACAGACGAGGCTTGGGCCGATTACCTCTAATATATACGTTGTATTAAATGTTGAAAACAAAGTAAAACGTAAGAATGATCAATTCAGAGTCGTGACATTGCAAGAACTTTTTCTTGCTCATGGAGTTTATCACGGTGGTACCGAGTTCGATCCAGATGAATTTCTTTTTCAGATCTCTTGTTGTTTCCCAATTCAGTTTCAGTTATTTGAAGGGTTTTTGCCACTTTCCTAAGCTCCACTTTTTGTACTTTACCTGTTCCGGTTTTTGGTAACTCCTTCACAAACTGTACCTTCTTTGGTATCATAAATTTCGACATCTTTTTTCGGCAATATGATAATATTTCAGATTCTGTTGCGCATCTTGTCTCTTTCAAGACAACAAAAGCGCAAGGACTTTCTCCCCACCTTGGATGAGGCATTGCGACCACTGCAGCTTCGAGTATGGCGGGGTGTTTAAATAGAATGGACTCGAGTTCCACACTACTAATATTTTCTCCCCCGGAAATTATAACATCTTTTGACCTGTCTTTGATTTCCATGTACCCATCAGGATGTATAACCCCAACATCACCGGTTAAGAACCATCCATTTTGGAAGGCTTTTGCCGTCTCTTTCTCGTCTTTAAAGTATCCTTTCATGATGCTACTTCCACGTAGTACAATCTCTCCCATCGTTGTCCCGTCATGTGGAACACTTTCCATGGTGTCCTTGTCTTTGACATCTACATCGGTGAGGGTGAGTATTCCAACACCCTGGCGGGCCTTCAATCTCGCCTGCTGATCTTTAGGAAGTTGATTCCACTTGGTTTGCCACTCACAAACAAGCGCAGGTCCTGTGGCCTCAGTGAGGCCATAGGCATGCATGATGTGGAATCCAAGGTCTTCCATCTTCTCAAGGAGGGCGGCAGGCGGAGCCGCGGAGGGGCCCCTCCAGTGAGTATGTTGACCTTGGATTTTATTTCACAACGTTCATGAGGCTTCGCTTCTAAAAGGATGTTAAAAACAATAGGAGCACAACACATGTGAGTCACTTTGTGTTGAGAGATACTCTTGTACATTTCGTGGGCTGTAGTGTTGCGTATGCACACGTTGGTACCACCTCGTGCCGCGACACCCCATGTGAATGTCCAGCCATTGCAATGGAACATTGGCAGTGACCACAAGTACACAGCCTCTGTACCCATTTCCCACCCTTGAATCAAGCTCGTCGTGCTCAGAAAAGCACCGCGATGGCTATACACCACTCCCTTGGGGTCCGAGGTGGTTCCAGATGTATAATTCAAAGCAATAGAGTCCCACTCGTCCACAACATCTTCACCAGGATACCTTGGATTACCATGGTGAATGAGTTGCTCATACTCCAACTTGCCAAGACGGACACCAGTGGGCTTGCTAATGTCATCAATCACAATGACCAACGGCATGGCCTGCTGGGCTGAAGAGCTATCTTTAAAACTCCCCGTCAGCAACCGTAGTGCTTCCGATGCTATGGGAACATATTCATAGTCGACAAAGAAGACCTTAGCTTCTGAATGACGGAGAATAGTTGCTATATTTTTAGCATCTAGCCTTGTGTTGATTGCGTTAAGCACAGCTCCTGCCATGGGTACCGCAAAATGCATCTCATATAACGCAGGTATATTTGGTGCTAGGACAGATACCTACGTAATAAATTAAACCAAAAATTAGAATCAATAAACATTTTCATGTATAATCTTTTAATTTAAATTTCAACAACCCATGCATGTTCACATTTTAAAAGCATAAGGCAGGAAACTTACAACATCATTCTTGACAACGTTAAGGGACCGTAGGGAGTAGGCGAGGCAGCAGCAACGTTCATAAGTTTCGCGCCACGTAAAGCGGACTCCAGAGTATATGACAGAGGTACGGTTGGAATAAACCATAGAGGCTCTTTTGATGAAAGTTACAGGAGTGAGAGGGACATAGTTTGCTTGACACTTAGGAAGTTTATCCATTTTTGTGAAGCTAATTATGTAATCAAACACTAGGAATTAGTTAATCTTAAGAGATAGATATGATTTATGTGATATTGTGTGGTAACACTCACACAATCACACATGTTTACACACACAGACATACACTCTTTCTCTCACCAACCATTCATCTTCATCATCGTATCTAAAGTTTTTCAAACCCAATAATAACCAAATCTTTAATAAATAATTTCATTTTTATAGTTTGATGATGGTGATTCGCCGGAGAATCCACAGATCTACAACGCGACATCGATGAAGTGGCGGTGGTTTGATAACGGTGATTCGCCGGCGTAGGGTGGTTTCTAGGACGGAGATGCAGTGGATTAGGGAGGTGACGGTTGGGTTTTCTTGAATGGGTTCTTGTTGGGGAAGGTTTGAAGGTTCGATTTAATGATTTTGAGTACCTTGAACAATCGTTTTTTTCATGTCATTTTCTTGTAGTTTCTGGCTCAAAATTGCTAATCGTATTCGACAATCTGTGGAGGATAGGCCTTGAGTACCCCATTGCAACACGTCTACATCATTAATTGAACCAATCAAATGAAACAAAGGCAAACTTTAAATGATGCCAATCATGTCAATCGTTTAAATTTGAAAAGTGACAAAACAATGTATTCAACATCTAATTTATGGTTAAACATCACAAGGAAAAACGCTTACACTTTGAAAGCAAATCATTTTCCATAATATGAACCAGATACAGTATAATGGCATTCAATTTTCTTTGGGTTATTTGAAAATGGGTTCCTAAGTTTATAAAAGTACTAGCTTAAAGACCCGCGGATTCGCGGAGTTTTTAAAGAAATATGAAAATGAGATAATAATGAGATAAAACGTGAATTATTCGACAATCAATTGAGTTTGTGACAATTAAAATAATAGACGTCCATGCGTTGTCGTCTCCAAATTTGATGGTTTTGAATAGAAAATGACGTCTGTGAGCACTAATCAATATAATAGCCAATCTCCATTAGGTGTACACCCAATAGTCTATAGAAACCCTTTAAACAACCACATATAGTTGTACGTGTGTTAATACAGGATTTTGTAAAGCTAAACAAAAGTTATGCTTTATAGTATAAAAGAAGGTTAACATAATATAGAAGTTTGTGATTATTTTATGAATCAACATACAATCATGTTTAACATCAATAAAAAATAGTTGATGCCTAATATGTTGTCCCAAGTTTCATACTAAAAATTATGTCCATGTATAAAATCAATCTTAAAAAAATAAGGATTGTGACCATAAACATAATCCTTTACATAAATCATAAATGATTACAAATTTGATTCCTTTAGTAAGTCAACTTTCTTGAGCTAATCCTTGGTTGTATCGCCTCATGAGCTAATCCTTACTAATATCTCGGATAGTGAATCTTCATTTGGTCCTCACAGTGAACAGCAACAGCAAGCTGAAAAACAAAGTCTCAGTAACCAACTTAAAATAAAAAGTTTCCACATAAAACTACCTTTAAAATATAGTAACTGAGCTCCTTTTGTAGTATGTAGCTCATAGACACTGGTATTTATTAGAAAACACCACCTAACCAATCATATATTCCCGTATATGAGCTTTCATAATAACTAAATCACTGTCGCACAACATTTCAAAAACATAAAAACTATGTACACCTAAAATAAGTTTACCCAAACACCCGTTCACTACATTCCTAAACAATCCTTATAAGTTTATGCATTCATTAAACTGATGGAATTGTGAATTTACCAATTGAGTATCTTATTTTCATGTAAAACGCCTCTTCACTATTGGCATTACAGAATAGATTATATGACATTACATTAAAGTTACCAAGGACCTATTGACACAATTTAAAACTTGATAAAATTAGAATAGCAACCACAACAATCCTCGTTCCAAAAAAAAACACAACAATCCGAAACACAAATCCCAATTTCCCTACGTCGTCCAAATGCAAAATTACTAAACTTGCTAAAATGTCACTCATATAATATTAACAAAGCCTAACTGAATCAAGTAAACTTTAAAAATAAAGGGGTTAAACGTAATACTACCTCCGTCCCAAAATGATTGTCCTCATTTGACTTTTTAAAGTCTTAATTTCTCAACTTTGATTCTTGATATTTTTATATGTGTTATATAATACTTGATGAAAATTACATCAATGAAAAACCATGATATAGCCAATCCATTCATAAATTTTGCATCAATTATTATATAACACAAACAAAAATATATAATATCAAAGTTAAGAAATTAAGACTTTAAAAAGTCAAATGAGGACAATTAATTTGAGACGGAGGGAGTACTATATATCAACTTTTATTTGCAAAGAAACATTATACAAAAAATGGCCAAAACTAAAACACATCAAATTAGAATAAACACTTCAATAGCAAAAGGCAATAACAGCGAACTTAAATATGTGATTATAGTGGGATTAGTTGAAATTGGTCTCACTACTCAATAACAGCTTATATAACAGTCAAACTAAACATTTCTACCATCAGACATGAAAACAAAACCATGAGGAGCGAGCACACATCAATTGGTCTCAATACTCCCATCTACTTAATCTCTTTCTCTTGGGACATGCTCATCTACTTATCTTCCCGCTAACCTTTTCCGCACGTACCAAATCAAACACATTCCAACAACACAAAGTACTAAAGGATATTCGATGGGACTTCCATTTGCAAATAATCATGGTAGTCATTTTAGTCAAGAAAACTACATTATATGACTGTGTCAGTTTTTGTACTCAGTACTTAAAAATTTATTAACAAAAAAATTGCATGCATGTTGAACAGATCCGGCCGATACCAAAAATATATGGCCACTTTGACCCAAAACCTTTTTCAGCCAAGTTGACCCACCCATTTTCCGTCAATTTATGAATAGAAAATACAAAAACAAATATCAAGCTCTAATACTTGGATGCTAAATTAGTTACTGAGTAGCTTTTCGATGGAGATATACAATGGATGTGGGATGTTTCTGGTATCTTGTATTCCCTAGAATAAAATAGAAACAATTATTCTTCAATAATTAGTGCATGAACAAAAGGTAGAAGATGGAACATCCTATATCTAAACTCAAACTTATTCCAATTCCATTCCACCCTATATCTAAGCTCATAACAATAGTGATTCAAGACTCCAAACCAAACGCACCCTAAATTAAAGAATTGATCAATTAAAACCGAAAGCATTTTAGAAAATGGACTACCACCAGCAGACCCATTTTGAGGAAGATAAGGAGCCATCAGTGATCTTGTTAGCTCAAGACATATAATGAAATATAAAATAGTTAGTAAACCAAGTTATGATTCTGCATTTCTACTTCCTACTTGATGCAGAATGTTATCCATGATGCTTAAGTATGTATGGATGATCTACTTAAAATTTTCTAATAGTAGAGGATTGTATCAAAACTCCTAACATGTTATAAAATACACACTTTGTACGCATAAAGTAAACTGTGGGAGACACCAATTGAAAAACCTAAATTTACTTGTCTAGAGATTTCAAACAATTGAAACAACAAAAACACAATAAAGCACATAATAGTTGACACTCAAATTGAAACAGTCGAAATAATTGTCCCAGCGCCTTGAGCTATAAGACGCCTCAATGTATCCGTAGGGCTCGAGGGTAGGTTGTTGAGTAATGGGTCAAAAATACAAAGGCACTTTTCTGGTGGTACGGGTCAAGCTGGGTTAAGGCTGCTTCAAATGTCTTATATGCATGCCTTAAATAAAATTTACCAAGTGTTACAAATATCATGAAGTATATATATTATTACTATACATAAGTATCTAAATTATATTCACTTTGCAACTACCATGCTTATATCATATATTTGAATCGAACAGGATAATTATATTAAAAGTGAAATCGAAAAAGAAAAAAAAAAATATATATATATATATATATATATATATATATATATATATATATATAGATCACCACAGTTTACAAAAGATCCTTACAATTTGATCTCAGTTAGCTCACCATTGCCAGCAGTGCCAATGTTTGGTCTTTACAAAGGCTTCTCCCTCTGATTTGGGTTCTCAAAAAACACCATTTTGTTAGTAAGTAAAGGGTTTCCCCTGAATTGGACAAACAAAACCCGCACATTACACCATTTTGCACTGAATCAACCAATTCACATATTACTCTTGTAATTGGCATATGATGCATCAAAACATTCAAAGATGTATTACTCTTCTAAAAACTCTCTATATCCGTTTGATAACGCCTAAAATGAATATATTTTTAGTAGCGTTATTGTTAGTTTTGTGCATGATAATCGACTATATTTACTCATAACTGTTGCAAAAGTGCAAAGATGCGTATTGTGTATGTATATGTAGCCAGGTATCGCGAATAATGAAGAAATGAAGTTTTTATGCACATTTGGAAGATTCTCGAGGAAGGAGGTCGAGTTAGGAAGCTTTTGGATTCAATGATTGGGAAGCTCAATGATTTCTAAGTATCTACAGCAAGGAAAGATCAAGTTTTGCCTTGGAAATCATCAGCGAGAACAAAGAGTGAAGCGTATAGGAGAAAAGTCAACAAAAGTCAAAAGCACAAACCCGCCGATCGGTCACAACCCGTAACCGGATCCGGCTGGGCGAATGGTCAAAATACAACCGATCCGGTTGGAGACAAAACCGATCCGGTTTCTCACCGCAGATTACACAAAGTCGCATTTATTGTTGCCTTAACTCCCCATAATCATTGGAGTCCGATCATTTCTTGACATTTACTTGTTGGGAACGTTTTTGGTCAGTTGAGCAAGCACCTTTGGCTATATAATGAACCTAGTCCTAGTATACTAGGTGTGACACAACCAAAATTGTATTAGTTTACACCAAAACTAATACTAACCATATTATTCAGTCCAAAAGCTTAGTTCTAACGAAAAACGTCCGAGGAGCAAGGAGGAACAATTCTCATCCATAGTTTTGGTAGTTTGGAGTTGTACGGTGAATCTAGGTGATTGGAGGGGCGTGGTTGCTACAATCCACGAATTCTAATTCTTGTAATCACAAAAGTTTAGGTATTCTATGAACTTTGTTATGGAATTCTGTTCTCTTGAATTGTTGAAATTACTTTGTTACTATTTGTGTTTAGTTATTATTATTATTATCATGGAGTAGTTTTGGGATATACTTGTGTGTTGGGATGTAGTTAATCATAGTAGTGTTCTCAAAATGTGATGCATGTACATATGATCTTGTTTAAATGAGTTTGTTGGAAAAATACTAGTCTTGGTTTGATTTGTCGATAAAACATGTTTTAAGAAAAAGGACCGAAAGGATTTCTCTTGTGTTTTATTCCAAAAAGTGAAGTGACAAACTAGTATGGGGATATGGTGATTGACAACCACCATGTTTGCTTATTAAAACAAGACTAGGAACATTTGCATCACGAAAGGGTCGAAAGATTCGTAAGAACAAATTTAATAAGAACATGTTGCAAACAAATGGAATTTCTATAGGATAATCATTGGGATAAGGACCGAAAGGATTACCTAAATGTTTTTGTTCTTAGAATGGTTTTTACAAACATATACCATGGTTGGGGAATCATTTGCTTATGATTTGTGCATCATATTAAGAGTATACACCAAACCTTCATGAATTCTATTTATGGTTGATTATAGACTACACACAAGTATATATATATATATTTCTTATTGAATTTCACTAGAACATAATTATTTGAAGAAGCCTTGACAAGCTTTCTTGTTGGAATCTTTTCAAACAAATCAATTTCATAACACAAAATCCCTTGGGACGATCTCGACTTACCAAACTTTGCTATTACGGACGAGTATACTTGCTCGTATGTGTTAATAGGTTAGACGGTTAAATCGTGTTTATAAATTTTTAAAACTTGCACCAACGTAGCACATCACCGTTCAACAAAACCTTTCAATAATTCACGAGCAAAATATGTACCTGTTTATTTTGATTTCAATAAATCAAGTCGACCTTAGTTACGCCGATATAACCTATTTGCAAATTCATTTCTAACATGATGTCTAACTTACAAATGAAAATAAAACATCATAACTTCACAAAACGATAAGAACCATTTTTATTCATACCTCAAAATCAGCCTAAGAATGAAAGGGTCACCAGAAGAATCTATATGCCAGCCCACTTGGTTGATTCTACTTACTTGAAGTCGTTGTTACTGCCAACACCTAACCTGAAATTAAATCATAATAACAATCAGAACCTTAAAGATGTTCAGGCATATCAAATCGCCTAATAAGAAACACGGGTGGTAAACAACTATTATAATGCATAATAAGCTCTATTAAAATCTTGCTAAAAGTGAAATGGGTTTACAATTTCAATGCCATATTTTAATGCATACAAAGCTGAATTACTTTGTCCAGACATACTTTTTCTATAATAGTATAATGATAATACATTAAAGTGGA
The DNA here is from genome assembly GCA_910596185.1 of Chrysanthemum makinoi. Classification (NCBI taxonomy): domain Eukaryota; kingdom Viridiplantae; phylum Streptophyta; class Magnoliopsida; order Asterales; family Asteraceae; genus Chrysanthemum; species Chrysanthemum makinoi. The sequence continues at coordinate 297,395,990 of OU343223.1, forward strand.
CATATAATTCAACATACATTTCATCGGTGCTTAACACAAAAGTCCACATTAAACCACCCATTATGAGCTTAAAGAATCATATACAGTTTACAAAAGATCCTTACAATTTGATATCAGTTAGCCATTTTTTAACACATAGTGAAAGAGTCATGAAATGTTTACTTCTATGGCTAAATTGAATATGAGTTATTTCCCTATTAGGCTGCATTTTATACTGACTCGTATGTGGGTAAATTAGTACAAATTTTCTATCCCTAGTAGTAAGAGCAATATTTCCATATCCATAAACAATGTATAGCAGGTTGTTACCTCTTTACGTAATGGTTTCTTTTTTCCATGTTTCAACCCCTTTGCGAAGTACTATTGTTGATATGCCTGAACATTTTGAGCCAGATGTTATTTTATAAAAAAACGTATAAAATGGAGAAGTAAAATCTTGCACAGGGATCACATATAAACATACTTAGTAAGGCTCTAAATATCCAATTAACAAAAATAACATAGAAGGTTGATCGAATATGAGTTAGTAACATGAGAATATTGCCTCTTGTTAGTACAACAGTACTCATAAGGCTGACCCCAACAACATGTTCAGGCATACCTCAAATAATAAATCATCTAATCTGAATCAAATACCAATTCACATCGATTACCTGGTCATAAATGTTTGTTCCACCTACAACAACCGCAATTCGAAAATTGTCCAATGATTGACAGAAGGCCATCACCTGTAACAATTCCATTTAACATGTAAATAAATCTCAAAAAACTGACATCAATAGTCATTAAAACATACTCTGATATACAAAACCATATCAATCTTAAATGCACGGCTAACACTGCTCAAAGACATATGCATCGAAGAGGGGCGAGCCTCTTTTCATATTCTGCAACTGTAGTAGTAGTAGCACTATTAATATGAATCTTATAACCAATATCACATTCATGTAAAAACTTGCCAATAATTTCTATAGTCAAACTAAAAGTCAGCAGTAAAATTACAAACACTTCTGACATTTAACTAAAAGCCCTATATCTTCTTCGAACAAAATAAGCAAATTAGACATTAAAAAGCATACCTTTTTGGTCGTTGAGAGGGTTTTTGTTCTTCCATTAAAAATCCTTCGAAACCCTAACATCAAATCATCTTTATAAGCTATCAAAAAATGTCCCTTTATAAGTTGTTTTAGTGAGTCATTGCAAACAACCCGTAAAAATGCATTAGTAAAGTAAAATAGACGGTACTACAAATTCGAGTTGCATCTGAATTACTTACCCTTTTTTCTCGTTATATAGACGTGAGTACTTGACCAAAGTTTCCATTACCCATGGTTTCGCCGTTGTAAATTCTTCATTTAAAGTTTTTAGATGTGATTGTCTGCAAAAAAGCATCAACTATAATGGGACAAAACAGTATTAAAAATAATAAAATTCATATAATCATTAGATTAAGCAATGTGCTTGGAAACACACCTTAAAGACTATAAATTCAAAGCATTAGGGTACTTGTGAATCTCTTGGTTATAACTAATGATCATGTGCTATATTTTTTCCCTACAAATGACAATTACACAAACACAATTTATCAAACAGTTGGTGTGCATAAGAAACACACATAGAACATAAACTACAAATAACCATTTTTATCAATCCAGATCATCTATTAACAATTAAATTGAAGAATGAAAAGAGATAAAACATGTCAAACCTGGTAAATCTTCCTCAATCACATTCTACCTAAAAAAATAAATTATTTCATAATTAATCGAAATATATCATGGTGATTTCCCTGCAATAATAACATAATTCATCAAGGTGAACTTCCGCAATTTTTTTAGGGTTCTGATTACACAGATATATTAAAATTATAACATAATCAATCGAATTATATATCATATGTTTGGATACTTACCAATTCGCCCATATTGACAGTGTACAAATCACCGTACGTAACCAAGAATTTATAGGTGCAGGGCGTTATTGATTTTGAAGAGTGTTATTGCTTGACATTAATTGCAAAATTAATTTGTAAGTGAATCATACAGAGGAAGATTGATTTGAATCGTATAGAGGAAGATTGATAAGAGGTTTTGAATTGGTTTTATGACTATCGATTTGAATGGAATAATGCTCATCAATAGTGTACAAAAATAAGACAAAGAGGAGCGTGTAGAAGAGAAGTTGTTACAAATTTATTTATTGCTTAACAAAAATACTGAGTTAATAAAGTTGACTTGGGATCATGCTTGAATGTGTTGTAAATTGATGCTAAATAAGGTAGTGTTTTTAATAATAAAATTTAATGCGCTGCTTTAAAGTGCTTGTACAAAACCTTGTTTTATTAGTTAAAATAGATTTTGGGCAAAGACAAGAAGCACGTAACGAGTTAATGCTGATGTATATTTATCAAGCGTTGTTAACAAGTTTTACACACCGAAAATCACATATGATTCGTACAGAATCCCATGGGATTCTTTGACGACTTCTTTGTGATTCATACAGAATCACATGTGATTTACACACAAATCACATGTGGTTTATACACGAATCACATGTGATTTACCGCATATCACATGTGATTTCACCGTAAATTATTTTTGAAAGTGAATCACATGTGATTTACTCATTTTTAGATTAAAACTGAATCACATGTGTTTGAGTTTATAACAGCAAAGATTAAATCACACGTAATTTACATTTTTTCATAACAGAGAAAAAAATAAATAACATAATCACACGTGATTCACTCATTTTTAGATTCAAACAGAATCACACGTGATTTACACACGAATCACAACAAAAATCATAATCATGTGTGATTTACTCATTTTTACAAATGACATGTGATTTTTTAAAAATAATAAATCACAAGTGATTTTTTTACGAATCACGTGTGATTTTTCTGGACGGAAATTTTGGAAAAAAAGTTCGTCGAAAGTATATAAAAGTGCATATCTATAGAAAGATGATTTAATTCTCGTCGCGATGGTATATTTTTCGTAGCTTGAAGATTTTGCATATTATTGTTTTGGTAAATATTGATGGACAAATTTCACCATTCATTTAGTTTGATTTAATATTAGGGATTCAACCTTAAGATTTAATCACAAAAACTTTTTTTTTTTTTTTTTTTTTAACGGCAAAAAACTATCTCATAATAAAAACATTTTCTTGTATTTATACGTTTTAGTCCGTTTTCGTCCGCTTTCAGGTGTTTCATACGTTTGCATCCGCTTTCAAACGTATTCGTCCGTTTTCTTACATTTTCATCCGTTTTCAGTTGTTTTCACATGTTTCCGTCCGTTTTCATATGTTTTCGTCCGTTTTCATACCTTTCCGTCGGTTTGCATACGTTTTCGTCCGTTTTTATACGTTTCTGTCCGTTATCATACGTTTTCGTCTATATTCATACGTTTTCGGCTCTTTTCATACGTTTTCGTCCGTATTCAAACGTTTTCGGCCATTTTCAAACGTTTTCTTACGTTTTCGTCCATTTTCATACGTTTCTGTCCGTTTTCATATTCTTTTATACGTATTGGTATGTTTTCATACGTTTTATACGTTTTAAATGCCTTTCATACATTTTCATCCGTTTTCATACGTTTTCGTCCGTTTTCATTTGTTTTCGTCTGTTTTCATACGTTTTTGTAATATCTTTATATTCTTATATTTCCGTTTTCATATGTGTTTCCTAATATTTTTATACTTTTCAGGTACAAGATGGTTTTTGTTTATAAAATATCACAATTGATATTAGACATTAACTATGTTTAAGAAATATCACAAGTGATATTAGATATTAGTTGTTGCATACAATGATAACTTAGATGCTTTTGAGTTATTTGAATATATATAAATTGAAATGAATGATGTCTACCTTTGGTCATTTTATTGCTTTATCACATGTGATATTATTCATATGTAGAACAAGAGAATTAGTGCCACACTATATTGCTTTATCACATGAGATATTACTCATATGTAGAATAACATAATTAGTGTCACATTATATTGCTTTATCACATAAGTTATTGCTCTTAATTAACTAAGAAAGAAAATATAAATACTTTTGATCTCCCTTACAGTGTTATATTACAAGAGATAAAAAAATGTCACTTACAAATATCAAAATGAATAAAAAGCATAGTTAATGTCTAGTATCACTTGTGATATTTCATAAACATAGTTAATGTCTAACATTACTTGTGATACTTCATAAACAAAAACCATCTTATACTTGAAATATATAAAAATATTATAAAACAAGTATGTGATAATATATATAAAAAAATACAGAGCAATGAAATATCTCAGGTGATATTAATGGTTAAAAAGCATACTTGTTTATTTATAAAATATCACAAGTGATATGAGACATTAACTATTTTTATAAAATATCACAAGTGATATTAAACATGTCATATAATATAGTTTAACTAATAAGTATTGTAAAAGTACCATCAACTTAAAATATTAAAACTGATACAGCTTTAATATGAAGCAATCACATAAACAAAACACATCAATCCAATGCAGTTCAAAGCAATATTGAACTGAACAGCTTAACTAGCAAACAAAATCACACTATTATGAACTTAAAATATCACAAGTGATGATTTAAGACCCATTGGTTAAACTTTGGTTTAGTTGGTCAAAAGTTTTTTTTTTTGGTTTATACGTTTTATACTTTTTATCCGTTTTTATATTTTTTTGTATGTTTTCGTACGTTTTTGTACATATCATACGTTATTGTACGTTTTCACACGTTTTAGTACGAAAACGTATGAATACGGATGAAAGCATATAAAAATAAACAAACGTATGAAAATGGACAAAAATTGATGAAAATGTTTGAAAACGTATAAAAACGGACGAAAACGTATAAGAGACGTATGAAAACGAAAGAAAATGTAAGAAAACGTCTAAAAACGACCGAAAATGTATGAAACGGACGAAAACATATAAAAACGGACGAAAACGTATGAAAACAATTGAAAACATATAAAAACATCTGAAAAAGAAAGAAAAATTATGAAAACAGACGAAAACGTATGAAAACGTCCGAAAGTGTATAAAAACGGATGAAAACGTATGAAAACATATGAAAATGGACGAAAAAATACGAAAAAGTATGGAAATATATGAAACGGACGAAAACATATAAAAACGGATGAAAACGTATAAAAATGGACGAAACATTTGAAAATGGACGAAAACATATGAAAACGGACGAAAACGTATGAAAACTAACGAAAATGGATAAAAACAGACGAAAATAACTGAAAACGTATTAAAAAGGATGAAAACAGACAAAAACATAAGAAAAAAGACGAAAACGTAAGATAAAGGACGGAAACGTATGAAAGCGGACGAAAACGTATGAAAACCGCTGAAACGTATGAAAACGGACGAAAATGTATGAAAACAGATGAAAACGTATAACAACGTCTAAAAGAGTATCAAAACGTATGAAAACGGACGAAAACGTATGTTACCGGACGATATTAAAACAAACAAAAACGTATGAAAGCGGATGACAATGCCAAAAAAACCCATTAATTTCAATTTGGGCAAGATTTGACACCTCTACAGATAATGGGGGAGTGGTTGGGGTGAGTTTTTGTAACACCCCCAAAATTCGCTCAGCGGAAGACTTTGCTAAGTTTGGGTGCTACAAAATTGGTACACAACACAAGTATTGGTAAACAGAATAAAGTCATCCATAACTTAAAAACATAGTCAAATGATAGTAATTAAGTTTTACATTTATTAAAAGTGCAGATATAGACCCATAAAAATAGTTTATAAAGCGGTCCCAAAAAGTATTAGAGTAGAATTGATCCGTAACCATGCCTTAGCTGCTAAGCACTTCCCAACAAGTCACCCAAAATCAGTCACATCAATTACCTCGAAAAAACATGCTAAAAAGTCAGCAAAGAGTTGATGAGTTCATAGGTTTAATCATAAAACAACCATTTGGACAATATCATCATCATACAAGTTATCTATTACTCAGGTTAAGTCATGCAACCGACACTCGACATACAAATATATAAAAGCCCCTAACGGTGTTTATCCCTAACCACCGTATCCGATATGCTATACGTCCGATCAGTTGGCGCTAACAACTCTGGATGGGGCTTCACCCCTGATAGATCTATCTACAACATTTGCGCTTTCCGCAGAAACTAACGGTCCATGAATGGGTGTTAGGAATTGAAAATTCCATGTTAAAGTGTCGGTCACCCCAATTATAGTCTAGCATATGTTAGCTCGTAGACATATTGTTATTTACTATTTTATTAGTTAGTTTGTAGCGTAGAATAGTTTAGTGTAACACCGTGGAGGAAGGACGGGTCTTTACCCACTGTATACCTAATCCACAGGTCAATAGGAGGTCGTGTATTTGTAACTATAAATACCCCTTTCATCCTTTGAAGGGGTGGTGCTTCTCAATCTTACATTTGATAATTTACAAAGCAAGTCTCTAAGTAGAACACCCTCTCATTCTTTCTCTCTCTAAACTATGGCAAACATGTATTTCCATCATACAAGACCACCCGAATCATCAAACACAATAATATAATGATCCTACAAATGGTACCAGAGCCAAGGTTATTGTGTTTTGATGATTTTGTTTTGTTTTATTACATGTTTTCTTAAAACTGGTCTGTGTATTTTTTAATGGTCGGATATTTTTTTTGGTAAACTGGTTTTAAACATGTATTTAGTATCTTCTTTACTGGTCAAAATATGTCACTGTCCCATCAATGTTATATCTGTTTGTGTTATATACTTGTCCAAACAGTCTTTATGTGACGTTTTTGTTACCATATCTGTAAAGTCAATATGAATCTGTTGGGTGTATTGGTGGTCAAACTTTGGTCAAACTGGCTAAAAGATGCAGTTTTTATGTCAGTTTTCTGGGTAACTATGAATATAGTATGAATCTTGGTCGAAAAAAATGGAAAAATAAAAAATGGTCAAATGTTCTTCTTAGCGAGTTGGTGTGCATTTTTGAATGCAACATGTCACTTTGTCATTCTAGCTAGCGACTTGTAAGTCATAGTGATTTGTGTTTCATATAGCGACTTGGGTGTGTAATGCTCTTGACTTTTGAGTCGAAGCGACTTGCTATGTCAATACTATTTAGTGACTTGATGTGTTTGAATACTAGCGACTTGTGACAGAAAAATGTAGCGACTTGTTGACTTTGTTCAAAACCAAATACCAAATCAGTTGACCTGGACCTCTGGTTATCAACCCATCATCAGTCCATGGAAAAACAAAAAAGAAATGAAACGAAAATCTTCATATCCAACTCCAACAACTTATCCCATATACATTATCCTATCCCCCATCTCTCAGTCAAATACAAGACTCAAAAATTAAAGTGTACATCATAGATCTCAGCTTCTATATTCGTGGTACTCATATGTACATCAAGACCTTTGGCCAAATACACGAAATAGAACTCATCCTCGATCTATAGTCAAAGTGACTTATATACTTAATATGTACGAAGTTATGAAAAAGAACGCAACAATATTGTTACTTCGTTTTTCATTAGATCAAGATGTTCGAACACTAAAAGATGAGAAATAACAAGTGTGTTATTCTCTTTGCACTTTTTTTTGGTTCGTTAATAGTTAAAACAAGCAAATTAATACCTACCCATAATTTTCCAAAGATCTTGAAGCCATGTCCTTTCTTCATGCCAACCCTGTGGCAAAGTTGAATTGGATTCCATGCCATCCCTGTGGCTTTGTTCTTTCTGAGTTAGTTGTGTTCTATCTCTATGGGTTTATATGACTGCTATTATGGATGAGATTAAAGATGATGATTTAATTGTGAAAGATGATTTTTTTTGTGTGTGCTGCGTACAGAAGTGATAAGGAGGCGACTCATGAGTGAAATTAGGGTAAAACGTATATTTGTGAGTGTTAAATACCCGTATGTTTTTTTTGGAAAGCGTTAAATACCCGTATGTATTAGGTTAAATTATGTGAGATTGGGTCCTGTGTTTGACTTGGTCTTCGTGAGTTAATGGGTTTTTTTTATTAAATTGATGAATGGGCTTTTGATCTTTCGTGTGTATATGGGCCTGCCTTATCATCTGAGTGGACCGAATATGGGACATTTTAAATTTGTGAAATGGTTTTCGTGTAGTTTGGATATTATTTAGACAATCTGGTATAAATGACATGATTGTGAATATTTGTTGTGTTTGGACCGGGCTTGAGTAACATGTGATTAATCAGAATCGGATGATGAACATTGGTTCGTAAATGTGTGATTTGAACATATGAGAATTGACAAATATGTAGTTTGGATAATATGATTTTATGAGTATTGATGAAGAGTTTTGATGAAGAGATTTGACGATGAGATTTGGTATGATGATGAGAGTGTTGTGTTGTGCGGGTTGATACTTTGGTTATACATTTCCACGGAGTATATTATTTCACGGCTTGAGTCGATATTTGAACAAGGTTGACTACGGGATTGTTGTTCGGTATTTCTTATTTGGATTTGAAGTGAGGATTTCTGGGCACGTTTACTTATTTCGTCTTCTTTCTTTCTACCCTTCCGCGAAGATGACTTGTTTGGGCTTTTACAGAGTGTGATAAAGACTTGGCTATTTAGTTACGGTTGTGATTCTTTCTCGCTTTATCCACAACGTAACTATCACTTCGGTGTCTCACGCAGTTGAGGATACATCAAGAGGTTTTGTACATTGGGTACACCGTTTCTTTTTTCACGAGGATTAGTACAAGTTTAAGTAACAAATCTAGGGAATTCTACTTCATGATCAAGTTTGGTATATCGGGTTTACTTCTCCAAGTGGTCGCAGCAACAGCCGACAGAATATGTGGATGATGTGTTTACCAAAGTGTTTATTGGATGGTTGTTGATATTGTTGATGTTGGATAATGAATCGCTGATGAACCACTGCATGTTCCCCTAAAACAGATATTCGCCGAAACCAAAGTTGTCATTTCACATTCAAGCTGACGTTGTTTACGGTTTTGTCTTGATTTTGTAAAATCCCGCGAAATAATCTATTTCTCGGTTTAAATCATAGACTTGTAAAATCCCGTGAAAATGGAAACATCCTGGTAATTGTAAAGTGCATTTCCGGATCTATCTTACGGTTTATTCTTGGTTTTGTAAAATCCCGCGAAAGAAACTATTTCTCGGTTTAAACCATAGAGTTGTAAAATCCCGTGATGATGGAACCATCTTGGAGAAAGGAAAGTGTATTTTGGGATCTTATTTGATGTTGATGCTACGATTTCTGTTTCGAAGAAGAGATAAAAGAGTGTACTTCATGAATTGGATGTGTGTTTGGATATTCATCATGGCAGTTTGGTTATTACATGGTTTTACGGGGTTACGTGCTTTTAACCATGGTTGGGATGAAAACCATTTTCATAGTTCACTTTAAACGTCAAAGGAGGCTAGAATTGAACTTTTAAACAGAAGATGTGACAACGGCGTTAATTCACTATTATTTATTTGAAGTTGAAGTGAAATATCACGGGCGAGTGTACTTAGTATCTGAAGGTATCGGGGATGGTTGGATGAAGATTCTTCAAGATCCTTGTTCGAGCTTATTATCAAATACGAAGACATGGAAATCTAGTTATTGTTGGGTGACTTTTACCTTTTCTTTTACCACTTGGGGGAATTGGGCTCTTACCACCACAAAATAACTATCACTTTAAGGAGTTACGTTGTAGTGCTCAGTGTCACATTCAATTGTGGAGTTTCAAGAGGTGATGTACGTCTTATACTTGATGGTTGGTTGGATGAAGAGTATAGAGTACATAGAGATTCAATGGAGGATGAAGTCTCGGCACCGCTCTTTGTTACATATGTGCAAGTTTAAGTCACGAGTTCGGGTTAGTTTACTTCTGGATCAAATTCATCATATTGGGTTTTTCCATCACCGTCACGACAAAGAGCCTCCTGAATGATAATGGGGTGATTACATGTTTTGCCAAGAGATGATGAAAAGAGAGAGATTATGACGTATGAACACAACAGTTCATGCCTCGTACTCTAAAGAAAAGAAAAGTGTACGTGTCAGTGCGCTTTATCTTCCAAAGAAGAGAAATCTTCTTATGACGTTTGAACACATCAGTTCAAGCCTCGTTCTTTAAAGAAAAAGAAAAGTGTACGTTTCAGTGCGCTTTATCTTCTGAAGAAGAGAAATCTTCTTATTTATGACCATTCTCATCAACATGCTTCATGCTTTTTCCATGCGCTTTCAAACATCAAGTGAACCGGACTACCGTTGATTGTTTTTCTTATTCAACTTGCTCAACTATAATGACGATGGCGACATCACGTGCTAATTTTGCGGGGGAGAAGTGTGAATAGACTACATTTGTTGAAGATATTCACTTATTCAATCAAGAATGGCAACTTCGTATGCAATTCTTGAGGGGGAGAAGAAGTGTGAAACTACTGCATGGTTGATTGATTTATGAGAATAAATGGTCAAACGGCTCCAAACTCATGTAAGAACCGAGCTTCTTCTTATCGGGTGATTTTTACATGGAGTTTCTTTTTAAGAGCCGTTGGTTGACATCTTCATACGGACTAATGAGTTTAATGACAAAGTGCTTCTAGTTGCTGGGGTGATTTCTTTGATGAACATCTTTCTGTTCTTGTTTGATTGGGAGGGATTTTAGTTAAGGAGATTTGCTACATATAAGGTAATTGGAACACATTTGGTGAGATGAAGATGTTAACTATCTAATCCCCAACTGGAAAATCTTGAAGAAGGTCGAAGTCTGATCGGTTCTACATTTTCTGATGCATGTTAGAAGACTAAAGACGAGTTGCATTTGATTATCTAAAGACTTCTTCTTAATCTGGGCATTTATCAAACAGATTGTCAGCTTAGGGGAGATCACTAATTGGGGGAGAGTGAAATGTCAGATTTAATACCCAATTAGACTTGCTCACATTCTACTTCAGCAAGTTGATTCCCACAAGATTACAAGTGTTCTTCTCAAAAAGATTTCTAGTACACGGGCTTATAATATGTTGCTAATTCTGAAGTATCAAAACCAGCAAGGGGGAAGGAGACACGCATCTAAACGCGAGTAAACTTGATGAACTTAATACTTCTAAGTGATTGAAGATATCCCAGGAAGACGAATGTCATTACCGCAGAGAAACTCAAGGTTTGACTCATAGCGTTTAGTGTTCTAATTCCAACTATGTGGGGGAAGAGATGTTAGAAAAAGTTTCTGAAGATATAAGAGGTACACAAGTGTGTGATGATCTCGATGTTATCGCAATCATCAGGGGAGAGAGAATTGTGTATATTGGGGCACTCAACCGTCTCACGAGGGCTTAATCGATGATTGAGATATAATCACTTATTCGGAGTTGACATCCGCAGAGATAATCGGTGATTCGGCTTGCTTCTTCAATGTTATCGCTTGTTCTCTTTTAGGGAATGTGGATACTTCGGGTCCTTGAGCTTCATACACGATCATCGTGGAAGAAAGCCTTTGTTTACCACAAACATTGGGAGGTGTTTTCTCTCGGGCATGATGTGTATTCGGAGAGTTCTTGGATATTGGTGTACCGGGTTCTTGAGCTTCATACACTATCATCGTGACGAAAGATGTGAACATTGGGAGGTGTTCTTCATTACCCTCATGATGTGTATTCGTGAGAGTTCTTGAGCATTATACAAAGAGATCGACCTGTAACAATTCAACTACTTGGGGGAATTGTTCTCTTGACGCCGTTTGGAATGGATCGCTTCAGAAGTCAGTTGAAAAGAAATATGAGAAGAGTTATTTATGTGTGGGATGATACGTTGTTGTTCTTCTTCTTGATGATATAACCCCGAACGGAGAATCTCGATTATCGTTATTAAAAGGAGCAAATGGATTTATGATAATGGTGTGCTTCTCAGGCACTGGCTAAGGCAAGCTTGAAATAGAGCTTGAATCCGCTCATCTAAAGGATTTTCGGTTTGGGGAAAGCGCCAAAGTCTCTCTTTCTCAAAGGCTCGGGTTCTAACTTCGATTCTGTGTCTCGGAAGCTTTGGTGGTGGAAGTTTAAGAGATGACGAATTCTATCTTCTACGACGTGCTGCTCGATATCCTTATCTCGGTACTCGTATCATCATCTTCTGAAACTATATCATCTTCTCTATCTTTGTATATATTTATCAGAAAAACAAAATACCAAAATATAAAACCAGCAAAACAAAATAGAAAAATATAAAATCAACAAAAATCCATAAAAATTTGAAAAATCAGAAAATTCCAAAAATATTGTTTTCTCAAGACATGTCTTCTGGTATCGATAACATCTGCGGTCTTAGAAATGTCATTCAAAAATGGCACGGGACCATAGATGAAGTTCGAAAGCGGAGGTGTAAATATTCTTTTTCCATAACATGTCTAAAAATATGGCTTGCAGTTACTTCAGACTGTAACCCGTGCTTTAACCATGGTTTGCTATTATTTCAGATAGCAACCCGCTCTTCAAGAAAGGAAAGTGTTGCGCTAAACTAATTTTCAAATATTTCGTGCACTTATCCTAAAACAAAATGAGGAAAGTATGTCGAAGGACTGCTGTTTCTACACAAATGTTTTTCCGTCTAAAATTCTTCAGAAAAATATTTGTTGTTCTCTATAATGGTGGTAAATGAGTTGCTTTAAAAACAATCAGATTCAGAGTTTTTATTAAATTTGCAAAACTCAATCAATGAATTTAGCGCTTTTAATCTTTTCATAAAATGAGTCATTGATTGAGGGGGAGAATGTTTTCAAATTTATATCATCTAACGGACTTTCTTAATTATCCTATGTGCTTAATTAAAAATGATATTTGCCTATGTCGAAGGACTAGAAATTTAGGATATGATTGTTAGGATTAGATGATTGGAGTTTGATAAACACATAAATCCCATACCTTATATGAACTGATTGTTATGTTGGATTGACTTTTTTTAGTCGATTGCTGTTTGGGTGATGTCGACCACCATATATCTGTATGTGTGTATATTGGTATATTAGAATGTTCCCGATCCGGATCCCACAAATGAAGATGATTGGATGCCGAAAGGAAAGGGTAACTATATCTTGGGTTGACACATGAAGAAATGGAGCTTAATTTGACTTCTATGGAGAGTTGGCATGGAAAAATCCAACGTAAGAGGTCTCACTACATCAGCAGATGGTTTTCTTCATCAACAAATGAAGAAATAGAGCTTAATTTGACCTCAGTTGGCATTAAAATGCAACGTAAGAAGTCTCATCATCGGCCAGACGGTTTTTCTTCCAAGCCCTACAGCAACAACAGAAGCTTCTCAACCACCTAACGTATCTTTGTGCAGGAAATTTGATACCATTCTTTTAAACAATTTTCAAATAATATTGTTTTGAAAAATTGAAAAATATTGGTTTTGAAAATAAACTGGACTAAATTTTGAAAATCACCGGACTTCATTTTACCAAAACTTAACTCACTCAATCATCGACTAAGGTCATCGATTGAGGGGGAGAGTGATTTAAAATAAAATATTTTCAAACGATATTTCTTCATAAAAGTCCATTTCTACAATAATAAGTGGTGATCTAAAGATTTAATGTTATGTCATGGTATGATTTTCTTCAAAGGTCAAAGGTCTTTCAAAATGAAATTTTTTCTGTTCTTGTTTGATTGTGAAAATGTTTTATTTTACCTAAAAGATCTCTTAAAAAATTATCATACCTGACACTAACAATCTTTTAATGTCTAAATTTGTTCCACTATCGTAATTAAATTAATCGAACACGCTTTTCTCCCATGTTTTCTAAACCTATTTAAATCACTTGGGATCCAAAATCTCAAAGGATTTGATATTTTTGATCGGGGTAGAAAATGTGATTTAAATATTAAATCTGATAACAAGTGATCGTTTTGACTCAAAGTGCAGTGCTCTCCATATGTGCTAAAATGCTTTCGAATCTCGAAGCACATATTAAGGGGGAGCATTTCTAAAGAAATTAAACTATCAAGGTACAAAGGTTTCAACGTTTTATCATATGTACCTTGATTGAGTTTGAAATGGTTTTCTTAATGACTTTTGTGATCGTGGATGTACTTCAAAAGAACTCTTTCCTCTATGTGATAAAATGATTTCAAATATCCTACGCACATATTGAGGGGGAGAATTTACCAAGAAAATCAAATGGCTTTTTCTATGAAAATTGTGATCAAAGAAAATATTTCAAAGTCCTCTTGCCTCCATGTGCTAAACAATTTCTAAATCATATGCACATGTTGAGGGGGAGGTTTTCTTAATGATCAAAACTATTAAGGTACAAAATGCTTTGATCTCGTATCAAAAGTACCTTGATTGAGTTTCCAAATGATTTTTCTATCGGTTTCAAGAAAGAATGAACTATACCAAAAGACCGACCAGTTTACTTTATGCATGGAGTTATAAGGATGGTTAGGTTAGGTATTTGTTCCCACGATCCGCCAGAGCCGGAGGGATCTACCCAAGGACAATCCACTAGATAGTGTAGAGTTCTAAGGTATGATGAAAAAAGGAAGAAAAATGAGAATATGGGAAGAGTGCGGACTGAGATAGAGCTAGAACTGGAATAAACCCAACAAGGTTCTAGTTATGAAGTCTCGGTAAGCACTGAAGGGGTTGAAGAATGAAAAAGAATTGATTGTGAAAAGGGTGAAAAGAAATAGCCCTCCAATAATTCAACCTTAGGGCAGTAACCGGGTTCAATACATATGCTAATGGTGTTTACTAAGGTAACACTAGTATTGAAGACAAGACGTCATGGACCTAGTGACGCACTGCACAAAACTTCCCAAGCTACTCAAGTTCCTCTTAAAAGGGCTTGTTTCATTCTCACGGGGAACCGACATAATCTATCGACTCTCTTAGAGATTGTTGATATTGAAGAAGGAGACCCTCTCCCTAGTCTCCAAAGATAGGAATCAAATGTGCACAATTGAGTCTAGAGCCAAGAGATCATCCACAATATCTCATTAGGACACTAAATTCTTGAAGACTTGCTGTTTCACACAATGTGGAAAGTAAGAATATATATTAAGAGTCCTACGCATTATCCTTGTGGTATTGCCAGAACATCTGAGTGATATGTAAAAATATTCATGATGAAGATGGAAATCCTTCTAGAGCCAACATCAAACAAGCTCTTGGTGGGTGACATGTGAGATCTTTTCTAAAGATCAAACTTGTGACAACCGGATAGAACGATGGGGCGATATCACTGAATCAACCTTGGTCTAGGAAATGAATTGACGAATACTTTTGGAAAAACCGCTCGATGTGCAAATCTTCTTTTCTCTAGCACATCGAATGTGTATTCATATTTCAAACACAAAAGTATCTCGATTGAAAAATACTTTTGGAAAAACCGTTCGATGTGTAAATCTCTTCTTTTCTCTAGCACATCAAATGTGTACTCTTTCAAATACAAAAGGTATTTTGATTGAAAATTGATCTTTTTCATAAAACCTTCGTCGTATTGCAAAACTCTTTCTTCTAAGCAATACGCGATTGTTTTCAAAACATTTTTCATCAATCGCTGAATCTTAATTCATTTGGTTCACTCACACCGTGTTGTCTTCTTTGAGACGCTTCGGTTTGAGAACGGCTAGAACAACCGCTAAAACCCTGCCAAGGAGATTCTTGAAATTATACGATTTCGTGCGTACTTGTACTAATCAACGGGAACCGTGGGCCGTGTACCTCAATTCAACGAAAGTGATCAAAGACACTTTCGTGTGATTTATTGCTAATCCTTGTTTGTAGGTACACTTGGGCGGTTGCTGTTGATCGAATTGAGGAGTCAATCCAAAGCCGCATGCTCACAGCATCCAAACTTAATGGAAGAAATCATGACTTGTGCATATCTACGTAACTGGCTCGATATTTTTATAGTATGTTCCGCTGCTGGCTGCTGCAAATATCTTGAACCAGTAAAGCTTCCGCTACTCTGATGGAAAGATGTCATGATCCAGAAAGTGTGAGCATGTTGGTCCAAAAGTCACAACATCACATGAGGCAACACTACAAAGGTGATCCAGAGATTTACTGTGGCTTATGATCTCAAAGAAAGCTCGAAGATCATCAAGATATGGATCAGTTCAAAGACCTCCACTGAAAGTACAAAAATATGCGGACTGTGAAGAATCGCTACAAAAGCACAAAGATTGCGAAAATTGAAGAATTGAAGTCTACGAGCTCAGAACAGAAGACAAAGAAAGAATGCTAGGATGCAAAATGTATTTCATGGGGTGACCTCCCTTAGGGGGAGATTGTTAGGAATTGAAAATTCCATGTTAAAGTGTCGGTCACCCCAATTATAGTCTAGCATATGTTAGCTCGTAGACATATCGTTATTTACTGTTTTATTAGTTAGTTTGTAGCGTAGAATAGTTTAGTGTACCACCGTGGAGGAAGGACGGGTCTTTACCCACTGTATACCTGATCTATAGGCCGATAGGAGGTCGTGTATTTGTAACTATAAATACCCCTTCCATCCTTGGAAGGGGTGGTGCTTCTTAATCTTACATTTGATAATTTACAAAGCAAGTCTCTAAGTAGAACACCCTCTCATTCTTTCTCTCTCTAAACTATGGCAAACATGTATTTCCATCATCCAAGACCACCCGAATCATCAAACACAATAATATAATGATCCTACAATGGGCAATATGGGATACTACCTTATCCTAACCGCGTAATAAATTCCATAATCCACAAAAATACTTTCCAGGTCCAATCAAAACGTTTTGCATGTTTTCTCACCCCAAGATTTAATAAAACAAGTAATGCGAGTAAAAGTGTGGCTATGAAACTCACCTCAGTCAAGCAACACAAATACAACAACTCAAAGGTAGAATAGCACAACAACAACTAGAATATCACGACACAACAGACTCGGCACAACCTAATAATGTAAATACTCTTCTCAAAATACTTCCCATAAAATAATTAAATGCGCAAGAATTTTCAAAAGCTAACCATTTCCATTTCCAAAGTAATCTCATTTGAACCTTTTAAAAGAATTTGGTATCATCAATCGTATACAACCAGGAAATACGGACTCAAGAATACACACACCAAAAGAATAGACAGTAGAAATTCGAAAGAGAAGTCGGCGAGAACTCGAATCGAGAAGGATAGATGAACGTAGATGAAGCAAATAAATAAACCAAACATGATAATTTAATAAGTCGATTGGTAGTGCCAACATTTACCCAATTTTCCAAATTAAAAGCTTGTATAAAAATTTTACGAAATTTGGCATGACCTATTTGTTTATTGAACATCCCCAAGTCAGATGACTCGTTTGAATTTCAGTTTCCCAATTAAATTCTTTAATGAATAAAAGTAATAATTTATATTATTAGTATTTCGACATTATTTCCTTATTGTTCGCCCGTTACGAATCAAATACATTAAATTCATTACGAGTCTAATGTACTATATTCATATCGTATCCAAAAGGTCCATGATATCTAAAGTCTAATAATACTCCAATAAGTCCAACCAATAAAATATAATCCAAATCTCGATCAATGTTGCAATCCCAAGATAAATCCAACTGCCAATCGATAATTATGACTTAGCGTTTAATTATGACGTGTGGGTTTGGCTTGGGACTAATAAGCGAGACGAAGGGATCATTGGACTTATTGGGTTGACGAATCCAATAAGGATCCAATCATCCGTCCGAGTACCTATTTAAACCTTTAGCTTAACCCGTTGAACCGTTGACCTTTATTTACTTTGAGTTCGTCTTGATATCAATTGGTAGATGGAATTATCTTGGGATTGCAACATTGTTCGAGATTTGGATTATGTATTATTGGTTGGACTTATTGGAGTGTTGTTAGATTTTGGACATCATGGACCTTTTGGATATGATACGAATATAGTACATTAGACTTGTAATGAATTTAATGTATTCGATTCGTAACGGATAAACAATAAGGAAATCATGTCTAAATGCTATTAATATGAATCATTACTTTTGTTCATTAAACGAGTCATTTCACTTGGATATGTTCAATAAACGAATGGGTAATGCCCAAATTTTGTAAACGTTTTATACTTAGACTTATTTTTCAAAATCCTTTATAAAAACCATATGTCCAACATTTATTTTAAACAATATTTTTGAATATTGGGTAAATATTACTACCAATCAACTTATCAAATGGTCATGTTTGGTTTATTTATTTGTTTCGTCTATGTTCATCTATCCTTCTCGATTCTAGTTTTCGCCGACTTCTCTTTCGATTTTCTATTGTTCATTCTTTTGGCGTGTGTATTCTTGAGTCCGTATCTCCTGGTCATACATGATTGATGATACCAAACTCTTTTAAAAGGCTAAAATGAGACCATTTTTGGAAATGGAAATGGTTAATTTTTGGAAACTCTTGCGCATTTGATTATTTTTGTGAGTATTATTTTGAGACGAGTATTTATTATTAGGTCGTGCCGAGTCTGTTGTACCGTGATATTCTAATACTTCTTGTGCTATTCTACCTTTGAGTTGTTGTAATTTGCGTTGATTGACTGAGGTTAGTTTCATAGCCCCATTTTTACTCATTTTAATGCTTTATTAAATTTTCGGGGTGAGAAAACATTCAAACTGTTTGATTGGACCGATTATTAAATAGCGATTTGTAATACTTATTGCGTAGTCAAGGTTAAGGTTAAGTATCCCATTAATTGCCCACTAATAAGTCGTTGGTCCCTGCGGGAAGCGCAAATGTTATAGATATATCTATTGTAGTTGACCACCCTGTCTAGACTTTGGTTGCCCAACTTGCTAGGGTTTACACCCGGATTTGTGGATGCACCAACTTGCAATGACGTATAACATGTCAGATTATATACGTGTTTAGGGCATGATGGTTGCTTATATGTTTATGGTTTAGCTTGTGTAATAAGTGAATATGCTGTTATGGTCCAAATGCTTTCGTTATTTGATTAAACCTATGAACTTACCAGTTTTTTGCTATTTTTTAACATGTTTTTCTCAGGTAACTGATATGTCTGATTTTGGTGATTTATTGGGAGGCGCTTGGCAGCTATGGCATGGTCATGTATCAATTCTACTCAGATGTTATTTGGGACCGCTTTATAACCTACTTTTGTGAGCCTATTTCCAAGACTTTTAAATAAATGTAAAACTTAACTACTATCGTTTGACTATTTTTTTAAGTTATGGATGAGTTTATTCTGTTTCCATATACTTGTGTTGTGTACCAATTTCGCAAAGACCCTAAAGTTGGTAAAGTCTTCCGCTGAGTGAATTTCGATGGTGTTAAAGAATAGTCTCTCAAGAAAAGTCTCTTAAAACAAAACCTTTTTTCTTACAAGGCTTCTAAATCTTTCGCAAGCTTTCACAACCTCTCGCGAGACTTTAAAACTTTCGCAAGACTTCAAAAACACATACGCACACAATCATTTTTTAGCACAAAGAAATTATTTTTGGACGTTATTTTTTGTTTTTCTTGCAAATTCTTGGAGTAAAGTCCAAAATACATCCTTGTGGTTTGTCCCGTGTCTCGTTTTACATCCCTAATTTTTTTTGGCACAAAACCATCCCTCCGTTAGTAAAGTTGGCACAAATACATCCATCTGTTAGTAAAATCAGTTAATGAGGACTAACGGTGCAAATATTTCTCCGTTATCTCCTAACGGAAGAGAAAATATTTGCACCGTTAGTCCTTAGGACTAACGACGCCACCTACCACCCAACGCCACCTACCACCCAACGCCACCACCACCATCAACGCCGCCTTCACCGCCACCACTGCCACCACCACTCACCTCCGCCGCCGCTACCCACCCACCACAACAACACACAATATCTAACCACCTTCACTGCCACCACCACCCACCTTAGGTAACGATAGAATTAACTACTGAATCATAGTTATTTACTTCTATCAAAAAGGAAGTGAGCCAAAGTCAGCTCATTTAATGACATTACCAACTCTTCTTTTTTCATATCTACAGCCACCAACACTTCCATGCATCCCACCGCTGACCATTACAATTTCTGACCAACACTAACGGTTCTTTTTCAGATCTTCGGCCACCACCACTTATATTTCAGATTTGCTCATGTGTAAATCCAAGTAGCCGGAATTTAAGATTCAATCTCTCGGGTTTTGGGTCATTGTTCAGATCTGGCGGTCGTGGTTTGTTTTGGTCAATGGTTCTTGGTTTGTTTTGGACAACCCCATCGCCGACACTTACTGTAATGGGGTGTGTGTGAGCAGTAGGTGTGTGTATGAGATTTGGGTTAAATTGAGGGTAATATGATAAATTTTGTGTTTTGATTTGGGTGATGATGAAAAAACATAAATATGATTTGACTGAAGATGCATGAGTTGTTGTCAAAGATCAAGTGATTATAACAAGATAATACTAGTGTCGTTAGCAAAATAAAAATTGGATACGCCGAAGATCATATTATGTACCTGGATAAAGAATAAAAAAATTATCATATTTAAAGACTTATCTGAAAAAAAAATGATTTGACTAAGGTTATCATGTACCCAAATTAAAAGACAAAAAATGCATCAAATGACAAAAACGAAAAAAAAGAAAATTATCATATTGGAGGTGGCGTTGGAGGTGGTAGGTGGCGGTGAAGGCGTTGATGGTGGTGGCGTTGGGTGGTAGGTGGAGTGGGTGGTGGTGGCAGTGGTGGCGGTGGGTGACGGCGGTGGAGGTGGGGGGTGATAGCGTTGGGTGGAGGTGGTGGTGGAGTGCACCGTTAGTCCTTAGGACTAACGATGCAATAATACGATGCAATTTATTATATTGCATCGTTAGTCCTAAGGACTAATCTGCGAATATTTTCTCTTCCTTTAGGGGATAACGGAAAAATATTTGCACCGTTAGTCCTCATTAACTGATTTTACTAACAGAGGGATGTATTTGTGCTAGCTTTACTAACGGAGGGATGGTTTTGTGCCAAAAAAAAGTTTAAGGATATAAAGCGAGACACGGGATAAACCACAGGAATGTATTTTGGACTTTACTCCAAATTCTTGTTTAAAAAAGTGTTTCAAAGCATAAAAATGTAAACTGAGTTTACTAATGTAAAAATAAACACGTTTTGGCCAAGAAAGACACAACTACGCTGAAGAATTAATGACTAAAAGTCATGTATAGTTATGATATGAAGTTGTATCTTATATTATAAATTTGTT
Source organism: Chrysanthemum makinoi (assembly GCA_910596185.1). NCBI lineage: Eukaryota > Viridiplantae > Streptophyta > Magnoliopsida > Asterales > Asteraceae > Chrysanthemum > Chrysanthemum makinoi. The sequence goes on from OU343223.1 coordinate 297,417,245, forward strand.
ATTAAACAATTAAAACCTTAAAGCTAGTTGCTTTGAAGTGAAGTTTGCCTTTCAAAAAAAAAAAAGTTGCTTTGAAGTATAAAAGTGCCAAAAAAAAAAACAAATTTGAAACAAGAATATAAGAGCACAATGTATGCAAGGATCTAATAACACGTTATTGGTATGTCATCTCAGCGTCACATTATACACCTCCCAATAACACACTAATAACTCAAACAACCCTCACTCATAACACATCACTAACATCATCTGTAGGTCTCGCAAAATATCCCATCAAATATGACACCCACTTACAATAAAAAAAAAACACACACACACACACAAAAGGTGCATTTGGCTTGAGCTAGTGGAGTGACTCAAAACACAAAATAATGCATTTGGCACAAATTTGACATGTTGACCGGTAATGTTGGCACACCAATAGCTCACCAATAACTCACCAATGACACCCTATACCTTGTGCTCTAAACGCAAAATGATGCTGTGAACCAAACTTGAATCACACAAAACAAAACTGATTATATATATATATTCTTGTGAGCAAAGTTGTGGACCACGCTAGAATAAAAATAAAATAATAAACCAAAGACAATGATTCATGCAAAAAACAAAAGAAACAAAAGATTCTATTTTTTCACCCAAAAACATTTTTAATAAAAGTAACTCGCTAAACTTGTAACTAAAAGTACAATTAATATAAAGACTCGATACAAAATAATAATTCATAATTCATCTAACTTGTAACATTCGTGTATATTAATGCCAGAATTAATGATATTATTAAAATACTCTCACTAACAAGTACAATTTATATAACACTTGGTACAAAATAATTATGCATAAATCATCTAATTATTCTTTTTCATTAAAACACTGACTAAATGAAATTTACAAATCATTAATAATATAATTAAAATACCCCATCACTCAAAAGTACAATTAATATATCAAATAGTATAAAATAATAATGCATAAATCATTTTATCATTTATATCTTTAAAACACCCATTAAATGAATTTTACAATTTATTAATGATATTATTAAAATACATCTTCACTCAAAAGTACACGTAAGTATAACACATGGTACAAAACAATAACGAATAAATCATCTTATCTTTTCTTTCTTCTTTGAAATACCCACTAAATAAAATTTACAAATCATTAAGCGGATCATAGAAGCCAATCTTTTATGTAGTCAGACTTTCTGACACCACCTTTTTCGACTACGCAACGGACCACCATTTACCACCACAACTCAACAATATGGACACCACTAGATTGTGCTACAATCGCTATTTTAAATAACCATTTATGTTTAAACGATATATAATATTACACGTCCAAAACGACTACCAATATCGTTTACCATCGTTTTCGTATCGTCGTTGCATTCTGATGTATGCCTGCCATTTTTAAAGCAATATTGTGCGGTAAAGTTGTTCCATTAATTTATCGCCATGTGTCAAGTTAGCATCATGAAAACATATAATCGGGTAGGCACCCTGATATAAAAGCTTTTTATTTTATTACTAAATGCGTAAGTAAGAAAATAAACTAATTTCCAATTAGTAACCTCTGTTGGACATTATTTTTTTTTCCTTCTTTAAAAACAATGCATCGAAAAACCTTGCTATCGCCAAAAAAAAATCACATAGGTACTCGCCACAAGAACGCTAGTGCGCTTATAGACGGAGAAAAAACGAACGTGTTTTGCGATCGTCCTTTTATTATTATTTTTTTCTTTAGCCCAAACATGAACCCATAACATAAGCCCAAAAATTAGTTAGCTCAAAACCAAAAAGATTTACAAAACAGACCTCAAGGTATGTGACGATTTGGAAATCTGCCCTGAGTTCTTTGCTATTTATGAATTTTTTATATAACAAATTTTATTTATCAAATATCTAACAGATATCTAACGATTCATTAAAAAAAATATATACCGTCATGAAGGCCTCTGGATAATGAACAAAAAGAGTCTGATATTGATATACTTTTGCCATATGTACGATTTTGTAAAAAATGTCGACGGTTAATATATATTTTTCTTTTATTTTTAAATATTCGATATGCACCCTTAACTTACCAAATATCTTTAAAAACAGTCTTATGATTTGTTTAAACTATAAGTGGCATCGACATATATTTCTAGGAAATTTTGAGTTATAAATATGTAACAAAAATCTAACATTTTTTTAATAAAATATATGGCAACAAACAAAACGAGGCCAATATTTATATATTTTTGACATGCGTTCTTTAGTAAAAAAAACCCAAATATTGATATAATTTTGACAAACGAGCAAAAAATCTCCGCTGCAACGCGCGATTGCCATTTTTCTCGCTTTTTTATAAAAGGCCACGAACCAAAAAAATTTAAAAGACGATTTTTATTATATTTTTAACACAAACACACTTCTAACCGTACTCTTAATTATACCGACGGTACCTTTATCAATAAAGGTACCGTGTTACCGTCTGTATCTGAAGAAAGTTCTTCTTCCAAATTTAAAACTGATGTAAATTCTAGAACTGATTTTGTTATCGTAGACAAAAAGAGATTTCAAAATCAACGAATCCCATAGATTATGCAACATATACCTCCTCGTTAATAAAACCATTTAAAAATACACTTTTCACCTCCATTTGATATAACTTAAAATTTAATGCGCAAGCGTATGCAAGGAGAAATACACTTTTCACATCCATTTTGATATACCGGTGCATAAGTTCTATCATAATCTATACCTTCTTATGTGGGTTCACAAGAAAACTAACTCAGTTTACTAATTATGCATAGACATGCCAAGGAGCCTGTTTAGCATCTAGAGAGTAGATGCTCAAGGAGTATGACTGGTGTGAAAGAATATCCGCACAAATATGTGGAAGAGCCAGGACTAAAGGTAGTACTTGCTGATAATTCATCATGTACCACTGAAGGTTATGGTTCAGTAAACTGTAGTGGAATAGTTTTTACTATAATTGCTTATGTAAATGGTCTTAAGTACAATTTGATAAGTGTCAGTCAACTATGTAATGCTAAGTACAAAGTTCAGTTTGATGATATGCATGGCACAATCTTAAATGCTAACAAAGAAATTGTTCTTATAGCCTCTAAAAGAGAGGATGTTTATGTACAAGACATGTTAACACTGACTCAAAATGGAACATGTTTGTTTGCTAAAGTTACTGAAACTATGAATTGGCTTTGGCATAAAAGACTCTCCCATTTAAACTTCAAAAATATAAACAACCTTGACAAACAAAACAAAGTCCTTGGCCTACATCACAAGGCATCCTTCAAAACAAAACAAAATTTCTCTATAAGAAGCTGCCTTCATCTACTTCATATGGATCTCTTTGGACCTATCAGTCCAATTTCCAACAATCATAAGAAGTATACCCTTGTTATAGTAGATGAATAGTCAAGATACACTTGGATTTACTTTCTCACAAAGAAGAGTCAGACTGCTGAAACCATCATGTCCTTTGTCAGAAACACTGAAAACAAAAATGACAACAAAGTCAAACAAATCAGGACTGACAATGGGACTGAGTTCAAAATCAGGACCTTGAGTGTTTTTGTGATAAGAAAGAAATATCTCAAAACTTCTCTTGTCCTTACACTCTTGAACAAAATGGAGTTGCTGAAAGGAATAATAGGACACTCACTGAAGCTGCAAAAACAATGTTGAATGGTTCAATACTTTCTAAACACTTCTGGTCTGAAGCAGTAAAAACTTCATGTTACACACAAAACAGGTCCATCATTGTCAAAAGACATAACAAAACACCCTATGAGATATTCAAAAGAAGAATCCCTGACATCGACTATTTTCATGTGTTTGGGTAGGGTTTAGGGTATACCCTGTAATTATTCATAATCACAAGGATCACCTCGGAAAATTTGATGCTAAGGTAGATGATGGATACTTCCTTGGATATTTTTTTGCCTCTAAAGCCTTTAGGGTCTTTAATATAAGGAGACAACATGCTAAGGAAACCTTCCATGTCACCTTTGATGAGAGCACTGATGCAATTAGGTTCTCAAATACCACAGTTGAGGAAATTGGCATTGATGACTCATCAAGGTATCCACCTGATAAATATCATCCTGATACTAACCCCTCCACACAGTATCAAGCTGATGCAAACCTTTCCTACTATATCATCCCTCATAACCTTCCTCAACCAACAATTAGTGAATACATAGATGTAAATCAAGTCCCTGATAAGGATACTCACCCTGAACAACATGATCAGGAAACTAAGACTATTGTTCAAACAAAACACCCTGATGAACCTCAAGTTATAGTCACTAAGACTAATCACCTTGAAGTTCAACTCTCCTCTCAGACTCCTACTTGTCCTGATCTTTATCCTAGACCTCAGGAAAGATGTACAAGATCTCAGGACATTGAGCTTGTAAACATCATTGGAGAACCCACTGAAGGCATGTTTACCAGAAGCATGGCTGCAAAACTGACTGCAACATTAGCCAATGAATGCATGTTTGTTGATTTCCTCTCTAATGTTGAACTAAAATCTGTCAAAGAAGCCTTGAAATACCCAAGTTGGGTACAAGCCATATAAGCTGAAATAGAACAATTTGACAAAAACAAAGTCATGACTTTAGTCAAATGTCCAAAAGATGTTCTAGTCATTGGCATGAAATCGGTCTTCAAGAAGAAAACTGATAAAAATGCAATAGTCAATAAAAACAAAGCTAGACTTGTTGCAAAAGGATACAATCAACAAGAAGGAATTGACTATGAAGAAACATTTACTCATGTTGCTAGAATGGAAGCCATCAGGATCTTCCTTACCTATGCAACCTACATGAACTTCAAAGTACACCAAATAGATGTCAAGAGTGCATTCCTCAATGGTAAACTCAAGAAAGAAGTTTATGTTCAATAACCCCCTGGATTTGAAAGTAGTGAGTTCCATGACCTTATCTGTAAGCTTAAAAAAGCTCTCTATGGACTAAAGCAAGCTCCAAGAGCATGGTATGAAACTCTCTTAGCCTTTCTTATTCAAAAAACAATTTGTGAGAGAAAAAATAGACAACACTCTATTTATCTATAGGACTAAAAGAGATGTGATAATAGTCAAGTGTATGTTGATGACATTATATTTGGCTCAACAAATTACAACTTTGTAAACAGTTTAAGAGACTAATGACAAAGAAATTTGAAATTAGTATGATGGGAGAACTCACATACTTCTTTGGACTTCATCAAACAAACTGATAAAGGAATCTCCATCAGTCAAGAGAAGTATACTAGAAATCTCTTAAAGAAATATGAGATTTCTAATTGCTCTTCAGTGAAAACACCCATGGTTCCTCCAAACAACTTAGGGCATGACCTTACAGGATCAGTGAATGAAACATTATTCAGAGGAGTAATAGGCTCACTGATGTGTACCATCGCTTCAAGGCCCGACATCTATGGCAATGATCTATGTGCAAGATATCAGTCTGATCCAAGAGAGTCTCGTCTCACTGCAGTCAAAATTCCTCAGGTACCTGAAAGGTACTCCAAACCTTGGGCTTTACTATCCTAAGTGCTCAGGCTTTGAACTTAAATGATACTCAGACTCAGACTATGCAGGCTCCAACATGGACAGAAAAATCACATCAGGCTCCTGTCAATTTCTTGAGGCAAACTGGTCTGTTGGAGCACCAAAGAAGCAACAATCAGTGGCTATGTAATATGCTGAGGCTGAATATGTAGCTGCTGCTAGTTGTTATGCAAATGTACTCAGTGATTATGAAATCCATTACAAGATGGTTTCCATCTTTTGTGACAACATAAGTGCAATTGCTATCTCCAACAATCCAAAGGCTCCATCAAAGAACCAAACACATTGATATCAGATATCATTTTATCAGAAACCACATTATGAAAGGATACATTGAATTACACTTCATCCCTACTGAGTATCAACTTGCTGATATTTTCACAAAACCCTTGGATGAACCCACTTTCACAAGTCTGAAAGCAGAATTGGGCATGCTGGATATTGAGAATCAAACCACTGATTGAATATATTCAACATCGTGTACATAGTCCTCCAATGACTAAATAAGAGTCCCTGAACAAATAATCTCTCAGTGAGTTAACTGCATCAATTGACCTCACGAAATAACCTACCCAAACATCCCACACTTAATGAAATATCATTCAGGGGCTCATGTCACTGATAAGAGACATTTAATTAGAAACTAAATGCTCTAAATATTTAGTTACTAACTGGCATCCATGTCATGGGCCCTCACATAATCCTCCTAAAACCCACTTGGCATTAAATGCCTACACTCACAAAAGATATCCTATGGATATTTTATGTGGTGATGTCACCACTGTAGAAGTACTGTTACAGTGTTGCGCAACTGTTCACCTTGACAAATGCGGAAAAACGTCAAATGGAGTGGTGGCATTAAATGCTGTCAAACGGATCATTCAAAATAATTTTCAAAAAATCTTTTGATATTCCAAAACAACCCTTCAACGCCACTCAGAGGCGGACCTATGCCTTGCGTAGGCGGTGCCCGAGAACCATCTTGGATGAAAAATTCCTTTAGAAGAGGTATAGGATTTTTTTTTAGGACCTACCTTAGAAATTACTTGGGAACCACCTTGTATTAATAATTTCAAAGATTAAAGAATGAAAACAAATAAAAAAGAGAAGTTTGGTCGGATATCGGACATATCCGTCGGAATTGACGAAGAAGATGAAGAAAAACGCTTGGGTACTAGTAGGGCTGTAAACGAACTGAACGTTCAGTGAACATTTCATGAACTGTTCGGTAAAAAGTTTGTTTATGTTCGTTTATTTATTAAATGAACGAACAAGAACAATATTTTACGCTCGCTAGTTAAATGAAACGAACATGAACAAAATTCGCCCGCTCATTTATGTTTGTGAACGCCCCGATATTCGCTCGCTTATGTTCATTTATTTATTTATGTTCAGATATCATATCTTTTAATTGTATAATTTTAAAATTGATTATTTAAAAAAACAACACTTATAAAATAGTATAATTTGCATAATTTAATAAAGTTTACGTTTGTTTATCTGTGTTCATTTATATTCGATCGCTTATGTTCGCTAGTGTTCGCTATTGTTTTAATGAACGAACATAAACCAACATGAACAACTCATTTTCTTAATAAACTAACATGAAAGAAAAATTCGTTCTTTAAGCGTTTGTCTCGCTATTTCATTCCGTTAAAATTAAACGAATCCAACATTTAACAATGCCCGCTCGGTCGTCCTGCTTCGAGCAAATTTCTAGATACTAGGGTTAAAATTTATTCTGGAGATAGCAATTAATCATAGCGTGGAAATAGCAATGTATATTTTAAGTTTACTTTAGTTTTGGAAATAGTAGTTTTGGGTTGGGGTATAGCCTATTTATTTTTTTCTTTTGTCAGACATGTGATATGTGTTGCACTTTCATTGTTATAGTCAATGTTTTCTATAGGAGCAATTAAGTTTTTATTTCAACGAGTATTTTGAACTTCGTTTTATATTTTTTGGTACATTGTACTAGTATGGTAATAAGTAATAACTACTGTAATTGACAAGGTTGACAAGTACAAATATGATGTCAGTAAAAAAAATAGAATAGTGAAGCTTTAATTAACATTTTCTCAGTTACATTGTAATAATATATAACGCAATTCGGTTAGCGTTTATTACGGTTTTCGGTCATCGGTTTTCTCGGCCTGCCATTTAATCGACCGAGCCCTACTTTGAATGAAGTTGAATGCAAAAATGAATTTTTGATGCACAAATTGTGGATTTACAAAATTTTAATGCAAATACGTATTTTTCAGTTTTTTTGCATCAAAACTATATACTTCTTGAAATACTTTCTTCAAACCAAATTTTTATCCACCAACATCTCATATAGGCGGAGCTAGAAAGTTATGGTCGAAGGGGCAAAATTTGATAATTTTTAAAAACTATACTACAAATAGGTTCGTTAGGGAGACAAATTACAAAAATAGTCAAATAGGTTCATGTGAGAACTGTATATATGGTGAGAACGTGAGAACATATATTGAGTCGATTATGACTTAAATTCGTGATTATATATACTTTTTTTGAATGAGTAAGTATGTTTCTGGTTTTGTTTGGTTTGTTAAATTTCAATAATTATAATAATATCATTAATAAAATTACTACTATAACCTAATAATTACAAGTTAATTTTACCTCGAATAGTGCAGTAAGTTTAGTGATGATGGCATTTCGAACTTCAGCAATATGTGAAGTTAGATTACCTAAAAATGTAATCCTTACTTTAGCCAAGTCGTGTGCCTCTTGCTCGATGACAATATCTGTTGATTTTCAGTGTATCTGGTCCACAAATAAAAGTGAGATGGATCTTTATAAAACTCAGCGTAATGTTTGAATTGAAGCATTAAAGAGCTTTACATGCAGGCATCCAAAGAAGATACTAAAAAATACCTTGACACCGTTTATCGAATAGGGTCATGAACTTTTGAGTGCAGTTACTAGCTGCCATTTCAAATTCTTGTCCTCCCTTTATAGCATCGTTAAATGCCTCTTTGAAGTTTTTCAATGTCCCAGATGTTATGTGTTCCCACATCGATTTGATAGTCGGTTGAACAAGCTGAAGATAATTAAAGATATGCCAAGCAATGAGGAAATATAGCAAATGAATAAACAATGATCACACTTAGCAAGCCCCAAATAACAAGAATATTACTTGGATCAATTTATCTTGCAGTTGCTTTCTCTTTGCATTTTTACCACTTTCATCAAAGTAAGTCGCGCCTCTTTATCATAACTAAAAGCAATATAACATGAAACACAAAAGTTGGATTATATTATGATGAGGGGACATATCAAGCAAACAAATATTTTATTACCTCGATAAAGACATGGCAAGCAGCGAGCTAAGTTTCTTTCCAAAGCCTGAGACAGCATTAGAATCTACAAGCTCTTTTAGTTCCAGCCAGTCCTGCATATATTTAGTTAAACTGTCAACGACTAAAAATTAAAAGATTATTGTGCTAATTAATTAATAAGAATTGCAACAAAAATGGAATATTTCTCATTGGCAATTTCTTCACATCGTATATTTGCCACCATAACCTGTAAATTTTAACAAAAACTTCAACATCTATGTAAGATAATGAATAAACCCATAGGTATAACTTTATTATTCATCATTATTTATAATGGCAAAACCTAGATGCCCTAAACCCACAAACCGGGCTTGGGCCTATTATCTACTAACACTCTCCCGCAGTTCGAGCGACGAAATCGCGAAAGCTCGAACTGGAGTAAGAAACTAAGAAAGCAAAATAAAACAATAACCAAAATAAAACGGGATAACCCAAAGTATCCCAAACAATGCTCCGAATAAGAACCCTTGATTCGACACCAACGAAAGTCGTCTCGGGAATAAGAACCCTAGATTCGACACCAACATAAGTCGTCTCGGGAATAAGAATCCTAGATTCGACACCAACATAAGTCGTCTCGGGAATAAGAACCATAGATTCGACACGAACATAAGTCTTCTCGGGAATAAGAACCCTAGATTCGACACCAACAAAAGTCGTCTCGGGAATTAATACCCTAGATTCGACATAAAACAAAAACAAATAATTAAATAACTTTTTTTTTTTTTTTAACTGTATTATTAATTTTATTTTAATGAAAGGAAAAGTAAATTTGATAGACAAAACAAAGTCCACCATACTTCTCAGTACGCCTTATGCCCACTTAAAAGAAAAGTCAGTAACAACATATCCTTTCTCAATCACATACCCACCACCACATGTATCATTTTCAGCCTTAATCATACCATCATATCCTTTCACAATTTCATGCTCAACACGTTCACCATCACTATCCGTCAAATTAAACGCTTCTCGACAATAAATATTACCTCAGTGGTTAAGTGACCGGAGAGAATAACGAAGGTTGTGGTGGTGATTGTTGTTACCATTTCTTCGTCTAGTAAGGAGTGATGAATTTGATAGATTTATGCTTAATTAGGGCAAATTGACAGATCGATGTCTTTTTTTTTTATTATTATTATTATTTATTTTTATTTTTTTTTATCGGTGTTTTATTGAGGTTAAAGTGTAAAGGGAGCCCTCCGAACCTCCGGCGTATAGCCGGCGGCCGGAGGCGGCGGCGGAAGAGTTTAGGTTTTGAGTTTGGTTTTTAGATCGAAGAGAAGGCTCGATACCATGTAAGATAATGAATAAACCCGTAGGTATAACTTTATTATTCACCATTATTTATAATGGCAAGACCCTAGATGCCCTAAACCCACAAACCGGGCTTGAGCCTATTATCTACTAACAATCTATACATACGTACCGCACTCATTGTTTTCTATCACAAGTCTCTACTAGCTGCAATTACCTTGTGAGCTGGCAAATCAAGGTCTTTATTCTCCTTGATATCTTTCCACATCTTTTATGCACTGAAGGAAAAACCTGAAGCAGCAACTGTTGGAATTATATATCATGACAATCAATAATAAAACACAAAACATCAAAGAATACATGCGGAAGTGTATAGGAAAGATTAACGAATAATTAATTAACCTAAACAAGAATATGTACTTTCTTGATTCTAAATTTAACAAGAATCAAATCCAAAACAAGAATGGATGAACCCTAATTAGGGTTATATAGATTATGTGAATTACCACCCCTTACCGATTTTGTAATTCAATCCAAGAATACTAACAATGTGTTAGACACTTTCTTGTACACACGAATATACCGAATTAATTAAAGGAATGCTAGTTTTAATTAAACAAATAACTTTGTTTGGAAAATCAATGTGATCGATCCCCTAGGGAGGGTGCACGATCGTTTTAAGCAAAAAACACACACAAATGTTTTAGGTTTTAGCTTATGATACAAGAGATGCAAAACACAAAGCACCCCTACCAGATATATACTCAACTAATCTTAACAAGTTGAGTTTGGGTTGGGTTGGGATAACCCTACCGATCGGTTATGTATCCTGTGGGGTATTCAGTAACCTTCAAAATATTAATTTTCAATCTAGTCCTTTCCAATTACATTTAACGATCAGTTAATTCATTACACTTAATTACTTAACGTCCATTATAGTTATTTCATTTAATTAATAAATAAATATAACTATTACATTTAATTATTAACTTTAATTCTCATACATAAAGTGTGCAATCCCGTCTCGAAGTTCGATCCTAACTCACTCTACTAATTTATATCTATAAAACCAACAGTACCCCACTTGATATATCTTATAGAGTGATCACATCGTTACGCCTAGCAACACTTGATGTCTCTAGTAAAACTCGAGTAAGGCTCCTAGAAAACCTTTTAATGATTTCTCATTATTATTATCCTTTTGTTTCTAATACCATGTTAAATAAAGATATGGAATTAAGTTATTCTTTATTAAACAATTATGTTTCTCGTTATAAGTGACTGACCAAGATTACCAAATCTTCTAAACATATTTAGGGAAGATTTTGGGTGTGCACAAATATTCAGAACCCACGGAGGGCCCCAAGAGTATTAAACTCCAAATAAATCAGAAGGAACAAATTTTTCTGACTACGTAGACTAACCCACAATTTTGTAACAATGAAACAACCCTTATGATTTATAGTGTTAAGTTGCTCCAAGTAAATGCACTACATTCATGACACTTATCTTGTATCTCAAGTCTGAGGATAACTATTCATAATTTACTTATAACAATATCCACAAAGTAAATTATGTAGTTGGGATAAGTCCTATATTGAATTCATTGAATATCATCTGAAAATGGTATGCATTCTCATCAATATACTTTCAAGTATATTCTACCACATCTCTCAGATTTGTCTTAGTTTAATGATACTCCCATATCATTAATTGACAACGGACAATTTAGAATAACTAAGTTACTCATGGATTAAACATGCAAATACAGGACAACAATATTATAAATGAAAATAAACATAATCCAAACTTTATTTCATCAAAATAATAAATGTTTTACAATATCCTTTATCCAAATACTAATCACATTTCTGCATGAAAGTATTAGCTAAACGAAGTCCAATTCCATTGGCAAGTCCAACAAACAAGCTTGTCTCTAGCCAAAGCCTTAGTGAAAGGATCGCGTTTGTCATCAAGATGAACTTTCAATAGATTTATTTCACCTTCACTGACTTGTTCCCTAACATAGTGATACTTCCAGAGAAAATGTCTGCCCTTCATGACCTGTGTTCATTGGCAAATATGATTGCAGCAAAATTGTCACAATACATATCAATAGGCATTCAATGAAGGCATAACACCAAGCCCTCAAATGAATTTCCTAATCCAAACAGCCTCAATTGCGCTTCCGCAGCCTATGTATTCGGCTTCGCCGCAGAAGGCAATCAGATTGCTTCTTCTTTCCAAATAACTGCTCCTCCATTGATGACAAAGACATAGCCCGCCCTGAGACTTCTCATCATCTTTATCAATCGCCAGACGCATCACAGTGAAACTGTAACACCAAACTCGTGGTTCTATCCATACACTAACAACATATCTTTCGTATTCCTAAGATACTTTAGAATATGTTTAACCAGCCCAATGAAGTTCACCGGATTCGTTGATATCGACCGTCATGTTCGAGTAACGCCACATCTCGCCTTGTGCATTTCACAAAGATACATAATAGATCCTATCCAAGCATAAGGAACTTTTCTCAGACGCCACCTCAGCAAGTGTTGAAGCACACATATCGCTACATAAGCCATGCTTTACTTCCATCGGTAAATATCCTTTCTTGGAATTTTGCATATTGAATCTCTTCAATATTTTTATCAATGTAAGCTTGACTTAAAACCAATTAACCGCTTTGACCTATCTCGGTAGATCTTGATTCCCAGAATGTATGCAGCTTCTCCTAAATCCTTAATGGAAAAACATTTCCCAAGATATGCCTTAACATTTTTCAAACTTGGAATGTCTTTTCCCATAATTAATATGTCATCGACATAAAGGATAAGGAAAATTACATCACTCCCACTAACTTTGTGATATACACATGGCTCATCAAGATTTTGAATAAATCCATACTTTTTGATTTCTTCATCAAATCTCTTATTCCATTGCCTCGATGCTTGCTTCAATCCATAAATGGACCTTTGAAGTTTGCATAGACGGTTTGGAAAATTGTGGATTCATCAACCCCTGTGTTGCTTCATATAGATGTCTTCATCTAAGCTCCATTCAAGAAGGCGGTTTGACATCCATGTGCCATATCTTATAGTCATAGGACGCTATAGCTATGAGAATTCTAATAGCTCTAATGTCCGCTACAGGAGAAAAGGTCTCCTCGTAATCTATGCCATAAGTTTGAGTAAAACCTTGCGCAACTAGACGAGCTTTATAGATGTGTACATTGCCATCCATGTCAGTCTTAATTTTATAGAGCCACTTACCTAACCACTGGCGCTTGGAGTGAGTCGACCTCTTCCCAAACTTTATTTTCTCTCATGGATTGCATTTCCCCATTCATTGCAGCTTGCCATTTTTCCTTTTCAGGACTTGCCATGGCAACTTTATAACTAGTAGGCTCTCCAAGATCTCCTAACATAGCTTCCTCAACCTCTACGCTACATACAGACGTCAGTGCACGCGAGACCTTGCAGACTCACGAACGGAATCACTTCAACTTCTCGGTAGGACCCGGACTATCGTGTTCTACGGAAGTACGTTAGTGTTTTTAGAAGGTAATACATCTTCTTGATCATCTTCTAGATTATAAACTCTCCCTCTGAATTCTTGAGATACGAGATCATTTTCAAGAAAATCTCCATACCTAGCAACAATTAATTTATTTTTTCAGTTGGATAGTAGAAGTAGTAACCCATAGTTTCCTTAGGGTATCCTACTAAGATACACTTTACATCTTTGTTGAGTTTATCCTGAGTCACGCCTAACATACGCCACAACCCCAAACCTTTAAATAAGAAGTTAGAGCTTTACCATGACATATTTCATATGGTGTCTTATCAACCGTCTTTGTGGGAACCATATTTAGAATGCGAACAACTGATTCTAAAGCATAATCCCAAAAGGATAAAGGTAGAGTAGTAAGATTTAACATAGATCGTATCATGTCCAACAATGTACGATTTCTTCTCGTGATACACCATTTTGTTGTGGAGTAAATGAGAAGTGAGATTCGACAATTCCATTCTCGCTAAGTAATCTTTAAACTCTTGGCTTAGATGCTCGCCTCCTCTATCGGATCGAAGAGCTTTAATCCTCTTTCCTAATTGCGCTTCTACTGCTTAAAAACCTTAAATGTTTCAAACACCTCATGTTTATGCTTAAGTAAATAAACATAACCATAACGCCGAAATCATCAAGAAAGGTTAAGGTAGCTAGCACCCTCTTTGACACATGTCTAAGTGGTCCACACACATCCATTGAATAAGACCAAGTAGATCAGAAGCCCTATCCATATTGCTATGAAAAGGTTTCTTCGTCATCTTCCCATATATGCATGACTCACATTTATCAAATGATTCATCATTGATATTTTTCAAAAGCCTATCGTGTTGTAGCTTTTGCATGCGAGCCTTGCCTATATGAGCAAGTCTAAAATGCCAAAGATAAGAAGAATTCAAGTCCAACTTTATTTTCTTATTGATGCTAAACATCGAATTATTATATTTGTTAGATTCATTTCCAATCACATCAATTTCAAACACACCATTCACAGTAATTGCATTAAAATAAAATACACCATTTAAAGAAACGTAAATTCCATTACGGAAATAGTATGAGTAAAACCATCATCCAACAAAACTGAAAAGGAAACGACACCTCTAATTATAGAAGGGCTGATGACAATTGTTCAATAAAGCTATTAGCCCAAAGGAAATACTAAACTAAATGTTCCTATGATCTCAACAGTTGCATGTGCCCCATTGCCCACATGCAGATATTGCTCCCCATAGGCTAGCTTCCTCTCCACTCTAAACCACGTTAGCAGTATTACAAATGTGAATACCACATCCAAAGATCATATACCCGTGAATTTTTATGATTTAGAGTAAATAATTCATTACAAATAAATTACCAAGAACGGCGCCAGAGGACCCAAGATACCTCATTTTATTTTGGCGCAATTCATCAAGATAGAGAGCATAGTTTTCTTCCAATGCCCAACGACCATGCAAGCAGTGTCGCTTGATCCTATTTACTTATTTTCCTTCCTTGGAGTAGGGTTCTTCTTGGGTTTCGGTTGATAGGCCATAACCTGTTTACCTTTGTCAACCTTTCCCTTACCCTTCCCCTTCTTGTTGTTCACACGCTGCGGTTTTGGCTTATTAATCCTTCCACCCTGAATAGCAAGTACCTGGGGAGTAGGAGCCTTCTGAGGTAACCCTTTTTCATAATCAATTAGCAATGTGTGTAGGTCAGTAACTGTCTTCCCCACGCAATGCATATTGAAGTTCCGAACAAAACCATTGAAATCCTTGTTAAGGGATCTGTTGATCAAGTTCACAGCAATGTCATTTTCATAAACTTTGCCAAGTGCTAGTAATTGGTCCATGTATCTGTGGAAAACTAGAAGGGGGGGTTGAATAGTTTTACCAATTTAAAACTTCCTTTTAAATATTTAGATC
>OU343223.1:297433032-297515417 GCA_910596185.1 Chrysanthemum makinoi
AAAATACCCGCCAAACCAACCCTAATTAGGGTTTATAGGATTATAATAATTAACCCTTACCGTTTTTGTAATTCAATCCAAGATACCAACAAAAGTATGTTAGTACCACGTTCTTGTACACACGCACTAAATTAAATTAAAGTAATGCTAGTTTTAATCAGTAATGCTAGTTTTAATCACACGAAAATATTTGTTTTGGAAAAACAAAAGTATCGACACCCTACTTGAGGTGTACGATCGGTTGGAACAAGAAACACACACAAAACAATTTTAGGGTTTAGACAATGAGTACAATAGATGGAATACAAAGACCCTAGGCCTTGTATTTATATACAAGATAACTTTTTTTCCAAGTTAAGTGTTGGTTGGGTTGGGGAATACCCTTGGCCGATCGGATGTGGTATCCCAAAGGGATTCCGGAACCTTCCCAATCTCTATTTTCTAATTTAGTCCTTCCATTTAACATTTAACGATCGTTAGTTTATTACACTTAATTAACTTAACGTCCGTTATATATTTCGTGTAAATAATAAATAAATATAACATTTTATATTTAATTATTAACTTTAATTCTCATACGTAAAGCGTGCAATCCCGTGGTCTCGAGTTCGATCTTAACTCACGACTACTAATTTATATCCATAAAACTAACAACTCCCACTTGGATATATCTTAATAGAGTGATCACATCTAAGTAGCGTCTAGAACACCCGATGCCTCTAGTACAAATCGAGCAAGGCTCCTGGAAAACCTTTTAATGATTTCTCATTATTATTATCCTTTTGTTTCTAATACCATGTTAAGTAAAGATATGGAATTAAGTCATTCTTTATTCAACTATTTTGTTTCTCATTTTAAGTGATTGACCAAGATTACCAAATTTTCTGAACATATTCAGGGGAGATTTTGGGTGCGTCCACACAAACATCTTGTCAAACCTACGAGGGGCCCAACAGTATTAAACTCCAAATATATTTGAAGGAACAAATTCTATCTTGATTACGAGACTAACCCACAAACTTTGCAACACTTCTGGAAACAACCCTTTTGACTACCTGTTACGCATAGCGTTAAGTTGCCCTACAGAAATGCACTACATTTATGACACTTATCTAGTATCTCAAGTCTGAGGATAACTATTCATAATTTACTTAATAACAATATCCATAAAATAAATTATGTGGTTGGGATAAGTCCTATATTCAATTCATTGAATATCATCAGAAATTGGTATGCTTTCCCATCAATATACTTTTATATTCTACCAAATCACTCAGATTTGTCTTAATTTAACGATACTCCCATATCATTAATTGACAACGGACGATTTACAATAATTAAATTATTCAAGGATTAAACATGCAAATATAGGATACAATATAATATAAAATCAAACATACCAAGTATTTGTTTTATTATAACAATTGTTTAACATCCCTTATCCAAATACTAAATAGATCAATTCATGAAAATTCATGTTGATGAATTATGCCTCATGTAATGACAATCATACTTGTTGACAAGACATAAATCAACCAACTTCATCTATCGTAATTTTGAGAATACTTATTTCAAGAATTCAATTAGTGAAGTTCTTGTATATGTGCATTCACCAATCAACATAATAATTCATAAAGTGTGTGACATCCTCTATCACCAATTTTATGACAATTAAACTTTCAAACATTTTTTTAAAAGTTTAAAGTGTTCTTATTCTTTAATGTATAATGCAACTGTGCTCTTAGTAGCACAACTAGTTCACATGGTCATTAACAAGGATGAAATCCTACCATGACTAGTATTGAGTGTCACCTCAATTAAAACCAGCAACATTGTATAAAAACAACAATAGGCTCATTAAAACTCCGTAAACTTTAATATCTTATTGTGTAATGTTTGATGCCTTTCAAACTTTCAAGTTTGTAGCCGATGACAATTTGCACAACAATTGACATATTGTTCATCCATAGAATCTAGGAGCAATTCCAGGCTGAGGATGTAATTCTATTAGAATATTCATTACACAAGTTATCTAATAACTTTTAGTTAGATATCAATGTTGTCAAATCATCTATCATTCAAGAATGATACAACAATTTGAATACATTACATGATGTACATGATGAATCTATAGTTCAAACTCAGATTTCATTTATGTTCTATCTTGTCAAAAAATATGTATCCATTTCCCAAATGATATATCATGTATTATTAGAATCATTTATTTTTACCACACATGTTTATTAACAATAACCATATATTCCAAAGTTGTATGTTTTAAGTTTTAAATCTTACAAGTGAAGTTTCATTCCAATCTAAGATCTAACATTTAGCTTACAAGGAATGTTACTTCCTATATGTTATACAACATATAAGATTTAAAAACCTTAACATAATATCACACTTTCAGAATACTTAAAATTTATCGTATTTCAGTTATAAATCAAAACTAGGATTTAATAATTAAACATAAGAATAATTTCATAGATGCATGCAGTTATCCATTCATGAATTATTGCACTTCGTACACTTCCAAAGATTATATGAATTCAAAAACCTTTCGATTACTTATCGTTCTCGCTCAAGTAATTTCTCAAGAGTTTTGATACCTTGTCATTATTTCATATTAATGAAAACAAGTATGAAAATTATCATCTTTATATATTTAATGTGTCTAGAATATTCAATCATATTTAATTGCTTAAATATGATAAATAATCTTGTCATAAGACAAGCATTAAACTTGTGTACAATATTGTCCATATGATTTATATATATAGAAATTCAAACCACTAGGGTTTTCCATCTCTTTGAAGAAACTCATTTCTATTCTCTAGTCTAACTATTAAGATAAGACAAGTTTTCAAAAAATGATTGTCTTTATGGACAATATCTTTAACATTCATAGTATGAGTAATTTGCCCAATTCAATATTTGGTAATTCATCATTATGATTATCAGGTTTACTATAATCCTGTAACCCATGTTCTTCTCAGCATATAAATCAAATATCTGAGATATCCTTGCAGATCTATGAATGAAAATTCCATCATCTTGAGGTTAACATTTCATATCTAGCCTCATCATGATATTTACTAGTGTATTTAAGAAGATTGTGTATTTTGTAATTTTATCTTTCAAGATAAAAAAACCTCCCACTTGCCTTTTGTAATATATAGACTATCTATATATACTTAGCGATTAGAGAAAAACTACATTGTTCTCTTTTTGGGACATTACAAATACACATTGATAATTCCTGACTTTAGTTTGTTAATAAGCTATTCATAAGTAGTTTAACAAATTCATAATCTTCAATTTTAAAACTTAATGTGATTCATCACATTCCATAATGAAATGGTGTTTTATCAATATTTTAGGTTGGAGTCATATTGAGTATATTCAATCCATACTCAATTTTCTAACTTTGTTACTTTTTAAGAAAGAAGTTATGGTTATCTTAAATCAAACAAATCAAATAGAGTTTGATTCTCCTAACTGAACATACCATTAGCTTGTGGTATTTCATTATAATTAAAATTGTAAGACAATCTAACAATATATAAGATAAACATATTCCTTTTGGCTTACCTATTTACCAACTAAGTCAATTTAATGGTATAATAGACTTTCCAAGCCAATTGCATGCTTTATAACATAAGTACTCTTTAACCAAGTCACTTCATATCCATGTCTAATCAAGAAAATATAAACTGTTATAATCCCATTATACGTTATAAATCATTGATCAACTAAATGACTTCTTTTATATGTCTTAATTAAAAACCATAACAAGTTAACGTCTTACTTTATTATAAGTTTTAAAAGACTTTATGTTTATGTCTTTACAATGAATCATAAACATGTTTAACTAAAGTAATTATGAACACAACTCTTGGTTTCAATAGTAATTTCAAGTTAATTTATTTACTTCACAATAAATGTAGGACTACATTATTTTTCATTTATGTCATTCCAAAATACATAAATAAACAAATTGAAGTAGTATTAGATTACTTCATTTATTTATGTCATTCCGATAATACATAAATATTTAGTTTGAAGTAGTCTTTTATATCATTTTGACACATGTTCTAAATACTTGTCTAATTAAGAAACTGTAAATTTATTCCAGATACGATCCCACGTAACATGGAGATTTACCATGTTGTTGCAATCTCGCCAAATTCTCACATGACGTAAATTGCATTACCAAGTTTTCTTGAATTAGATATGTACAAGTCATATTAGAACATTAGTCTCTTGCCTTGCAGTCAAGAGAATCCGTTAGATCATATTTTTATGTGTTGTACCTTGGACACAATATAGATTTCTCCTACTTGTGTATAGAACAACATCATGTAGCAGATAAACAACACGACATATGTTTGTTTATGTGACCAGTATGATTGTGTCATTGATATTAGCATAACTAGTTGATGTAGAACCACTTCATTGTCTAGTAAGGAAACGTACATGACTATCCTTGAAAACATAAGTGTCTACAAGTTGAAAGTAAGTATCTTAAGACATTCTAGAGATAATCTGGGTTACTACCAAGATGGCAAAGCTTGTAACTCCCACTGAATTAAAGATCATTACAATAATTCCTTATTCAGTAATAAGAACACAATACTCTCCTCTGGATTTGACAACATTGTAAGTGTTTCATTAACCAGTGAAATAAAATAGTGTACTATTTACTTTCCTAAACTTTTGATAAAGTCCATACATAACAATTACTTATGCACCTAAAAGAATGTATTCTACTATGTAGATGATGCATTATCCATCAATGTTATTAACTTGAAAAATTGGGCATGCAATTTATTTCTTAATAGTTCTACCATTCCAACAATTGTATGTAGTACTTCCAGAACAACTAGAGAAAATATACTAGTTTGTCTTTAACCAATTTTGCAGTAAATTAGTCTAGCTTTTAATTTAATAACTCAGAAAATATGCAATTTTCTTAACTATTAAAATTTGCTTACAAGAATAATTGTCCTATCATACTTATGTATTTAGAATTTAGACAATTGTAATTGTCCTATCATTCCTTTCTCATTCATGAAAAGGAATAAGATTGAATCTCACTCTTTCTTATGAAAAGAGGACTAGGTTTATTCTTTTAGCAAGGTTGACTCTACCAAAAACCCTTACAGGTGTAGATCAATTTACCAATACAAGAATAACCTACGTTTACGGTTTAATGTTGCATTAATACATTTAAAGAATTAGCAAAATTCAATTTTAGTATTTTCGATAATTAAACTATTCAAGAAAATGAAATTCCCAAGGTAATATTCATATAACCATAGAATTTTCTCGAAAACTAGGATCCAAATTATCATAGTTCCATTACATCAGTTGATCTGCTAGTAACGAAAGCACATAATAAAGTAATTTGTCGAACAATAATTGGCAAACATTTTCCAACGCTATTGCAAATGTAAACATGTTTTATCCCCATCTTGTGCCTTGAGTCCAGTTCTCACTTACTACTCAATTTAAGTCGTCTACTTAAGAGCTATAAATATGTCCATGCAAAGTCTGACTTCACATGAAGATTTACCTTTCCATCACAATCTCGCCAAGTTCTCACATGACGTAAATTGCAACTTCAAGTGTTCCTTTAACTAGATGGCACTAACTTAATTTTTATAAAGGGTACTAGTTTTGATTTATGGTGTCAAATCAAACATGTACAAAAATGTCATGCATTCATCTTGTAGCATAAATTTTAATAAAAAACTTTTTATTAACCAATTCGTAAAGATCAAATTATTAAAGTTTTCATTGGGGTATTGGTTTCGCCAATAAAGGAATTTACCTTTAATTATCGTCCATTATATCGTACTTTTGCATAAGTCTAAAGACTTAGTGTTTCGGATAATTACTACAAAAGTGGCGCATGGAATTAAAGTTAATTCGCCCTTAAGATAATTTTGTACATTTATAGCCTACTTGGTAACTCCAATTTGGCCTTGAAGGCGGAGAATTTGCTCAAATACTGAAGCAATAACCTCCTTCTTTGGGTCACAATTTAATCCGCTCCCTCCTTATACCCCTCTTATAGTTTGTCAAAATTAGATGAGCCGTTCCCACTATTTGTACCAAAACCATCAATCAATTAAACTTATTGAAAATTTAACTCTTCAAAAATAAATCAAATTTCACCATTGCTTAGTCCAATTTATTTTTCTATTCAAAATTACCCTTTGCTTAAAACTTGTCACGCATAATAAACAAACAAGTAACAATAAAAAATAAATAACTAAAATAATGCGGACATAACTAACAATTAAAAATTCAAGCAACCATTCATGACGAACATGCATATATCATCATGGATATAACATAACAATTATTCAAGTAAATCACAAGATCCCATACAATTCCATGTCACATAATAATTTATTCATGAATTTATCATGTAACAAATATATTAATTCTAGATTTCGATATTGATAACATAACAATTAATATAAACCCTAAAACAATTTGAAAAAAAAAACCGACTAAAATTTTTTTAGGGTTTCGACCCATAAAAAAAAATTTCGATCCATAAATTTTTTTTAAAACAAATTAGGGCAAAATCCGTAACCCTTAAGGGTTTACATAATCGTAACCAAAACCCTAGAACAATCATATCAAACAACATACAATATTCGTTTTTTACATGTTTAGTAATTAATAACTCCTTAAACAAGGCTCGTGATGCCACTGTTGGAATAATATAACATGACTATCATATATAAAACACATAAAACATCAAAGAAACATGCGGAAGCGTATAGGAACGAATAATGAATAATTAACTAACATAAACATAAAGTATGCGTACTTTTTGTATTCTAGCCGAACAAAAATCAACTCCACAAAACTAGAAAGTGATGAACCCTAATTAGGGTTTATAGGATTATAAGAATTACCCCTTACCGTTTTTGTAATTCAATCCAAGATACCAACAAAAGTATGTTAGTACCCGCTTCTTGTACACACATTACTAAATCAAATTAAATTAATGCTAGTTTTAATCACACGAAAATATTTGTTTTGGAAAAACAAAAGTATCGACACCCTACTTGAGGTGTACGATCGGTTGGAACAAGAAACACACACAACAACAATTTTAGGGTTTAGCCAATGAGTACAAGAGATGGAATACAAAGGCCCTAGGCCTTGTATTTATATACAAGATAACTTTGTTTCCAAGTTAAGTGTGGGTTGGGTTGGGGAATACCCTTGCTGTGGTATCCCAAAGGGATTCCGGAACCTTCCCAATCTCTATTTTCTAATTTAGTCCTTCCATTTAACATTTAACGATCGTTAGTCTATTACACTTAATTAACTTAACGTCCGTTATATATTTCGTGTAAATAATAAATAAGTATAACATTTTATATTTAATTATTAACTTTAGTTGTCATACGTAAAGCGTGCAATCCCGTGGTCTCGAGTTCGATCCTAACTCACGACTACTAATTTATATCCCGCGACCATACTCTATAATTTTCTCCCGCGTTGAGCAAACAAGTATTTTGGTTATAATCAAAACATGGTCTAGGGTTTGAATGACTTGTAATCTTTTCCCGCCCCACTACATGTTTCAGGGAATTATTGGAAGAACTTGGGTCTTCTGACTCATGCAGAGAACAATATAGGGTTTAGTCATTCTTTAATATTTTCCCGCAATAAAAGTACATTACACTTCCATAGTCCCCAATGTCACGTTTTTCACTTCCTTACGGTCCAAAAGCCTAACTCTAATTAAAAAACATCGTTAGCTATAAGGGTTTTTACGTCTTTTCGCTATTTCATGTCCAAACACCCTAACATTAAACACACACACCCAGTTTCACACATTAAACCAAACACACGTTCTTCAACCTCTCCACTACCGCCACCACTGTCGCAACTATTCTTCCTCAACCTTTCCACCAGAAATTAATCAATATATTTATTTTCTATGACAATGTTCTAATAAATGTATTTTTGCCTGTGTTAGGATCTAGTCCTACGACTTAATAATCTATCTAGGAAGCTAGAAAAACATCGAGGATATGTGAACACGGTTAGCTTTAGTGAGGATGGAGATGTTCTCATGTCGGGCCCCGATGATACGAAAGTTATATTTTGAGATTGGGTAAATGGAAATCTTAAACTTTCATATCATTCGGGCCATGATGGCAATATTTTTCAAGCAAAGATTTCGCCCGGCACTGATAATAGAAGAATTGTTACTTGTAATGATGATGGTCTGGTTGGGTTTTCTTGATGATAGAATGAATTATAAGTTCGATATAATTTGTTTGTATTTAAATCAACACAGTGACGTTCTAAAAGGTCTTCTTGGTGGTTACAAGCTTGATTACTTTAGAATATATTAGTTGCAACATTTTTGCAGCCAATTCAATTCAATTAATGACAAATATCACTACCTATTCCAATTTTTATATGTCCATTATATTTCTATTGTGAAGTTTAACAAACATATATTAGGTATCTATGTTTGTGATATTATCAAATGGTGAATAAGGTTGGATGGGACAAGTTGAAGAGTCGGAGGATCTCGTTGTACAAGAGCCCAAACTAAAAGAAAAAGAGCAGAACCTGACTTTGAAAAAAAGAGGAAAAAGGGAACGGTTCTATAAGGGCTACATGGAGATCGTGGCATCAGTTTAACAAAAGTGGAGGTATGGGCTACATAAAGGGCTGGTGATTCTATGAATTGGAGAGACACGGTTACTCAAACTCTCAACATCACCAAAACAAAAAACACAACTGATCGAAGAGAGAAGACCAAGAGCTCATTATACATAGCTGTGATTTCTTCCTCTTTTCATGAGTAGCTAATTTTAATTACTATCTAGTTAATGGTTAATTACTATCTAGTTAAGGGTTTTCTATGTTATGAATCCAATTAGGTTCTAAAACTTGCTGCTTGAATTATTTCAGTACTTTGGAGTATTTGCAAATTCTCAGTTTTATCTTTGTTATTTTGATTAGTTGAATTTGAGTTTTGTTATTCAATTTTTGAAATACTACTTTGCTATTTAGAAATTGAAGTCCGTAATTGTTTGAATGTAGTTTTAATACTTGTAGCGATTAACAATGTTGATTATGGTCAAGTTTTCAGTTATTGTTAAGGGGATGTGTAATCTAGTTTAGATGAACCGAGCTTATGCATTTATCAATTTTTTATTTATTTTTTTATTTTTTTTTATCAATTAGAATTGGTAGTTTCTCTAAGGTCTAATGCTATCGAAAATTAAGTCTTAAGAGCTTGTTTAGGGCTGGTTATTCGGTAAGAGAAGTAAGCAAAGAGCTTGTTTTGTTTATCGACACATTAAGGAGAGATAGGTTGTTAGAGCTTGTTAATGACCATAACCAATTTATTCTTAGGTATATGAAATGTTTTAGCGTAAATGATTAACCATGGATTCATAATTAGATTGCACCTTAAAGTAGATTGTATTTACTCATCAATTATATCTCTTTGATACTTAGTTTTATTAACCAATTACCTAAATGAACTAATAATAAACTTGTTTTACGAGAATGGACCAAATTTTATCATTTTACAAAAGTGAACCATGTCCTTTTGTCAGATACTTTGTACTCCTTTGTCAGTCACTAAAAGATATAGTAGTATAGATAACCACTTGCTTTCATCTAGCTTTTTACCTACGTAAGAGATAGTACCATCATTCATTCAAGGTATATGTGTACTATTAGACCAAGTTTCAAGGATGTAGCCTGCATTATATGGCTATTAGTCTATTACCTCCATGCCGTCCCATCATAAACTTTTTCTAAATATCAAAGTAAGCCTAGCCTCCATTCACGCCCAGCTGCTCACGCCTAGGCATGCCACGCCCAGGACACGCCTAAGGCACGCCCAGGGCACTCCCTCCTAGAGGCACGCCAGCACACGTCAGCCCAAACTGCCTCGACCACGCCCAGAGAATTGGTGTACACGTGTACGGTTTAAAACGTATTACGCTACACATCTAACGTCTAATATTGAAAAGTTCGTTTTAGAAAATTGTATGGGCGAGGTTTATATGTGTAAAGTAGTAAGCAAAATTGTTCGTTTCAGAAATTTCCTCTAGTTTTATTCCTTGTTATTTGTTTGTCAAAAAAATTAAAACCCCCTTGTAACTTGTATGGTTATTTAAGAATTATCTAAACCAATCTCTGTGGATTCGACCCTACTTGTTGCTATCTACAAATAATAGAAGTAAGATTTATTTTGGTTGGATTCGACACCCATCATTTTCCTTCAACGCGTAAATATAAAACGAAGATGTGTTTGCAGAATATACTTTTCGAATTGGGCTTTAACGTCTATATAGCGATTGCTCATACAAGGATATTCAAAATTGTTGGTATGAATATCAATTCCCTTAGATCATGAAGTAGCTTACTTAGGAGATCAGGTGATGGTTTTTGTTCAATTTATGCAGCGATTGTAGATGCATGATCTTGCAACCATACTATCCTTTTATACTTTAGTCTTTTCTCATCTCTGTCGAAAACATTGTAGTTGCCAAGCCAAGGTTTTCGTCTTTTTGAGTGTGTTCTTTTAGAACTCAGGTTGTGTGTTGTATCTTACCATCATGATAGGAAAATATACATTGATTCTCTATTTCCATTTTAGGTGAGGCATGCTATTATCCGAGAACGTGGACATGTGGTTCCAAAACTACTTGGGAAACATGATGGAAGAGCTCGTAAAGTAGCCATTGAACCTCGGAGTCAGCACATCTTTTATACATGTGGTGAGAATGTATTGGTCCAACATGTAAGTCAACAAATGATTGCTTCTATTTACTTAATTATTAGATTAGTTGAGCACGATGGTGTTAATATCATGGAGGCTCTCAACACGTTTTTCGTGTAAAAAGAATGGTGATGGCGGTGGTAGCAGTGGCGGCGTTGGTGGAAATGGTGAAGAGGTTGAAGAAGGTGTGTTTGGGTTAATGTGTGAAAGTGGGTAGTGTGTTTAATGTTTGGGTGTTTGGACATGAAATGGCGAAAAACGCTAGCGAGGTTTTTAGGCGTTAGGGTTTTGGACTGCGAGGGAGTGAAACGTTAGAGACTACGGGAGCGTAACCCTAGATCTGAGGACTGTGTCCGCAATCAACCCTGACCTTGGGGACCAACAGTGTAATCTACTCTAAATTTTAATTAAAAGAAGTTAGCCATGCAATGTTTCTTAAGTTATGAAACCGGTTGCATTTTAAAATTTTCTTGGAGTACATATTCGTTGAACCTATAGTAGCAAATAGTCACATCGAATGAGATTACGTAATTTGTGGATATAAATCAACATCATGAGATTAAGATGTTAGAAATATGAACTCATATGCCAAAGTAATAAATTAAAGAGTAAATTACACTGTTGGTCTCCTGTCGTATATGCATATTTCAAGTTTAGTCTTTATTATGGAGAAATTACTGCAAACTTTTCTAATATTTGAATTTTTGCACGCTGTTGGTCCAAAAAATTAACTCTCGTTAAAAAGATTTGTTGAATGTGACATGTGCAAGACATGTGAAGGTATAAATGTCATTTACAACTATTTTGATCCCACATTAACCATTCGCTTTCTACAACCTTCTAATTCCACTTACCCATCTTCTGCTTCCAATTAAGGCACCACCATTGTCATATCACCACCTTCAATAAAAAAAATATCGTAATCTTATAATTTTATTTTGTAGATTTAATCAAGAACGCCTTTTAAAATATCTTCATAACAAATAAAACACACCAAAATCAACGAGAAAAAAATCCACCCAAAAAACCCATCATCCTTTAGAGAATTGTTTATCTGATCCTGACGGAATCTTTCAAAAACAATCATGAGTACATTTTTTTTATTCGATTATATTACATAGA
The DNA here is from genome assembly GCA_910596185.1 of Chrysanthemum makinoi. Lineage (NCBI taxonomy): Eukaryota > Viridiplantae > Streptophyta > Magnoliopsida > Asterales > Asteraceae > Chrysanthemum > Chrysanthemum makinoi. The sequence goes on from OU343223.1 coordinate 297,444,944, forward strand.
TGGTCACCATTTATAGTTATTAGACTCAGAAGAGTTAGGTTGTTTATACATAAATATGAAATGGATATATGATATGAAATGAAAGAATCAGGGAGTGAGTAATTAGCTTTCTTGAAAGCTGAAACACTTTTATCTAGTCCAAGTATAGATACTGAAAAATCACGAATGAACCTTGAAATTGAATCAATTCCTAAACCATCGCCATCGTCCATGCAACTCATGTGTTGGAGATAACAAGATTACTTATTGAGCGTTATTATTTTGGGCCAACAACGTGCAAAAATTCAAACATTGGGGAGGGTTGCAGTAATTCCTTCGTAGTAGACTAAACATGAAATATGTATATACCACAGGGACCAACAGGGTGTAATTTACTCTAAATTAAAAGAAAGGAGTGGTGGTTTGAAAAAACTAAAATGAGAAAAATAAAAAGTAATTTTTTATAATTTTCAGAACGGTTAATTACTATCTCACACATACAACCACAAACTATCCGATATGTCATAAGCAGGACTCGGACCCATAGTCATTTCAAGTAAAAGAGAGAATTTTAATACAAGATAATATATAAGTGCATGTGGTTAAAGTTATTTAAAGTTTATATATCTAAGAAACTCTTTTTTGTGATATGAAAACTACATTTATTTATTTTATTTTATTTTTTTTATTTTCTATTTTTTTAATCGTAATAAAATTCATATTTTCATCCTAACTCACCTCAAGTTTTCACAAAGAAATCTCAAATTCAAATCTTAATAAATTCATATGTGGGATGTCTCGTCTTTCCTAGTAACTAGAACACATGATCTGTTACACCGCCAGATCATTAACCACCACAGAAAATATATACCATTCAAATAGAGCTCCTTTAAATTGCACTTGAACACTCTCTATTTCATCTCATTATATTGCTTGTGAGTCATCTTGTTAGCTTCACAAAATGATATCACATATCCGTTGGTCATGGGATTTTGTACTACTCACTTGTTCAATCATCACATTTGCTATTTTATGGCGCAATTAAGTTCTCTAGCAAGGCGCGGTTGCCTCCTGGACCTCGTGGCTTGCCCTTACTCGGGTACCTTCCATTTATGATTTCTTGATCTTAACAAGCACCATGGGTACACCAAACTGGCTCAGCGTTATGGACCTATTTTTAAGCTCATGCTCGGAAGTAAGATTCACATTGTTGTTACTCGGGTACCTTCAATTTCAAAAACCGCCATGTGGTCCAAATATATAAATCGTACCTTCAACATACATGAGCGGCTCAACATTTACGGGGGCTTAAGCAAAATTTCAAAATGAGGCTTTGTATTTAAAATTATTTGAGCAAAAAATTGTTTAAATTTTTTTAGTAAATTACATAAATGGTCGTTGTGGTTTGTCAAATGTTTCACCTACCGTCCCTCAAACTCTAAAGTTGCATGAATCGTCCATTTCATTGCAAAAGAATAACACTCGTGGTCCTTTTTTTTAACGGGTGTTAAGTGTATTCCATTATAATTTACACGTTAGCTCTTTTGGTTAACGACTGTTGGATCGTCTATCTTTTCTAATAACGGCCGTTTATAATTTAAATTTTTTCGACTTTAGATACACTTTTAGACATTTTTATCCGTTTTCGTCCATTTTTATACGTTTTAATCCATTTTTGTATGTTTCTTACGTTTTTATCCGTTTTCGTCCCCTTTTATACGTTTTTCTTACGTTTTATTCGTTTTCATCCGGTTTTGTACGTTTTCATCCGTTTTTATATGTTTTCTTACGTTTTTATCCATTTTCATCCGTTTTTATATTTTTCGTCCGATTTTTTTACGTTTTGATATGTTTTCATCCGTTCTATACGATTTCATCTGTTTTTATGTCTTCTTACGTTTTTATCCGTTTTATACGTTTTCGTCCATTTTTCTTACTTTTTTGTCCGTTTTTATACATTTTCGTCCGTTTTTAAACGCTTTTTGAACGTTTTCAACGGCTTTTATCCGTTTTTATACGTTTTCTTACGTTTTCATACATTTTTATCCGTTTTCGTCCGTTTTTATATGTTTTTTTACGTTTCGTATGTTTTTATCCGTTTTTATACGTTTTATCCATTTTATACATTTCCTTACATTTTTATTCGTTTTCATCCGTTTTATACGTTTTCTGACGTTTTTATCCGTTTTCATACGTTTTATACGTTTTTGTCTATTTTTCTGACGTTTTTGTCCGTTTTATACGTAAAAGCTTTGTTTAACTTTTAAGAGTCAATTTTGCATGATTTTTTCTTTTTCACTTTTGATTAATTTATCTTTTTTATATTTTGGATCTTTATTAGTTATATTTTGGAAAGCTAAATGAGTGTTTAAAGAAAACAATTTGAAAATAAAGATAATAAATGAGAAAGTAACAAAAAAAAGTTAGGAAAACCAAACGTTGAAGTCTATAAATTAAATGACATTGTTTTATGGAGTAGCAAAGTTAGCTACTTAGCTTAATATCCTTTTCCTTCTTTCTATCATGCAAAAACATAGTTTTTTTTTTTTTTTTTTTTATAAATTGTAAGCCTAAAATTTAAAATAGAAGATGTTTAAAATTCTTAATTATTGTATCAGTTTTAGTAAGTCTGGACCTTTCAAAATCACGGGGCTCTAAAGACGATGATATTTTTTTTTATTTACATTGATTATTAGTCTTGGATATTTAGAAATTTTAAAGAGAAATGATAGATCCATACAAACACTTCCATAAAAACTCTTATAAAATGAGGTGTCATTTCCTTATAAGTGTATTTTTTTTTTTTATATTTTCTCTTTCTTCTCACTGATTAAACCAATCAAGAAGTTGTTAGACTATTATTATTAGAATTAGTTTATGGCCCATTGTATGTTAGGCCCATTATATAGCTTATATAATTTTGATGTACCACTCATTATTATTTATTCAATATACACAAACTTACATGGTATCAAACCCTAACCGATCCACTCTATTGCTTCCGCACGTTTTTTTCGTTTTTTAGCTTTCGTGTTTCTCGACCATAGTGTGTTGTCGAGGTGTGTTTGTCGACCAAGTATTTTAATTATTTGTCGATTCCCTAACCATAAACGATCACTATACCCAAAACAACATTTTTTTTATTCGACGCTACAAAAATAAAAAAATAAAAAAAATAAATAAAAAATCATTCGGCCAATAAACCATCATCTGATTGGTTCTCAATTTTGATTTTGTCAACCTGTTTTTTGTCAACCATAACCATTACCTGATTGGTTCTCCATTCTCCTAAACTCTACACAACGTTGAATTTTTTTTGTTTTATTCGACCACTAAACACTTTCTATTTTGTGTTCTTATTCGACCAGTTTGTCGACCAATTTTTCATTTGATGAAACGCTGATCCGGTTTCTGATCCTACGTTATATCGGAGATACACAAACTTACAGAAGTGACACTTCATTTTATGAGAATTTTTGTGAAAGTCTTTTTTGTGGTTCTCCCAATTTTAAGACTAGAATAGAAAATATCTTAATTATTTATCCGCTTTGGCAAATAAAGGTCTTTCAAAATCGTGGCTCTAGATATAATGGCCGAAAAAATGCAAAAATTTTGTAGAATTGAGAGCCTTGAAAAATCCAGAGGCCTAAATACCTAGTTTTAGTTGCACATTAACTCCAACCGTCTGCATTTGTCTACCCTGATTCATATAATCAAAACTTACGTGCTACGCAGGTAATTATATAAAATTTATCATATCTTAGGTCGCCAGATCATTAACCACCACATAAAATATATAATCATTCAAATAGAGCTCCTTTAAATTGCACTTGAACAAACTAGTATATTTCATCTCATTTTATTGCTGCTTGTGAATCATCTTGTTAGCTTCACAAAATGATATCACATATCCAATGGTCATGGGATTACATATTACTATTCACTTGTTCAATCATCACATTTGCTATTTTATGGTGCAAGTTCTCTAGCAAGGTGCGGTTGCCTCCGGGACCTCGTGGCTTGCCCTTACTCGGGTACCTTCCATTTCTTGATCCTAACTTGCACCTTGGGTACACCAAACTGGCTCAGCAATATGGACCTATTTTTAAGCTCAAGCTCGGAAGTAAGACTCACATTGTTGTTGGCTCTTCAGACCTGGCTAAAGTTGTTCTCCGTGAGCAAGACGAGATTTTTGCTAGCCGAGATCCTCCTATAGCTGGCACACTCATGTCATATGGTGGTCAGGGTATAGTATGGTCTGATAACAACTCACTTTGGCGTAACATGCGTAAAGTACTTGCATACGAAGTCCTAAGCAATAAGAACCTCAAAGCATCTAGCACTTTTCGACGAGGTGGAGTGAGGAAAACCATCAAGCATGTGTATGAAACAATGGGGACAGAAGTGGACATTGGTGGGATTGCTTTTTTGACATTGTTGAATGTAGGGGAAAAGCTTAGTTGAAGATGTAAAAAGCACTAATCTAGGGGTAGAGTTTCGTGAAGTAATTACAAAAATATTGGAGCTTCTAGGAGCAGCGAATGTGTCAGACTTCCTCCCCGTGCTTTCGAGATTTGATTTACAAGGTGTTGGGCGAGAGATGAAGCGCCAAAGGAAGATTTTGGATTCAATTTTCGAGCGGATTATCAAAGAGAGGATAGCCATTAAACCAGACGAAGCTGTGGAAAAAATGGGAAGAAAGGATTTCTTGCAGATTCTACTTGAGCTCAAGGAGCAAAAAGCTTCTAGTTCATTCAATATTACTCAAATCAAAGCTCTTCTGATGGTATGTTCATCCTCTTAGATACTACTGTATTAATATAACAAGCTTCATATACTTAAGGCTAATATAATATGAAAAATAATTTTAATAGATATACATAATCATCAAATCTACATTTACAGTAATCTAATTTGAAGGGACTTTTAGTAAATATTTATTTAGAAAGCAGGTGGTTACATATTGGTTATCCAATAAAAGAAGTATTTATTCAAGTCTTTCGATAGCTAGCTCGAGCCTGAATCTTGCTTGTTGATGTGTTGACCCTCATCTAAGTTTGTTGAGCTGAGCTTGACCCTATCAAGCTAAGCGCAACTCATTTGGAGCCGAGCTCCAAAGATTGGACAAAATTAGTCAAGGCGGTAACTTAAATACGGAGTATCAAATATTCACTACTACATATCAGACCTTCAGCGACAGACGTTTCCGTCGGAAATCCGTCGGTATAAGTGTTTTCTGACGGATTTATGACAGAAATTGTGTGTCGCAAAATCCATGGTCAGTAATTGAAATCAGCCGGAAATCTGTCGGAAATAGCGACCGCATATATCTGTCGGAATTTTGTTGGTAAATTTTCTGTCGGAAGTCAGTCAGAATAATTTTTGTCAGAATGTCGTCGGTAAAAATTCCGTCCGAAATCAGTCGGTAAACATTAGACGGTAAAGGGTCACAATTCTGTCAGAAAATAATTATCAGTAATAATTGGAAAAATGGCTATATCTGGACAGGTTATAGCTAAAATCTCTAAAATCCTCCGTATGAAATAACTTTAAATGAAACCAATAAATAAAAAAGATAACTCAGGAGTAAAGTAGTAAACATACATGTCTATCAACCACATCAGAAAAATTGCATTCAATTCAACATCCATATTCAAAATGAAATTAGAGTATCTAATCCAAATAATCAAGATAATATGAAAATATCCAAACTGCTGATATGAAAATATCCAAAATACTGTAATGTGTAATAAATGAAATTGGGAATATAATTTGAAATAAATAGGAATAAGTAGGAAAAGGTTATTTTATTATTAGGTGTATATGTTAAATAGGGAACTAATAGGAAATACAATATATTTTTTTGATGGTATTTATTTTGTATCATTCGTCTCGTTAACCTTTCCTATAAGTTATATGTAGTAACTCGAAACAAAACATATCAACGCATACACATTAATGGATAGCTTTAATGTTTATATAAAGTTTTCGTCTTTGTTTTAAGCTAGCCCAATAATAATTGTGGATATGACGAATATATAAAGACATAGTTCAACACAATATGTTTAAGTACTTTTAGAAAGTTTCTATATTTTTAATATTTCCGTCGGAAATCTGTCGGAAATAATTTATTTCCGACAGATTTCCAACGAAAATATTGAAACTTAAAAAGCTATAAGAAATCAACACATTTCCAACGTATTAGAGACGGAATAAACATGGATGTCGGAACAACGTCGAATCCGATGGTAGGTTATGCAAGTTACAGACGTATTTCCGACGGAAGTTATATCCCTCGGAATTTCGTTGGAAGTCGGTCGGAAAAACAAAGTTGTCATTAAGTTGACAGAAAATCGTCGGAAAATAGCGACAGAATAATATCCGTCGGAAATTCTGTCGCTGAAAGTCCAATTTCTAGTAGTGATGGTGTCACCTTCATACTTATTTGGAACTCATAATCAAACATATTGTCTACCTAAGGAATAAATTTTGGAATATTATTCACTACTCACATATTTAGTATGGCAATGATATACGGAGTATCAAACATAGGTTTGTTTGATCGAAGTTTTATTTGTTTGATCGAGAAAGGCCGTCTGGCAAGTCAATATTCTGTATGGCAATGATATATCTGTAGAAAAACATGATATACAGAAACCAAACCACTTTATATAGCTCAAACAACTCAGAGTTCAACAGCAGAAGTTAACAACCATAAAAGATCACCACAGCTACTCTGGTGTGATCCTATTATCTAACTTGATAATAGTTTTACAAGATCAACAACAGTAATAAAAAGATAGATAGGATCTTGAGTTAAGGTCTCAAGATCCGTACAAATGAGAGAGATATCTAGTAGCGGCACAAAGAACCAATATACTCATCTAACCCTAGAATGAAAGATGATGCAACCCTTATATACAAGGGGCTTCAAACGGTCAAAAAACAGCGCATGAGAAAGGCTTGACAACTGGGCTTGATCCATGAGAAGATGGGCTGAGATACAACTTGGGCTTGGTCCAATACCTGAAACAGAAAACACAAACACAGGCACACAAAAACAGATATCGGGTTATATATTTCAACATCCCCCCTTAATCCGATATCTCAAAGAGGTCAATCATTCCAAGTTTTTCAACAAGAGTATGATGCTGAGAAATGTCTAACCCTTTGGTAAAGATATCAGCAATTTGATTTGCTGAATCTACTTTGACAGTTTTAATAACACCATTCAAGATTTTTTCTCTCACAAAATGGAGATCAATCTCAAGGTGTTTAGTCCTTTCATGAAAAATAGGGTTAGCAGCTATTTTGATAGCTGAATTATTGTCACAGTGCAGATCAACAGGCAAAAGATTTATACATTCCAAGTCCTTAAGGATTTTCAAAATCCAAATGATCTCACTGGTTAGAGATGCAAGGGCTCTATACTCAGCCTCAGCAGAGGATTTGGAGAGAGTATGTTGTTTCTTACTTTTCCAAGAGATGAGATTCTCATTCAAGAAAACACAATAGCCAGTAACAGACTTCCTAGTAACAATGCATTTGGCCCAATCAGCATCTGAGTATCCTTTAAGAGACACACCATTGTCTTTAGTAATATGAATGCCAAGACCAGGTGATCCCTTGAGGTATCTCAGGATTTTAAAAGCAATTTTGAGGTGAGATGTTAAAGGAGAATGCATAAATTGACTAAGACAGTGCACATCATAGGATATATCAGGTCTGGTATTGGTTAAATATATAAGCTTTCCCATCAGCTTTTGATAATCAACAATATTCACAAGAGCAGGATCAGTAGCAGTGGCAATATTAGAAACAGATAGTTTAGCCATCAATGGAGTCTTAGAGGGTTTGCAGGCAAGCATACCATATTCAGATAACAAATCAAGCACATATTTCCTTTGATTCAGGCAAATTCCATTGTCAGAATCAACCACCTCTATACCAAGGAAGTATTTAAGCTTTCCCAAATCCTTTATCTTGAATTTACTTTTCAAAAACATTTTAAACTTATCAATTTCATCAAGATTATTTCCAGTCACAATTATATCATCAACATAAACAAGGAGAGCAAGAAACACACCATTATCAGATTTAGTGTACAAAGAGTAATCATATTTACTTTGACTAAATCCATTTTCAATAAGGACAGAGGTGAGTTTGGCATTCCATTGCCTAGGGGCCTGTTTAAGCCCATAGATAGATTTTTTAAGTTTGCAAACAAGGTTCTTGTCACCAACATAAAAACCTTGAGGTGGTCTCATGTAAACAGATTCATCAAGCTCACCATATAAAAAAGCATTATTGACATCAAGTTGAAAAATGGGCCAGGAATTCACAATAGCAATATTAAGCACACATCTCACAGTAACCATTTTAACAACAGGAGAGAAAGTTTCCTCATAATCTACCCCTTCCCTTTGAGCACACCCCATGGCAACAAGTCTAGCATTTTACCTCTCAATTTCACCATTGGCTTTATATTTAAGTTTCCACAACCATTTGGAGTTCAAGGCTGTTCTACCTATGGGTAATTCAACAACATCCCAAGTATCATTTTCAAGTAAGGCATCTATCTCTAAGTTCATAGCATCAACCTATAAGGGGTTTTGAGATGCTTCAAAGAAGGACTTGGGTTCACAGTTCTTATTCAATTGAGTGACAAAACACAAGTTTTCACCATTTAAGTTAGAGTACCCAACATATTTTTCAATCCCATATTTCACATTGGTTTTAACAACAAAGTCATTATAGTTTTTTGGAAAAACAGAAGTTCTAGAAGATCTTCTTAAGGTTTGAGTACCCTGAGTATTTATGTTGGGATCAACATTTCCTTCAGTAGTAGAGTTTTCATCAAGTGTGGCTGCCTCAACATCATGCAATCTGGCATCAATGTTATCACTGGATATCCAATTGGAGAATCACCAGTGTTCCCATTGTTGCCAAGAGTTGCAGAGGGGCTACCTGCACTCAGTGACTCATGGTCACTATTATGTCTAGATACATCTCTCTCATCATCATTAGGAAGCTCAGGGTTATCTAGATCAAAAAAATTCAACAGGTTATTTTCATGAAAGACATCAGATTCAATATGCTTATTCTTAATACCATTAGATATAGATTTCTTAAAAGGAAATATGGACTCAAAGAATTTAACATCTCTAGACACAAGAAATTGACATCTATCAAGACTATAGAGCCTGTATCCTTTTTGAGAACTAGAATAACCCATCATAACACATTTTTCACATCTGCTGGTAAGTTTATCATGATTATTAAGAACAGTAGCAAAGCAAAGACAACCAAACATTCTGATAAGAGAGAGATTAGGACTGCAATTATAAATCATATGGTAAGGGGATTTTCCATTTAGCACAGAGGATGGCAATCTGTTAATAAGATAAGTAGCAGTTAGCACACACTCATTCCAGAATCTTAAGGGTATTCCCTCCTGAAACATAAGACATCTGGCCACATTTAAGAGATGTCTGTGTTTCCTTTCAACCATCCCATTTTGCTGTGGGGTGTAAGCAACATAAGTTTGATGTGTAATCCCCATGTTTTCACAAAACTTGTTAAAAGTTTGATTCTGAAATTCAGTTCCATTGTCACTTCTGAACACTTTGACAGTCTTTTTGAACTGATTTTTAATCAAATTGTAAAAGATTTTAATAGACTCAAAAACTTCATCCTTGGATTTAATAAGATACACCCACACAGCTCTAGTATAATCATCAACTATGGTAAGAAAATATCTATGGCCAGAGTGACTCACCACCTTATATGGACCCCACAGATCAAGATGAACAATATCACCAAGCATTTTAGATTTATGATCACTTAAAGGGAAAGGTTCTCTAGTCTGTTTAGCTCTTTGACAGATTTCACAAACCTCATATTTATCATTTTTTTCAATTTTCAAATAACTTTTTAGAACATCAAGGGCAGGGTCACCAGGGTGGCCAAGTCTACAATGCCAGTCATAGAGAGACAAGGAACACTTATACTCAATATCAATATTATCACCTTTAGTACCTTTAGTATCTAAATAGTATAAACCACCACATTGTTTACCAATCCCCATAATGTTTTTCATATTCAAATCCTGATTAACAAAGAAACATTTAATTTCATCAAACACAACTAATATCTTATTATCTTTAGCAAGTTTATGAACAGAGATTAAGGTCACACAATAATCAGGAATGACAAGCACATCAACCAAAACAAGACCATTACCAAGTCTAAGGTTTCCAATTTTAGAAATAATGGCATTAGTGCCATTTGGGTGAGACACCTTGATATTAAAATGAGATATATCATATACATTTTCCAACTCTTTCTCACTATTGGTCATGTGCTGATTAGCGCCAGAGTCTACAACTTTACCAACATAATTCATTTTTGTCATAGAACTAGAACTGGAACAAAAAAATTTATCAAAATTGTCATTGAACAGTTTGCTAGAATTGAAGTAAGTACCTGCCATGTTGGGTTGGACATTTTTCTCAGACATTTTGTTTTCCTTAATGAGGGAGACCAAAGTGGCAAGTTGCTCATCAATGAACCCTGTGGATCGGAAGGACTCTCGGACCCTGAGGACCCAACAAAGTTGTATGCAACATTTTTACTCTTACCACCTTGTCCCCCTTTCTTTTTTCCAAAATCAGCAGGATACCCAATGATTTTAAAGCATCTGTCTATAGTATGACCAACATAACCACAATGCTCACACATAACTTCAGAGTTAACATTCACATTAGGTCTTGTCACATGAGTACCACCAGGTTTGTACCCAGTGTTGGAATTGGGTCTGAATGTAGTAGAGTTATGTCTAGCATTAGTGTAAGAGTTCTGGTTTTTTTGAAAATTTTTTCTAGCAGGACCACTGGCTAAGAAGACAGAGGTCTGACCCCTTTGAGAGGCACCTGAATTGGTTCCAGATGCCACTCTGTGAGATTCCTCACTAGAGATAATGGCATAAGCCCCTTTAACATCAGGTAAGGTCTCTCTAGACAAAATAGAACTTCTAATACTCATGTAAGACTCATCAAGACCCATCAAAAATTGCATAAGTTTCAGCAGCTGATTGTGTTTTTTAAATTCATCAGATGCAGTGCACACACAATTAGGCAACTCAACCATGGCATCATACTGTTTCCACAAAGCATTCAACTTATGATAATAGTCAGACAAATTAGAACCATTTTGTTTCAAAGAACTGATTTTATGATGCAGGTTGAATATCACAGAACCATCAACTTTATGATATGTTTCCTTTAACTCGTTCCAAACATGTTTAGCCTTTTTTGAGAAAATTTGCCCAAGGAATAACTCCTCAGAGATAGAATTCAAAATCCATCCTAAAACAACAGCATTAACTCTATCCCATTGCTTAGCTAGAACCTCATCAGTAATGGACTTTTTACAAGAGCCATCAATAAAACCAATTTTATTCTTACCCTCTAGGGCAAGAAGCATAGCATTAGCCCAAATTTGATAGTTTTCAGTCCCTCTAAGTTTGACAGAGATAACAGTAAGTACAGCAGAATCATTAGGATGCAAATGAAGAGGATTACTAACATCAAGTTTACCAATGAGAGTGACAGAGTCACTGACACCCTCATTGTCAGAATCAGCATGTTCAGACATAGTACCAAGTATATAAAACAGCCAAACAATCAACCAAAAACAATGATAACTAAAAGCAGCAACACCTTATATCTCCACAAACAACAATCAATCAAACTTCTCAAATATCCCTCAACCTATCCTCCAGCATTCTAAACAGACAAATAAAATACATAAATAAAAGGAGAGAGACAAGAGGTGTTACAGTGCTATCTCCGCAGCACAATCGAACTGTTTCTCCTAGATTCACTTAGTCTAGGAGGAAACAGAACCGCCAAGCCACGAACCAATAGAGATAACCACCAGGACCAAGATCCCTTTTTCTTAAAACCAACCTCGCTCTCTGATACCATGTAGAAAAACATGATATAAATAAACCAAAACACTTTATATAGCTCAAACAACTCAGAGTTCAACAGCAGAAGCTAACAACCATAAAAGATCACCACAGCTACTCTGGTGTGATCCTATTATCTAACTTGATAATAGTTTTACAAGATCAACAACAGTAATAAAAAGATAGATAGGATTTTGAGTTAAGGTCTCAAGATCTGTACAAATGAGAGAGATATCTAGTAGCGGCACAAAGAACCAATATACTCATCTAACCCTAGAATGAAAGATGATGCAACCCTTATATACAAGGGGCTTCAAACGGTCAAAAAAACAGCGCATGAGAAAGGCTTGACAACTGGGCTTGATCCATGAGAAGATGTGTTGAGATACAACTTGGGCTTGGTCCAATACCTGAAACAGAAAACACAAACACAGGCACACAAAAAAAGATATCGGGTTATATATTTCAACAATATCAAACATCCTACTTTGTTCATACAGGACATTTTACTTGGAACAACCGACACAACATCAACTATGGTAGAGTGGACGATGGCCGAGCTTTTGAAAAATCCCAGCATGATGCAAAAGGTAAAAGACGAATTGAAAGAAGTTGTAGGCCTAAACAACAGTGTTCAAGAATCTCATCTTTCAAATCTGAAATACTTGGACGCAGTTGTTAAAGAAACATTCCGACTGCACCCTCCAGTTCCTTTGCTGATAGTCCGATGTCCAAATGAATCTTGCAATGTAGCCGGATACACAGTCCCAAAAGGTGCTAATGTTTATGTGAATGTTTGGGGTATACACAGGGATCCTCAATATTGGGACACTCCGTTAGAATTCAATCCAAATAGGTTTCTGAGTGTTGATGATGGAACAACAAAGTTTGATTATAATGGATATAATCCCAACTTTATTCCTTTTGGGTCGGGTAGAAGAAAGTGTCCTGGAGTTCCCTTGGGTGAGAAAATGTTGGTGTATTTTTTGGCTTCGTTGTTGCACTCGTTTGATTGGACTTTACCAAATGGCGAGCATGAACTCTCCGATAAATTTGGCATTGTCCTAAAGAAAAATAGGCCACTTATGGCCATCGCATCACAGAGGTTGCCAGACAAAACCCTCTACATGTAATGGAAACTATTAATGCCTTCATTGCGCACTATATATGTGATAATTTCTCGATCTTCCACCGAAAAATAAATGTAGCATTTCCCTATTAGAATTTCTAAATAAGTACAATGATGATGTAGTAATATTTGGTATGATTTTTGTTCATTAACTTGAGATCCATTTCATTTCTACCTTGTTTATATAGTGATAAGAACATACATCGATTAGTTATGGATGTATACAGGCACAACCAATAATTACTTCTGTATTTATAATGCAAACAAGTATACCTTCAACCTGCTGATTCATGTACCTTGTCGAGAGCTCACATCCCTTTAAAACTGTTGTCACTGAGTAGAATCTACCATAATCGCACCAAGTTTTTTTAATACAGAATGTGCGTAGTTTAGAATTTTAGTCATAAAAGAGCCGCCTACTTTCTAAAATGTTTCAATATGGTACGTGTACTAATTTTAGTACCTATATGATATGTCTACTTTTGATTTCGTGCTAATATGGTCGTGTACTAAATTCGTCACTGGTCTGAAGGCTTAATTGTTGACGTGGCTGCCAACTCAAAAAAACTAACCGTTGCATCATACTCATCACCACCTACTTCTACATCCTTTTATAACCCTATCCCCCAAAAAAAACTAACCCTAAATCCCAAATCAATTAAATTCTCCAAAACCAAATTAATGTCTTCATCATCCTCTACATCCAACTGGATTCGACCAATTCACACCCATTGCTTCTGTGACAAGCCTGTGGTTGAAAGAACAGCATGCACTACTACAAACCCTGCTAAAAGATTTTTGTGCTGCCCTTATCCTAGTGTAAGCAAAGCACTCTTCTGTTTTTTGACTTTTTCATTGTGTTTCTTTTAATTTTAGTTTTGATTTTGTTACTTTTAGGATTCCGGACAGCAATGCATATTCTACTATTTTCTTGATCCTGAGCTACGCTATAGTTACTACAGAATTGAGATGCACAACCTTTATACTCAAGTCAAACACTAGGGCGAGAAATGCAAGTGCAAGAATACACATATAGGTCAAGAATTCGTGATTTGGAGTTGGAACTGAATGACAAAACAACCACTGGTGAATGCTACAAGAAAGCAATTATTGTGTTTACTGTGGTCGTTATTGGTTATGCTCTAAAGTATAAGCAATAAATTGTACGGCCGAGAATACCGTGAGTCTATTGGGGCATACACGTATACACTGAGGAATATGTTTAGTTAGTATAAGTAATATATAAATTGTATATATTAATTATATTATGTTCACGAAATGATTTAACGACCCTTAGTTAACCGTTAGATGTGTAACTAATTTTCGGGCCGACTACTTAACTTGTAATGGACTAGTTAAAATTAGTAAAAGTCAAATAAGCCCAATAAACCTCTTGTGGGTTGATAGCCGGTCGAACAAGGCCCGACAGAGGGAAGGGTTTGTTTGCTTGGAGTCTAAGTTAATTAATTAATATCTAATATATATATATATATATATATATATATATATATATATATATATATATATATATATATATATATATATATAATATATATATATATATATATATATATATATATATATATATATATATATATATATATATATATGGTTGGGTTATTATGAAAAGTTTCTTAAAATGAGAAGGTATGTGGAGGTGACATGTGTCACCTTTGCCACATCATCATACCCCACCCTCAAAAATTTCCGCAAAAAAAATTTTTTTTGGGCAAAAAATTTTTTTTTCCCGCCAAATTTTTTTGCATCACGTTATAAAGTTCTTGAATCACAAATCATAATTTTAGTGCATTAAGGTTATAAATTACTGCATCACGTTATAAAGTTCTGCATCACAATCATTATTTTAGTGCATTAATGTTATAACATTGATTTTAGTGCATCATAGTTGATGCACTTAACTATTAACTATGATGCAGAACTTATAATAAAGATACACCAAGACTTATTAGTGCATTAAGGTTATAAGTTACTGCGTCACAATTATGATTTTAGTGCATTAAGGTTATAAATTACTGCATCACGTTATAAAGTTATTGCAACACAATCATGATTTTAGTGCATTTAAGGTTATAACCTTGATTTTAGTGCATCATAGTTGATGCACTGAACTATTAACTTATAATAATGATGCACCAAAACTTATTAGTGCATTAAGGTTATAAGGATTCTTGCATCACGGTTATAAATTTACTGCATCATAATCATGATTTTAGTGCATTAAGGTTATAAATTCTGCATCACAATTATAATTGTGATGCAGATTTTTATAACTTGTGATGCGATAATAAATTTTGGCGGGATTTTTTTTTTTGCCCAAAAATTTTTTTTTGGCGGAAAAAATTTTTTTCCGGGGTGGGTGGGTGGGGTGGGGTGACACATGTCACATGACATGGCATGGTGATGTGGCAAAGGTGACACATGTCACCTCCATATGCCTTCTCATTCTTTTCATTATAAGAAACTTTTCATTTTAACCCTACCCTATATATATATATATATATATATATATATATATATATATATATATATATATATATATATATATATATATATATATATATATATATATATATATATATATATATTATCTTAAGGACTAAAACGCAATCTTAGAACCTTCTAGGAGGGTGGGGGTGACATTACTAATCCTAGGAGGATTAGGAGTTCAAACTTGTTTGATAACGCTCAGAATGATCTTAAATCCCAAACTATTATATACACATGTAAACGTACTCAGATTACAATTTATGAGGAGAGTTATTTTACATACCAAACTTTTTTACATACCAAGGGACTCATCTCCACCATTCATCTAAAAAAAATCAATGGCCGAGATTAAAAACATTTTATTATTTCACCTATTTTTTATAATTTAAATATATCTTAAACTGTTAATCGTTAAGCAAAAATAATTACACCATCGCGACGAGCATTTAATTATCTTTCTATAGACGGGCACTTTGATAAACTTTCGAAAAAAGAAAAAAAATCGTTTTTTTCACGTTTTTTCGTTTTTCTTCGAAATTGGAATTTGTATGAAATATCATATATGATTTAACACTAATTTGAAGATCATATGTGATATTAGTGTTAAATCACATATGATATGTAATATCATATGTGATTGTAGTGTTAAATCATATATGATAAATCACATATGATATACATATCATATATGATTTAACACTAATATCACATGTGGTATTCAAATTAGTGTTAAATCATATATGATTTTTTCATGCAAATTTCAGTAAAGAAAAAAAATCAAAAACACGAAAAAAATGTTTTTGTCGAAAGTACATCAAAGTGCCTATCTATAGAAAGATAATTAAATGCTCGTCGTAAAGGTATAGTTTTTTTCACTTGACGATTAACGGTTTAAAATATATTTATATTTGAAAAAAAAGGATGAAAGTGGGTTTTTTTAATTGTTGGGATTAATCTCATCCATTAGATCTAATAAAAATGGAGGGTGAAGATTGATCCCCTGATATGTAAAAGATCTTTTGTCCTCAAATGATCTTAAATCATATAAGCATTATGAATTTTGTCTTATCAAACTTAAACATAACCCACAAACTTTTTTCGGTTTATTAGTATGCATACAGCATAACATGACATGCTGCCTTAACAACTATGTTTTATCGATTGATATCTACTATTATTTATACGTTTACATGCCAGGTGTTCATCATATCATTGACATGTTACTTATTATTCCTTTAAAAAAAATAATAGAACCTATTTACGCTCTTTGTTGTTTGTTAATTTATTCACACATGTAACTCTTTAATGAAAAATTTCTTTCAAGATAATCGTGTTTCCACGGGTCGATAAAACAAATCTCATGTCCATTTCATTTGCTATGACAATGAACAAGAGCCAGGGCCAATCAATTTAAAATGTTGGTTTGTATCTGTCACATCAGTTTTCATACATGGACAACTATACGTTGACGTTTCGAGAGTCAAAAGCAAAAGAGGTATGAAAGTTGTCATTTATGATGCAGATGGTAATAGCTAAAAGAGTTCTACAAACATTCTTTACAAAGAAGTACTTCAAGGTATATGATCAACATTCAAAAGATATGTACAAGAGAGAATTATATAATTGGTCCTTAAGATTTTCCGGATCTTGCATATATTGTCCCTTTTTTTTTGACGGATCATGTCCTCGTGGTTTCTGTTTTTACGGATCCTATCCAAATATCTAACATTATTTAAACGCACGTTAAAAAGGACTAACTTGGTAACTTGTTGTTAACTTGAAGGGCTGAATTCTAAAATTATGTTTTCCCTCTCATTTCATAGGAAAACATGATTTCCTCCCTCTTTTGCCTATTATAAGATTTAGGGCATGTTTTTTGTAAATTAAAACACACACAAACATCCATCCAACAAAACCATGATTCGTTGTAGTAACTGTGATACTATTCGGTTATTCGCACATCATGGATTGCTATAAACCCAGGGAGGAGATTCTATTGTTGTTCGGTAGGTTGTTTGTTTATTTAATTCATTGTTTAATTTATAAGTTTTATGCTAATTTGGCTAAAATCATACTTGTAGAGGGGTTGTGGCTTTATGGATTGGTATGACCCAGAAAGCTGTCCAAGATCCATTCAAATTATACCCGGCTTATTGCGATCTATGAATGAACTTCGAGAAAGATCTAATGAGCTTCAACTAATAGTGAAAGAACAAGCAAGTAAATTTCAAAGGTTGAAGGACATTTTAGGTGTTAGTTGGTTTTTTTATTGCTTATCTCTTGAATTAAAGTGTAATGTAAAATGATTAGGTTTGGGTGGTTTCGAAGCTGATATGGTTTATGTTTTGGTATTATAAAGGTTATTGTAAGTCGTTTTGGTCAAAGAATCTGCTATGGTATGTAATGGTATTTTATGGGTTAATGGTTAATAGTGTTTGTGTTTGTGTTTTGGAGTAATGGTTAATAGTGTTTGTGTTTTATGAAAACTGTATTTGCAATGGTTCATGGTGTTGTGTTGAATGTCAAAGAAATAAAAAGTCAACATAATGAAAGTGTCAAATTGAATTCAATTAGACTTATTAAATGTTACCATAACATAAGACATAACCCACACAAGTCATACATCATTTTGATGACAAAATACATAACCTGGAACAATTTGATGACAAAATGTTACTATAACCTGGAACATTGACAAGTTGCCATAACCTGGAACAGTTTGATGACAAAATACAAGCATACATCATTTTGACCTTAATCGGAGACAACCATAACCTAAGACATAACCCACAAAAGTCTGGAACAGTTTGATAACAAAATACAACCATAACTTAACCTAAGAGTTAACATGAGTTTGATGACAAAATACTACTACATAAGACTAAGTCTATACAACCTTTTCTTCACCCTTGCCTGCACAAACAACTATTTGACTTGCTGATCTTGTATTGGCAGATGGTGAGTCCCTGATGACAATACCTTTTGATGGTCTTCTATGTGTTGAAGGAGGTTGAGTACTTGGAGTCTGACATGTGGATTAATCTCAATAATTCAGATCTGTTTTGAATGACTACTAATAACTTTTTAAAAAATGATTTTTAAAATATTCCAAAAAATTGGTAGCATTGTGCGAACTTAAGTTGAATAATTTGAGTAAAAATGGCTCCAAGAAGTCTTTTGTGTGTTAATTTCACACATGAACTGGTCAAAATACAATCAAAGTGGGTTTAGTTCAAATATTGCTACTAACATTGCAATTTTTAAGGGGGAGAAACACTTTGATAAACACTTTTAAAGTGACCAGTTCATATATCCAAACCATTCACACAAAAACCTCTTACAAAAACCCTTCATAAAAAAATGAGATAAAGAGGTCGATGAAACCACAGAGGTCCCTCAAACCTCCTAGGTTTCGAAACCCCCCAAGTCCTGAAACCCCAGGCCCTTGAAACCTCCAGGTCCTTGAAACCTCCTCGGTCCTGAAACCTCCTAGGTCCCTGAAACCTCCCCGGTCCTGAAACCCAAAGGTCCATGAAATCTCCAGGTACCTGAAACCTCCCAGGTCTAGAAACCCCCAGGTCCCTAAAACCTCCCAGATCCTGAAACCCCCTAGGTTCCTGAAACACCACAGGTTCTTGAAACCTCCCAAGTCCTGAAACCCCTCAAGTTCATGAAATATCCTATGTACTGAAACCCAGCAGGTCCTTGAAACCCCAGGTCCCTAAAACTCTAAAGGTCCCTAAAACCCCAAAGGTCCCTGAAACCTTAGAGGTCCCTAAAACCTAAGAGGTCCTCCCTGAAATCCCAGAGGTCTCTGAAACCCAGAGGTCCCTGAAACCTCTTAGGTCCTAAAACTTGCCATGTCCATGAAACCCCCCAGGTCTCTAAAACCCCAAAGATCCTAAAACCCAAGAGGACCCTGAAACATAAGAGGACCTTCCTGAAACCTCAGAGGCCCCTGAAACCCCAAAAATCCCTAAAACCCTAAAAATCCCTGAAACCTCAAAGGTTACTAGAACCTCAAAGGTTACTAGAACCTCAAAGGTACCTTAAACCTTAGAGGTCCCTCAAACCCAAGAGGTCCTCACTTAAACCCAAGAAGGCTGAAAATTTTTAACAACATCAACAATAAAGGATTAAATTTTCCAGTTTATTTTATTGTTTATTGTAATTCAAAAAGTAAGAAGAAGTATTTATGTTCACTTAATACTGATTAACTTAGGCTACTTGTATGTTCAAATAGGAGGAGATTGTTGGGCCAAATGTTTCCCACCACAGGTTCTTGAAACCTCCTAGGTCCTGAAACCCCTCAAGTGCATGAAACCTTGTTAGCCTCGCTTTTTTATAAAGATAACGTCACATACGTGAATTGGACTAGATGCGTTGTATACTTTGCCCATAGGGACTAGTATCGTTTAAGTGGCAAAGTATTGGTTTGTTGAGCCTATAAATACCCCTCATGACTCTCCATGAGGGGTGAGGTTAAGCATTAAGTGTTTTGTATTGTTTTCATGTATTCGAGTTATCTTTGTTTCTCCTCCCTCTCTCTACTTTCTCTCACTAGAAGAGATGAATCTCTTCATCTTCTTCCACCAACCTAGACCTCCCAAAACCACATAAATCTTATAGATTTTCGGTCCTAACAAGTGGTATCAGAGCCATGGTTATGTTTTTGATGATTTATGTTGGTTTTGTACATGTTTTAAGCTGATTTTTAACCATTTTTTATGGTCGGAAATTTTTTTTCCGTTTATTCATGTGGGTAAACTGCTTTTAACATATTTTCATGTATCCTTTATTGGTCCAAAAAGTATCTTCTTTATTCATGTATACAATCTGTCTTGTGTCAAGTCTTGGTCCAAACAGATATATATTTTTAGACTTTTTGTCACCATATCCGTGAAATACGTGGTCAAACTGGTCAGATATCGTGGTCAAACTGGGCAAACAAGAATATTCATAGCAGTTTTTCTGAGTTTACAAGAAGCTGGTCGGAAATATTGGTCGGAATATCTCGCCGGAAAAAGGGTCAAAACCCTATTTTTACGCCTAAGGAGCCATCTACAGAGATATTTACGCATAACTGTGAAGTTATGCGTAAGAACAGTTACGCGTATGTTTTTACGCATAAGCCTTGGCTTACACGTAAGAATGGGTTACGCATAATATTTCTACGCTTAAGTATACGCGTAACAAAGACGTACGCATAAGGTTTTAAGTAAAACTTTACGCGTAAGACATTTTTGTACGAGCAATATCTGAAAAAACCTTTATGCGTAAACTTCAAATACCTTGACCACAATATACCAATACCAAAAACAGACTCAACCCTAATCCAATATGAAACTAACCTAACCTTAACTAGACTCAACCCAAAGGACCCTCACAAATCTCTCCTCAAGTCTCACGACTCATAAACGATAAAAAAAATCATCAACTCAAGATCTCAGCTTCAATTTAATTTTTTTGCAATCTTTTTAAAGATTGTTTCAATTAAATCTATAATAATCATCGATCCATGTGGGGATAACATACCCTTTAATATCCGAGTACAAAGAACGAGGTATAACAATATTTTTAAACTCGTTTCTTTAAAATCGTTAAAAGACCAAATCAAACATACCTACCCGAGACCAAAACTGATCTTGAAGTCGTTTCTTTTATTGAAAATCTCATGGGTTGTGTTTGTTAAAAAGGGGCGTGATGATGTTGTGATGAAGATGAGATCATTAGATAAGGAGGAAGGACGAATGTTAACTGAGATGTTGATATTTCGTTTAACTACTGTTGAGATGTGATGTGAGATGTTTGAGCAAATTTGAGAGGAGGGGGGCGGATGGTTTGAGAGACCTACAATTAAGGTTAGTCGAAGTGAAAAGTATTAGGGTACTTTCTCTTATAACCGGATTATTAATATCAATATGGGTTGGATCGGATTGGTAACTGAATTTAACCGGGTATACACGCTTTGGATTGGACTTATTAACCAATGGGCTGGTAATGGACTCTATCTATTCGGTCTGGGCTGATTTGGATATTGATGAGTGTCTAAATACTCATCATTTTTGTATAATCTAAACTGCAAAATCATCTGAAAACACTCAGAAACACATTAAAATGATCAAAATATCACAAATCAGTGTTTTATGAGTTCTAAATGCAAAAAGATCAAAATCAGATGAAAATGTATCAAGTTTGCAAAATTGGCAGTTTTAGTCCCCCAAGTTTTAAAAGTTGTCAAATCTAGTCCCTGAAATATCAAAATGTGGAATTTTATCATTCAAGGTCCCTGAAGTATTCTAAGTTGTTAAAAATGATCCTTGAATGATTCTTTGGTCAATTGGCAAGAAAGGTCCCTAAACTTTGGAAAATTGCAAAATTAGTCCTTGGACCTTTTAAAATGAATTTTATGCAAAAGTGGTCCTTGTTCTATTCATTTATGTCATGTTTGGTCCTTGTGAGAGCATTGGAAAAAGTTCAAGATCAGTCCTTCATCTTTGGAGAAGTTACACTTTTGGTCCTTGTTGTTACTACTTAACCAAACGGACATATATACATATCCAAGCCCAAATCCAATCCTCCTACCCAGCTGGCCCAATCCACATGACCCGGCCCTTTGATATCACACCTCGGTCAAAGAAAGTCAAAACACCTCCCACGCGCAAAACCAGCCTACTGTAGCTCCTTCTCTCACAAACATTGCAATCACCAAAACCAGTCCTGGTTTTCACCCTTTTCTCACCCCCATGCTATGTCCCCTCCACCTCCTCTAAACAACAAATATCCTTAATTGATTGAACCAACTCCAATTAAAGCTCAAACCTGCTTTGAAGATATTTGGCGCCAAAATAACAAGTGGATGGTTACGATGAGTTTGGGTGATCCAATGGCTAGAATTTGGTGGGAAAGATTCAGAGGACATCAAGGATGCTGAAAAGTCTATAAAGAGAGAGAAAGATGCAATGTATCAAGTATCTAGTGTAATTTTAAGTTTTCCTTAGTCGTTTTCTTTAATCCAAGTTTTATATTGTATGTTTTCAATTCCAAGTGTTTTGTTTAAGCTTATTAAGAGTATTTGAATCCTTTTACAAGTATCAATTTCAGTGTTCAAGTTATAAATTCAGTTTTATGCAATTTTATGCTCAAAAATCTCATGTTATTTGAATGATGTTTTTAGTTGTTATTATGGACTAAAATAGGTCACTTAAGCTCCTAGAAAGCTTAATCAAGCTTTTAGAAACTCTAAAAACCAGTTTAGAATCAAAAATAGAAAATCACTAAAAATACCAATTAAATAGTTCAAAAATCAAAAATCCATTGGAAATGGTGTACACAGCTAGAGCAGGGTGAATTATGGATGGCCTTGGGTTAGTAGCTTAGTGGTAAGCTAATAGGGGTGTTCATTGGTCCTGGTTCTCAGTTTTAAGCTTGGAAGCTTTTGTAAGCATTTTTAACCATTTTGGCATTTCACTGTTGTACTTGTTCATTAGCTCTAATTCCTGTTTCTTATTGTTTACTAGTTATAATTTAGTGTTTTTGATCATTAAAATCAGTAGGTTGTTTTCTTAAATTTGAATTTTGCAAAAAATCTCATTTGGACAGTGAAAATGGCTTAAGTCTCATTTCTTAGTGTTAAGTTGCTATTACTGTTGGATTAAGCTTATTTGATCTTATTTAATGATTACATGATGTGCTGAATCAGTTTCATAGTTATAAGTTGTGGATTGCTTTGAAAAAGTTCTAAAACAGTAAACAAAAGGGTGTTTGTTTTAACTTGTTTATCTGTGATCAAGAGAGTTTAAGACAGTACATTTCTTTGTTCTATGTCACTTTAGTACCTATTATCTCAAACAAGTCAAGAAAACAAGTCCTCATAAGCAAAAGTCAAAATACATTTGATCTCATCTTATGAGCTCACTGTTGAGTTTTTAGGATTCATAATCATGATTATGTGTTAGGAAGTTGTTAATTTTGCTCAAGTTAGTCTTATTACACCTTTATACAATATATTCAGTGATTAGTAGTGAATCAAAGTTCATCTTAGTCAACATTTTGGTTTTTAAGAAAAGTCAAAATTTTCATAAGGTCGTTTTTGAATAAACTTTGGAATTTCATTGTGTGTTCAATAGTGAGTTTCAGTTCAAAAGCTTTTGGGATATTAGAGTATAGTTGCTAAACAAAAATACAAAAATACTAGTTCTCTGTCTATCGACTTGTTAAGTGCTTATTTTCCACTTGTTGTGGACACGTTCGAAACATGCCCATGCACATGAGTGTGTCCATTTTGAAAAGCTTGCATAGAGCTCTATAGTTGTCCAAATCTTGTGTTCTTTAGTTCTTTGGGAAGCCAAACTGGTCATCTTGAAATCTCAAGACTTGTCTTTCACTTTTGAGCTTGTTAGCTAGGGCTGCAAGTAGCTCAAAGCTTGTCCCATTTCTGTGTAATAGCCAAGTGCTTATTGCTTATTTACAGCTTTTCAGAATGCTTATTTGTTCTTTTTAGCTTTACTTGAGTATCATTAGCTTGTTTACAGCTTATCTCATCTTTGGTTTTAATTTTGGACCTTGTTTGAGCTTATTTCACCAAATAAGCTCATTTAAGCCACTATTGGCCAATAAGCCATCAAAACAGCTTATTTGTGGTTTATAAAATTTTTGTCTTTGTTAAAGTTTCATATAATCAGTAGTAAAGTAGTTTTCAAAAAGAAAATCCAGAAAAAGGCCAATTAAAAATCAGTGATAGTGTTTATTTAATATTTCTTAGCTTTTTGATTTTTCTTTTTAGCTTATTATTAAGCAAATTTTGTTTTTCTATTTTTCTTTGTTTTCTGTTATCATATAGTATTTTTAGAAAAAGTTTCATATTTTTCTCTATCTTTTTAGTATTTATTATAATTTTAATTAGTTAAAAATAGTAATTAATTAGTAATAAATAATTAAAAAGCATAAAAAATATCTTTTCAGTTTTAAAATTAGTTTTATCATATTTTAGATTTTTCTGAATCATAAGTATATTTTTCTAGCCTTATTTTGTATTTTCTTCTATTTTAGAGTATTTATTAAATAGTTAAAATAGTTTTTAATTAATAATAATTAATTAAATAGTGTTAAAAATAATTTTCTTTTTCTAATAATTTTCTTTTATTTTTAGGATTCCAAAAATGTTATTTTCATATTTTTAGGTCTTTTATTTCTTAGATTTTACTTTTTATTTTGTAGCGTATCGTAGTTTTTAAACTTACGTTTACGTTTCTTTAATCTGATTGTTGTGCTTTCCAATTCTGTTCCCAATTCCATTCCAAGCAATCAGTAGTGTAATTTCTAATCAAAACCTTTCTGATCACTATCATTAGTGATCATTCTATCGTCTGATCAAGTGTTTACACACCATTGAGTCTCCGTGGGACTAAACGACCCGGGAATTCATTCTATTCTCCAGGACTTCATTGTATTTGTGTTTTAAGCGGTTTTAAGCTTCTACGATTGGCCATTCACAAGTGGCGGTTTGTGTGAGGTAGCTTGACTTTTTCAGCAGATCAAATTTTGGTGCCGCTGCCGGGGAGGCTTTAGCGTGTGTTTAGCCATTTTCAGATCCATTATTGCACATACCCACCATTTGTAAAAAGTTTTTGTAAAGTTAAATAAATCAAAAAGTTCATTGACACTTTTCCTAATGTGTTAAAAACTCCAAAAAAATATAAAACAACAAAACAATCGGAACGTTTTCTATTTTGTATTCTCTTTTAAGGTGATTCTTGAAGAGATACGATTTGGTTAAACGAGACGATACCAAAAATATTGTCCAAAATTTTTTGAACCCATCTGCACAAATCTTACCTACGTCTTTTCAGTGGTACTTAATATATACATAAAAATCAACCACCGCAAATCAAGGCAGTGCACTACCTAACTGGGGGTGCGACCATAATAAGTTCCCGAACATCAGATTTAAAACTTGCCTTTGTGTTACTTGTGATTTGGTGTACCTTTTTCAAAGAAGCCATTTCATTTGTGATTATTGGTTAAGTTCACTTGTCGTTTTGCCTCATTTGTTTTGAAAAATTGATTTTTATACTTAGTGCATGCGCACTCGTTCTTCCAGTTCTACAAGTCCACTTTCGGAACTTGGAAAGATTCCTCGTAGACGTAGAGGACGTTCAGCTCCTTCAGCCGTGGCTGAGGAACGTCTACCACCACCACCTCCTGTCGAAATGGCAGAAGACAAACCTATGAATGAGCTTCTCCAAGCACCCATCGAGGGTTACGGAGATGCCATTGTTGTCCCGCCATCGTGGGTGACACTTTCGAGCTCAGAACCGGGTTGCTTAATCTAGTAACCCAAAGCCAATTCTATGGTTTTGAGCGGGATGATCCTCATGCACACATTCGATGGTTTAACAAGATTGCATCTACCATCAAGTACAAGAATGTCCCACATGAAGCTATCAAGCTTCTTCGGTTCCCATTTTCTCTAGAGGGACAAGCCCGGAATTGGCTTGAGAAACAACCCCTCGTTCTATTGAGACATGGGAAGATCTTGTCACCAAGTTCGTTAACGAGTTCTATCCTCCATCCCGAACCACAAGTCTTAAGAATGAGATAATGAAATTTTCTCAGAGATTTGATGAATCATTCGGGAAGGCATGGGATCGTTACAAAGAGTTGCTCCGCAAGTGTCCACATCACGGTTTTACCGAGTTAATGCAAATGGATACTTTCTACAATGGTCTCAATCAGACCAATCAAGACTCTTTGAATGCCTCCGCGGGAGGTAATTTCCTGAGCAAGACCACAAAAGAGGCCTTGCAAATCATTGAGAACAAATCTCAAGTCCGTCCTATCAGAGCAAAGACATATCAGTCTCATGCTGGACCTTCTTCTTCTTCATCCCGGTGAGTACATCTAGCTCCGATGCTAAGATTGACAAACTCACAGACATTGTTCAGGCTTTGGTTCTTGCTAACCAAAAGAAAGTGACTTTCACTCAGACACCAACACATGCTGAAGTGAAGAAAGTCGAGAGTTGTGTCACTTGTGGTGGTCCTCATGCTTACTACAATTGTACTGCCACCGATGGTAGTCCTTTTGAAGCAAATGCTTTAGCCGGTAGTTCACAGCAAGGAGGTAATCAATACCGTCCTCAAAATGAACCACACTACCGTGCTAACACTAATCGGGCACCACCCGGTTTTAACCAGAATCATAACATGCAAAACCGGAATCAGAACCAACCAAGAATGAACCAAGGTTATCAAAACCAAGGTAATTTCTATCCTGGACCCAATCAAGGTTTCCAACATCAAGGAAACCTTAATCAAAACCATTTCAATCGAGGGAATCAATTTCATGGGAATATGAATCCTAATCAAGGGAATTTTGGCTATAATCAAAACATACGGCCTCAAATTGTTCCTCCAGCTCCTCCCGTCATTACTCCTCCAGGACCATCATCGATGAGTTCTTGAAGCGATTCATGAAATCCCAAGATGAAATGAATAGGTTGTTGGTCATCGATTGCTGATCTTAAGCAGTCTTTAAATGATCAACCCTCGGGCTCAGGAAAACTTCCGAGCAACACGATCGCTAACCCGAGGGGCGATGCTAAGGCGATCACAACCAGAAGTGGTGTTTCATATGATGGACCTGCTGTTCCTACTACCTCTTCTTCTTCTTCTTTCCCTAAGGTAGTGGAAAGTGAACCTCCAAAACACAATGGACCTACGACTCCAATGCCTCCTCCTCCTGTGGCAATGAGTCAAGTTACCAAGGAAACAACGGACAAGGTGCATTATTCAAGTCCACGAAGTACCGCACACGTCCTACCTTCGGTAGTCCAACCTCAAGTGGTCCAGAAACCCAAGTCAAATCAAGGAGTTGTTTTTGAACCTCCTGTAGCTCCTGTTGAAAATCAGAAATCCAAATCTTCTATTCCTTACCCATCACGTTTGAATGAGCAAAAGCTCCGTGAGAAAGCTAGTCATCAAATGGATAAATTTTTCCAAATTTTCCAAGAATTACATTTTGACATAAGCTTTGCGGATGCTATCATGTTGATGCCCAAGTTCGCATCGACTCTCAAGAACATGTTAAGCAATAAGGAAAAGCTGTTTGAAATGGCTAAGACTCCTCTTAACGAAAACTGCTCTGCAGTTATCCTGAAGAAGCTTCCAGAAAAGCTTGGAGATCCTGGAAATTTTCTCTTACCTTGTGTATTTCCATGAATGGTTGAATGCTTTGCCCTAGCAGATCTTGGTGCAAGCATTAATCTTATGCCATATTCAGTGTGGAAGAAACTTTCTTCCGGAACTTACTCCTACATGCATGACTCTAGAGCTTGCAGATCGTTCCATATCCCGTCCTCTTGGCATTGCTGAGGACGTATTTGTGAAAGTAGGAAAGTTCCATTTCCCAGCTGACTTCGTGGTTGTTGATTTTGATGCCGATCATCGGGTTCCTCTCATTG
This sequence comes from Chrysanthemum makinoi, assembly GCA_910596185.1. Lineage (NCBI taxonomy): Eukaryota > Viridiplantae > Streptophyta > Magnoliopsida > Asterales > Asteraceae > Chrysanthemum > Chrysanthemum makinoi. The sequence goes on from OU343223.1 coordinate 297,472,994, forward strand.
TTGGTCGAGGATTCCGGAGAACGGGCCGTGCTCTCATTGATGTATTTGAGCAAGAAATCACATTGCGTGTTGGTAATGAAGCTGTCACCTTCAACCTTGACCAAACTTCGAGGTACTCTGCAAACTATGATTCTGAGTCGGTTAACCGAATAGATATCATTCATGTTGCTTCTGACGAGTACTCTCAAGAAGTTCTTGGTTATGCTCATAATTCGTGGAGTGGGATTCCACCACATCTTCTCAGCCTATCATAGCCAATTCTACTCCTTCCCTCACTCCATTTGAGGGAAGCGACTTCATCTTAGATGAGATTGAAGCATATTTGGCTAGTGATTCTGTTCCATGGGAAATTGATCATGCTCCAATTGACATTGAGGGGGACATACTTCTTATTGAGAAGTTGCTCAATGATGATCCATCATCAACCCCTCACCTTAGTGATTCAATTCCTGATGAGATTAATCGGGAGGGAGATATTCTTCTAAAGAAGTTGTCAAATCTGGATACTTCTTCTCCTCTCCCTCCCATCAAACTTCATAACAAGGAAGTTAAGTCAGTTGAGAAAACTGAAGAATTTCCTGAGGTTGAGCTTAAGGACTTACCTCCTCATCTCGAGTATGCATTTCTAGAAAGTGATGATAAATTACCCGTCATTATTGCTCGAGATTTGAGTAAAGATGAAAAAGCTGCTCTCATTAAAATCTTGAAGTCACACAAGCAAGCAATTGCTTGGAAACTCTCCGACATCAAAGGTATAAACCCTGAGTTTTGTACTCATAAAATCTTGATGGAGGATGACTTTAAACCAGCAGTTCAACATCAGAGAAGAGTAAATCCAAAAATCCATGATGTTATCAAACAGGAGGTTATCAAACTTCTTGATGCAGGATTGATTTACCCGATCTCGATACAGTCCTTGGGTCAGCCCAATTCATTGTGTTCTGAAAAAGGGTGGCATTACTGTTGTCACAAATGAAGATAACGAGTTAATTCCAACTCGTATGGTTACGGGATGGCGTGTGTGTATTGACTATCGTAAGTTAAATGACGCCACCCGTAAAGACCATTTTCCTCTACCCTTCATGGACCAGATGCTTGAGAGATTAGCAGGGAACGAATACTATTGTTTCCTTGATGGTTTCTCGGGTTACTTTCAGATCCCCATTGATCCAAATGATCAAGAGAAAACCACATTCACCTGCCCATACGGAACTTTTGCCTACAAACGTATGCCTTTTGGCTTATGTAATGCTCCTGGCACGTTCCAACGATGTATGATGGCCATATTCCACGACATGATCGGGGAAACAATGGAGGTGTTTATGGATGACTTCGCGGTCATTGGGGATTCTTTTCAATCATGTCTCTCCCATTTAGATAAAATGCTTCAAAGGTGTGAAGACACCAATCTTTGTCTAAACTGGGAGAAGAGCCACTTTATGGTCAAAGAAGGCATAGTCCTTGGCCATAAAATTTCAAAGAACGGGATTGAGGTAGATAGAGCAAAAGTTGATGTTATTGCTAAATTGCCTCATCCTACTACCGTCAAAGGTATTAGGAGTTTTTAGGTCATGCCGGTTTCTATCGCAGATTCATTCAAGATTTTTCTAAAATCGCCCGGCCTATGACCCATCTTCTTGAAAAGGATGCTCCTTTTATCTTCTCTCCTGAGTGCATCATAGCTTTTGAAACATTGAAGAAAAAGCTCACTGAAGCACCCATTCTCGTTGCTCCCGATTGGGACTTGCCTTTTGAGCTCATGTGCGATGCAAGTGATTTTGCTATCGGTGCAGTCCTAGGACAACGAAGAAATAAGCATTTTCAGCCTATTCACTACGCAAGCAAAACTATGACTGAAGCTCAGACTCATTACACCACCACAGAAAAAGAGCTATTAGCCGTGGTGTATGCTTTTGAGAAGTTTCGGCCGTATCTTATCTTGACCAAATGCGTAGTGTATACGGATCACTCGGCTCTTAAATATCTCTTTGCAAAACAAGATGCAAAGCCGAGATTGCTTCGTTGGATTCTCCTCCTCCGTGAATTTGATATCATTATACGTGATAAAAAGGAGCCGAGAATCTAGCTGCGATCATCTGTCCGATTAGAAAACCCTCACCAAGATGTTTTCGAGAAAAAGGAAATTAATGAAACATTTCCTCTCGAGACACTCAATGCGGTTTCTTTTCGTGGAAATTCTACCACCCCATGGTTTGCGGACTTTGCAAATTACCATGCGGGTAACTTCATTGTGAAAGGGATGTCGACCCAGCAGAAAAACAAATTCTTCAAAGATGTTAAACATTATTTCTGGGACGACCATTTCTTATTCAAAATCTGTGCGGATCAAGTCATCCGACGGTGTGTTTATGGACAGGAAGCTATTGACATTCTCACAGCTTGCCATGCTGGACCCACCGGGGGCCATCATAGTCCAAACTACACCGCCAAAAAGGTGTTTGATTCCGGTTTTTATTGGCCCACAATCTATAAGGATGCCCACGAATTTGTCAAAGCCTGTGACGCCTGTCAACGTCATGGTAATATCTCTCAAAGGAATGAAATGCCACAAAATGCCATTCAAGTTTGTGAGATATTTGACATATGGGGTATTGATTTTATGGGGCCATTCCCTTCATCTCGTGGAAACAAGTACATACTCGTGGCTGTTGACTATTTGTCAAAATGGGTTGAAGCAAAAGCTTTACCCACCAATGATGCCCGAGTTGTTGTGAAGTTTTTGAAATCTCTTTTTGCCAGGTTTGGAACTCCGAGAGCGATAATCAGTGATCGTGGTACACATTTCTGCAATGACCAATTTGAAAGAGTCATGCAAAAATATGGTATTACCCACCGTCTCTCTACTGCATACCACCCCCAAACAAGTGGGCAGGTGGAAGTTTCAAACCGTGGTATTAAAAGAATTCTGGAGAGGACGGTTGGCGAAAACCGTGCCTCTTGGTCGGATAAGCTAGATGACGCACTCTGGGCTTTTCGTACAGCTTACAAAACACCCATCGGGTGTACTCCATACAAGCTAGTGTACGGAAAAGCATGCCATCTTCCGATTGAGTTAGAGCACAAGGCATATTGGGCCTTAAAACATGCAAACTTCGATATACAGACGGCTGGTGATCATAGAAAAGTTCAAATGAATGAATTAAATGAACTTCGTGATCAAGCTTACGAGAATTCTTTGATTTACAAGCAAAAGACAAAGAAGATTCATGACTCAAAAATCAAGAACCGCGTTTTCAATGTTGGTGATCGAGTCCTTCTTTTCAACTCTAGATTGAAGATTTTCTCGGGAAAGCTCAAGTCCCGTTGGTCTGGTCCATTCACCATTGCTAAGGTTTATCCTTATGGTACCGTTGAGTTATCTCAAACCGATGGTCCTAATTTTAAAGTGAATGGTCATCGAGTGAAGCATTACTTTGGAGAGGACATTCCTCCTGTGGTTGTCCCAGATCTACAAACTTTCCCCATGAACCAATGAATGCGGGGATCGAGTCAAGCTAGTGACTCGGGAATCAAAAACATTAGCACACACCATATGGGTTTCACCCATATTTCTGTCTTCTTTCTCTGTTCTACCACCCTAGTGTGGGAGTTTCCCCACGTTGTTGTATATAAGCATAAAAAATCTTTCCAAATAAATGGCCATAATATTTCCCTTTTTCGTTCTTTGTTTCGCCATAACCGCCGGTACTTTGAATATTGAGGGCAATATTCATTTCTAAGTGTGGGGGGGAATTCTCACGAATTTTATCATATTTATCCGCCCAATTCCCCCGTTTTTGGCCAAAAATTTTTTTTTTGGAGTAAGTGCTTTTCACTTACTCATCTTGGTTATCAGTCCGCCATGTTTGATAAACTAAAGGATTGGCTAATCCAGGAGCAAACGGCTCTTGGTAAAGATTTCTCAAATCCGTTTATATGGCTTGCAATTTGCCCAAAATTGTATGGTTCTCAACTCACCATATCCTAAAAAGTGAAGAGTTGGCTAGCCCGCAAGGTTATGGCTTGTGGTAAAGGCGGTGGAAAATCCATAATTGGTATTCAGCTCACCAAAGATAATATTGATAATTTATCTAAGAGTTGGCTAGTCCGAAGGGTGCGGCTTACGGTAAAGACACATCAAAACCGTTATATGGTTTATGATTTGCCAATAAATCATTTGGTTATCGTTGTACCAAGGTTCTTACTTGAATCAAAACAATTGGCTACTCCAGAAGTGATGGCTTTTGGTAAAGAGTTTTTCAAATCCATTAAAAATCTAAATCATTGCTAGGGACTAGCAATATCTCAGTGTGGGGGATTGATGAGTGTCTAAATACTCATCATTTTTGTATAATCTAAACTGCAAAATCATCTGAAAACACTCAGAAACACATCAAAATGATCAAAATATCACAAATCAGTGTTTTATGAGTTTTAAATGCAAAAAGATCAAAATCAGATGAAAAATGTATGAAGTTTGCAAAATTGGCGTTTAGTCCCCAAGTTTTAAAAGCTGTCAAATCTAGTCCCTGAAATATCAAAATGTGGAATTTTATCATTCAAGGTCCCTGAAGTATTCTAAGTTGTTAAAAATGATCCTTGGATGATTCTTTGGTCAATTGGCAAGAAAGGTCCCTAAACTTTGGAAAATTGCAAAATTAGTCCTTGGACCTTTTAAAATGAATTTTATGCAAAAGTGGTCCTTGTTCTATTCATTTATGTCATGTTTGGTCCTTGTGAGAGCATTGGAAAAAGTTCAAGATCAGTCCTTCATCTTTGGAGAAGTTACACTTTTGGTCCTTGTTGTTACTACTTAACCAAACGGACATATATACATATCCAAGCCCAAATCCAATCCTCCTACCCAGCTGGCCCAATCCACATGACCCGGCCCTTTGATATCACACCTCGGTCAAAGAAAGTCAAAAACACCTCCCACGCGCAGCAAAACCGGCTACGTAGCTCATTCTCTCACAAACATGCAATCACCAAAACCACCTGGTTTTCACCCTTTTCTCACCCCCATGCTATGTCCCCTCCACCTCCTCTAAACAACAAATATCCTTAATTGATTGAACCAACTCCAATTAAAGCTCAAACACGCTTTGAAGATATTTGGCGCCAAAATAACAAGTGGATGGTTCTGATGAGTTTGGGCGATCCAATGGCTAGAATTTGGTGGGAAAGATTCAGAGGACATCAAGGATGCTGAAAAGTCTATAAAGAGAGAGAAAGATGCAATGTATCAAGTATCTAGTGTAATTTTAAGTTTTCCTTAGTCGTTTTCTTTAATCCAAGTTTTATATTGTATGTTTTCAATTCCAAGTGTTTTGTTTAAGCTTATTAAGTGTATTTGAATCCTTTTACAAGTATCAATTTCAGTGTTCAAGTTATAAATTCAGTTTTATGCAATTTTATGCTCAAAAATCTCATGTTATTTGAATGATGTTTTTAGTTGTTATTATGGACTAAAATAGGTCACTTAAGCTCCTAGAAAGCTTAATCAAGCTTTTAGAAACTCTAAAAACCAGTTTAGAATCAAAAATAGAAAATCACTAAAGATACCAATTAAATAGTTCAAAAATCAAAAATCCATTGGAAATGGTGTACACAGCTGGAGCAGGGTGAATTATGGATGACCTTGGGTTAGTAGCTTAGTGGTAAGCTAATAGGGGTGTTCATTGGTCCTGGTTCTCAGTTTTAAGCTTGGAAGCTTTTGTAAGCATTTTTAACCATTTTGGCATTTCACTGTTGTACTTGTTCATTAGCTCTAATTCATGTTTCTTATTGTTTACTAGTTATAATTTAGTGTTTTTGATCATTAAAATCAGTAGGTTGTTTTCTTAAATTTGAATTTTGCAAAAATCTCATTTGGACCGATGAAAATGGCTTAAGTCTCATTTCTTAGTGTTAAGTTGCTATTACTGTTGGATTAAGCTTATTTGATCTTATTTAATGATTACATGATGTCATGTCGGTTTCATAGTTATAAGTTGTGGATTGCTTTGAAAAAGTTCTAAAACAGTAAACAAAAGGGTGTTTGTTTTAACTTGTTTATCTGTGATCAAGAGAGTTTAAGACAGTACATTTCTTTGTTCTATGTCACTTTAGTACCTATTATCTCAAACAAGTCAAGAAAACAAGTCCTCATAAGCAAAAAGTCAAAAATACATTTGATCTCATCTTATGAGCTCACTGTTGAGTTTTTAGGATTCATAATCATGATTCTGTGTTAGGAAGTTGTTAATTTTGCTCAAGTTAGTCTTATTACACCTTTATACAATATATTCAGTGATTAGTAGTGAATCAAAGTTCATCTTAGTCAACATTTTGGTTTTTAAGAAAAGTCAAAATTTTCATAAGGTCGTTTTTGAATAAACTTTGGAATTTCATTGTGTGTTCAATAGTGAGTTTCAGTTCAAAAGCTTTTGGGATATTAGAGTATAGTTGCTAAACAAAAATACAAAAATACTAGTTCTCTGTCTATCAGCTTGTTAAGTGCTTATTTTCCAGCTTGTTGTGGACACTGTTACGAAACATGCCACAGATGAGTGTGTCCATTTTGAAAAGCTTGCATAGAGCTCTATAGTTGTCCAAATCTTGTGTTCTTTAGTTCTTTGGGAAGCCAAACTGGTCATCTTGAAATCTCAAGACTTGTCTTTCACTTTTGAGCTTGTTAGCTAGGGCTGCAAGTAGCTCAAAGCTTGTCCCATTTACGTGTAATAGCCAAGTGCTTATTGCTTATTTACGACTTTTAGAATGCTTATTTGTTCTTTTTAGCTTTACTTGAGTATCATTAGCTTGTTTACAGCTTATCTCATCTTTGGTTTTAATTTTGGACCTTGTTTGAGCTTATTTCACCAAATAAGCTCATTTAAGCCACTGTTGGCCAATAAGCCATCAAAACAGCTTATTTGTGGTTTATAAAATTTTTGTCTTTGTTAAAGTTTCATATAATCAGTAGTAAAGTAGTTTTCAAAAAGAAAATCCAGAAAAAGGCCAATTAAAAATCAGTGATAGTGTTTATTTAATATTTCTTAGCTTTTTGATTTTTCTTTTTAGCTTATTATTAAGCAAATTTTGTTTTTCTATTTTTCTTTGTTTTCTGTTATCATATAGTATTTTTAGAAAAAGTTTCATATTTTTCTCTATCTTTTTAGTATTTATTATAATTTTAATTAGTTAAAAATAGTAATTAATTAGTAATAAATAATTAAAAAGCATAAAATATATCTTTTCAGTTTTAAAATTAGTTTTATCATATTTTAGATTTTTCTGAATCATAAGTATATTTTTCTAGCCTTATTTTGTATTTTCTTCTATTTTAGAGTATTTATTAAATAGTTAAAATAGTTTTTAATTAATAATAATTAATTAAATAGTGTTAAAAATAATTTTCTTTTTCTAATAATTTTCTTTTATTTTTAGGATTCCAAAAATGTTATTTTCATATTTTTAGGTCTTTTATTTCTTAGATTTTACTTTTTATTTTGTGCGTATACGTAGTTTTTAAAACTTACGTTTACGTTTCTTTAATCTGATTGTTGTGCTTTCCAATTCTGTTCCCAATTCCATTCCAAGCAATCAGTAGTGTAATTTCTAATCAAAACCTTTACAGATCACTATCATTAGTGATCATTCTATCGTCTGATCAAGTGTTTACACACCATTGAGTCTCCGTGGGACTAAACGACCCGGGAATTCATTCTATTCTCCAGGACTTCATTGTATTTGTGTTTTAAGCTTCTTACGGTCGGCCATTCACAAGTGGCCGGTTTGTGTGAGGTAGCTTGACTGTTTTCAGCACAGATCAGATATTGATATATATACATTTAAGATTGAATGAGATATAAAAATTGTACCAAATTTTGTTACTAAAATTTTGGATACAATTTTTTATATAATTTTTGGTATTTTGGTCTATGAATTTTCACGGAGGATACATATATTCACGTGTTGGACGAAAATCTGAAAAATGACTACGGGGTTTTTGTACGGTATTATTGATGCGAAATTGAAGTGACGTTTCACGGGTGATCTTCTTTATCATTGAGACGTTGGTTGGTTGGTTGCATGTCTTAAGATAACTTGTTGGGGTATTACTGTCACTTTAAGTGATTTTGAATTGACAATCTGGTTATAACTGATGTAAGGAGTTACGTTGTAGTGCTCACAGTGTGTAACCATCACTTTAAGGAGTTACGTTGTAGTGCTCAGTGTCACACGACGTTGTGGATTGTTCAAAAATTTAGAACAAGCAGTAAGTCACAAAGTTGGGATGGTTACTTCTTTTTTCAAGTTGGTCGTATCGGGTTTTCTCCATATGTGGTCATTACAATTTGCCGGTGAATCAAAAGGAGGTTTGTTTTCAGGTTAGTTTGAGAGAATTATTGAGAGTATTTTTGTGACATATTCTCACAGAATTTTGATCAAGCTAAGGTTTAATATTGCATCAAGAAAAAGGTAATACGGCATGTACGCAACATTATGATGATTCCGATAGCTCGCAACCATCAGGAGGGAGAAGTTGGTATTTCATCTTCCGTGATTGGATTACGAAGGGATTTGTGCTTAAGACCGAAGAAGGAGAAGTAGTGTGTGTACATCGGGGATTTTTTACCAACTTGGATGCAATAATAAGTGAGTTATGTTGTTATGATGTTCCCAGAACGACAACCATTGTGCTAGAAGAGTCTATTTTCTCCGCTGCGTATTGGAAGAGTGTTGTCGATTCAGGAGGGAGCAAAAGAAAGAAAAAGGCTCACTAGTTAGGAGGGAGTAATAACCTAACTAGACCGTTACAGTTGAAGTTCAGAGCTACAAGGGTTTGTGCCGTCAGCGCCAAAGATCAAATGCCGAGATCGTCGGAAGGGAGAACTTCAAGTTTGCCTCAGTATCTAGACTACAGAGACTCTGCGGTTCAACAAAGTCAACATTGTTCATTACTATTCTAATTTAATTTATTTTGTATTTATAGGTCTCATTGTAACCATTCACGTGTGACGATATCTTGGAGGGAGATTGTTAGCCTCGCTTTTTTATAAAGATAACGTCACATACGTGAATTGGACTAGATGCGTAGTATACTTTGCCCATAGGGACTAGTATCATTTAAGTGGCAAAGTATTGGTTTGTTGAGCCTATAAATACCCCTCATGACTCTCCATGTGGGGTGAGGTTAAGCATTAAGTGTTTTGTATTGTTTTCATTTATTCAAGTTATCTTTCTTTCCCCTCCCTATCTCTACTTTCTCTCACTAGAAGAGATGAATCTCTTCATCTTCTTCCACCAACCTAGACCTCCCAAAACCACATAAATCTTATACTTTTCCAGTCCTAACAAACCTCCTATGTACTGAAACCAAGCAGGTCCTTGAAACCCTTAGTTTCTTGAAATCTACCAGGTCCTGAAACCCCAGGTCTCTAAAACTCTAAAGGTCCCTAAAACCCCAGGTCCCTAAAACTCTAAAGGTCCCTAAAACCCCAAAGGTCCCTGAAACCTTAGAGGTCCCTAAAACCAAGAGGTCCTCCCTGAAATCCCATAGGTCTCTGAAACCCTAGAGGTCCCTGAAACCTCTTAGGTCCTAAAATTTGCCATGTCCCTGAAACCCCCCAGGTCTCTAAAACCCCAAAGATCCTGAAACCCAAGAGGACCCTGAAACATAAAAGGACCTTCCTGAAACCTTAGAGGCCCCTGAAAGCCCAAAAATCCCTGAAACCTCAAAGGTCACTAGAACACTAAAGGTCCCTCAAACCTTAGAGGTCCCTCAAACCCAAGAAGGCTAAAAATTTTTAGCAACATCAACAATAAAGGATTAAAATTTCCAGTCTATTTTATTGTTTATTGTAATTTAGAAAGTAAGAAGAAGTATTTATGTTCACTTAATACTGATTAACTTAGGCTACTTGTATGTTCAAATAGGAGGAGATTGTTAGGGCGAAAGTTTTCCCAATTGTCTGTGACAGTATTTAAACATAAAATAGACTAAGTTAAATTTACTCTCTGAGATAGAATCAGTAAGTGTTGTATAAAGCTTGATAACCAACAAGCTTTAGAGACCTAATAGATAAACAGAAGAAACACTTTACCTCACTAATGCGGTATCAGTGAGTAAAGTACCTGAGCTAAAAATAACATCAGAGTCATTAAGATCTGAAAAAGTCTCCCTGAATCCTAATATTCTATCTCCAGAACAAACTTGAAATACGGGCGGGATTTCCTAAAAGCAAAAAGCAAAAAGAAACTCAAATAAGTACAAGAGTGGTTGCTAAAAAGGTAAATGGTTGAGTTAACTATTCACTAAAGTACATAGGGAAGTGAAACTAAATATTAAAGCATTAAATGAAATGTACTATTCTACTAAATGTTTGACACCTAACCTACTACAATATGTGACTTCACTTTATCATCCTATATGTACGAATTTTTGTAAGAGAGATAGTTAGCGATTCTAAACAACACCAAAATAATATAAATGTATTATAGTAATAGAATCCTCCTCTTATAAGAACACACTAAATTAAGCTAGCATACTTGTGTTGTTCATAAATATGAGAGTTTCATTTGTCATTCAATCGGGATAGTGTTCCACAACTGTCTTTTATAATTATTTGATTCATTTCTAATAAGAATTATAAACGTTGAAAAGTACAAATGATGTTATTTGTGTCAAATGAGTCTTGTATAAAACTTGTTTTTAATTTAAACATATTAATGTTTTACCTAAATTTCCGGACCAACAACCAACCTAATAAAATTTGATTGGTAATGTGGAAGTATATATTACTTTTTGTTATGGGGTTACTCTTAACAATTTTTATAACCTTTATTAAACATTGATGAATACATTTGACATGATCTCTATAAATACAAGCAATGAAATATTCTTCACCAATGGCCACATATTATAACAGTAAGTAATCAATGCCCCAACAAGACTAATCTTGATTGCATTTATGGATATAGGTTTATTACATTACAAATCTTAGCAATTATGCGTATGATAGCCCTTCGATTGGATTTACAAACAATGATAATACATAGGGCTTGAACATGTCGGGCTTACCATGTTTGTCTCCATCCGTATACATGAAATGGCCCATTCTGGCAAGGTTCATTATGCAATCAATGAATTCCTGCGAGAATTCAGAATCGATTATTTGGCATTCTTTATTCAGTTTCTTCCATGTCTCAAGGGTTAGCTGTTTTATATATGCTTTAGCTTCAACTTCAGTGGCACCTCTCTCGTGCATATAGCCTTTGGATTGATTTCGGGACATCACCACTATCCAGCTCATCCTAACACAAAAGTGATAACAGACAACTTTTAAGCACTCTGTATCATTAAAAAATTTAAGGGTATGTTTGGCACAAATGACTGTTGATGGAACTGGAGATGAAGTTGTAGATGGAGATGGAGAGATAAATATTACAAAAAGAGATTATTTTTATAAGCTACATAAAGTAGCATTTGATTTTCAGACATTATAGAAGATTATTTTTATTATAATCTCTTATAAGTTATGTCTACTAAACAAAGATTATATTTTAAGTAACATATTTTTTTAAAAATAAGCATAATCTCTCAACAATCTGGCGTGCCAAACATACCCTAAATAATACAGAGTAGTAACTAAAGTGTGCATGAAAACACTAGTGACAACAATAATTGTAAATAAGGTAGCATAAGAAGTTTACAGATGATGTGCCCATATCATTAGTGAGACGCACGATTATGCATGCATAGCGAATCAGGTTTTCGGCTCTTTTAATGCGTTTCAATGCTTCTTCGGTAACATTAGGTAAAGTTAACAAATAGGCATGCTTAAGGATGGGGACAATTCCTATCGATATGTATGCATTTTTGATAAATTCTTCGAAGGAAGGCGTATATCCATCATTGAACCATCTTGCTTCTATTATGTAAGAGTTGCATAATCCCTGCCACTGGAATATAAAATTGAAACTTAAACACTTACATTTGAGACAGTATAAGAAAATCTGAATTATATATCACAATTCAGCCAAACCGCGTTTGTCCTAGCATTCTTTATTTAAACCAAGTGGCTGTTTCATTTATAGACTCTGATAAAGGTGTACAAGTTTCATTTCTATATCACAATTCAGCCAAACCGCGTTTTTGAACTTGGCATATGCTATAAAGGGGTGACTTCTTTTGAAAAACCAACAAATGTTAGAACCGTGAATCAACGTAGGCCCTTGCATTAGTATGTATAAAAATATATAGATAGTTCATATTAATTATAGAGAACTATTTCGGGAGAAAAGAAGTATGCATAATGTTATTTCTAAAAGTGTGTGGCAAAATTTGATTGTTTTTTAAAGAATAAAAATAAAGTACTAATATATTAGTTTAGACATGATATTAGTCATATATTTAGCCATCTCAATAATTTCTCTTAATTTTAATCACATATGATCTCAAATTTTATTCAATCACACGTGAAAGAAGTTTTGCAAGAGTTAGTTATATTGTCTAATAGTATATATTTATATTGAGCTTGTCGGTGATTTTAGTGTCATCAACTGTTCTAGGTAATTGCAAGTTAGGAAAGTGTAGAGTGCACACTCGTTTAGCTAATATATTTTCGACCACGACAAAGATATGAGCGGGCGGGGGTCAAAGGGAGGCTGCCCTTGCGGGGTTTGTTATGTTGGGCCATAAATCATAACGGGTTTGGGTGTATTCGAATAAACAATTGACCTTTAGCTTAGTGTCAGAAAATATTGTAAGTGACGTTGTAAGGTATTCTCCGCCGATAAGGGAGCTTGTTAACTAGTGAAGTAACTCTCGAGTTAGGTACTCGGGGAGTAGAGTAGGGCGAAGAGGAGCTTCATGACCGAACTACTATAAATCATCGTGTCTGATTTGTGCTTTCTTTTACTTATCGCTTTACGTTTATATTTCTTTATAGCTTTACATTTATATTTGCATTTATTAATTATATTTTGTTGATCATGTTTGTGTCGTGGCTTGATGTTTATATTGTGTTTGTCTTATGACGTACTTAATATTATCTCTAGTTGTTATAGATCTATTATTGACACTCTTCATATTGCGTTACACTTTATGGTTATTTGATACAAAAGAGTTAAGTTTTTAAGCGGGAACGTATTCACCCCCTCTACGTTTTTCACAAATTGTTTTCTTCTTTGTTATATCGCTTTACATTTATATTTGCATTTTGTGGCTGATGTGCTACGTGTGTACAAGTTTTAAATTTATAAAAGGTGAATTACCAATATTACCAATAACACATACGAGCAAGTATACTCGTCCGTTATAGCAAGATTATGAACGTAAGTCGGGATTGTTCGCAGGGATTTGAGTGAATCTAAACACAAGTTTGAATCAACAGAGTCTATCCAAAACATATAACAAAGCAAATAGATATAATGAAATTCAGATGATTAAAAACTACACTTGCTTAAACTAGTTTCATATCATAGATTAATGTGATTGTGTTAACCTCTTAACATGTTGGTTATGATAATTAGTTTGGGGACTAATCTATTGTTCTTACAAGTTAAACCTTCGTTAAGATTTTAGTTCATAAAAACAAGCATTATGTTTAACCAATCAATTCAAGTTTCATAAGTCTACATACATAAACTTAAACACAAAAACATCCACTTGTTTCATCAAATTGCTTAAGAAATGGTCAATACAAAAGGTAACCGATCATAGACAAAAGGCTACAGTTGATTCTCAACAACTAATCTTACGAACTTTTAGATGTTTCCAACCAATCCAATTTGATAATCAAAAAGTGTTTCTATTACAACCACACCTTAGTTCCTTTGTATAATCAAGAATAATGGGTAAAAACAATCATCCATAGACAAAATGATTATGACTAGTTGAATAACAATAAGTTCTTTCGACCTCTACGATTACTATCAACTAGTCAAACTTGATTAACAAATGTCACTATGAAACTTTAGCACAATTGGATCTTAGTATCAACGTGAAATTGAATTAAAACATGTTAACACAATCACTAACTAATCATATGACAATCAACATCATTTAAGCAAGTGTATAAAGAAACTAGCCACTCATAGCAAACATAAACATAAACTCAGAACTTTGAACATTAGAAAACATGATTAAAAGTCTTACAATGCTTGGAATAAGATTACAAATGGTGAAGTAATGATTCCCAAAGTATTGGGGTAGACTTCTTGGTGATTTGGCCTCCAAATGTGGAACTTCTGGAACTCCAAACTTCCCTGGACTTCTAAGGACGAATTTGAGAGCTTAAAAGCTTTGTTTGATGAGTAGAGAGATTTGTATTGAAGTGTGTGTCTCATATGCTCACAAATGGCCTCTATTTATACTAGTTCCAAAGCCTAGGGTATTAATTGCTGAACTTGACCTCCAAGGAGTAAGGAAGTATATATTACTTTTTGTGAAAGTATATATTACTTTTTGTTATGGGGTTACTCTTAACAATTTTTATAACCTTTATTAAACATTGATGAATACATTTGACATGATCTCTATAAATACAAGCAATGAAATCTTCTTCACCAATGGCCACATATTATAACAGTGAGTAATCAATGCCCCAAAAAGACTAATCTTGACTGCATTTATGGATATAGGTTTATTACATTACAAATCTTAGAAATTATGCGTATGACAACCCTTCGATTGGATTTACAAACAATGATAATACATAGGGCTTGAACATGTCGGGCTTACCATGTTTGTCTCCATACGTATGCATGAAATGGCTCATTCTGGCAAGGTTCATTATGCAATCAATAAATTCCTGCGAGAATTCAGAATCGATTTTTTGGCATTCTTTATTTAGTTTCTTCCATGTCTCAAGGGTTAGCTATTTTATATATGCTTTAGCTTCAACTTCAGTGGCACCACTCTCGTGCATATAGCACTGGATTGATTTCGGGACATCACCTCTTTCCAGCTCATCCTAACACAAAAGTGATAACAGACAGCATTTAAGCACTCTGTATCATTAAAAAATTTAAGGGTATGTTTGGCACAAATGACTGTTGATGGAACTGGAGATGAAGTTGTAGATGGAGATGGAGAGATAAATATTACAAAAAGAAATTATTTTTGTAAGCTACATAAAGTAGCATTTGATTTTCAGACATTATAGAAGATTATTTTTATTATAATATCTTATAAGTTATGTCTACGAAACAAAGATTATATTTTAAGTAACATATTTTTTTAAAAATAAGCATAATCTCTCAACAATCTGGCGTGCCAAACATACCCTAAATAATACAGAGTAGTAACTAAAGTGTGCATGAAAACACTAGTGACAACAATAATTGTAAATAAGGTAGCATAAGAAGTTTACAGATGATGTGCCCATATCATTAGTGAGACGCACGATTATGCATGCATAGCGAATCAGGTTTTCGGCTCTTTTAATGCGTTTCAATGCTTCTTCGGTAACATTAGGTAAAGTTAACAAATAGGCATGCTTAAGGATGGGGACAATTCCTATCGATATGTATGCATTTTTGATAAATTCTTCGAAGGAAGGCGTATATCCATCATTGAACCATCTTGCTTCTATTATGTAAGAGTTGCATAATCCCTGCCACTGGAATATAAAATTGAAACTTAAACACTTACATTTGAGACAGTATAAGAAAATCTGAATTATATATCACAATTCAGCCAAACCGCGTTTGTCCTAGCATTCTTTATTTAAACCAAGTGGCTGTTTCATTTATAGACTCTGATAAAGGTGTACAAGTTTCATTTCTATATCACAATTCAGCCAAACCGCGTTTTTGAACTTGACATATGCTATAAAGGGGTGACTTCTTTTGAAAAACCAACAAATGTTAGAACCGTGAATCAACGTAGGCCCTTGCATTAATGCGTATAAAAATATATAGATAGTTCATATTAATTATAGAGAACTATTTCGGGAGAAAAGAAGTATGCATAATGTTATTTCTAAAAGTGTGTGGCAACATTTGATTGTTTTTGAAAGAATAAAAATAAAGTACTAATATATTAGTTTAGACATGATATTAGTCATATATTTAGCCATCTCAATAATTTCTCTTAATTTTACTCACATATGATCTCAAATTTTATTCAATCACACGTGAAAGAAGTTTTGCAAGAGTTAGTTATATTGTCTAATAGTATATATTTATATTGAGCTTGTCGGTGATTTTAGTGTCATCAACTGTTCTAGGTAATTGCAAGTTAGGAAAGTGTAGAGTGCACACTCGTTTAGCTAATATATTTTCGACCACGACAAAGATACAAGGGTCAAGGGGTCAGCCCTTGTTGGGGTCGCTCCCAGTGGCGGGGGTCAAGGGATGCCCTGCAGTTTGTTATGTTGGGCCATAAATCATAACGGGTTTGGGTGTATTCGAATAAACAATTGACCTTTAGCTTAGTGTCAGAAAATATTGTAAGTGACGTTGTAAGGTATTCTCCGCCGATAAGGGAGCTTGTTAACTAGTGAAGTAACTCTCGAGTTAGGTACTCGGGGAGTAGAGTAGGGCGAAGAGGAGCTTCATGACCGAACTACTATAAATCATCGTGTCTGATTTGTGCTTTCTTTTACTTATCGCTTTACGTTTATATTTCTTTATAGCTTTACATTTATATTTGCATTTATTAATTATATTTTGTTGATCATGTTTGTGTCGTGGCTTGATGTTTATATTGTGTTTGTCTTATGACGTACTTAATATTATCTCTAGTTGTTATAGATCTATTATTGACACTCTTCATATTGCGTTACACTTTATGGTTATTTGATACAAAAGAGTTAAGTTTTTAAGCGGGAACGTATTCACCCCCTCTACGTTTTTCACAAATTGTTTTCTTCTTTGTTATATCGCTTTACATTTATATTTGCATTTTGTGGCTGATGTGCTACGTGTGTACAAGTTTTAAATTTATAAAAGGTGAATTACCAATATTACCAATAACACATACGAGCAAGTATACTCGTCCGTTATAGCAAGATTATGAAGGTAAGTCAGGATCGTTCGCAGGGATTTGAGTGAATCTAAACACAAGTTTGAATCAACAGAGTCTATCCAAAACATATAACAAAGCAAATAGATATAATGAAATTCAGATGATTAAAAACTACACTTGCTTAAACTAGTTTCATATCATAGATTAATGTGATTGTGATAACCTCTTAACATGTTGGTTATGATAATTAGTTTGGGGACTAATCTATTGTTCTTACAAGTTAAACTTTCGTCAAGATTTTAGTTCATAAAAACAAGCATTACGTTTAACCAATCAATTCAAGATCAATTCCAGTTTCATAAGTCTACATACATAAACTTAAACACAAAAACATCCACTTGTTTCATCAAATTGCCTAAGAAATGGTCAATACAAAAGGTAACCGATCATAGACAAAAGGCTACAATTAATTCTCAACAACTAATCTTACGACCTTTTAGATGTTTCCAACCAATCCAATTTGATAATCAAAAGCGTTTCTATTACAACCACACCTTAGTTCCTTTGTATAATCAGGAATAATGGGTAAAAACAATCATCCATAGACAAAATGATTATGACTAGTTGAATAATAATAAGTTCTTTCGACCTCTACGATTACTATCAACTAGTCAAACTTGATTAACAAATGTCACTATGAAACTTTAGCACAATTGGATCTTAGTATCAACTTGAAATTGAATTAAAACATGTTAACACAATCACTAACTAATCATATGACAATCAACATCATTTAAGCAAGTGTATAAAGAAACTAGCCACTCATAGCAAACATAAACATAAACTCAAAACTTTGAACATTAGAAAATATGATTAAAAGTCTTACAATGCTTGGAATAAGATTACAAATGGTGAAGTAATGATTCCCAAAGTATTGGGGTAGACTTCTTCGTGATTTGGCCTCCAAATGTGGAACTTCTGGAACTCCAAACTTCTCTGGACTTCTAAGGACGAATTTGAGAGCTTAAAGCTTTGTTTGATGAGTAGAGAGATTTGTATTGAAGTGTGTGTCTCATATGCTCACAAATGGCCTCTATTTATACTAGTTCCAAAGCCTAGGGTATTAATTGTTGAAATTGGCCTCCAAGGAGTAAGGAAGGGACTAGAATACACCAAGAGAAGGACCTAGAATCGTTTGGATGCAAAGGGAAACTTAGTGATGAAGATTTGGAAGATGCGACTTCTCCAACCGATCGGTTACGACCAACCCATCCGGTTGGTCTTCTAAAAGGGCCAACCGTTCGGTTATGTGCCGACCAAAAGCGATTGATGATGGCATTTTGGCAATTTCCAACCGATCCGTTTGCACTGCAGAACCGATCCGGTTGGATTTCCTGAGATACTAAACTTGGACTTTACTTCCATTATCTTGTAGAACTTGGTTCTTCAATCACTATGGTCTTCAAAGGTACTTGAGATACTGATTTTTGCTTGATCGCTTCACTTTGAAGCGGGAATCTTCTATTTGCCGAACATTTCTTTACTTTCCTTCCGTTTCCACTTGACTTGGTTATAAACACTAGCCAAACATCTTTTGATGCGTTTAAGCACTAAAATCACGCAAATATAACCAAATAACATATATAAAAGCACACATAACGCTACTAGAAACATGCACAATCTGAGCGTTATCAGTGGCTTATTAATTAAATTTTGTTGATCATGTTTGTGTGGTGACTTGATGTTTGTATTGTGTTTGTCTTATGATGTACTTAATACTATCTCTAGTTGTTATAGATCTATTATTGACACTCTTCATATTGCGTTACACTTGATGGTTATTTGATACAAATGAGTTAAGTTTTTAAGCGGGAACGTATTCACCCCCTCAACGTATTTCACAAATTGTTTTCTTCTTTGTTAGAAGTATAAGTGTCTGTTATATTAGCTTTACTGCTTATGTAATGGGCTGATATGTGAAAGTCACTCACATCCTATGTACTTCAACGTTTTTTTGAGTATTATATTCATCGGGTGTAAAAATCTAGAAAAAAATGCCAAATCTTCTATTCGTTAAAGGCTAACAAAATAAAAGATTTACTCCCTCCGTTTCATATTAACTGTTCAGTTTGACTTTTCAAAGTCTTTCTTTTTCAACTTTGACATTGAATATTTTTATTTGTATTATATAATACTTGATGCAATAGAATGGGGGTTTAAATGTATTTTCATTGATATAACTTTCATCAAGTATTATATAACACAAACAAAAATATTTAAGATCAAAGTTGACAAAGAAAGGCTTAAAAAAGTCAAATAAGACAGCCAATATGAGACGGAGGTAGTATTAATTTAAAAGAAAGTTTGAACATTTATGTAAGAAAAAAGTGAAAGCTTGTCGTCTAGAAGAAAAGAAAAGGCACATACCTTGATGCGTATTTCATATCTTCTTGGTAAATTGCTTGTACCATGTTGAAATCCAATTTGGCAAGCTCGAGTACCGTGGGATTCATGTCACTTCTTTTCTCGTACGCATGAATGTACCAATTTGTCTCCACCCGTGGAAGTATCCAATGAAGCGGAAAATCTAATGAATGACTTACGAACGATGCAAAATTCTGATCTTCGATGTTCTTCAAACTTTCTTTCAGATATTTTGTCGTAAAAACTCTAGCATCATCCAAGATGCTTTCTTCCTCTACCGAGTGAAAGGAAGCCTCATACAGATTTAGCATGCCGATGATATCTCCCTTGAAATTTCCATTATCATCTATAACGTCCTTGAATATGTCTACATTGAACAATCAAATAATTGTTAGGGTTATGATATCGATAATTTGGTTTACAAAATACGTACATATATATAGACACTTAGAAATTACATTTAAATGAAGTATAAGGTCAAATACCTTGAGGGATATGATATCCATGCTCTCTCACTAATCTAAAACCAAGGGATCTAAGGGCGTGCTTGGTTAGGGGGTTAAGGGGGTGGGGAATGGGTAATGTATTCAAAAGGGCTTACTTTATTCAAAATGTAGTGCTTGGTTAGGGAGGGGTAAGTGATTGATTACCCCGTAATAGGTAATGAACCATTATAGAATAAATTGAGGGGTAAGGGATTGATTACTCACCTCACTTATTTTCGTGATTCCCATTTCACTTCATTTCTCTTTCTTTCTTTCTTACTTTTGAACAAAGCAAATTTTCCAAGATTTAAATCCATATTAGTCCACTTTTCTTGACTTTCATAAAAGTTGGAGTGTATATAATCCAAGACATTGCTTATTTCATTCGTAAAATGATATGATAATCCTAGTCTCTGTAAATCATCAATCAATGTAAGCATACTCAATGGACATTTAACCACTCCATTCTCTTTAGAAATCATAGTCGTCACTACTTCTTTTAGAGCTTGCGATATTTCCTTGTACTTATCTCCCTACACACACCAAAATCACACATGTTATTAATATTGCTTACTTCCTATGGTGCTCTATATTGCTGGTTCCAAGAAGGAAAGGAGTTGGGATTATTGACGAAGCCGGCCTGGAAAATAAAATTGCTAAAACGTTAAAATGCATACTTTGTATTTGCTAGAAAGTGACTGAACAAAATCATAGGACCATAAAGATGGCGCATAATTTGCTGATCTTCTGGTAGCAGTTTCGACGGTAGAGATGTCTGTAAGTTTGGATCGCGGTGAACAAAATCCTTTGTTATAAGCAATAATATTTCTTTTACCGACTGAACTATTGCAAAGAAGAAACGGAGAAGAATGTGTCCACAACGAAGCCATTACAAACAAAGATGGCATACACTGTGTATAGATCTATTTGTGTTTGTTTGGGGATTGTTTTGACGTTGTATATATACACACAGTATATGAGGGCCATTTGTGTAACAAAAATATACATATGCATGTTTTCATCTAAAGCATGCACGACATTTCTAACTAGTCGGTTGTTAGCCTTATTAGGAAAAATTTCATGTGTCCATAAATGAGGCTATTCATATTTGACAACAACATGGTATATAATTTTATATTGCGTGCATGTTATGTCAGGACATATTTTTTTGTAAAACCTTATTTATTTCATCAAAATCCTTAATG
Organism: Chrysanthemum makinoi; assembly: GCA_910596185.1. Taxonomy (NCBI): domain Eukaryota; kingdom Viridiplantae; phylum Streptophyta; class Magnoliopsida; order Asterales; family Asteraceae; genus Chrysanthemum; species Chrysanthemum makinoi. Next base: position 297,494,065 of record OU343223.1, read on the forward strand.
CAAAAAAGTTTTACGATCTCAACCATTTTTGGTTTTAACAATTGTGGACGTAAAGTGTGTGAATGTTGGTTCAAGCATCATTTATTAGCCATTTTTGGTTTTACCAACTGGGGACGGTGTCTCCTTCAAAGTATTGTTTAGTCACATCAGATATATGTAGTGGTTGTGATGTGAGAAATTTTTAAATGCTTACCTTTTTTTTCTGCTTACTAAGGGATAAATTCTCACAATTCATCTAATTTAATCTAATAGTGAGGATTAACCTAAGATTTAAAGATAAATATAAGTCTATGTTTTTTTTTTGTCTTTTTGTATTTCTTTTTTATACTTGTTTTTTTTTGTCTTTTTTTTTTTTTTTTTTAATTCACGTTTTTTGTTTATATCCATGTTTTTTTTAATTCACGTTATTTACATTGTTTTTAATTCGCGTTTTTTCTTCGCTTTCATAAGTTTTCGTCTGTTTTCATACGTTTTCATCTATTTTCATCCGTTATCATACGTTTTCTTATATTTTTGCCCGTTTCCATACTTTTTGTCCGTTTTCATATATTTTTGCCCGTTTTCATACGTTTTCGTCCGTTTTCTTCGTTTTACGCCGTCCACCATTATTCATCGTTTCGTCCGTTTTCATACGTGTTTTTACGTTTTCATATATATTGGTCCGTTTTCGTTCATTTTCATACGTTTTCATCAGTTTTTAAAAGTTTTCGACCGTTTTTAGACGTTTTCATACGTTTCTGAACATCATAAGTGGTATTCTGAATATCACAAGTGATATTCTAAATATCACAAATGATATTGTGAATATCGCAAGTGATATTATGTGATATTCTGAATATCACAAGTGATTTTTTGAATATCACAAGTGATTTTCTACTAATGTTTTGTAACATGAAAATCACACGTGATATTCAGAATATCACACAGTGATATTCAGAATTTCACACAGTGATATCCAGAAAATCACAAGTGATATTCATAATATCACACACTGATATTCAGAAAATCAAAAGTGATATTCAGAAAATCACAAAGTGATGTTAACAAAATATCACTTGTGATTTTATGAATATCGAATATCATGAAGTGATATTCAGATACACAAGTGATATTCTGAATATCACATAATATCACTTGTGATAGTCAGAAACAATTGAAAACAGACGAAAACTTAAGAAAATGGATGAAAACGTAGAGGAACCATCTAATACGCATGATGAAAAACCCGACAAAACGTATGAAAGAGTAAAACACGCCCCAAACGGAAGAAAAATGGGCGAAAACGAAAGAAAAAAGATGAAAAGGGACGAAAACGATGAAAAGAATCCAAAACTAAAACGTAAGAAAATGTAATTTAAAAACGTATGAAAAACTAATTAAAAAATATATGAAAAACATCTTAAAACCCATCTAAAAACGTATTTAAAGTCAAGAAAAATGTGAATTAAGAAAAACGTGAATTAAAAAGAATTAAAAAAAAAGTGAATTTAAACAAAAAAAAAAGGTGAATAAGAAGAAAAAAAAGACAAAAAAAAAAATGCGAATAAAAAGAAAAGCATTTAAAGCATGTGCTAAAAACCAATTTACGTTTATCTTTAAATCTTAGGTTAATCCCTACTATTAGATCAAACTAGATGGATGTTGAAAATTTATCTCTTAGTACAATGAATTTATGGGTAAGCAAAATAAATGACTATGTGATGACTTATCTTTTTCTTTTCAAAAGATATATGGTAACCAAACTAATTATATACACATGTAAACCTACTCAGACTACAATTTATAAACATTATTTATGGATTTTATCTTATCCCACAAACTTTTTTCGGTTTATTAGTATTATAGAATGATTAGATAGCCATCCACGCCCCCGTTGTGTAGCGTTTATTGAAGATATAAATACCTCTACCTTCCAAGGTAGGGAGTTGGAGCTCATAATAAGATTTTTCTTTCTCTCACTAAAAGTTCCTAAACCTCTAACTTTCTCTCTCTAAAAACTCTTAGACGCCAACTTTGGTTATGGTTTGATGTGTATGTGAAATCCAATATGTTACAATTGGTATCAAGAGCCATGGTTTGATCATCTCTTACATATCTTTGGATTTCTAGTGACTTTTAGGTGGTTTTAGAGTTTGAAAAAGTTTAGTGGTTTTTGCATCATTTGGATCATTTCTAGTGTTAAAGTTTGAATCTTGGGTGTTGTTTTGTGTTTAGAATCATTGTATGTGCTTGGGTTTTAATTTGGTAAGCTTGAATCATCGTGGTTGGGTTGTTTTTGGATTGAAAAGTGTGTTTTAAAGTTTTTCTAGCTAGCGACTTAAGCCACGGATAAAGTGTCTTGTTAGCGACTTACTTTGTAATTTGGTAGCGAGTTGCAGTTGAAGTTCTTAGCGAGTTGAGCTAGCGATTTGTCTATTGAGACAAGCCGACAAACAGTACACTTAGTGGATTCTCCACACTAGCAAGCGACTTGGTGAAAGTTAGCGACTTGTACTTAAGTTTGTTAGCGAGTTGGTGTTAGCGATTTGGTGCTTAGCGAGTTGCTCTTTAGCGACTTGACAATTTAGCGACTTGGTGCTTAGAACTTGTGTCAAAAATTTGCTAGCGACTTGGTGCTTAGCGAGTTGTTATTTAGCGACTTGATGTGCTTTAGCGACTTGCTTGATTTTCTTAGCTTACTTGGTTGACTCTCACTGTAATACGGTTTTCTCTTGATTTAGTAAAATCGCGGAAAGAATTTATTTCCGTTTAATCATGAGTTATAAAATCCCGTTTAATCATAACATGTCTACCAACATTCCTACAATCATCTCCATCGCTGTCGAGGATGTTCAAGTTTGGTTCGGATACTGGCCCACCCATGCTTCGACGAATGACTACTCTTGGGCTCAACGAATCGCATTGTATTATCTTGGAAAGGAAAATGGGGTCAACATTCTCAAATCAATTGATGAAGGACCGTATCTAGTTGAGATTACTAGAGACATAATTGATACAGCCGAAGATGGAACAATGATCTATGGAATAGACAGACCAAAGACATATGATGAGCTCAATGATGAGAAGAGATTCGATGCAGATATCAAGGCTTCTAACATCATATTGCAAGGTCTACCAAAAGACATCTACAAGCTTATCAATCACAACACCGAAGCAAAGGTCAGATGGGATAATGTCAAGATGCTTCTCTCGTTCTGAATTAACTATCACAGAGAATCTCAACTCTATGATGAATTTGAGAACTTCAAGATGAAACCAGATGAGAGTGTCTATGAGTACTATGTGAGATTCCATAAGCTTAATGGACATGAGGAACATCATAATGACCATGCCTAACATTCAACTGAACTCAAAGTTTGTAAACAACATGAATCCCGAATGGCACAAGTTTGTCACTTCCGTGAAGCTCACTAAAGGATTGAAGAATACAAATTATGAGCAACTGTATGCCTTCCTTCTCGTAATGAGAGACATGCTATGTTTGAGAAAAGGATTCGAACAATTCAAAACTAATCAGAGAATCAAGTTCATCTAATGAATCGCTTTCTACACCAACATGGGAATTACCACCAAAGCTTCTCAAGTTATACCCATGGGTAATGGTAATCACAAACTCATTCCCGATCCAATGTTCAAACAAGCCGATGTCGATGCATCCGTTGGAAACTTCATTAGTCAACTAGCTCATGATCGGTCAAAACATGAACACTCTCCCACACACCAACAACAATCTCGAACAACCAATCCACATAATCAAGCCATCTTGTAGAGATGGAAGGTTATGGTGCGCCCAGTTCAAGAAAGGCAAGACGATCAGAGAAGGGGTGGAGCGGGTGGAGGCTATGGAGGAAATCGAACCGAAGGATGGAAATCAAGGACAAGCAAAGCGATCAAATGCTACAACTAGGGTGGTGAGGGACACATTGCAAGGAACCGTGACATCTCCAAAACGCCCACGAATGCAGAGTACTTCAGGGATAAGATGTGCTGTGCAAGCTCAAGACAATGGTGCTGCTTTGGATGAAGAGGAGTTGTTGTTTCTCGCTGAGGGCAATGCCAAGACCTATGATGCGATGTGGATGAGCAACAGGAGATAGGTCACAATCATCGAATGCCTTTCAAGTAGTCGATTATGATGCATACGACTCTGATGTTGATGATGGACCTACCGCACAAACAATTTTCATGGCTAGCATTTCTCCAATGGTCTCTCCTAAGGTCTTCACCACAACTGGACCATCCACGACAAAATCATCTCGAGGTATTAAAACTATAATGATGAGTTAAGGCAAAAGATACATAATGAAATACAATCAACTGAAATCATTGAGTCGGATATTGAAAATATGGGTAATATCAATGTTGTCCCATATGATCAATATGTGAAACAAAGTGAAAGTGAGATTGTATCAAGTGATGTATCTTCTGATCAATGATGATTATGTTTTGTGATGAATACACCGTGTGCTCGATGATTCTCGTTATCTCGAACTTAATGCCTATAAAGAACAAGTTGCCATTTATAAACAACGTGCTAAGTTTGAGTTAACCACTGCGGAGCGGAAATGGATGACCAAATGCGCATAAATCATTAGAAAAGTAATTTTAGAGAAGAAGTATTAAAACAAGAGTTAAATTCCTTACAAGAAAAGCTTTCTAAAATCTGCTAAGCAAAACAAGAACTTCAAGAAAAATGAAAATGCTTAGCAAGAATTTAATGCTAAGGAATCAAAACTTTGAAAGATTTTTCTAATCAAAACTTTGAAAACAAGCTTGAAAACAAGTTGTATGCACAAGGTAACACCATTCGATCGCCACATGATCACTAAGAATAGAGTCTTAAGCGATAAGCATAGCATTCCCCTTGTTGAGGAACCAAATCCAGAGGTCATTAAAAAGGCTAGAAATGCTCATAAGGTACTTTATGATGGCAATGAAATCCTTAAACCTAGACAAAACCTAGTTGCTACTGAGTGCACTCGAGGAAGATAAGAAACTCGATGAGTCACTAGGGAAAACATGAACAAGAAGTTAGATGATCCTAAATGTAAAGAGAAGAAAATAAATATCACACCCCATGATTACAAGAAGGAGAATTGGATTTCCTTGAACATGTTTAATCCTCAGACGTTGTTAACACCAACAAGTGTTCGAAAAGGATATAGATAAGCAAAAGGAAGAATTGTTGAAACAAACCCCCTCGGAAAATGCCTAAAGCGAATGTGTATCCTCCAAATACACCAATGCATCTAGTTCCTAGAACTATTGCCACTAAAAGCAAGACCTTAATCAGTAAATATGTTATCTTTCAACTATTTGTTGATTTTGAGAAAACTTATAAGAAAAGGATCACACCAACCCGGATAATCGAAGGGAAAGGGTTTTGAAAACTAAAGAATGTTATCTAATGAAGTCATGCCTTTAAACAACTAAAAGATCAATTTGAGAGTCTTAAAAGGGAATGAATTCGACATTAAAGAAATGAAAAAGGAATTTGATGCAATGATAGTTGAGTTAGGACATTATGCGTGAGCATTAAAATATAATGAGATTGAGAGAAGAACTTGCATACCTTAAATGAGAATCGATTTGAATGTATTGCTCAAGATGTGTTCTTTACTGCTACAAATTGTTCCATTAATGCTTCTCAATTTCATGAATTATCTATTGCTCTGAAAGTCTCCCATGATCGTGTCATTGAGCTTGAAAAGATTAATTCAAAACTTAATGAGAAAATTGATCGGGATGATCACGATAATTTGGTAAAGCATCTTTCTATACTAGAAGTTGAACATTTTGATTTACAACTAAAATATCAACATCTAAAAGAAAATGTTAAAACCTCAAATATCAAGACATCCTTGATGCTCCTGAATTTGATGCGCTTTTTCAAAACATTGATGACTGATTCAACCAAATAATGGCCCACGTCAAGTTGAAAGCCCAAATCAGAAGAAAAGAACAATGTGACCGATCCCAAATTTCCTCCTTTAGATTCTTAGTACTTCTCAAACTTTTCATATTAAAAACTTAGTTAATGCCTTACAAAAGGAAAACGAGAGTTTTCTAGAAGAAAATGAAAAGTTAAACGACACTTTAAAGAGTTATATGATTCAATGAAAGTCACCGTAACCAAAACAACGAAAAAATAACGTCTTTACAAAAGGAAATTGAGAATCTGAGAAGTCGTGAAAATGGGAAACGCCACTTGTGTTCAATAAGAATGTTGTCTCAAAGTCACCCTTAGACCGCAATACACTGTGACAGTATATTCCTCCTCATCTTAGGAATAATGAACATGCTTTTCATGACTACTTTGCTTACCTTAAGGATAGTCTAGAATGTCTCCGTGAGATTGTCGAAGAGGATTTCATTAACAAACCTCTTGATAGAGAAATTAGGTTTGCTTGCCTCCAGCCAAACAATCTCAAGAGTTGCTAGAATGTGTAATTGCAACATGTCCTAAATCCTTAGGTGCAAAAGGCAAAGCGGTGATGTCTTGTTCTATGCCTAGTGCCAAGCATGAAATCCGTTCTATGCCCAATGTCATGAATATGAACCTTAGTGTGCCTTCAAGTAGTCCATTCGGATATGTTAGTGCTAAGAAGAACTCTAGTGTCTTCTTGAGTACAAATCAGTACCTCTATGTTAAGAAAGTGAAGTCTAGTGTACCGCAAATAGCTCAAATCACGCTTTAAGAAAGTGAACACTAATGTGCCCTCTAGTAGTTCAGATCCTTGCACATCAAGTTCAGGAATACAAAAATTAGATCAACCAACTAATGTTCCCATAATTCCCTACAGAGTAATCGTGACATTAAAGCGAAGTGTCAAAGTCTCAAACAATACAAGGAATGATAGGACCTTGCAAGCTAAGAATGTGCACTTGAAGAGAGTAGAAGACCAATCTAGGAACTTTAAGTTTGGGTTGAATAAAACGAATCGTGTTGATTCTAGTATTAGCCATAGTATGATCGTAATTAATTCAATTCGATTCTATTTGCAAACCTTGTAATGATGTCCGATTGAATTCTTGCTAATCATGAATGTGGTATGAATGCTTTGTCTAATGTCGTCAAATGCCCATTAAAATTGTTAATGCTAATAATCGTGCAAAGAAGGCTAAAAGGCAAAGAAGAATGATTGTTAGAAAATAGTGGAAACCCACAGGAAGAACATTTATAAGGATAGGTTATTATTGGATACCTTTTGGCCATAAGAATAATCGCTTTGCCCTCAAACCGCTAAGACTATGCCCACTAGAAAATGGATGTTCTCTGGTAGAACTATTCCTTAAGAAGTGAACATACTTTGAATAGGTCAAATATGCATACACCAATCATTGCATCTATTCCCATGATTCCATTGCTTCTACCGATATGAATGGTTCTATATCGCGTGTGGTGTTCCAATTATCGTTACTAACCAAGTGGAACCCATTCTTGCATGGGGATCCCAATTATCCAGTTATCCATTCTTGTCTCAGGTTCAACCGCTCAAATCGTTCGTGTACGGACTCAGGCGCTCCAAGCATATGACTAGAGACCGTCAGGGCTCATGAACTTCGTGAGCAAATTCATCGGGATAGTTAGATTCGGGAATGATCATTTAGGTGCAATTATGGGTTATGAGATTATGTTGTCGGAGAAAGTGGTCATATATTTCACCATCACGATCTAGTACACACTTGTTAGAGAACTTGACAGGAACTTTAAGAGGTTCAGTGGTTCAAATCTATAAACCATCTCTATCGAAGATATGATGAAGTCTTCTCCAATTTGCTTGTTGTCAAGGCTTCAAAAACAAAGTCTTGGTTATGGCATCGTCGTCTCAATCACTTGAACTTCGGCACCATCAATGATCTCCGTAAAGGACTTAGTTGCAGGTCTACCTAGACTTAAGTATGAAAAGGATCATCTTTGTTCAACATGCCAATTGGGAAAAGCAAGAAGTATGCCCATAAACCCAAACCTACAAACTCACGTAAGTTCTTCATATTCACATGGACTTAAGTGGACCCATGAGAGTGCAGAATATCTTTGGGAAGAAATATGTGTTAGTTGTGGTTGATGATTTCTCTAGATTCACTTGGGTAAAGTTCTTAAAGACAAATGATGAAACTCCGGATATCATCATCAAACATACCGCAGTTCATCTTAAACGGCCGTAATCATCCGAACGAGACAATGGAACCGAAGTTTGTTAACAAACAAGTTGGTGAGTTTTATGAAAGTATGGGAATCAGTCATCAAAGAAGTGTTCCTAACCTCAACAGTAATTGTAGTTGAAAGACTAAATCGAACTCTTGTGAAGCCGCAAGGACTATGCCGATTTACTCAAAAGTTCCAATGTTTCTCCTGGGTGAAGCCATCGCCACCGCATGCTACACCCAAAATCGATCCTCGATTCACACCGCTCATGGAAAAACTCCATATGAACTTGTCCACAACAGAAAACCTAATCTTTCATTCCTTCGTGTTGTTTGGTTTTATGTTATCCAACTAATGATGGTCAAGATTTAGGAAAACTGAGAGCTAAAGCGGATATTGGAGTTTTTGTAGGCTATGCACCAAACAGAAAAGGATACCGAATCTACAACAAGAGAACCGGAAATATCATGGAAACAATTCACGTTACGTTTGATGAGTGACGGTCAAATGGCTCTGGACAATCCAGCCTGACCCGCGACTTCAAGACAAGTCCCATTGGTTCATATCTTGTACCAAACTCTCACGAACTCCATATGTACCCCCCTCAGAAGATGATTTAAAGAAACCGTTTGATCCAATGTTTGATGAACAATTTGAGCCAAGTAACAATGATATGACAATTCAATCAACAGAGCTGCCTATTCCTGTCAATGAAATTAATCCTTCAACTTCTATGTCATTAAGCCAAGAAGCGCCACACCAACTGCTTCATCAACAAATCTTCAATCATCAAGTGTACATCATGGAAATGCTTCCGAATCACATGAAGTCAATCCCTTTGCTACCCCAAGATGCTCCATTTGAAAACATATTTGCTCCCTGAATCATCATCGAACCATCTTCTTCAGAGACATCGACTCGCTACTTCGCCCTCAACAACAACCACATGAACACCTTAGAAAATGGACTCACGATCATCCATTAGACAACATCATTGGAAATCCTCTCGCCCAAGATCCACACGGAAACAACTTGCAACAGATGCCTTATGGTGCTTCTTCAACTCCGTACTTTCTAAGATCGAACCAAAAGATGTTAAATCCGCCATGAATGAAGATAGCTGGTTCAATGCCATGCAAGAAGAAATTCATGAGTTTGATCGACTTGATGTATGGGAATTAGTACTGCTCCAGATTGTGCTATGATCACTGCTCTAAAATGGATCTTCAAAGTGAAACTTGATGAGCATGTGATGTGTTAAAGAACAAGGCTCGATTGGTTGCTAAAGGATACCCAAGAGGAGTGGTATTGACTTTGAAGAATCTTTTGCTCCAGTTGCTCGAATCGAGGCAATTAGAATATTCTTGGCTAATGCCTAAAGTAAGAACATGGTAGTCTATCGGATGGATGTAAAGACGGCGCTTCTAACGGAGATCTTAAAGAAGTCGCCTACGCCACCAACCTCAAGGCTTTTGTGAATCCGAGAGCATCCTACTCACGTTTATCGCTTGAAGAAGGCTCTTTATGGTTTAAAGCAAGCTCCAAGGGCATGGTATGATACGCTATCAAAGTTTCTTCCGCTCACCGGCTTTTAGCAAAGGAGCAGTTGATCCTACTGTTCACCGTGAAGTCGCAAACATTTAATTCACGCTCAAATTTATGTTGATGATATCATATTTGCCTCGACCGACCCCCAATGAGGTGGACTTTCAAATGAAATGGGTTATAAATTTCAAATGTCAATGATGGGACAAATGTCATTTTTCTTGGGATTACAAATTTCACAAAGTCCCGGAGGCATTTTTATAAATCAATCTAAATATGCAAATGAGATTTTAAAGAAATTTGGATTTGATTCTAGTGACCCCGTTGACACTCCCATGATTGGCGCATAAAAACTGGATGAGGACCACTGTGGATCATGGTAGACCAAACTAAATATCGTAGCATGATCGGATCCCCCGATGTACCTCACGTACCAGACCGATATTCTGTTCGTCAGATGCATGTGTGCTAGATACCGTGCTAAGCCTACCAAAAAGCACCTTGAAATAAAACGGGTCTTTGGTACCTCCAAGGAACCATCAACATGGGACTTTGGTACCAAGGACACCGGATGTCACTAACAAGATATGCAGATGCGATCATGCAGGTGTCAAGATACTCGCCGGCACGCCCGGAGGTGCCCTGGGTGATAAGCTTATGAGCTGGTCTTCAAAGAAGTAAATGAGTACTTCTATTTCCTCTACAGAGGCTGAATACATAGCCATGTCATCTTGTTGTGCTCAAATCCTTTGGATGAGATCCCAATTATCGACTATGGCTTTGTATTCAACAAAATCCTCTCAGATCGGATAATAAAAGTGCTATTGTTCTTTCTTGCAATAACGTTCAACACTCAAGAGCAAAGCATATCGACATTCGACATCATTTCATCAGGAACAAGTGGAAAAGGTGTGGTGGAACTCTATTTTGTGAGGACCAATACCGTAAAGGAACATCTTCACCAAAGCTCTTCCAAGAGAACGCTTTGAGTTTATTCTTCCACGACTTGGCTTGAAAAGCCTTCAACTGAAACACTCAAACGCCTTCAGAGGAAGACGAGGAGTGAGGTCTTTCTTCATCTATCTCTTGTATATATTTATCCAAAACCAAAATAAAAGTATAAAACTTTCAAAATCCATAAAATGTGAAAATTCAAAAATCCTCAAAAATATTGTCATTTTGTCATGTGTTTTTCAATTCGATAATATTTACGGTCTTAATGTGCTTTCAAAGAATGATACGGACTTTAGATGTTGTTCTAATGTTTAAAAAAATAAAAAATAAAAAATAATAAAAAAATAAAATTTGGGAGAAGAGAAACTATGGTTTATTGTCATTTCTGCAGAATAAACCTTCAAAGAAGAAACGAGCCATTCTTATATTGGTTTTCAAAATCCTTGCTCGATTCTTAAACTAATTTACTATCTAATGAAAACTAGTTGTTTTACTTGACTCTATTTTTGATAATCATCGACTTAAAATTTGTCAAAAATATCTATCTCTCAATCAACAACTTATGTCATTGATTGAGGGGAGAATGATTTCAATTAAATCAAAAAGTTATTTGTCATACAATTTTTTTTCAAAAGATAATCATGCATGTTTAATCATTGGAGTTTAAAGTCTCAAATCGATCCTTATCAGTTTAAAACGCTTTCATAATCAAGTCACAATTCTCCTTAAAAGCTTTCAAAATCAATTTAAATTACAGAGATCACAAATCTCAAATGATTTGATAATTGTGATCGGGGGAGAATTTGTGATTTAAATTGATTTAATCTGATAATTCGGTAAATGGTTTTATAAGGATGTACAAGCTCTCCTTCCACATGTGCCAAACGATTTCAATTTTTCATGCACATGTGGGGGGAGCATCTATCTTAAACCACAAAGATTTGAAACGTGATCAATGTGTGTTCCCTAATATGTGCAAAACTCTTTCAAATCTCGAGGCACATATTGAGGGGAAAAGACTCTTTAAAACCTCATCCTTCCTAAAATGCTTTATCTACTTATTTTGATAAGGGAAGTGATGTTGATATCTTTTAGAAAATGGTAATCAAAGAAGTTAATTCTTTCTCTTGCCTCCGTGCAAAATGATTTCAAATACTTGGTGCACATGATGAGGGGGAGCTCTTGTTCTAAAAATATCAAAAACAATTCGTGTACAAAATGCTTTGATTCTATATCACAAGTATCCTGATTGATTTTCAAATGGTTTTCAATTGGTTCCAATGGCATACGAACAATACCAAATAGACCGACCAACTTTACTTTATGTATGGTGATATAAGGATGATAAGGTTAGGTATTTGTTCCCATGATCCGTAATCGGAGGGATCTACCCAGGGACAATCCACTAGATAGTGTAGAGTCCTTAGGTATTTTGTAAAAAAAGAAAAAATGAGATATGGGAAGAGTAATGAATCGAGATCGAAGTAATGGAATAATCCCAACAAGGTTCTAGTTATGAAGTCTCGGTAAGATCGGGGTTGAAGAATGAATAAGAATTGAATGAGAAAAGGGTGAAAACAAATAGCCCTCCAATTATTCAACCTTAGGGTAGAACCGGTTCAATTCATATACATCGGTGGTTACCAAGGTAACATCGGTATTGAAGACAAGACGTCATGGACCCAGCTGGACGACTGCACTTCAACTTCCCAAACCACTCAAGTTCCTCTTAAAAGGACTTGTTTCATTCTCACGGGAACCTACATAATCTATCGACTTTCTCTTTGAGATTGTTGATATTGAAGAAGGAGACCCTCTCCCTAGTCTCCAGCATAGGAACCAAAATGTGCACAAATTGAGTCTAGAGCCACGAGATCATCAATAAATCTCCTTAGGACACTTTCAATGAAGACTCTGCTTCACACAATAGGAAGAGAGATAATATTTGAGTCCTACGCATTATCCTTGTGGTATTGCCAGAACATCCGAGTGATATGCAAACATATTCACAATGAAGATGGAAAGCCTTCTGGAGCCATCATCAAACAAGCTCCCCGGGGGTGGTATGATCTATCCAATAGATCAACCTGTGACAACCGAATGAAACAATGGGCTTATCAATCTTTTGAATCAATCCCGGTTCAGTTATGGATTGACGGATACCTTTGAAAACCGGTCATTGTGCTTAAAACTCTTTTCATTAGCACATCAATCGCGGTAACATCTTTCAAATGAAAAGGTGCTTATGATTGATAATTGATTTTCATTAAAACCTTCGTTGTATTGCAAAAACAATTTCTATTGAGCATACACGCATTGTTTTTCAAATCTTTTCATCAATCGCTGAATCTCTATTCGCGGGTTCACTCAATTGGTTGTATTCTTTGAGACGCTCGGTTTGAGAACGGCTAGAACAAATTGCGAAACCCTCACAAGGAGATTCTTCGAATTATACCCGATCACAGCAAGTACTTGTATCGATCACGGGGAACGCGGGGCGTGTACCTCAATTCAACGAAAGTGATCAAAGACACTTCGATGCGCTTTATTGCTAACTCGTCTTATGCGTGTACACCCGACGCTTGCAAATGATCGTAATGGAGCGGTCAATCCATAACCATATGCTCACACAACACATTCATATCTAAAGAAATCATGATTGGTGCATCAATGACTCGATATTATCACTCCATGCTTCTGCTACGCTGCTGCCAATATTATGAATCAACGAAAGCTTCCGCTACTGAGAAAGAAGAAATCATGATCCGTAATGTGAGCATGTCGTCCAAAAGTCACAACATCACTAATACCAACACCACAAAGGTTGAGTCGAGATTTAATGTGGTCGATGATCTCAAAGCGGCTCAAAACTCATTATCATGGATCATAAAGACCTCCACTCGGATTATCCAAACATGCAATTATGAAGAATCAAAGACTACGAGCTACCGAACAAAGAACATGGACAAGAATCCAAGAACAATCTCAATGTAATATCCGTTTGTATTCAATGTAATTTTAATGTGTGTTTGAGGTGACCTCCCTTAGGTGGAGATTGTTAGAATTAGAAATTCCGTATTAAAGAGTTGGTCACCTCAAGTATATGTAATCGCTAGAAAGCTCGAGTGAAGTTATTATTTTATGTTAAGTAGTATTTAGCTTTGTAACACCGTGGAGGACGGACGGGTCTTTACCCACTGTATGCCTGATCCACAACCCGTTGTGTGGCGTTTTATTGTAAGACTATAAATACTCTCTACCTTCCAAGGTAGAGAGTTGGAGCTCATAATAAGATTTTTCTTTCTCTCACTAAAGTTCCCAAACCTCTAACTTTCTCTCTCTAAAAACCTCTTGTACGCCTACTTTGTGTTATGGTTTGATGTGTATGTGAAATCCAATATGTTACATTTTTGTTGTTTGTTAATTTATTGACACATGTAACTCTTTAATAAATAATTTCTTTCAAGATACCCGTGTTTTCACGGGGCTATAAAACAAATCTCGTGTCCGTTTCATTTGCTTAATAATGAACAAGAGCCAGGGTCAATCACTTTCAAATGTTGGTTTGTATTTGTTACATCAGTTTTCATACATGGACAACTATACGTTGACATTTTAAGAGTCAAAAGCAAAAGAGGTATGAAGGTTGTCATTTATGATGCATATGGTGATATCTCAAAAAGTACTACAAACATTCTTTACAAAGAAGTACTTCAAGTTATATGATCAATATTCCCACAGATATGTACCATATAAAAATGACATATTTTATACCATTTTTTAACTTTACATATAGTCTTATCAACAACTTCCATTTAATATCACTTTTGTTTTTTTAGCTGTTCACGAAATGAACATTGAATACTCCATTGTTTGACGTTCACTGCATACCTTTGTTCTGTTAGCGGAATTATGTGCTTAGCTCGGTTGCATTCAGTCTTGGCTTAGATTTGTATTAGTGGCCCATTAGCATGTTACTTATATACATCCTATTGTAATTCATTCGGTATCAATGAAACATACGGTTTACATGGCATCAGCCTAAAAACGATCCTCTAAAACCCTAAAAATTAAATTGATCCGCAACTTCTCCATCCTCCCTTTTCTGCCGTAACACAGCCTCTCCATCACCTCTATAATGACCAACGGTGATCAACCTCCACCACCTCCTACCCTCACCCTCGTTGAAAAACTCTATGCCATGCATAAAATCAACAAATTAGTCCATGTTAAACTTGAAATAGATGAGTTAAATTACTCATCTTTGTGCTATTTTTTCAAGATTCATTGTAACAACTTTGGTGTCCTAACGCACATCCAAAGTGCTATTTTTTGCCGAGAGCTCCTCCTCTTCATCTCCACCAACGGAAGAATGGTTAATTTCTGATTTCATCGTAACACACAAGACACACGTATGAACTCACCTTAGGTATGCCACAATTTTTCTCTTGGATTTTGTAGGTGGGGCAATACTTGTCGCTATATACATGATAGAAATCGGTTGGGCAATACTTCTGGAACAAATACCACTGCAAGGCATGCTACTGGCTTCAACAATGTCTCTTGTGGCCAATTGAGTAATACTTTACCCATTTTTGGCCATGTTGGTGCTATTGGTGAAATATTTGAGTTGTTGGAAGGAAAAAAAAACTAGCTAAAAAAAGATGCACAAAAACAACCAAGGAAGTATATGGAAAGCTACTTGAATAAAAACAAAATGACTATATTACCCATCGCGTGCAACTCACGTGTTGGAGATAACGAGCGTTAGTTTTTTGAACCAACAGCGTCTGAAAATTCAAATGGTGGAGAGGTCTACAGTAATTTCTCCGTAACGAGGACTAAACATGAAATCCGCATATATCACAAGGACCAACAGTGTAATTTACTCTAAATTAAATGAAGATTAAAATACACCGTTCGTCCCTAAACTTGTGCACACGCATCACGATTAACCAAACTTGGGCGTTTTCATCCCTGGAGGTCCAAAACATGGGTTTTAAATGCAAAACAAGTCCCTTGACCACTAATGCCAAAGTCAATGTCTGATTTTTGTTATGTAGTCGAGGGTATTTTAATCCATACACATTTATACTTTGTCTTTCAATTTTGATTCTTTTAATTGGTGTGTTTGATGTAACAGATGATCATCAGTTATAACTTCTTTCATCACACGAAGCAAAGGCTCTCTTTAAACAAATATTTGGGTTTTGAATATTCCTGACACACACCAATATTATTCACATCAATAAAATTTGGCGCCACGGGAGGTTGCGACAATATCGTGATTTTTACGATTAGTGATTTGAAGAACCTTCCTCGGTTATTGCCTTTGAAAAATACAAAATACAAAATATTTTTCTTTTCTTTGTATATATGTAAAAGATTAAAAATACAAAAAGATTTTTGCTTGTTGCTTTAAATAAAATAGAACACACAATCAATATAACACTTCTCAACTTGAGGGTTATCATAATAAGTTCCCGAACCAAAGATTCAAAACTTGCCTTGTCGCCGTGAATTCGGTTTACTTCTATCGGTTTAACAAACTATAAGAGGGTATAAGGGCGGCCTGACATTAAATTACTGCTGAAAAGAGCGGGTTTTAATAAGCATACGACCTATGGTCTCTCCGCCTCCTTTTGTGTTTTACTTATAGAAGTGATCAATTCACTTGGGATTAGTGGTTTAAGTTCCTTGTGTTTTACCTGGGTCTTGTTTTAATTGAAAGTGTTGTTTTTGAAAGTGCATGTGCACCCATTTTCATCATGAAACCCAAAAAATACTCGTCTTTATCCTCTGACCCGATGATTCTTTCCTTTATCCCTCTTATTCAGATAATTCTTTCGATGTCTTAGTCTTTATCAATTCGCTTATGAATGCGAGGACCTCAAAATGGTGGAAATTTCCCGGTTGTAGCATGTGAATTTGGAAGCGGGTTTGCTTTGACCAAAATCCCTACAATGAAACAACCAATTTCTTCAATCAACCCCCACACCATGAGATAGAGACATGTTCTTGTGAACATTGTGGAGGTCCTCACCAAGGTTTTGAATGTCAAGTTCAATATAACAATCAAACCTTTGGTTACGACCATTATCCATACAATTCACCGAATTAGTCACAACAATCATCAGTTATGATTACCGTGGAGTCACTTTAACTCCGATTGTCAACAAGGAATGCTTGTCTACGAAGCATGTCCCTTGTAACAATCATGACTATTCTTATCTTGACCAACCTCCACAGTACCATACTCCACCTTCGCCAATTCCTCAAGAACTTATCCTAGGTTTTCTAGATGTATTAAAGGATTTAAAAGAATTTGTTAATAAACGTGCTCAAGAAGAGTCTCATCAGAAAACGTATGGAGAACTTCTTAAGAAGCAAATGTGATCGAAGAATACTATCCGAAGGCGAAGCTAACAAGCGCTTCCTATTTAACGAGGCTCACAGCCCTCGATGATGAGGATGAGGAGGATTGGGAGAGATAAGGACAATGTGCATATCTCAAGCCCACAAAGTACCACACGCGGTCCACTCTCCTTATCTTACTTATCTACCATAGAACCTTCGATAAACTTTTAATGGGGATCGACATCTAGCACTATTGGAAACGAATCGTCTTTCGTCGAGAACCTCGTCCAACCCTGGTTAGTGGAGGTTATCTCCTGTAATATGTTTGATGAGCCTCTTGATGATGATTCTTCTCCTCCTCTTGACATTTCAAATGATCATGTCGAGATGTTCTCCGATTCGACTAATGATTGTACTTGACGATTCTTTATCTTATGAGACATCGATTATGTCAGGAGTTACTTTGAAGCTAGTTAGCTTAGAGGAGGTGAGATTCATGATCCCGGAAATTGAGGACGAGATACTTCGTGAAAAATTGTTCAATGTAAATCTCGTCGTTTCTAAGATCGAATCATTTTGAGCTAAACAGCCTTCAGCTCCTATCCCCATTGAGGATAGTAACTCTATCATGGAAAATCCCAACTTTCGTGTTTGAGGCTTTTTTCCGATTCTCTTCGAATTTGAAGTATTCCGCTATGACGATCATAATTTAAAAGGAGAGTAGTGGCATTCCACTTTTCTTCTTTCTTCCAGTATGAGTCGTCCACATTTGAATTGCTTCCTCCTTCCGAAAGGAGTAGACCTTTTCATGAGGAGTTCGGCCATGAACTCGCTCACTTCCTCTTTCCTCCGGGAATTGAGGATGAGCTTTTGAGCAAAATGCTCCACATCCTCTTCATCCATGAGTAACTCATCTACCCTCGAGGATTTCCATGTGGTTGATACTTGCGTTTCATTCTTCTCCGAGACAAAGTTTTCAAACCCGTATCTTACCTTTCACGAGTTCACTCTGATATTTCTTAAATCCAACACGGATTGTGTTCTGTGGTGGATGATTTCTAAACAATCCATTAATGTTCCTCAATCTAATATTTTGCCCACCACCCGTTGTCAAGCAATTGACACTTTGCTTTCTCATCCCGTTATTATGTCTTAACTCCCACGGAGTGAAGATACCATCTTTGACCCCGACATTTCTCATTTTTTTAAGTTATATCTCATCGAGTGGAACTTTCAACACATTCAATGTTTCTCTAAACCATTTGAATGAAAGTCCATGGAGATTTTCTCTACTTGCTTCCCCATGAACCAATGAATTGGGTGAGTCAAGCTAGCGACTCGATTAACAAAAAAGAGCATTTCATGGGTGTCCACCCATGTTCTCGACTTCTTCTCTTTTCTAACGACTAAGTTTGGGAAACCTCCACAGTGCTGCTTCTTGTGTGTTTGCTCATGTTTTTAGGAATCCACTTGATCATTGATGATTGATGCTTTGTTTTCAATCCATCCGCCTAATATCCGATCATTTTTACTAACGTCTATCTGGGGATATGTTTTTAAAAATGCTTTTTCTGAAAAATGATAGATTTCGTCCACACACTTTGTTAGTGGTATTACCTCGGACTTTGAATATTGAGGGCAATATTCAGTTCTAAGTGTGGGGGGAATTCTGTCAAATTTTGTCACATTTGTACCCTTTAGTTCCTAGTACCCCCGTTTTGACCAAAAATTTAAAAATTTTTGCATGAAGAAGAAGTGCTTTGCACGAAAATAAAGTGTTAATGCTTAGGTGTTAATTGTAGTTTAGTCTTGATTAGGTTAGAACAAAGGGAATCCCGACTTTGCTAGAGTGTTGATCTAGCTGCTCTCTTGACAATTAGGCTAAGTTTTTACGAGTTGTGCAAATGAAAATGCTAAGCGTGGAGTAGTTGGTTCTCTTTAGAGCTTATATAAGTAATCTATGGCTTTTTTCTCCCAGAAGATCACTAATTGGACTAAAAAATCGGCTCGTTGTCAAACTTTTAAACATTCAACTCGTCTTGTTACAACAAAAAAGTTTTTAAGCAAAATTGATATAGAGCTCAAGTTCATCTTTTTATTTAATTTTTTGAAAAAGCATACTAAATAATGTTGCAAAATGAAAGTGAGTAATATTGCTTGAATGATGCAAAAGTAAAATTGCAAGTCAAAAAGTAAAAAAAAAAAAAAAAAAAAAAAAAAAAAAAAAAAAAAAAAAGAGTTCCTTGATTAAAAGTACTATGTTGCTTATAATGTGCGAAACTTGCTTTTTCTTAAATTTAAATCGGAAGTTGAACTAGGATTCGTCAAAGTTGTCTAAAAGTTTGACGGTGGTTTAGAAATTCTTGAAGTCTGTTAGGTCACAAGGTTTACCACACAAGCTTATAAGAAAGATAGAGAGGTGATTGAACAATATTAAACACACACACACACGATATACTATGACCGGTTACGCGTAGGTGATAGTGAAAGAGAAATATTGAACAACCAACCCTCAAGTGAGGGTTATTACAAAGTATTTATAGGCAAGGAGCTAGGGCAACACTCCTACTCATTCCCTTTCTCCTATGGGCTTGGGCCTAAGCTCATGGGCCTTCTAATAAGTTAATAACAACATAAAAGGCCATAATAAGTTAACTATTACATATGAGTAACTAACACTTGAATAAGGTTTAGGAGTGATTCCAACAATCTCCTGTGTTATTACATATGATTAACCAACACTCAAGCGTTGGTGATGAAAACGGTGAAGGCGTTGATGTAATAAGTAGCTTTGATCGCCTTCTCACACTTCTTCTTGTGAGAAGAATTGCCTTGATTTGAACCATCTCCCGCTGTAGCGAGATAGTTTTCTTTGAATAGTTATGCTTTGACGCCATCTTTAACTTTGTTCTTGATCATTGTTCTTAGTGATGAAAGTGATAGTATGTTGTTGTCGCAGATCATGTCCGCCTCGTATGCTTCGCTGCTCAAAGGTTCCACGCCATTCTTTAACATGTTCACACGCCTTTGACGCTGGAATTCTCGATCGATGAAGTTCTTTAAGTCTTTAACTTTGTAGATTCTTTGATTGACGAAGAATCATTCTGACTGTTGTGTTGCTTTTGGATAGAACTTCCATTAGTGATGATGTTGGGTTGAGCATGAGAAGAATCAAGACGATCATTCCGGCCCAGAGCTTCCATAAGAAGAAAACATTAAAACGGTTAGTAATAAGCGGATTCCAGAACTTACAAGTTTGAACTTCGAGAGTGTTAACAAAGATAGTGAAAAACACAACTCTAATTCTTACAAAGGCCGCTCCCCGGAGTCCCACAAGTGAGATAACACGATAAAAATCAAGTACACCTACGATCTCGGATGAGTTACCGAGGTACAATCAAGCATCACCTCATGACCAGACCATTTGGAGACCACTAAGCGCCAATCCACGGGAGTTGCATTGACTCACCGCCGTACGTTTGATGTTGACCCAGCGTAGAGTTTCCATTCAATCACCGAGGATCACAAATGTGAACCTCTCATAAATGTTCTCATGCATTGCTAAGATCCGTGAAGGACTCGATAATGTACCACTGAAATTCTTATTGTTGAATATCAAGTGATGAAATGTCAAGTGTACCTAAGAGATCTTTTGATGAATCTCGTGGCTCTAGACTCAATAGTGTTTTGGTTTTCCCCAGCGGAGGCTGTGGGAGAGGGTCTCCTTCTTCAATACCAAGAATCTCTCAAGAGAAAGCCGATAGTTTACGTAGGGTTCCCTGTGAGAATGAAACAAGCTCGCTGAGAGAAACTTGAGTGGTTAAGAAGGTTTAGTGCATAGCCACCGGGTCCATGACCACTTTAATCTTCAATACCTGTCATCTAGTGACAACCAAGAGTATATGAATTGAACCCTAGTTAGCCCCTAAGTTGAATAACTGAGGGCTATTTCTTTTTTCTTTGCATTTCTTTTTAATTCTTCAACTCCTTCTTTCTCCGATTCTCATTTTCTCCTTTTTACAATCATACCTAAGGACTTCTAAATACTAACTATTGGTGGTGTCCTGGTAGATCCTCCTCCGGATCATAGGACGGTTATTCCTAACCTTAGTCACCATGACTAACCTATGTTGCCATAAAACCATTGTTGTGAAAAATCTCTCAAAGTGTTTGTGAATGAAAAGTTTTAGTACCACCGTTGAGATAAGATTTTGCATAAATACTCCTCCATGTGCAAGTTAAGAGTTTTAATGGTTAAAATGCACACAGTAGGGAAAGAGCGCGACATTTTGAATTGATCAACTCAAGATAGACATTCCCCATGAGACACGGGTTACGTGGCATAGTT
>OU343223.1:297516039-297756519 GCA_910596185.1 Chrysanthemum makinoi
CCCCATAGACCATTTAAACCCCCCTAATTTCTCACTCTTACGTGAAGTGAATCATATATTTGAACTATGCATATCCTTGCGATACGGATTCAAATGTGTGCAAAATTCATTAACTGTTTCATGTTGTAGGAGTATAAACATTTGGGGATTTGATTGAGTACGTATACAAAGGATGGTTTACCTTCAATATGGTAGAAGCATTCTTCGCCAAAGTAAGGTTTTGAAAAACACGTCGGAATCTGTGCTGCATCATCCATTGTTTTATGCTGGTCAAGGTGTTAGATACAGAAAGTTGGAAGTTATACTTACGACTGTGAGTGACTTTAGTTTAGAGACTTCCTTATTTCCTTTTCATTTTGTGTTATGGAAATGAGTGATTGTTTTGTGATGTTTAATTCAGAATGTGGACAAGCTTGGTAAAGCAGGTGAAACGGTTAGAGTTGCCCCTGGACATTTTCGTAACCACCTGATGCCTAAGTTGCTTGCGGTTCCAAACATTGATAAGTTTGCATATCTCGTCGCTGAGCAGAGGAAGGTTGTTTTCTTGATGTTTGCATCTTTCTTGACTCTTTTAGCAAGCTCATAATATTTGCTGAATTATTCGTTGTAAACAAAGTTTGATGATCTTATGAAAGACGGCTGAAATGCAAAGTGATAGCTCCTTGTGAATTATTTATTAATTTGCTAATCTGTTGAACGCCTATTTTTGACCAGATATATCAACCGAAGGAAGTTGAAGAGATCAAGGTAGTTCCAAAGACCGAGGAAGACACAATGAAAGAGTACCTTAAAGCAGCAAGACGACTGGAAAAAGCTAAGCTGGTTTGTAG
Organism: Chrysanthemum makinoi; assembly: GCA_910596185.1. Taxonomy (NCBI): domain Eukaryota; kingdom Viridiplantae; phylum Streptophyta; class Magnoliopsida; order Asterales; family Asteraceae; genus Chrysanthemum; species Chrysanthemum makinoi. Next base: position 297,516,870 of record OU343223.1, read on the forward strand.
TTCAATTCTCTATCTTGCTGTTACAATTTCGTTTGTGTATTTTCTTCTAATTCTATGCTTGTGGGTCCGTAAATTTTGGGTGTATTGACCAATTAGTCAATCGGGATCCTTCACATTTTCAGTTTTTTTCAAAATTTGTAATTGCCTTTCGTGATATAAATTAGTAACATTTTTTACTGGTCGGTGTTTATGCTTATTGCTGTTAATCTTTGGAAGATGTTTTTATCACAATCCGTGCGGTTTCGGAAGTGCTGATATGTACTCGTTGCTTTTTGAATGGTTGTATGATTTGTTTGAGTCCTCTTGTAGGTTCTCAGAAGATATATAAAGATAGATACTGAACTGCGTACACCTGTGGAAAAAGATGAAATTATATCTGAGGTACGATTTACTCTCTAATATGTTTTGTGCGTACTTTTTGCACTGATCTTTTGATAGGAAAATTAAATTTATCTGTGTGTGGTGTCACAAATTGTTGCCATCTTTGATCCTAGTTAAGTATGTGCTTCATATATCTTTTCATATTCTTTCTGGTGTGACGTAAAATGGTCTGGCGCTTGGTTGTCATATGCAAAAAGAAGTTTCTAAATTAGCAAATGTCTTACTTGGGAGTATCGACAGATAACTAAAAGGTGTTTGTAGAATTATTGATGTGCTTTGCTTTGTCCTAATCTGAAGCAAAATACCATTTAGATGTGTTTCTTGTTGCTGCGGTACATATGGCTCATTGATCATGACATATACTTGAACATATGGCCTTGTTAGTTATTGAATCAGAAACTCTTAATGGTGTTTTTGAGATATCAATAATCAGTTAGTTGCAGGGGCGGATCTCCTACACTCTCATTTCTCATAAATAGCTCATCGGCTCACTAGTCTAACCACTACCAATTAAAATCTAGACAGTTATTATTTTATACTCGCACAATGTTTTATCCTTTAGTTCTTATATATTGTTAATTCATTTGTGATATTAATAATGTAGTTTAAATTTCCAATTGATTTTTAGAACGCATTGCGTGTAGCATTATATGTGCATATTGCTCGAGTTAGTTGTAATTCTTAACATTTTATTAGCGAGTTTTAAATTTATATAGAATATATTGCTTTTAAAAAAAAATTATATGTGCATAAGGATTTACAGTGTGTACAAAAAATAAAAAGGATTCTTACTTTTATCAACGTTTATATATTAGGTCATGTCTCGAGAAAATGTGAACAATTAAAGTTGGCTAAACTTAAAAGTTGACAAGAAAACTTTTATAGTTCACTCCGACCTGCCGACCCGACTCGAACCAGATTCATTTCGATCCATTACATAACCCACTCATGGTGTCACATCTAAGAGGAGTTGTGCATACCCTGCTAAAAAATTCTAGATCTGCCACTGGTTAGTTGTGCTCTATATTATATCCCAGTATCCAGTGATACATGTGTCTGTAGTTGATAACTTTATATAATGCGAATGTAAGAAATGGACATAGTAATTATGTTAGTCTAGACTCAGCTTGGATGTTGTGTAGCTTTCAATCATCTTGGCTGTTGCCCTTCTAAAATTAACTTCTTTTAGCATTTGAATCTAACAATGCTTGTTCACATTTTCAAGTTCTAAGTGGACCATGAATATTTGAGGTACTAGGTTGGGTGGTCTGGGCATTTTGGTATTGCTTGAACAGGGTCGGGCCAGGCTGACTTGAAACTGTTTTTTACCTATTATTTGGACGGCGTGTAAATAACTAATGCGTTGTGTACATACATGTACTTTTTGTATGCTTTAAAAATACATAATGGAGTACTGTAGTCCTGTTCGGCCTATCTTTTTTTAGCAATTTTTTTTATGATATCAACTGACCTGGTAGAGATAAAACATAACCCAACTTGCAGCACTTATAAGTACATGGGTAAAAATTCCAACTTGCTGCACTTATAAGTAAATGGGTCAAAATTTTCACCTCTGCTCACCTATGAGAATACAAGTTATAAAGAATGAATATGACCTTGGTCATCTCTTCTTGATGTGCATAAAGACTAAAGAGCATTGATACTGATTTTTTACTGATGTGCCAGGTGGCAAGACAGCTTGGTGTGCGTATCGAGCCTGAAAACCTGCAGTTAACAACTCCGTTGTCAGCTTTAGGGGAGTTTGCAGTCCCACTTCGACTGCCCAAGTCCCTTTCTTTACCAGAGGGCAAGGTTAACTGGACTCTAGATGTCAAAATACGCAAGAAGTGAATGAATCAAGCCAATATGCTAATTAAGTGTCTTGGTACATCACAGTTCTTATATTCTAGTGAAACCAGTTCCATGAATACATGCCTGCATTCAGAACATTCTTATTGAGGATTTCTGGACGTTGGTTTTTAAGTTCCGTTTTCTTGTCTCTAAAATAAGCTAGATATTATATGTATTAGGAGCTATTGCGCACACAGAATCCGTTATGTCAGAATTTATCATAGATTGCACGGGTGAGGCACTTTTGTTCAGCTTTGCCTGATGTTTGTATTGTTTTTCCAGTATTGGTATCTTTTGATGTGTGGTGCATAACGATAATAGGATCGTTTATCAAGCTAATTCAACTCTGGAGGTGTGAAATGGTTAGTTACAAGTTACATCCTATTAATTGTCGTAACCTTGATTAGATGTGCAGTTTTACTAGACAGTTTGGTGTTAATCAGTTACAGTTTTGGAGCAAATACAGGTTCTTTTTTGGGATTCTGTCATGAAATTGTTTTGGTTTGAGTTGTTTTGAGCCTTAGATCGATTACTGTATAACTTATCTATATACTACATATCTATATCTATCTATATCTTAACTAATTATAAAGGAAAAACAGTCCTTGAAAGTGAAAAAACTGAATTTTTAAGCAAAAACAGTCAATCTTCAACATTGCAGTAGAAAAGGTTAAAACCTATTGCAGGAAACTATTAAAAGTAGCAAATTGAACATGGCAAGGGTCTGACTTTTTTTTTGAAATTGAATACATAGTCTATGGCAACTTTGGAAGTTGTATTCCATTACACAGCTGGTCTTGAGATATGGCAACTTTGAAAGCTGTATTCCAATACACGACTGGTCTATACTAACCAACACACCTCCACCTTCTTTTATCTTTCTAACTCGCCTACACACACTCTCTTTTTGATCCACACTACTAACCCTTCGCTGCCGCCACCACCTTCTCGAATTGCTACCACAACCACCATCATTAATGGTATTTAAGGTTTGTGGTTTAGGTGGTTTTGGTTAGTGGGTTTAAGTGGTATTGTTATCGGTAGTTTTGTTTGGTTGGTGGCTTATGGCTGTTAATGTGTTGTGGTAGCAACATGTTTTGTCGCCACTATCAAACACAATACACAATAAAATAATTGCCGCCACCACAGCTTTGTTGCTTCATTACATACACCGCCACCACGATCAATCGGATCCGCCACCAATACCACCTAAAACCGGTGGTGCTTGAGTTTCGGTGGTTTCGTTGATGTTTCACCTGGTCTTGTCGGGTCTCGTGGTCTTTGTGGTTGTGGTGATGTTGTGAGTTTGTTTTTTGTGGTGTTCCACAATATCTACGGTTTCTCGGTTTGGTTTGTATGTTTGCTGGTCACAATGTATCTTAAGATCTATCTTATATCAGATGTTTTTTTATGTGGTTCGTGGCCAGTTAAAATTTGTTAATAGTGTGCTTGAAAATTGTATGGTTGGTCGCCAACTGCCGATGGTGTTCGAGACCATCTTGTGTTAGGTCAACGGGTTTTCCCTTTTTCTTAGATCTAAATGCTTTCACAATAATGCTAAGAGTTGTTGTGGGTTCGAGTTTGCGAGTGTTTGTTGTGGCAGATACTTGTGTGTTTCATCCTGTATCTCATATATAGACTGATTGTGTGGCTTTGGATTCCTTTTAAGGTTTATTTTTATTTTTTTGGCGATGATGATAGATCTTGGCTTAACAAAATTTGAGGATAGGTGATTTTGGTATCTTTTTACTAAATCACAACCCAAGCTTTGCTATGACTACCTTTTGTTAACAAATAATCTTGCCAAACATAATCTGAGCCTATTTTTGTTTGGTGAGTCAATGAATTTTTATTGTTTCATTTGGTTGGTTACAAAAGATATGGTTCATTTATATCGTTTTATTTGTTAACTTTTTTTTTCCTTTTTCTTTTTTCCTTTCGTTCATATATCTTTTGAGATCACTTGTGATGTTTTTTGTGATGTACAATGCTAGATCTCATATTTTTATGTTTAATGTTGGATTTGTCTATACGCGATGTTTAATGTTGGATCTTTTTGAGTTAGTATACAAGATTTATTAGTAGGCCATGTTTGTCTAAGTCAAATATTTTTTGAGGCAATTGTAAATTTACATTTTCTAATGGATTACAGATGGAACGAGTTTGATGATTCCTGTAAGAGCTTGGTAAAAGAATTATGATGCTTGAAATAGCTTAACTTGGTAAAATAAGAATTATGAGGCGTGAAATAGCTTAGCTTCGAAAAATCAGAAATATTATTTTGGTTGAATTTCTTTTATTTACCTTTTGATATCACAAGAAAACCAGGTTGATCCGGGTCACTTCAAACACTGCGGGTCTAATCAGGTTATCGAAAATATAAACACCGGGTTTAATTAGACCCTTTTTATGGAACCGATTCAACCGTGAACCCGCCGAAGTCGAACCGAGTTTCAAAACATTATATTTAATCCTTAAATCCTCAAACTTTTATTAATTTTCTTTTATAACCCATAAACTTTTTTTTTATCACTACAACTATCTGCCGTTATAAAATCTCGTTGCTATACACGGATACTCATCTTTAATCTCTCATTATTGAAACTTATATATTTGAATACAGTAAAGTTATTTGGCAAGTTGAATATTGCATTCATTTAGATGGGAGGTAGCATCATTATAGATCATACAACCTTTTATAATATTTACAGCGAACTCAATATTATATCTATAATTTTTATCTTGACTACAAAAAATAAGAAAATGATCAACAAGTCAATATTGAAAAAGTGAAAAAGTGAAATAGTGTAAAGTGCGTAACATGGGCAAAATTCATGTTTCTTTGGCAATTATTCTTGCATGTTAATTTTGCATGAAAAGTATTTATTTTGATTTCAATGTATTTGTTGCATGGTATCTTTGCATGGTAACTATTCAATTTTTGACTTCAATGTATTTCCATTTTCTACACTCCGCCAGCCATTTCATTGTTTCATAGGCGGGAAAATTGTTTTTTCAAACATTTCGTATTTCGCCTATATAAACAACCCAAAACAAGTTTGTATTTCACAACAGGAAGGAAACAGAAATAATGGATATGCAAAATCAAAAGAATATTGATGATGATCTCGAGGTTAGTAATCGATTTCTTTTTTATGATCTCGAGGTTACGAAATACTTACCACGATGTCGCATATCGTTAATTGTCTACCGCTGGAAACCGATGCCACTAGGCACGAGTACTCGCCTAGTACTACATAAAATACAAAAATGCTCAATAAGTCAAGAATTGGAAAAGTGGAATGTGAAAAGTGAAAAGTGAAAAATGTGGTTTGAATAATTTTAGAAAGTCAAACTTGATTTTTATTATTTTGCATGGTAACTTTGAAACGTATTTATTGTTTGAAAAAAAAAACTGTCATACCATATACTTTCATACCATTTGTGAATGTCAAACCATGTTAATATTTTTTGTTAAAGTTGAGTTATCAGATGTTACAACCGTTTGCAATTACATTTTGATTTTTTCACGTTCTATTTTGAATGTTAAACGAATTACTTGCCATAATATCACATATCGTTAATGGTCTACCGCTAAGAACCGCTGCCGCCAGACGCGAGTACTCGCCTAGTAAAGTAAAAATGGTCAATGTTGAATGTTGAATTGTTAAAAAATAGTCAATCTTTTAGCATATTTGGAAAGTATTGAAATTAAGCCATGCATTTGGAAAGTATTGAAATAGTTTGAATCTCTCTACCTCACCATTGGCTTTATACTTAACCTTGAAAACCCATTTATAACCAATGACTTTTCTGCCATCTGGTAATTCAGTAATTTTCTAAGTACCATTTCTATTTAAAGCTTCAATTTCTTGGTCATGAGTTCTACCCATCTGCTATCTTTAATAGCTTCTTCATAGGTAGAAGGCTCATGAATTTTGTTCAGACTAGTAGTGAACACATAATTATCCATACTCAGATTAGAATAATCAACAACTTTGTTAATATTATACTTAACAATTTTATTTAACACATAATCCTTATATTTAGATGGCTCAGTAGTCATTCTACTAGTTCTTTTAACAGTTTGGCCTACTGCTGGCTCTGGTGATTCAAACATTTGACTAAACACACTTAAGTCTTCACCCTCAGATTCATACTCATCATTACTAAGGTTAATACCTTGTATACCCTCAGAAACACCAGTTTCTGTTGCATACTTCTTTGACCAAGTATCATTCCTACTAGATTTACCACTAGTGACATTTGTAGTATCTGTATCAGCATCACCTGCTGTAACAGGCTACATTTTGTCTATATCACTAGTAGAATCATCTACAGTGTTGACACTTGGTAAGATATTAACATCTGGTAGAGATTGCTTACTATTTTCTGTACTATCTCCCTTATCATCATTGGGATCATCAGATTTAAGACTACTATGGCTATTGTTATCTATTTGATCAAAGAAATTTAGATTATGTAAATCACTTTCTTCAAATACAAATTCTTTAGTGAAAGAACTATTTTTGAAAGGAAAGACAGTTTCATAGAACCTGACATCTCTAGAAAAAATATATTTCTTTTATTCTAGATTAAACAACTTATATCCTTTTTTGTCAAAAGCATAACCAACAAAAACACATTTAACAGATCTACTACTAAATTTATCTGAATCATTTAACACATTGGAAAAACACAAACAGCCAAAGCATCTTAAATTTAGGAGACTAGGTTCATTATTATAGACTAATTCAAAAGGACTTTTTCCAGACAACACAGCAGTAGGCAATCTGTTAATTAAATAGGTAGCAGTTAGCATAGATTCAGGCCACATGTTCAAAGGTAATCCCCCCTGAAACATGAGGGCTCTAGCAGTATTTAATAAATGCCTATGTTTCCTCTCTACAACACCATTTTGTTGGGGTGTGTACACACATGTAGTTTGATGTAAAATACCATTATCAAAACAGAAGTTTTCAAATTGTTTGTTTACAAACTCTATACCATTATCACTTCTAAAGACTTTAATTGTTTCTTCAAAATGAGTCTTTAATATATTATGAAAACCAACAATATTTTCAAAAACATCACTTTTATTTTTCACTAAGCACACCCAAACAGATCTGGTATAGTCATCCACAATAGTAAGGAAAAATCTATACCCTTCCCTACTAGTGATCCTATATGGACCCCAAGCATCTAAGTGAACCAGATCACCCAAATGCTTAGTCTTATGCTCACTTAATGGAAATGGTTCTCTAGTCTGCTTAGCTTTATAACATACTTCACAAGGTCCTGAACTAGTATATTTAAGATCATTGATTTTATGTTTTAAGACATTTAAGACTTGATCTAATGGATTACCAAGTCTATTATGCCAGATACAATCTGACATAAAACAAGTTTTTATATTACTATTATTAATTTTTTTTACCTTCATCAAAGAAATATAGACCTCCTCTTTCATTACCAGTCCCCATCAAGAACCTTTGAGTTGAATCCTGAATTTTACAAGTTTGATCATTAAAACTAACAACAACTTTATTATCCTTAGACAAGTTATGAACATACAATAAGCTAACATGATATCCTGGAACCACCAACACATCTTTAACAATTAAATCATTTCCCATTTTATAGCTACCAATTTGTTTAACATGTTCAACAGTTCCATTAGGATGTGCAACTGTTATATTAAGATGTGAAACATCCATAATATCATAAAGTAGAGTTGCACTAAAAGTAATATGTTGACTGGCTCTAGTATCTATAATCCATCCAATATAAGTACTATATGTACTTATATCTGAATTAAGTTAAAAAATCTACAACTAAAGAAACTAATAACACAATTAGAAAACACAATAGTAACTGCAACACTAGCATGAGCCTAGCTAGCATCACCTGTACCACTTAACAAAGCCATTAATCTTTGATATTGATCACTAGTAAGAGTGTGAGTTGTACTCTTACTGTGATCAGATATGTTGTCTGTACTACACACATTGTTAGCATTGTGTTGATTCATATTTCCTTTTCTAACAGAACCAGATGGATATCCCACCAACTCAAAACAACGATCAATAGTATGACCAGTCATATTACAATGTTTGCACACTAAGTTTGACACCCTGCCAAACCTTTTGTTGTTGTTATTATTATTTCTAGAATTCCAATTATTATTACTACCACCTGGTCTAGCTGCAAAGGTAGCAGGTCCAAGTTTAACATTCTAAGCAGACACATGACTATTCCTGTAAGATTCATCTCTCGACAGGGTAGCAAAAGCAGACTTAACATCAGGTAAAGGTTCAGTAGTAAGAATCAAGCTCCTAACAGAACTGAACACATCATCTAGCCCCATAAGAAATTGCATCAGCCTTAGCAGATCTGTATGGTTTTTCATTTTTGGAGCACTATCACAAGTACCAGTAGGAAGATTAACCAGAGAGTCAAACTGCCTCCATAGAGCATTTAGTTCATGATAATATTAAGATAAATACATTCCAGATTGTGTTAAGAGTATGTATTTTATGATGCAAATTATAGATCACTGATCCATATTCCTTATTATAAGTTTCTTCTAACTCATCCCACACACTTTTTGCATTTTTAGAAAATATTTGACCCTTATACAGGTCTTGTGAGATACAACCTAAAATCCAGGACAATAAAATTGAATTACACCAATCCTACTGAGCCTGATATAGAGCATCAGCAGGATCTCTAACACATTTTCCATTAATAAACCCAAGTTTATTTCTAGTATGCAAGGCTAACTGCACTGCAGCTGACCAGACTTTGTAATTCTCAGTCCCTTCAAGTTTGAAGGATATCAACTGAGAACCAATGTCTTGAGGATGCAAATACAAAGGATCATAGACATCAAGTTTTAACTCACTACTACCACCTTCTGAACCCTTGCCCTTATTATTTTCTGGACCATCAACCATATTGACAGAATACCAAGAACCACAAATAACTCAGAACAAACTAACCAAACACAAAGACAAGAAAAACAAATAAAAACAAACAAGCAGATATATAAGCAGCAGAACACAACCTCCTTATATCTTCTCAATCACACATAAGCCACCAATCAAAACCAATCAATACACTAACAATCCCTTGAACTACTCAACCTCCAATCAATCCTAAAAACAATCCTAAAAAACCTAAAGAAAGGAGAGAGAGATGTTACAGAGCCTGCAAGCTTCCAAGAAACCAGCAAGAACCCTATCAGATCTAGCAGATCTCAATAACCAATAAACGCAGCGGATAACAACCTGATCACAACAAGAAAACACTTAAGAAGCAATACAAGATCTCTTCACACAAACAAACTATGTAAAATACTCAAGAAACAGTTAAGATGACAGATATAATCAAGACAACACAACCTGAATTAGAGATTGATACAGAAACCCCTAATTATGATGAACAGAACAAAAAACAACAAATCAACCACTCCCGATGAAGTAATTAAACCCCAATAACACTAAAATAGGGTCTAATTAAACCAATAACCACCAGGATCAAAAACCCCCAAAAATTAGACAAACCCTAATTTTGAGAAACACTACATTTTGGTAAACACTACATTTTGGTAATTGTCGATGACTACTCAAGATGGACTTGGGTTTATTGATATGTGTCTAAAAACACATATATTTTACCTTTTTAAACCCACAAAAAGGATCAAAAACACACAAATGACTATATAAATATTACAAATATCATGAAAATGTGTTTTATATGAATCAGGTACAAAAAGATTGAAAACAAGTGAAAAATGATCAAAGTTCACACAAATGTCAATTTCAGTCCCTGGAGTTTTACAAAATGGCAAAACTAGTCCCAAAAGGTGTAAAATGAATAAAAAGTCAACTTTAGTCCTTGGGAACTCAAACATATTTACTATAGTCCCTGGATGAAAGTTTACACAAAACTGGCAACTTTTACCCCTAAGAATCCAAAAATGACACAAATGGTCCTTATAAGTTTTAAAATAGAAAAAATACAACTTTGGTCCTTGTGTTATTGTTTATTGGCAGGATTGGTCCCTAGAAGAAAGTTTGGAATGATGGCAAATCAGGTCCCTGGAATTTCAGCTTGTACACATTTAGTCCTTGGGCTAATCTTAAACTACAAACCAAACCAAGCCCATTACAAACCAAACCAAAGCCCAACACCAGATATAAACCCAACCCTCCCTTATTAATAAATAAAATAGACAAACCGGACACCTCCTCAATACACCCTGTTTCTTCCCCAAACCACCACTGCCTCCTTCTACCCTGCCTCACCATCCCTCCACCAACACAACAAACCAAGAAGCATTTATTGCTTCTTATCCTCAACACTCAACCTACACCTGGCATGAGATATTTTTGGCGCCAATTTGCAGAATCAACGGTTTGGATTAATTCAACCCATCCAATGGCCAGAAAAGGATTGAGAGTAACTAGTGATAGATATAAAGAAGAAAGAAGACTCAAAGAACAAGCTGTCCCAGTTTTTAGACCATTTCTTAGAGTAATTTTAAAATCGTTTTTCAAGTTTCATGTAAAAGTTTGATGGGTTTTGTAATTTCTGTATTGTACAAGTGAATTTAGTTATAATTGAAGTGTTTTCATTAATCAATTCCAAGTTTACAGCTTCCATTTACTTTCCCGCCAAAACTGTTCTTGATCCTTTTTCATGTTATAAGCTATTTTAATCGTTCTAATAAGCTCCTTTTTACTCATTAAAGCTATTGCAAGTGTATTAGATGATTTTCTGTCCTTTATGCAAAGAATTCACAAAAGTCAAAGAAAGTCAACAAAAGCTCAAAATAAGCAGTTCTGGGAGAAGAAGCTAACTGGATGGTTTTTCGTTTCTAGCTTGTTGACAACAAGCTAGAGTGGTTTCTCGTCCTTGTTCTTTGATTCACAAATTCAATTCAGCTTGTAAGCTTTTTGAATTTTTAGCCTTTAAACTTAGTTTCTATCGCACAATAGCTTATTTTTAGCTTATTATTGTTGTTTATTGCTTATTATTAGTTTCTAGTTATATTTCATCACTTACTTAAGATTTAAATAGTCATTGTCTTTACTTTACTTAAAAAGTAAAAAAGCCAAAAATAGCTAAAAATAGCATAGCTTATTCTACCGCTTATTCCCTGCTTTTAAAAGTTGTTAATCATAGTCAATATGAGTTAGTTAATCAAGAAAAACCAAGAAACCTAGCTTATATAGGTTCTGTATAGTTCAAATACTCACAAAGCACCCTATAAAGGGGTGTTTGGCATATTGTTAAAACGGGTCAAACTAGCTTGTCACCGCCATTTGCACTTTCTTCAAGTTTGATCATGATTAATTAAGTATGTTTCTGTTGTTAGTAGAAGCTTTTAAGTCGTTTTGAATCGCTTTGATGATTTTAGTTGTTTAGTGCAAAGATAGAAAGTAAACCGCTCATATAAGCTCCTAATAAGTCAAGCTTATTTAGCCCTCAACCTTGGCTTTTCTGAGTTCCTTGGAGTCCATATAGTGTATTCCCAAGAGTTGGTTTGGTCTTGTTTAGCCTGCACACATCTGCACTCAAAATGCATCGCCAGATCGCATTTTTCGCTTTTAAGGTTTTGAAAATCTTTGGTGATTTTAATTAGCACATCATCACTCTCATAAGCTGTCCTTTTGCACCTATAAACTCACCCAGCTCATCTACAAGCTAGTATTTTTAGTTTATTTTTAATATTTTTTTTATCCCCAAAATACCCTTGCAAAAAAGGGCAATTTTGCCCTGTGCCTGTGCACATCAGCAGATTCAGATAAGCTTTGGCTTATTTTGAGCTTTCCAGCTCTTAGCTTTAGCTTTTCTTAATTCCTTTAGCTTATTTAAAGTTCTTCTTTTGCACTATTTTAGCTCTTTCCATAAGCTCTTAGCTTATTTTCCATCTTTTAGCATTAATTTGTAGAATCCTAATCTTAAAAGCTTATATAAGTGGATCAAGCTTAAGCTAGCCTTCATTCCAAATTTTATTTTAAGTTCTAAAATTTTTGTCTTCATTAAATTTTGTTATTTTCAGTAGTTAAATAGTTCCATAAAAGAAAAACAACAAAAACATTAATTTAAAATAAGTGAAAAAGTGATTTGTACAAAACTTTGTGGAATTTTCACAGATTCATTTTTAGTTCAAATCACCGAAATTTGGAACTTAAGCACTTTGGTTGGTGGTTGTTATCCGGTATTTTAGTTTATTTTAAGATTTTTCTATATAAGCTAGATTAGTGCTTAAAGTTGATTAATCGTAGTCAATGCGTGTTGAGACTTGAACTCGGTCTCGAGCTTTTTTGGTAGCTTGTGCTTTTTAGGTCCCAATCAGTTTCATTAGCTCATTTTAGGTTAGATTTAGACTGTAGTAGCTTATGGTAGCTTTTGGATAGCTTATTGCTTATTTCAACTGCTTATTTGCCCAATTCAAATTTTATTAGTGGGCTTATCTAACTTTTTATATTTTTCCTGTGCTTAATATAATATTTTAGATTTTCCATAAAATTTCCAGATTTTTCCTAGCTCATTTAGTCCTTTTCTTATTTAATATTAGATTTTAAGTATTTTTAAATCATTTTTAATTAATAATAAATACATAAAAAGTGTAATAAATATATTTTCAGTTTTAAAATAAGTTTTATAATATTTTAGATTTTTATAAGTCATAATTTCACTTTTCTAGCTTTATTTCATATTTTCTTATATTTTAGGGTATTATTAAATAGTTAAAAATAGTTTTTAATTAATAATAATTAAATAAATAGTTATAAAAATAATTATAATTTTCTAATAATTTTATTTTATTATTAGGATTGTAAAAATATCATTTTCATATCCGTAGGTGTTTTATTCTTTTAAATTTACGTTTTATTCTGTACGTTTACGTAAAATTCAAGAACGTGACGCTGCTTTTAGGTTTTAATCGTTAAACGTTTTTAAATATAGAATTAAAATGACTTCAAAGTCTAGATTAGATTTAATTTCCTTAGTGTAATCAATCATAACCTTTTCCTGTCCAATATTCACTCGATCACATTCGCTTGTATTACGTTGTTTACACCTCGCTGGGACTTAACGACCAGGATTCACTATACTCCTCCTCGATTTAATTGCATTTTTGCTCGAGAATGCTGCTTGACTTTTATGTTTGACCATTCACAAGTGGTTGACTAATAAAAGATAGACCGCTTGGAGCCCAATCAAATTTTTTACACGCCGAGGTGTGTCGCTGCGACTACTAATTTGAAGCATCATGATTGTTGAATATACACCCATTGTATATTTACCATCTTTGTCCATATTTCCTTATTTACATATAAAACCAAAATTATCGTGAAGTTAATTCGCTTGACTAATCGACACCAAAAATATTTTCATTCTTTGTTTTACAACATGTTTTTCAAAAATACCAAAAATATTCCTCTTTACCCTCTTACCCTTTTGATTCTTCATTTCTTACCCTCTGGAACCCTTTGATTCTTTCTATGTCTTATCCTCACCTTCTTGATTGTCAATGGTGTGGTGGCCCTCATAATGATGATAATTGTCTCAGTTTTAGCATGGTAGAGTTAGGAAATGGGTCCTGCTCTATAACCAAGATCCCTATTCTTACCATAACACGACCGATTTATTCCATCAGCCTACCACATCATGAGATTCAGACATATTCGTGTGAATTTTGTGGAGGTCCTCATCAAGAATTTGAGTGTCAAACCGGGAACACGCTTGTCTATGAACGCTTTCTGGTAACACTCAAGACTTTGGAAATGACCAAATTCCATATTATTCACATGACCAGCCACAACAATCGTTTTGTTGTGAGTACGTGAGGTCCACACTTTAGCTCCGATTGTCAAACAAGGAATCCATTTCCTTGTAACAATTACGACTCTTCGTATCATGACCAACCTCTATAGTACCAAATGAATCAGTGCACCACCTCAAAATTTAAGCCACTTCCTAAAAATCTTCTCCTTGATCTTTTGGATTTAGTGAAAGATTTGAAGGAATGTAAACATTCCCAAGATAATCTAAATCAAAAATCCATGGAAGAATTGTTAGTCAAGAGCGTGTCGCTAAATTAGATTCCCCGATTGCAGTGAAAACTCTATTAGGGAATTAATTAAAATACAAAAAGCAACCAAATCTAGCTCTCGATTCCGTTTCATTCCTGATGACAGTGATGATGAAGATACCCTTGATATTCTACAATTTTATAAAGATTCATCAAGTTCATCAATTGAGATTCCATCCGTGGAAATACAGAGAGAAAAGAATATGACTGAATCACTAGCGGTAGAAATAATGGAACTTGTAGAATCCATAATCTGTAGTCCTTCTCAACTCCCTCAGTCTGCATATCACACCCGAGGTTCACACTCACTCTCTGAGCATGGGGGATGAGCATCTTGACACTGTTCCTAAAAAGGAATCGGACTAATTCATAAAGTCTAGTGTTGAGAACCTTGTCCCAATTCCAAGAGAGTCACAGGGAATTCTTGATCATGTGTGTGATATCCCTCCTCCTCTTGTCTTCCAAAATGATCCTATTGAGATGTTCTCTCGATTCATGAGGACTATTCTTATCTTGTGGAGACATAAGTTATTGGGGGAATTACCTGCCGAGCTTGTCACTTAGGAGAAGAGAATGATGAAGAAATAATCCAAGACAAAGCTCTTCGTCTTACATTATTAAATGTTAATCTTCTCATTTCTAGAATCGAGGCTTTTAATGAAAAGCCTACTTCATATCCTATCCCTTTTGAGGATAGTGAACTTTTGTTCGATGATTCTATTCCGGAATTGCAAACGCTCCATTTTGATCATATGGGAGAGAAGATTAGTGGTATTACCACTTCTCATTTTCATAATTCTCTCCCCGATTATGAATCATTCACTTTTGAGGCGCTTTCCCGTGAACTCACTCAAATCAATCCCGAATATGAATCATTCGCCTTTGAGGAGTTCTCCTGTGAACTCACTCATATCATATCTCCACCGGAGTATGATAACTTCTACTTTGATCTAGATACACCCGGGATATGTCTAGACCAATTGAGCTTAAATGATGAGATTCATGCTATTATGAATTCTCCTGTGTGTAATGATGAGTTAGTCAAGATTTTTATCATGACTTTCTTTCTCTTTTTCACCTATCCCGTGGCTTTCTCCTCGTTCTTCACTCCTTCGAATGAAGACATTATTTTTGACCCCGAATTTTCATTTATCATTTGTGAGCGGTTCTATGTATACCTCATCGGTGGAACTTTCACGTTTCAATGTTTATACAAACATCTTGAATGAAAGTCCGATGGAGATTGTCTCTTCCACTTACTTTCCCATGAACAAATTAATTCGCGGTCGAGTCAAGCTAGCTTAATCGGAATCAAAAACAAGAGTTAAACATGGGTTTTCACCCGTGTGTCCCACCCTAGTGTGGGGGAGTTGCCCCCCGCTGTTGTATATAAGTTTTCTAACATCAAAATATATATATATATATATATATATATATCACAAATAATGGCCGTAATATTTCCCTTTTACGTTCTAAGTTTCGCATAACAAATGTACTTTTAATATTGAGGACAATATTCATTTCTAGTGGGGAATTCTCACCTAATTTATTTCATATATTATACCACCCACCCCCATTTTTGGCCAAATTTTTTGGAGTAAGTGTTTTGCACTTACTCAAACTTACGGTTATCATCCGCCATGTCTAATAAACAAAAGGATTGGCTAATCCAGGAGCAAACGGCTCTTGGTAAAGATATCTCAAATCCGTTGACGGCTTGCAATTTGCCCAAAATTGTATGGTGTTCAGCTCTCCATATCTTTAATTAGTGAAAAGTTGGCTAGCCCGCAAGTTTATGGCTTGTGGTAAAGGCAGTTGGAAAACCATAATTGGTAATCGACTCACCAAAGATATTTTATCTAAAGAGTTGGCTAGTCCGTATAAACGCTTCGTAAAGACAAATCAAAACCGTTGAAAGCCGGTGATTTGCTCAAAATCATTTGGTTATCATTGTACCAAGGTTCTTACTTGAATCAAAACAATTGGCTACTCCAGAAGTAATGGCTTTTGGTAAAGAGATTCAAATCCATTAAGTTTTCTCAAAAGATTGCTAGGGACTAGCAATAGTTTAGTGTGGGGGATTTGATATGTGTCTAAAAACACATATATTTTACCTTGTTTAAACCCACAAAAAGGATCAAAAACACACAAATGACTATATAAATATTACAAATATCATGAAAATGTGTTTTATATGAATCAGGTACAAAAAGATTGAAAACAAGTGAAAAATGATCAAAGTTCACACAAATGTCAATTTCAGTCCCTGGAGTTTTACAAAATGGCAAAACTAGTCCCAAAAGGTGTAAAATGAATAAAAAGTCAACTTTAGTCCTTGGGAACTCAAACATATTTACCATAGTCCCCGATGAAAGTTTACACAAAACCGCAACTTTTACCCTAAGAATCCAAAAAATGACACAAATGGTCCTTATAAGTTTTAAAATAGAAAAAATACAACTTTGGTCCTTGTGTTATTGTTTATTGGCAGGATTGGTCCCTAGAAGAAAGTTTGGAATGATGGCAAATCAGGTCCATGGAATTTCAGCTTGTACACATTTAGTCCTTGGGCTAATCTAAAACTACAAACCAAACCAAGCCCATTACAAACCAAACCAAAGCCCAACACCCGTATATAAACCCAACCCCTCCCTTATTAATAAATAAAACAGACAAACCAGACACCTCCTCAATACCACCCTGGTTTCTTCCCCAGCTCACCACCTGCTCCTTCTACCTGTCTCACCAGCTCATCCCCTCCACCAACACAACAAACCAAGAAGCATTTATTGCTTCTTATCCTCAACACTCAACCTACACCTGGCATGAGATATTTTTGGCGCCAATTTGCAGAATCAACGGTTTGGATTAATTCAACCCATCCAATGGCCAGAAAAGGATTGAGAGTAACTAGTGATAGCTATAAAGAAGAAAGAAGACTCAAAGAACAAGCTGTCCCAGTTTTTAGACCATTTCTTAGAGTAATTTTAAAATCGTTTTTCAAGTTTCATGTAAAAGTTTGCTGGGTTTTGTAATTTCTGTATTGTACAAGTGAATTTAGTTATAATTGAAGTGTTTTCATTAATCAATTCCAAGTTTACAAATTTTCCATTTACTTTCCCGCCAAAAGCGTTCTTGATCCTTTTTCATGTTATAAGCTATTTTAATCGTTCTAATAAGCTCCTTTTTACTCATTAAAGCTATTGCAAGTGTATTAGATGATTTTCTGTCCTTTATGCAAAGAATTCACAAAAGTCAAAGAAAGTCAACAAAAGCTCAAAATAAGCAGTTCTGGGAGAAGAAGCTAATCTGGATGGTTTTTCTGGTTTCTAGCTTGTTGACAACAAGCTAGGAGTGGTTTCTGGTCCTTGTTCTTTGATTCACAGTCCAATTCAGTTGTAAGCTTTTTGAATTTTTAGCCTTTAAACTTAGTTTACTGTACAATAGCTTATTTTTAGCTTATTATTGTTGTTTATTGCTTATTATTAGTTTCTAGTTATATTTCATCACTTACTTAAGATTTAAATAGTCATTGTCTTTACTTTACTTAAAAAAGTAAAAAAAAAAAAGCCAAAAATAGCTAAAAATAGCATAGCTTATTCTACTGCTTATTCCTATTTTAAAAGTTGTTAATCATAGTCAATATAAGTTAGTTAATCAGTAAAAACAAAGAAACCTAGCTTATATAGGTCTGTGCTAGTTCAAATACCACAATAGACCCTATAAAGGGGTGTTTGGCATATTGGGTTAAAACGGGTCAAACTAGCTTGTCACTGCTCATTTGCACTTTCTTCAAGTTTGATCATGATTAATTAAGTATGTTTCAGTTGTTAGTAGAAGCTTTTAAGCTGTTTTGAATCGTTTTGATGATTTTAGTTGTTTAGTGCAAAGATAGAAAGTAAACTGCTCATAAGCTCCTAATAAGCTGAAGCTTATTTAGCCCTCAACCTTGGTTTTTCTGAGTTCCTTGGAGTCCATATAGTGTATTCCAAAGAGTTGGTTTGGTCTTGTTTATCCTGCACACATCTGCACTCAAAACAGCCATCAGCAGACTGCATTTTTCAGTTTTTAAGGTTTTTGAAAATCTTTGGTGATTTTTAATTAGCACATCATCAGCCCTCATAAGTCAGTCCTTTGCACCTATAAACTCACCCAGCTCATCTACAAGCTAGTATTTTTAGTTTATTTTTAATATTTTTTTTATCCCCAAAATACCCTTGCAAAAAAGGGCAATTTTGCCCTGTGCCTGTGCACATCAGCAGATTCAGATAAGCTTTGGCTTATTTTGAGCTTTCCAGCTCTTAGCTTTAGCTTTTCTTGATTCCTTTAGCTTATTTAAAGTTCTTTCAGACCATTTTAGCTCTTTCCATAAGCTCTTAGCTTATTTTCCATCTTTTAGCATTAATTTGTAGAATCCTAGTCTTAAAAAGCTTATATAGTGGACTGTTAAGCTAAGCAGCTTCATTCCAGCTTATTTTTAAGTTCTAAAATTTTTGTCTTCATTAAAGTTTGTTATTTTCAGTAGTTAAATAGTTCCATAAAAGAAAAACAACAAAAACATTAATTTAAAATAAGTGAAAAAGTGATTTTTACAAAACTTTGTGGAATTTTCACAGATTCATTTTTAGTTCAAATCAGCTGAAATTTGGAACTTAAGCACTTTGGTTGGTGGTTGTTATCCAGGTATTTTTAGTTTATTTTTAATATTTTTCTATATAAGCTAGATTAGTGCTTAAAGTTGACACTGTAGGGCCGTTTGGCGTGTTGAGACTTGAACTCGGTCTCGAAGCTTTTTTCGTAGCTTGTGCTTTTTAGGTCCCAATCAGTTGCATTAGCTCATTTTAGGTTAGGTTTAGACTGTAGTAGCTTATGGTAGCTTTTGGATAGCTTATTGCTTATTTCAAGTGCTTATTTAAACTGCTTATTTGCCCAATTCAAATTTTATTATTGGGCTTATCTAACTTTTTATATTTTTCCCAGGCTTAATATAATATTTTAGATTTTCCATAAAATTTCCAGATTTTTCCTAGCTCATTTAGTCCTTTTCTTATTTAATATTAGTTTTTAAGTATTTTTAAATCATTTTTAATTAATAATAAATACATAAAAAGTGTAATAAATATATTTTCAGTTTTAAAATAAGTTTTATAATATTTTAGATTTTTCTAAGTCATAATTTCACTTTTCTAGCTTTATTTCATATTTTCTTATATTTTAGGGTATTATTAAATAGTTAAAAATAGTTTTTAATTAATAATAATTAAATAAATAGTTATAAAAATAATTATAATTTTCTAATAATTTTATTTTATTATTAGGATTGTAAAAATATCATTTTCATATCCGTAGGTGTTATATTCTTTTAAATTTACGCTTTATTCGTATGTTTACGTAAAATTCAAGAACGACGCTGTTTTAGGTTTTAATCGTTAAACGTTTTTAAATATAGAATTAAAATGACTTCAAAGTCTAGATTAGATTTAATTTCCTTAGTGTAATCAATCATAACCTTTTCCTGTTCAATATTCACTCGATCACAGATTCGTTGTATTATAGTGTTCACACCTCGTTGGGACTTAACGACCCGAGGATTCACTATACTCCTCTGGATTTAATTGCATTTTGCTCTGAGCTGTTTGACTTTTATGGTTGACCATTCACAAGTGGTTGACTAATAAAAGATAGACCGTTTGGAGCCCAATCATTTATTTTCTTCGAAGTAAAGATCAAGCTCCACAGATGATCATCACCTTTCTCACGAAAATTCAAGTTCAGCTCCGGAACACAGTCAGACAAATCAGATCAGACAAAGGAACTGAATTTGTGAACCAAACTCTTCGTGCATACTATGAGAACGTGGGAATTGAGCATCAAACATCAATTGCACTAACACCAACAAAATGGAGTTGTGGAAAGACGAAACCGCATGCGCTAGTGGAAGCTGCAAGAACAATGTTAATCAATGCTAAACTTCTAGATTACTTGTGGGCTGAAGCCTTATCAACTACATGTTACACTCAGAATCGCTTAATGATTACTAAACGCCACAACAAAACACCTTATGAGCTTATCCATAACCGCAAACCGAATCTAAAACACTTTCATGTATTTGGTTCTCTTTGTTATCCAAATAATGATCGTGATGACTTTGGTAAACTCAAGGCTAAAGCTGACATTGGAGTCTTTGTTGGATACTTTGAAAACTCTAAAGGATACCGGATCCGAATCGACGCATAAGGGAGATTATGGAAACGATTCATGCAAATTTCGATGAGCTTACGTAAATGGCTTCGAGCAAAAAGCTTGGAACCCGGACATAACCGTCTAAACTTCCCCAAACCCCATCATCACTGAACCAAGCTACAGCTTACTCGTCGTCAAATGGAAAGCTATTTGCTCCTCTGTTTAGTGATGATATTGATCAACGTGCTCCAGATGTATCAAATGTTTCCGCTGCTCAACCTGATAATAATCCAATACCTGATGCACCTGAAACAACAACAACTGTTGAAGAAGCACCTCCAATTGATTCTAAAACAACAGCCGAACAAGCCGCATCCAATGACGCTGAACCAACTGATGATCTTCTGAACCAAGAAGTACCTACACCTGTAGATTTTGATCCAAATGCGTTCTTCAATCCTTTTGCTAATGAAACTGCCACTTCCGATGTTGCAGAATCATCCACAAGCCATTTGAATCCTCCTAATCTGCACAATGTATATCAACATCAACCCTCCACACATCGTTGGACTAAAGACCATCCTCTTGTGAATATCATTGGAAACCCGAATCAACCAGTCGTAACTCGAAAACGCCTTTAGATCGACGGTGAACATTGCATTTATGCACTTACCGTTTGCCAATCTCGAACCCAAAACATTAAAGAAGCAATGACTTATGACAACTGGATTGAATCCATGCAAGAAGAACTTAATCAGTTAAACGCCTTGAAGTATGGGAATTGGTTGAAAACCAACCGGTATATGTTATTGGTCTTAAATGGATTTGGAAAAACAAGTTGATGTCAAGGTACGGTTATCGAAATAAGTCACGCCCGTGGCTAAGAGTTATAGACAAGAAGAGGGATTGACTTCAAGAATCATTCGCACCGGTTGCTAGACTTGAGGCTGTACGGATTTTTCTGGCGTTCGCGGCTCACATGAACATCATGGTCTATCAGATGGATATCAAAACCTCTTTTTTGAATGGTAAACTGAAGGAAACGGTATATGTTAGTCAGCCAGAAGGATTTGTTGATCAAGAGTTCCCCAATCACGTCTACCAACTGAACAAGGCTCTCTACGGTCTCAAACAAGCCCCTCGGGCGTGGTATGATGAGTTATCATCCTTTCTTCTATCCCATAATTTTGTCAAATGATCGGTCGACCCAACACTGTCTATACAATATCACGGGGCACACATTTTAATCGTTCAAATTTATATGGATGACATCATTTTTGGGTCAACCCATAAAAAGTACTCAAACGCTTTTTCAAAACTTATGAAAACACATTTTGAAATGTCAATGATGGGTGAACTTACGTTCTTTTTAGGACTTCAAGTTCATCAATCACCCCATGGTATTTTTCTAAATCAGTCCAAATATGCTCTTGAAATTTTAAACAAACATGGAATGACAAGTTGTGACACCTATGCCACTCTAATGGCACATACCAACAAACTGAATGCTGATTTGCATGGGAAATTGGTTGACCCTACCAAATACCGAAGTATTATTGGGTCACTCATGTATCTAACAGCCAGTAGACCTGACAGAGTATTTGCAGTTTGTCTTTGCTCCCGTTATCAGTCGCGACCTACTGAGAAACACCTCTTTGAGGCTAAACGAATCCTCCGATACATTAAGGGAACCATTAACTTGGGGATATGGTATCCGAAGGATTCTGGTTTTGAACTAATAGCTTTTTCAGACGCTGATCACGCAGGTTGCTTAGATTCACAGAAAAGTACATCAGGTGCTCTACAATTCCTTGGTGATAAACTGGTGTCATGGCAATCAAAGAAGCAGGATTGTACCTCGCTGTCATCAACTGAAGCCGAATATGTAGCCATGTCTGCGTGTTGTGCTCAAGTCATTTGGATAAGAACACAACTCAAAGATTATGGTTATGTATTTGATAGAATTCCTATGTACTGCGACAATCGAAGTGCTATTGCAATCTCGTGCAACTCTGTTCAACACTCGAAGTCTAAGCACATCGATCTTCGATATCATTTCATCAAAGATCATGTGGAAAAGGGTATCGTTGAATTATATTTTGTAGGTAATGATCACCAACTGGCAGATCTTCTCACCAAAGCCTTGGCTCCTGCTAGGTTTAGTTATTTGATCCACCGGATTGGTATGAGGTGTTTGACTCCAGAGGAACTGGACGAACTTTTAACACATTCTTGAAAACCAGTCAAACACCAAAACCTCTTTTTCAAAAACAAAAATAGAAAAATATAAAATCTGATAAAATACAAAAATATTCTTCTATCTAAATTCTTTCAAACATTGCAAGTACAATACTTCCGTCAACACTGTGTTCTATCAAACTTTTCATAATTTTCCCGAACAAGTGTTGAGGGGGAGAAAGTAAATATTTTTCAGTTTCATAAAACCTTGTACTTGCATGTTACCAAAAATATGTTGTTTCTTCTAAAATGGTGGATACGTTTCTTGTCAAATACTCCCCTCGGACTCAAATGTTTTCAAATTTCATTATTTCAAAAGTCGAGGGGGAGTATCATTAAGTTTCTTGCCTTACATGTGTTTTGTATAACACCCCGTAAAATTTTAAACAAATTTTTAACAATTTGACGAAAAGCTATCAAACAATAAGAAAGTGTAGCAAGGGAGACTAATATAAATGAGACTTATAATAATTAGTCTACTTAAACAATACTACGTATATTATACAAAGATTTCAAAAATTATCTTTTTCTCCATTGTTTCACACGGCATCAACACAAGGCCAAAGATACCTAATGCTCTTTCAAATCACCTAGCCCCTAATGTAATATTATACTACTTAACATCATACTCCTTTTTCTTTCCTTCTCTCATGGCTTTTCCTTTTTCCACGTGCTGCCCCAAAAACAATAGAAGAAAGTCCAACATACATATTTTTTTTCTTTGGTTCCCTAAATTGCTAAATTCATGTATTAAACTTAAGACCTAGCTAGGTAAACATATGCCTGCTAAACATCTAGCCATTCTTTCTCTTTTCCCACCCCAAGGCTCACGGCTCAATGAGCCTCACAAGCATGCCTCGCTGGTCTTTTTCCTCAATTACCCATGCAACATCTTGTGACTTTAAAAACTACAATTGACCATGCCTCAAGTTTTAGTATATAAAGAGACCAAAAGTTAGTTCATTTATCACACCACCTATACTATTAGTCTTCCTAGTCTTCTTTGATAAGTCACAGCTACAACACTTCTTTTTGACTTCACTTTCGTGTGAGAATAACCCAAGACAAACACATTGACTTCTAAAAGTTTTGAAACATGCATGAGTAGTAAACATATTACCCAACATGTAACAATGCACTATGACACATTTCACTTCTCTTTTGTCCTTGGCTGCCGTATACTTCCCAATACCACAACCCATTTGCTTGTTTTCCTTTAATACTTCCTAGATTCAAGTGTAATCAAGATTGCATGTATCAAGGCTCAACATAAACTCTTGGTCATTAACCAAAAGTCCTTCTCCTTTCCTTCTTAAAAACCCAACGAGCCACAAGTCTCACTACACATTTCACTTGCAAAATCTCACCAAAACCTCTAAGTGTATTCAAAGATTGGTCTTGGAAGATTGGGTAAAAAGTTTTGGAAATAAGCTAGAAGCTTGGAAGCAAGTTTGGGTTATATAAGCTACGGGTATATTTTGGAAAAACTTACGGGTTACTAGTCAAGTTCTTTTGGGTCTCACTTTGGAAGCATATCGAGTTCTAGTTCTTGGTCCTCTGATTTAGTCACTCGTACCCTCTTCTTTGCTGTAAGCACACTTGAACTCAACTCCTTTAGTCTTTACTTCATATTGTTGAAAG
Organism: Chrysanthemum makinoi; assembly: GCA_910596185.1. NCBI lineage: Eukaryota > Viridiplantae > Streptophyta > Magnoliopsida > Asterales > Asteraceae > Chrysanthemum > Chrysanthemum makinoi. The sequence goes on from OU343223.1 coordinate 297,541,273, forward strand.
TATATATTGGTTAAAACTTATTTTTTTTTTAATGTACATGCCACGATAACATTTGAAATCCATCAAAACCATAACTAAACTTGTCTACTATGAAATAGTAGGCTTTTCATTTTGTTAGTAAGCTTATGTGGTGATTTCAAACGTAAAACATGGGCTATCGAGTCTAAGGTAAGCAAATGAGCGTTTGGTGCTCACTCGGGTTTTCTTTTTAAAATGGAATGTAAAACATTTTCGTTCACTATGAACGTGTATAAAACTAAAGAGAAGTAAATACCAAGTCTTGGCTCAATCTTGGATAAGTGCTCATTTCAGTTTATTTGGTATATCGACTCATTCCTTTGTTCATTTCGACTTCAAGATTTACTCATCGAACTCTTTTGTCTCATTCACCCAAAATACTCGATCCATTTGTGGTGAGTAAAACCCAACACACATCGGGTTTGAAAGACCCAAACCACGACCCACTTGGTGGTCCAAGTGCTTGTTGGTAATAAGCTCTTGTCGACTCCATAAGCTATGAACATAAACTCACTTAGTTCACTTTCATTCTCAGCAGCTATTTTGGAAAACCAAGAAGAAAACATAAACACATGCTAAGACGCATGCAAACCCACGACTTCAGTAAGTAAAGAAAGAAATTTGTAACATATATAAAACGGTCACGACTTTTAAATACATGAAACTGCCAAACAAAACACAAAGGAGCACTTGGCTCAGATGGTAGCGTCACTAGTGTTGTTTCCAAGAGGTCCTGAGTTCGATTCCTGCCTTTGGCAGTTTTTATTTTTGATAATTTTGCAACTTTTCCAACCTCACAGTTTCAGTCCCTCAGCCTTGAAGCTCTTATCATTTTTCTTAGAGACTTTGATAAGTCTTATAATTGATATCAAATTGTTATATTTAACCCCCAACGTTAAAATATTTGACAATTCCTATAAACTTTAACCCTTCCAAGATTAACTTTGTCATTTCCCGTTTTAAGACTTTACCATCTAGTATTTATTTATCTTTCGTCAATTCTTGAGCTAATATCCGAGTCAATCGTTATACGAAAGTTTCGTATACAGTTTTCCACACTTATTTCAAGAGCCAATACTTACAAGTATTTTCACAACTACATCTTATGTACATCGATAATCAACTAAACTTATGAAACATCCGCATAAGCTACTTAACACAACCACAAGAGAGTTTTTGAAACATTTATTTTTGAGCTATAAGCCTTACCACACAAGTTAAAACGATACGAGTGTCTCATAGCAAATCATTTTCAAACATTACCATTTAGGGTCGTAAACATAATATATTAATTAAGACTTGCCATATTATATCTAGGTTTCGTGTTGAAGCCGTTGTCATATCGTACTTGCTATTGTTGTGCATTTCCTACCGTATCACTAAGGTGAGTTCATAGCCCCACTTTTACTCTTTTAACTGTTTTATAAACTCCTTGGGGGAGAATACATGCTATTACTGCTTTTATGATCACAATTGCTTGAAAACTGTTTGCTGTTCACTTGATATTATGACTCTGCCTAAGTTGTTTGCCAAAAGTCCCCTACATCATGAACCATTAATCACTTGCGAGTGAACGCAAATATCGTGGATAGTACTATGGGAACTGACGACCCCGACTCGGTTATCGGAAATAACCGGGCGCACTATATTTGGTATCTCTATGTAATTGGCTATTACATCTCAGAGGGGCAATTTTATTTACTTACACCAGTATTTAGGTGTATGCAGTTAGTTTGGTGTCATGAGCTTAGTGCAATAATATCAACTATCTTTTATGGGCGTATAACAACGTAGCCCATGGCTTATCTTAAACTTGAAAATCTTGTGATCAACTGCTTATTTACTAAACCTATGAATTCACTCAACCATTGTGTTGACTTTTTAGCATGTATTTTCAGGATGAAAAGGCGATAGCTAACTCTGGAGGCGCTTGGGCATTGGCATGGCATGGTCATAGATGACTCTGATATACGAATTGGGACCACATTTTATTAATGGGCCACTTTTCCGCAACAAATCAACTTTTTGTAAACTCTATTTTACTTCAATAAATGAAATCTTTTAAGAAAAATCTTTCTTTTTCACTTTGTGTTATGATCCAATTGAGTAGCATCCCAAAAACCTTTTCTTCCGCTGCAAGCCAATTTTTGGGGGTGTTACAGTTGGCATCAGAGCCAAGGTTATAGAGAACTAGGAAATTTTCAAAACCTAGACTATAACCACTTTTACAAAACTTAATCCTATGACCGCCACATGCCTGCCTGCCAAGCTGATTGCCTCACTTATGACTCGTTGAAGTCATCTTTGATAAGATATGTGTTTTATTACCGACAATTTAGTCTCACTATCAGCTATGATTGCCTTACTTATATGTATGTTTACGTACCATCGCGCTACCTTCTCCCCACATAAATGAAATAATTGTTCAGTCTTTCATACCAAACTTTAAAGACATAAGGACATTACTGGTATAACTAAGTTAAGCATTGCAAGATTCATTGAACCTCGGGTGAATATAGACTGATCACCTATATTCAACCAGGGACAGTGGGACATAGCCTGATCACCTATGTCCGACTCAAAGGTGAATGTTGCAATACTGAAAGTAGTTATAATAGTGTTATGTCTACTTGACCTCCTGATTGACTTCTAAAAATGGTAAAATCTTCATGTGTGTTCATCATAAGAGTTATAAAAGTTAACTTCTACACATCACACAATCGACGTCACAACATTTTCTCACTACGATACTTTTCTCCTAAGTGGAACACCTTTCTCATTACTACACTCTCTAAACTGACCATTTTACACCACTACCTTACGCCTTCGCGTCTACATCTTACTAGCAACGTGCATGGAGATTTGCATGGCAGATGATGCACACTACCACTTCGCGCAAGGACATCACAGTGATCCATGTTGAAATGGACCACTTTACGCCACCACTTCGCGCCCGCCGTGCCTACGTTATGTATGAGATTTACTGAGCAGATAATACATAACCAGCAAAAACGTTGCATGATGCGAGTTAATGATTCTAATTACCATTTAGACTTGCTTAGCACATTACGCGCGACTAACTAAATTTTAATTACCACACGACGTTACTCTAGGTTTAGATCTTATTTTGGGTTGCTACATTGCCATGTCTTCTGTTTTCCTCGTCCCATCGACTTATCGTCTTCGTTACTGGATCATTAAACCTTTATTACGGGATCATTGCAACCCACGTCTTCATAACCCCACCCTATCATTATTCTCTCATACGTTGAGATTGAAGTAATCTCGTCATCTATTGCGATAACAGTGTCACATCTACCCTAAAACTCGTACTCAAGCGATGAACCAGATTACATCTCTAGCCATTCTAGGAACCACACACCTCGACATCTACAAAGGGAACCCTTCGCTAAAAATAAATAATAAATGAACGACTAAAAGATCTAAAAATATACCAGGAGTCAACTTGCAACTCAAGCCACTTTTCTGGAAACAGATCCCTAATCTTCCACTCATCCCTTAGAAATATTAACTGTCCGTCCTACTACCCTCTTATGAAATAATAAACTTTGTCGTTGTCTAACGCAAACTGCTTTCAACTATTCTACCGACTATTTCATGGTCATTTTACAAAAAGCCTTATTACTGTGCCATTAAACAAAAAAAAAATCACAACCTTACTCATACTTCATAAACAATGACCTTATTAATGCTTTGCTAACTATTTTCTATAGAGTAATAAACCGATTAATTACCTTACTACTATTTTATGAAACAACAAACAATTACGATATCAATTTGTAAACTATATTACAAATTTTTCCTACAAGTTATATTACGGTCTTATAAACTATTTTACCCTTTTAGTGAGTTGTTTTAGCCACTGTTTGATTTAAAACCATAAAACTTGGTACTCTTACCTCACAAACCATTTTGCCTTTACCGTACTAAGTATTTTACTACCACCCTATTAATTGAACTACGAAATCTTCTTCTATTGGACAAAACGATAAATTGTTTTTCTTGTAAGCTATTTTACGAATCATTTCACGAGTTATTTTATAACCCGAATTGTGTCTCACCAGAATATTTCACTACCATTGATAAACCGTTTTCTATTACTTTATAAACTGTTAAAAAAACTTACGAAGTTGTTGCTTTAATACCGAACCACAAACTACGATTTATCATGAAAAAAGTATTTTCTTCTTACTCAATAAAGTGATTTTACAAACCTTTTTATGAACTTTACTGCAATTTCCTTACAAACTATTTACTCCTCTTGAAAAACTTTAAAGTATGATCGATATTTTCTTTTGTAAATAAAACGAATCCTCAGAGTAAAATAAGCGTTTTGTTTTGAAAACAATAATGAGAAATGCTAAGAAACCAAAAAAAAAAAAATGATTCATCATCTACAAAAGCTAAGGTATTTGAAATTATTTTGAGAAACAACTTTTAAATTCACACGAAAACCTCTAACTTGGAGCCGATTCCATGTTGTTGCTTAAAACCTTATTTAACAAGTTTTAATCACAAAAACTGAAATTTAGCAACTTTATTTACATACATCAAGTTCTCCCTTAAAATTTTAAAGACTTTGTATTCTTCAAATTCAAAAAACATAACCAACAACTGAATCCTGCCCATAAACATTTAAAGCTTATTGAAACATACGTACCCAACCACATCTTCTTCTAAGACATTTTCACCTTCGAACATTTTTTTTCTTTAAAATGCATTTTATCAACTATAAAACTTGTGGTATCATTTTTCTGAAAACACTTATTCTTACGAGTTAGAATTCTCTGGTCAAACTTTATCAAAACTTTTTATGCTAAGAAATATCAAACATCAATCTTTACAAAATGGTTTTATTTGCATCACGTGAAAAACGGTTTTATAGAATCCTTTCGAGGATGCAAATCTCTTATCCAATTTTTCATCTCAAATAAATTGTGCCCCTTGAAATATTCTTTTTACTCGAATAAATTTATCCACATCACGTTTACAAACAAAACTAGAAGATTTCAAAAATTTCCCCTTTATCACATAAGCGACTAACACTAACTTAACCTCGAGGACGAGGTTCCCATAAGGGATAGGTACTATAACACCCCGTAAAATTTTAAACAAATTTTTAACAATTTGACGAAAAGCTATCAAACAATAAGAAAGTGTAGCAAGGGAGACTAATATAAATGAGACTTATAATAATTAGTCTACTTAAACAATACTACGTATATTATACAAAGATTTCAAAAATTATCTTTTTCTCCATTGTTTCACACGGCATCAACACAAGGCCAAAGATACCTAATGCTCTTTCAAATCACCTAGCCCCTAATGTAATATTATACTACTTAACATCATACTCCTTTTTCTTTCCTTCTCTCATGGCTTTTCCTTTTTCCACGTGCTGCCCCAAAAACAATAGAAGAAAGTCCAACATACATATTTTTTTTCTTTGGTTCCCTAAATTGCTAAATTCATGTATTAAACTTAAGACCTAGCTAGGTAAACATATGCCTGCTAAACATCTAGCCATTCTTTCTCTTTTCCCACCCCAAGGCTCACGGCTCAATGAGCCTCACAAGCATGCCTCACTGGGTTTTTCCTCAATTACCCATGCAACATCTTGTGACTTTAAAAACTACAATTGACCATGCCTCAAGTTTTAGTATATAAAGAGACCAAAAGTTAGTTCATTTATCACACCACCTATACTATTAGTCTTCCTAGTCTTCTTTGATAAGTCACAGCTACAACACTTCTTTTTGACTTCACTTTCGTGTGAGAATAACCCAAGACAAACACATTGACTTCTAAAAGTTTTGAAACATGCATGAGTAGTAAACATATTACCCAACATGTAACAATGCACTATGACACATTTCACTTCTCTTTTGTCCTTGGCTGCCGTATACTTCCCAATACCACAACCCATTTGCTTGTTTTCCTTTAATACTTCCTAGATTCAAGTGTAATCAAGATTGCATGTATCAAGGCTCAACATAAACTCTTGGTCATTAACCAAAAGTCCTTCTCCTTTCCTTCTTAAAAACCCAACGAGCCACAAGTCTCACTACACATTTCACTTGCAAAATCTCACCAAAACCTCTAAGTGTATTCAAAGATTGGTCTTGGAAGATTGGGTAAAAAGTTTTGGAAATAAGCTAGAAGCTTGGAAGCAAGTTTGGGTTATATAAGCTACGGGTATATTTTGGAAAAACTTACGGGTTACTAGTCAAGTTCTTTTGGGTCTCACTTTGGAAGCATATCGAGTTCTAGTTCTTGGTCCTCTGATTTAGTCACTCGTACCCTCTTCTTTGCTGTAAGCACACTTGAACTCAACTCCTTTAGTCTTTACTTCATATTGTTGAAAGTATATATTGGTTAAAACTTATTTTTTTTTAATGTACATGCCACGATAACATTTGAAATCCATCAAAACCATAACTAAACTTGTCTACTATGAAATAGTAGGCTTTTCATTTTGTTAGTAAGCTTATGTGGTGATTTCAAACGTAAAACATGGGCTATCGAGTCTAAGGTAAGCAAATGAGCGTTTGGTGCTCACTCGGGTTTTCTTTTTAAAATGGAATGTAAAACATTTTCGTTCACTATGAACGTGTATAAAACTAAAGAGAAGTAAATACCAAGTCTTGGCTCAATCTTGGATAAGTGCTCATTTCAGTTTATTTGGTATATCGACTCATTCCTTTGTTCATTTCGACTTCAAGATTTACTCATCGAACTCTTTTGTCTCATTCACCCAAAATACTCGATCCATTTGTGGTGAGTAAAACCCAACACACATCGGGTTTGAAAGACCCAAACCACGACCCACTTGGTGGTCCAAGTGCTTGTTGGTAATAAGCTCTTGTCGACTCCATAAGCTATGAACATAAACTCACTTAGTTCACTTTCATTCTCAGCAGCTATTTTGGAAAACCAAGAAGAAAACATAAACACATGCTAAGACGCATGCAAACCCACGACTTCAGTAAGTAAAGAAAGAAATTTGTAACATATATAAAACGGTCACGACTTTTAAATACATGAAACTGCCAAACAAAACACAAAGGAGCACTTGGCTCAGATGGTAGCGTCACTAGTGTTGTTTCCAAGAGGTCCTGAGTTCGATTCCTGCCTTTGGCAGTTTTTATTTTTGATAATTTTGCAACTTTTCCAACCTCACAGTTTCAGTCCCTCAGCCTTGAAGCTCTTATCATTTTTCTTAGAGACTTTGATAAGTCTTATAATTGATATCAAATTGTTATATTTAACCCCCAACGTTAAAATATTTGACAATTCCTATAAACTTTAACCCTTCCAAGATTAACTTTGTCATTTCCCGTTTTAAGACTTTACCATCTAGTATTTATTTATCTTTCGTCAATTCTTGAGCTAATATCCGAGTCAATCGTTATACGAAAGTTTCGTATACAGTTTTCCACACTTATTTCAAGAGCCAATACTTACAAGTATTTTCACAACTACATCTTATGTACATCGATAATCAACTAAACTTATGAAACATCCGCATAAGCTACTTAACACAACCACAAGAGAGTTTTTGAAACATTTATTTTTGAGCTATAAGCCTTACCACACAAGTTAAAACGATACGAGTGTCTCATAGCAAATCATTTTCAAACATTACCATTTAGGGTCGTAAACATAATATATTAATTAAGACTTGCCATATTATATCTAGGTTTCGTGTTGAAGCCGTTGTCATATCGTACTTGCTATTGTTGTGCATTTCCTACCGTATCACTAAGGTGAGTTCATAGCCCCACTTTTACTCTTTTAACTGTTTTATAAACTCCTTGGGGGAGAATACATGCTATTACTGCTTTTATGATCACAATTGCTTGAAAACATTTCTTTGCATTCACTTGATATTATGACTCTGCCTAAGTTGTTTGCCAAAAGTCCCCTACATCATGAACCATTAATCACTTGCGAGTGAACGCAAATATCGTGGATAGTACTATGGGAACTGACGACCCCGACTCGGTTATCGGAAATAACCGGGGTGCACTATATTTGGTATCTCTATGTAATTGGCTATTACATCTTGAGGGCAATTTTATTTACTTACACCAGTATTTAGGTGTATGCAGTTAGTTTGGTGTCATGAGCTTAGTGCAATAATATCAACTATCTTTTATGGGTGTATAACAACGTAGCCCATGGCTTATCTTAAACTTGAAAATCTTGTGATCAACCGCTTATTTACTAAACCTATGAATTCACTCAACCATTGTGTTGACTTTTTAGCATGTATTTTCGGGATGAAAAGGCGATAGCTAACTTTGGAGGCGCTTGGGCATTGGCATAGCATGGTCATAGATGACTCGATATACAATTGGGACCACATTTTATTAATGGGCCACTTTTTATAACAAATCAACTTTTTGTAAACTCTATTTTACTTCAATAAATGAAATCTTTTAAGAAAAATCTTTCTTTTTCACTTTGTGTTATGATCCAATTGAGTAGCATCCCAAAAACCTTTTCTTCCGCTGCAAGCCAATTTTTGGGGGTGTTACATGTGTCAACTTGGCAAATTAATTTTAACAAAAACATTCACCTAACACATTCTATGCACCACTTCATGTGCATTTACTCCTAAACCACCAAGATCAAACGGCCCAAATCAAATCTTCAAAATCCGTTCAAGTTTTTCATAATCTGTAAGTTCTAAATTGTTTTGATCAAGATTCTAAACAAGGATTTCAAAAATCTTTCAAATCCAACGGTTAAAACTCTTTAAAACTGATTTTGAAAAATTGTTCACTCGAACGAATTGGGTGTTTATGTATAAAAGTGTTTGGATTGAAATGAGTTATGTTAAAACCTTTGTTCGTGTCTATTAAACATGTTTCAATCGTTCAAAACCATCCAGAATCTTCAATTTGAATTCTAGGGTTCTTGCGCTCTTTTAGAAGTTTTTTTTTTTTTTTTTTTTTAATTCTGTGATTTTTTATGTGGTCAAGAAAGTGTTAGAATAAGTTTATATGCATGTTTTGAACCTTTAAATTTGCCCAGAAACATCTAAACTGTAAGAATTTAAGTTTAAGGTTTTTAGGGTTCATCTCCTATGAATCTTCTGATTCTGTGGAGGAAATATGTTAAATCTTGTTCCATTGCACTCATATGACATCTAGGACACTCCAGATACATTCTTGTTTGATTTGTGTGGCTATATCTCTTACGCATAGATTAAGGGTTTAGGGTTTAAGTAATTTTACGCCTAAGTCTTTTTGTGTGTATCTGATATGTTCTTGTGCTTATTTTGTGATCTAAAAGATGTTTGGAATAAACTGCAATCAAGTTTTCATGTTTATATTTAACAGGTTAATTATTCATAATGTCAGAATCTTCAGGTGTTCAAACCGTTACGCTTAAAGATTACTTTTATGCGTAAAGGTAATGCCTAAGAGAAATCTTACGCGTAACTCTTATGCATAAGAGGTCTACAGTGGATTACGCGTATCTTGGAAAGATATTCGTAAACAAGGCTTGCTACGCATAAGCTTTACTCTTACGAGTAAACTTTACACGTAACATCTAGCTTATTCCTACGCGTAAGCCTAATGCCTTTGAACTTGTCTTACGTGTAAGAAACTCTTACGCATAAGCTTGGTCTTACGCTTTAGCTTACTCCTACGCATAAGCTCCTTTCTTACGCATAAGGATCCTTGTTACTCATAACCCACTGTTCACTACATTTTGGCCTGTTACGGATATGTTACTTGTTAAATGTTACACATAAGTCGCAAATACCTGATGTTTCGTATAAGCTTACAAAAGTTAATATGTTGTGTGATTAAGTGAAAAATTGGACTCTGAAATTTCAAAATTAACACGTTCACGTAACTTATCACATCAACTTCAAACAATTGGGAAAATGTGACTTAGGACTTGTAACTAACATAAACATGTTACCATCAAACAAGTAATTAGATAATAAATCAGACTAAATCAAACACATTGTGTTTCCATATGTCTGTCTCTTTGTATAATGACTTTCAGATCACAAAATGGCTGCAAATCAAGTAAACATCAATGCCCCAGCTGAGCTCTCGACGGCAAACACATTCCTAGCTGACTACGACAAAACAATTGGCAAGAACAATCTCCGTGTCATCTTCAAAAACTTCATATGCTCATCATCATCTTGCAGAATTGCTGTGGACATCCTTCTGCAACATCCATTCAATTTCATGCTCACAAAGTCATACTGATGATGAGTATGATTCAATGTACGAGGAAATACAATTTCGTAAGACATTAAAGCAGAAAAGGATGAAATACCATGCTTCAACCTTTCTGGTTAATCAACCCAGTGGGGCAAGAGGGTCAAGCAGTAGTTCTCCACTTATGGAAGATCCATTGCAAACAACTCTTACCCCATCCGATCCGGTTAATCAACCCGGTAAGGATCAGGGTGTCACTGTCACTAAAACTGTTATAATGAAGCATCCACAACAATAACTAAAACAACCGCAAGAAGAATAGCATGATGAAGATGAGGAAACTTATGAAAAAGGAGATTACGATCATGATAAGGATGAATGAGTGACTGATGATGATAATTTAGCGGCTAAAGAGGCAGAAGTACGTAGAGCTGAGTCAATTAAAGTCAAAAAAACAACTAAATAACAGACAATACATAGTAAAAACCTCACAAACCTCTCATAAACCTCTTGACACTTCCACCCAACCCAAATCATCACAATCACACCCACCCAACAAAATCATCTCAATCAAGTCACCTCACAATCTAAGAAAAGCAAGGAAACTTCGTCCAATGATTCCAAATGGTTAAGGTATCACCACTACACAACAAACTCACACAACCATCTATAACCGGGTTTCCACCAACCACCACACAAAACCTTGTTCAAACACACACCATCCACAAGGGAATTCTTGAAACCACATACCACCATGGAGCAACATCAACCCGAACTCACCTCACTGATCAACCAAATTACCTCAGACGCACCCTTGTTTTCATACTTATCAAATCAAAGAGCGTGTTGAAGATCTCCACCTCGAGGTCAAATCTTACCAAAATTATACACTTCAAAATTAACCAATCAATCAGAACCTAATACAAAATCGTCTCATAATCCAAAGTTTGGGTTTGTCTACCAAAGTGAAAATTCATCATAATTGCTTCATGGCTTTCGATGAAATTCACAAAGTTCTATGACGCCACCCTAGAGATGGTTCAAGATGGATTGGCATATCGATTGAAGGACATTGAGTTGGGTATTATTCAGACGAAGAGATGGAATTCAAAGGATCGCAAGGATGTTCGTTGATTTATCACTAGGATTGATGAAAGGTTGATTCATCGGGATCAGATGCGACGTTGGAAGAGCTATGTGGGAGGATGACAAAACTTTCAGATTCTGACTTACCAACATCCTCAGAAAGTAGCTGATCGTCTGTAATCATTGGGTACTCTCTTAACTCTTTTGATTGTGATTTTGTTTGTTTGATTTATTGACGATGGCTTGTGAACACATATCAGTGTACAACCCGTACTTGTAATGAAAGGACCCTATGGTACGCTTCAGTGCCACAATCCTATAAAAGGAGCGAAAGCTTCTCACTTTTGAGTAAAACTTATCAAAACTTTCATTTTTCAAAGTTTTGCTCAAAAGAACAAGTACTTCCCCTTATGTTTTCTAAAACTCAAAAGTTAATATTACTTGTTGAGGGGGAGTACTTGCTAAAATCTTTGTTCACAAATTGTTCTTCGTGGAAACTTCCCACAAAACTCAAAATGGTCATATTCGATATCAAAATTTCGTCAAAAATAACATTTATATGCCATTTTTTAGGGGGAGAAAAATTGTGTGATACAAATATGTTGTGAATTTGATTGAATCCTCGTGCTAAGACTTAACCCATGAATTGACGAGATCTGAACAGTCATACATCGAAAAGATTTATCTTCCAAGACTTATCCGAGTAGATTGTACCTATTCGAGAAACTCTTGATAGACATGAACCTTGACGGGTTTGACAACCTTTCGAGGTTTGTCCACACCTTCAAGGTAGTTATTAGACCTAGTTGTGACCTGAAAGCTGACAATGTAACTCTTTAACTATGCAACGTAACCGTGTCTCGCGAGGAAATGTCTATCTTGAGTCAATCAATTCAAAAGTGCTCGCTCTTCTCTCACCATGTAGATTTCTGTCAAAACACTTAAGCACTTGTGGAGGGGGAGTATTTCTGCAAATGATAAAACTCTCACAGTGGTACAAAATGTTTTTACTCATAAACACTTTGAGAGATTTTCAAGAAAATTGTTTTATGGCAACATAGGTTAGTCATGGAGTTATAAGGTGACTAAGGTTAGGAATAACCGTCCTATAATCCGCCAGAGCCAGAGGGATCTACCCAAGGACACCACCAATAGTTAGAATTTAGAAGTCCTTAGGTATGATTATAAAAAGGAGAAAATGAGAATCGGAGAAAGAAGGAGTTGGAGAATTAAAAAGAAAAGTAAAGAAAATGGTGAAAAGAAATAGCCCTCCAAATTATTCAACTTAGGGCAGACACCGGGTTTAATTCATATGCTACTGGCTGTCATTATATGACACCGGTATTGAAGATTAAAGTCGTCATAGACCCAGTGACGCATGCACTAAACCTTCTTAGCCACTCAAGTTTCTCTCAACAGAAGCTTGTTTCATTCTCACAGGGAACCCTACGTAAACTATCGGCTTTCTCTTAGAGATTGCTGGTATTGAAGAAGGAGACCCTCTCCCTAGTCTCCGCTTAGGAAAACCAAAGTGCACTATTGAGTCTAGAGCTATGGGATTCATCAAAAGATCTCTTAGGAACACTCGACATTTCATCACTTGTCGTTCAACAATAAGGACGCAAGTGATACTATTCTAGAGTCCTACACAGATCTTAGCAATCTGTCGAGAACATTTATGAGGGGTTCACAACAGTGATCCTCAGTGATTGAATGGAAATTCCTGCCAGGGTCAACATCAACAGCCCTGACAGCAGGTCACTTCGGTAACTCCTTGTGGGTTACGCTTAGTGTTGTCTCAAACGGTCTACAGTCGTGGGGTGATGCTTCGGTGTACCTCAGCGACTCACCTAAACTATAGATGTACTTGGTACATCGTGTTATCCTACGTGAGGGACTCCAGTTCAGGAACAGCCTTTGTGAGAATTAGAGATGTGTTTTCACACTATGCTGTTAACACGCTCGAAGTTCGAACTTGTAAGTGCTAGAAATCCCGCTAAGGAGATTCCTTTCAAGAATCGAGTCCTGAAAATGTGGGTCATTACTTGAACTTGTTCAATATAATGCCAACTGTCCCTTATGGGATTCGGACGGCTGATTCGCCCGACCAAGGTGAATGGAATCAAGACATTCATCAGAAGAACAATCGTAGTGGTCAATTCTCTAAGAAACGACCACAGTGATTAATTGGTGTTTATCACTAACCAATTCTTATGTTTTCTTCTTATGGATGCTCCTGGGAGATGATCGTGCAGATTCTCCACATGCTCATACCAACAACAACAAAAATTGAAGTTCTCTCAAAAGGCAACACAAAAGTCAGAATGATTCTTAGTCAAAGCCAAAGAATCTACAAAGTTTAAAGACTAAAGAGAACTACATCAATCCTGAAATCCAACGTCAAAGAGCGTGTGAGCATGTTGGAGAAGGACTTGGAGATACCTGAGCAACGAAACAGACCTGATGCAGATTACAACAACATAACATCACCATATCCACACCAAAACAAAGAACAAAGATAAATGAAGATGTCAAAGCTGAAAACTTCAAAGAAAAAAACGATCCTCACACTGGGGAGATTGTTAGAATCAAGGCATTTCTTTTCACAAGAAAAAGATGTCATGAAGAGCGTCAAAGCAACTATTACATCACACCAACAACGCTTTCAAAATTAAGTCATTAATTACCAACACTTAGAGGGAGATTGTTGGAATCACTCCTAAACTATATTTCAAGTGTTTGTAATCAATATGTAATAGGTTGCTTAATTAGACTTTTATGTTAGCATTAATGGCAAGGCTTATGTAGAAAGCCCATAAGCCTTGGCCCAAATCCAATAAGGAAGGAAAGGGACTTGTAGTGTTGCCCTAGTCCCTTCTCCTATAAATAGTCTTGTAAACCTTCATTTGAAGGTTGGTTGTTCACTTAATACATTCTCCTACGCATAACTTTTCTCTTATCATACGTGTGTGTGTATTGTGTGTTCATCCGATCACTTCTCTTATCTATTTCTTAAATATTGATGCTTGTGTTACATTATGGTGACCTAACAGACACAAAATCAATTAACATTTTGTTTCTCTTTCAAATGTTACCGGACTTGGTTGCAACTAGTTTAATGACATAATAAGTTGTGATTTCAAGTCTTCGACATTACTTAGAAGGACTATGTGGTTTGAATATAACTATAATAGCTAATAAGTAATAGATATTAGTCGGATCCGTGAAATCATTGTGGTTAGGAGGCTAGGAATTGATCGATACATTCCATAAAGGTCTAAACAGTGATTTAGTATGTTAATCATTGTGGTAAGGTGCTTGTAAGGTATAACAACCCGTAAATTTCAGGATTATTATAATAATATTTATTACGTCAGAAAATTCAAATTGGCTATTTTCTGACAGTTGTCAATATTTAGATCTAAAAACGAGAGGTCATCTCGTTAATTTAGAGAATCACGGCGTCGCACGCATACCGATACCAAATTAGTTACGGCAAACAATTATAGTCTAAATCCTACGTAATAATAATACCATATTATTACGCTCGTTAAAACGTTTCCAAAAACGTAATCATTATATTTAGCGAGTACCGGGAAGGTACAATTTCGCGGAGATTCGTCAAAACATGGGGTACAATTTATACTGTGTCTAGTAATAATAAATAAAACAAATACCACCCCTTGAAATGTCATTTTCCTACCCCTCCCTTCTGAGTTCACACATGCGTCTCTCCTCTTTCTTTTTCTGCTCCCTTTGCAGAACCCAACAAACATCAATATAGGTGCTTTCTTCCCTTTTGAAAGGTCAAAGGCAAGTCTATCCATCCCAAACCCCTCAAATGGGAAACCTACCCTGGTAGAAATCGCGTGATGGGATGAAGCATGGCCTTGGGAGGACGACAAGAGCTAGGAAGAGTAATACCCTAAGCACAAGGTCAAGAACCTAGGGGTTTCATCTCCATTCTCTTTATCTTCAAATGGCTTGTAAATCCTCCACATGTTTTTGGCACATCTCACCTACAACCACAAACGAAAGTTTGGGTTCTTTGAGTTTAGGGTTTCTTCAAATTAAATTGTGGGTTTTGTAAATTGAGTAGTTAATCACTCAATTCAAGTGTCAATTTCCTTGTACTCAAGTCTGGAGATACAAACTTGTTCGTGTACCCCTGTTTCGGTTCTCACCACACTTTGTAAGGATCTTGATTTGTTTTTAAATATTGTAACTACTTTATTTTTAACTCTTAATGAACCTGTGTTGATTTTGTTGTGATTCGTTATAATTTTTTTTACACCGTTCGTATATGTTAAATTTCTGGGAATGATTAAATTGTTGTTGTTGTTGATAATGATTGTGTGGCAAAAGTGAAAGTATAATTTTGGCTTTCGAACCGAAGTACTCACTTTACAGATTTTTATCCGACTTCTTTTGTTAAGATAGATCGAGTTCGAGCATAATTTGGATTCATTCATTTACTTTTGGTTGAGGGACGAGAACCACTGTGGTCGTACCACAGTGGTGGTTTTGTTTGGTTAAGTGGTCAAGTTTGTTTAGTTTGCTATTAAGAAACGAACACTGCGAGGCGTTGTAATCTCGTTATTGACTTGTGTATTGGTTTGGTTCACAGCAAGGACACACGAGAGTGTGTTTACCCTGTTCTGTCCATGACTATATCCAAGTGGGTGTTAGTCGACTTTCAGTTTAACCACATCGAGAGTTGTATACTTGGTCACAATGAGTGTAAGTCGTCATGGCTTCTATCATGTGGTTAAGTCGTCATGGCTTCTATCATGTGGTTAAACCCTTTTGTCGTTGGTCTTAGTGAAAAGGAAAAACTCATAGAAGTGTAAGAATTATGTTGATATCAAGTCACCAAGAGTGCGTTTGTTTGTGTTACTTGAGTCACGCCAAGACACCCCGAAGGTGTTTGCCTATGCTTGGTCTCGGACCAGTCAAGGTGTGTGTTTGTTACACCATTTAGCACTAGCCAGGATCTAGTCGTGAAAAACCCGCAAGAGTCTCGTTTTGTAACATCAGTTGGTCGTATAAACTTGTGCGTCAACTGTTCCTCAAATATCCAGAAAATTTGTTTATGTTATAAATTCCCTGGACCTCCAGCCCATTCCAAAAGGGTGCGTGTGAACCTCCTAATTTCACAAGCCCATACTCACAAAATGGGCATTCAGTTTTGGTCTTACAGCACCATCCCAAAATATTAAGGTGTGTGGATATTACTTGGGCCGAAGCCCAACTGTCAAGTGTCTGTTTACCTTTAACAGCCCATCAGGGCGCATGTACCCAATTATCGCCTCAAGTTATCCCTCAATGCATTTCATCCGACTCATCTCCGTCTTGTCTTCCATTCCCATCACAACATAAGTGAATCAACATACTACTCAAGTCGGCATCTATAAATAAAACAAGTTAACGATTGAAAATGAGATTATTAAAACAAGTATTTATACTTATCTCGACTTGTAAATTTTACATAAACTTGTAAATATATATATATATATATATATATATATAGATATCAACCATTAGATCTCCCTCCCCTCCCCATCCTTTTTTTCCTCTTAACTACAGGGGCTTGTTTGTCATATTTTTCTTTTTTCAGGGGAAATTTCGTAACTATCCATATTTTCCCTCTTTATTATACGCTTTAACATGGATATATACATTAAACTACGTAAA
Source organism: Chrysanthemum makinoi (assembly GCA_910596185.1). Taxonomy (NCBI): domain Eukaryota; kingdom Viridiplantae; phylum Streptophyta; class Magnoliopsida; order Asterales; family Asteraceae; genus Chrysanthemum; species Chrysanthemum makinoi. Next base: position 297,558,282 of record OU343223.1, read on the forward strand.
TTTTTTACTGGACAAAACTTTCTACAACAAACTTTATCTTGAACGTGAAAAAGACAAAAACTCAACAAACTGCATGCATAATCAAATGCCAAGACGAAGTTACAGTCATAAACTTCTATTATAATCTTATGAAAAAGGACATGAATAATCTTTTCATATACTCCAGATAGGCCTTTTTAGTCGTTAAGCAATGAAAGTGATACAATATAAAGTTAAAGATAAAGGCATCGTTTTTACATATAAAGTATGAACCCCAGTTCTTGCAAAATGTAAAACAAGTTTTTCAAAACTCCATGTCTCCATCTTCTCCAGGCAAGTGAAAAAACTGAAGGTTTCGATCCATAGACCCGACTGAAGTATCTAGCATCAGGACCAAATCTTACAAGGTTAATTTTACCTGCATTACAAATTTAAGATGCACAAAAAGTCACCAAGATGGAAAGACGAAAGAACTACCCCGCAAGAGCTAATACAAGAGAGAATGAAACTCATGCCATACAAATCAGGTAACATTTTTATACATATACAACTACTATCATATGGTGAAAATGTCTTGGAAGTTTCTCAGTTTACGAAGATCCAACAGTTACTGTGTTATCTTATTCAGACGACTTCATGTTAACCACTTACAATCTATGTAACACCCCAACCCGACAAGGGTAGAAGTGTCACATTCTTGTGTCATATCAGAACATACAATTAAAATCTTTGCAAACGAAAACCTTAAAATGAAGCATCAAATCATATGAACAAATTATGACAAGGAAATACAATATCCAAAATGAAAAGAAAAACTCAAAACAAAAGCTCTTCAAAATAAGTCCCAAAGTAATAAGGTGCTAGGGTTGGTCCACTTAGATACTCTAACTCTCACCCATCGGCCCATCTTCCAACCTAAAACCCGCCGCAGGAAAAGAAAGCGGCTTGAGCTTAAAAGCCCAGTGAACAGATATAACAAAATGAAAGCTAAATAAAATCAGAAATGCGAAATGGAATAATGAAACTGATAACAAAGTCGCAACGAACTAAGAACAACGAGTCAATGAGGATCCTGCAGAACACAATTATACAGATATCCAAAAGGAACAGATAACAAGGAGAACGAAGCAAATCAAAGCATCGATGACATATATACAAGCACATACAAACCAGACATACAAGTACTGAAACATAAGCAAGCATATCAGACGTCTTATCCACACAACATATATATGGCATACAATCAATTCAGGAAATCAGAAGACATACAAATCAAACAGAAATCTAAGGCAAGCGGAAGCAATTAATTAGTAAGTGAACATAGCAAACACACATGTCAAAAACACTTATTTGAAAACATAATCAGCATCATAATCAACAGAAGTACCAACAGTAGTCAACACATGGCAGTCACACGTAATAAGTAGGAATACAACATACGATATAATTGAATGAATCAAAGACATAGCAGGACAACAAATTAACAAGCCATACGTCAAAAGTTGAACCATTTAACCAATCAAACCGTAGCATAGGCAGAATGTAAACATGGCAGGTCAACAATAAACAGATAAGAATACAACGGGATAGTCATAGTCCACGAGATTAACCGAACAAAGCACACATAATAAACCGACAAAACTATCGATTACACATTGGCATGGTCACCAGACAATTCAGAGGTTCACATAATAGTGAGATCACATATCATCAGATGAAAACAGGTAATTAAGATAACCGCATATTAATCACATCATCATAGCGGGATAATCAATGGTCACATAAAACATGAATAGCATAATCAAATTCAATAAACACATAATAACCCGGTACGTGAATTGAACGATAGTCTGAAATAACGGAATGAGAGATGTGACGATCAAGAAATGGAATATATATATCTTGGTAGTAGAGTGAGTCATATAAGGGTACTGAGTAATGAACAATTTATATAGAATATGGAGCGTTGGGAAAACAAAAGTCACAGTATAGGTCTATCAAAAGTGTAAGGGTTGTAAGAAATCTACCACGAGCCCGGAACATATCATATCATATCATATCATAAGTAACCATTATATTCGGAGGGGTGACCTCAGAATACCATATATAGTAGTAGGGGAGACCTCAGTAACAAATGGAGTAGCTAGCTCCCGGAATGTGAAGACGCGTATTGCACTCGACATCATTCACCATATAAATCATATCATATCATATTAAATCCACTAATATCATATCATATCTAGGATGCATCCATACGCCCCCCGGAAACATAGTGGCCAAATCATATACATATAGTGAGCTCATAATCATATCATAATGGGGACTGTGTGCAACATCACTCGTACCGCATAATGGAGTCATGCCATTGGTGCATCAATGACATGGTCATGTTACCTTCATGACTAGGAACACATTATTTGGCTCGGGTATCCAACTTACGGTTATCAAAGCATAATCATATCATATCATAAGGGTTCATATCAAAGTTCATATCAAAGATTCAAAAGTCAAAGGTTCATATCAGATTTCCATAACATAAGTTCATAATCATAGGTTGCATATCACGATGGTTCATAATCATAAGGTTCATAATCGAAGTTGAGAATCATAACAAACGAATATCATAGCGAATAGAATCATATCAAAGGATTATGTCGGAATCATATCAAAGGATCATAGCATAAGGAAAATCATAGCAAAGGAATATCAAAAGTGAAGTAAAGTCAATGATCGAAAAGTCATGAGAAATCCCTACTGAAAAGGGATGGAATATATGTACCTTAGCAATGAAAGCCAATGAAATGTGAACACGAAGAAATAACGTCACGTCTTCTCAACGAATCTACACGAATTACGGTTCGTATAATACTTATTAGTTCATTTAAGTCATAACGGATTTATTGCTGATATAAATCGTATTAATATTGTTAGAGTTATTAAGCGTATTCTCATTTTTTTGTAATGAACCGAAATAAATACTTTAGGGTAAAAATTATTAATTAGTCAAACTTAGGGGTTACAAATGATAAATGGTAAACTTAAAGGTTTTATATGATAAATAATCTATTTGAGAGCTTTATGTGACAATTTACAAAACCTAAGGTTTGCATGAGACATATTACTAAAGTAAGGTTTTAAAGTGTAAAATAATTAAAGATTTTATTTTACAAATCACATTCATGTACGTTTAAAGAAAAAGAAACGAAAATGCTTTATAGTATATGATCGGTCCATCTTAGGCTTGCTTTCGCGGTTCATATGACTAATATTTACGACCAAGTAAACATGTAATATGATTAACCCCGACTCAACTATCCCGACACGGTTTCAAAATACAAAATGACTCGACCGTTTTTCCCGCGATCGTCCTCAAAGTTACCCTCAAGACCATGCCCATTTTCCTTTTAAAATAACTAGAACGATACATAAAAGAAACATGCAATACTAGACCATGCATGCACGTTAATCCCTGGTTTTAAACTCACTCCAATGACACACAACAATACACACACAAAACAGTTTATCACGAGCCAAAACCCAAACGAGTGCCCCACATAAAATCATACTTCTTCAATGATATTCATCCCATGGTTTCTAGTATTTGACGCCTCATTTTAGACTCATTTTAAACTCATACTCATTTAACAATAGCCGGTTATCGAAGTCAACTCATGCTCTTTTCTTTTGATTACAAAACTCCACGAAACGCCCCACATTTCCATGTACATGCACAATTTATAATGAAGCAGTGCACATGACATATGCTCATAAAATAATTCCTTTTCAAAATAGTTTGATATATGCATGATTTATGAGACCTTTTATCATTTCATGTGATTACTTAACTCGTGTACATGCATTCAAAAGGAGACCAAAACAGATTACATATGGGTTTCATAAAGTGAGGTCGAAACCGATTCGAAAAGTAACATGCAAATGGGTCGAATATACATGGTTCAATATTCACTATTTCATGCAGCCAATGTTATCATTTTAGGTGACTTTGATTCATGATTCATGCAACATTACGTGCCATTTCATGTAACAACATTTACATATCATTCATGGAGGAGAACAAACCAAAGAAAGCAAAAGAATAAGATAGATGATATGATTACCCTTGTAAGGTGTCGCATGGAGAGAACAAAAAAAGTCGAGATTGAACTAAAACGGCCACAACCAACACCCTAACGACCCGCAACAGTCTTTTTGAACCAAGACCACGACCAGTAGCGTCCTTTCACAGACCCACGACCAATATCTCGCCCGCTTCTTGCCTTGATCGAAAGGAATAGAGGAAGAAGAAAGGCAGCCGTCACTTATAGGTTAGGGTTTCTTTAGGAGTTTATTTTGAGAGGTATATGGAAGTTACAATTTAATGGGATGATTGAGAATAAAGGGGAAATATATTGGGATGTTGGGCGTTTCATCAAGTCCGAATAAGGAGGGGACAAAATTGAAGACCAAATCAAAATTATACACTTGCCATTTATACTTGTCATATTTAGTTTAATTTCATAGTACACGTACATGCTATAATCCATAAGAATTTATTTTGTGTTATATATCTATCTTGTAACATAAGAGTATGTTTTATTATCATTGTAGCTCATTTATAAATTTAGTGTTAAATGAATATACTGAACTTGACGTGTGCTCCGAATTAACTGAGGGTAAAATGGTCTTTAGCGTTTATGATTTTTAGGGTTTTACAACTCTTCCCTAAAAGAAAATTTTAGTCCTCGAAAATAGCAATAAAGGGTACACAAAGACGTGAGTTCAAGGCGACGTAGCAATCTATAACTTCACACAGATCATAACGATTTCGGTTCCAAAACGTACAAAACTTATACGTCACGGTCTGCCGATGAGAATCTGAAAGAGGTGAAATTCAAAGCGAATATGAGGATTGACAAATAACGGATATGAGCCCTAGTCCATTCGCATACCATTCCTAGGCACTTTCCAAGACGTCGTATGATTTCAATAAGTTCAAATTATATGATCTCGGTATTATCACGTTGATCAGTCGTCATAATACTTGCATCACATAACAAGTCCTTATTGTCATCATATTCTGTCTCGGGTCATGACAAATCACAAAACCAATATCACTACAAAAGCGGATAACATACAGTAGCAAATAACACACCAAAACAGACCAGATCACATACCTACAGCATATACTACATCAAAATAACTTACCATAACACAAGAGAAGGAGGCCAACCACTTACTCAAAACGGCTCCTCATGACTCATTAATGACGATCCAAAAGAAAAGCTGAGATATTAACAAAATGCCAAATGATAAAACTTCGCGATTCAATACCGAGTTCCGAACAAATCAAGAAACAATACCGTCGAGAATCACTTAACAGAATATCAAACCGCCTCAAAACGCATGACAAACAAATCGGAGTAACATAAGTCGTGCCCAAATCATATGAAGTAATTGAACCTCTCACCAGGTTGAATCTTGTCTCCGTCTTTTCGTCTTTGGTTGATCCGTCCAACTTCCTCCAACAACATCCCGATGTCTCTAGCGGCCACGGCATTGGTGTGGCTTCGCTTCACGAACCTCTCGGCTCGGGGCTGACAGCGAAAGTCGACACCATCAGCTTCAACTCCACGAGTAGTCTCCACCTAACGATCGACAAACGGATGTACGAAGAAAAATAACAAAGTTCGATCTGAAAGAAGAAGGCCAAATCGTGAAGACAAAAGAATATCAAAGTCAAATCGACGATAATCAAAATGAATCGAAAGAGATCAGAACAGGCGGAAGCCTAATGTCTACCCAGTCCTCATAGGTCAATCCTAAGGTCAACAAGACGAAACCTGGCTCGGATACCATAATTGTAACACCCCAACCCGACAAGGGTAGAAGTGTCACATTCTGGTGTCATATCAGAACATACAATTAAAATCTTTGCAAACGAAAACCTTAAAATGAAGTATCAAATCATACGAATAGTTGACTGACAAGGAAATACAATATCCAAAATGAAAAGAAAAACTCAAAACAAAAGCTCTTCAAAATAAGTCCCAAAGTAATAAGGTGCTAGGGTTGGTCCACTCAGATACTCTAACTCTCGGCCCATCGAAGCCCGTCTTCCAACCTAAAACATGCCGAGGAAAAGAAATGCGTGAGCTTAAAAAGCAGTGAAACAGTATATAACAATGAAAGCTAAATAAAATCAAAATGCGAAATGGAATAATGAAACTGATAAAAAGTCTCAGTGAAACTAAGAACAACGAGTCAATGAGGATCTTGCGAGAACACAATTATCTGAGATATCCAAAAGGAGCAGATAACAAGGAGAGCGAAGCAAATCAAAGCATCGATGACATATATACAAGCACATACAAACCAGACATACAAGTACTGAAACATAAGCAAGCATATCAGACGTCTTATCCACACAACATAGATATGGCATACAATCAATTGGAAATCGAGAAGACATACAAATCAGCAATCTAAGGCAAGCGGAAGCAATTAATTAGTAAGTGAACATGGCAAACACATGTCAAAAACACTTATTTGAAAACATAATCAGCATCATAATCATGAAGTACCAACAAGATAGTAGTCAACATGGCGGTCAGCGTAACAAGTAGGAATACAACATACGATATAATTGAATGAGTCAAAGACATAGCAGGACAACAAATTAACAAGCCATACGTCACAAGTTGAACCATTTAACCAATCAAACCGTAGCATAGGCAGAATGTAAACATGGCAGGTCAACAATAAACAGATAAGAATACAACGGGATAGTCATAGTCCACGAGATTAACCTAACAAAGCACACATAATAAACCGACAAAACTATCGATTACACATTGGCATGGTCACCGACAATTGAGAGGTTCACATAATAGTGAGATCACATATCATCGATGAAACAGTAATTCAGATAACCGCATATTAATCGCATTATAGCAGGATAATCAATGGTCACATAAAACATGAATAGCATAATCAAATTCAATAAACATATAATAACCCGGTACGTGAATGGAACGATAGTCTGAAATAACGGAATGAGAGTGTGACAGATCAAGAAATGGAATATATATATCTTGGTAGTAGAGTGAGTCATATATGGCAAGTACTCGAGTAATGAACAATTTATATAGAATATGGTATGCTGGGGAAAACAGAAAGTACAAGATAGGTCTATCAAAAGTGTAAGGGTTGTAAGAAATCTACCACGAGCCGACATATCATATCATATCATATCATAAGTAACCATTATATTCGGAGGGGTGACCTCAGAATACCATATATAGTAGTAGGAGACCTCAGAACAAATGGAGTAGCTAGCTCCCGGAATGTGAAGACGCGTATTGTACACGACATCATTCACCATATAAATCATATCATATCATATTAAATCCACTAATATCATATCATATCTAGGATGCATCCATACGCCCCCGGAAACATAGTGGCCAAATCATATACATATAGTGAGCTCATAATCATATCATAATGGGGACGGTGTGTAACATCACTCGTGCACCTGAGTCATGCCATTGGTGCATCAATGACACGGTCATGTTACCTTCATGACTAGGAACACATATTTGGCTCGGGTATCAAACTGACGGGTCAAAGCATAATCATATCATATCATAAGGGTTCATATCAAAGTTCATATCAAAGGTTCAAAAGTCAAAGGTTCATATCAGATTTCCATAATATAAGTTCATAATCGAGGTTCATAATCGATGGTTCATAATCATAAGGTTCATAATCAGAAGTTCAGAATCATAACAAACGAATATCATAGCGAATAGAATCATATCAAAGGATTATGTCGGAATCATATCAAAGGATCATAGCATAAGGAAAATCATAGCAAAGGAATATCATACGTGAAGTAAAGTCAAGGATCGAAAAGTCATGAGAAATCCCTACTGAAAAGCCAATGAAATGTGAACACGAAGAAATAACATCATGTCTTCTTCAACGAATCTACACGAATTACGGTTCGTATAATACTTATTAGTTCATTTAAGTCATAACGGATTTATTGCTGATATAAATCGTATTAATATTGTTAGAGTTATTAAGCGTATTCTCATTTTTTTTGTAATGAACCGAAATAAATACTTTAGGGTAAAAATTATTAATTAGTCAAACTTAGGGGTTACAAATGATAAATGGTAAACTTAAAGGTTTTATATGATAAATAATCTATTTGAGAGCTTTATGTGACAATTTACAAAACCTAAGGTTTGCATGACACATATTACTAAAGTAAGGTTTTAAAGTGTAAAATAATTAAAGATTTTATTTTACAAATCACATTCATGTACGTTTAAAGAAAAGAAACGAAAACGTTTTATAGTATATGATCGGTCCATCTTTAGGCTTGCTCGCGGTTCATATGACTAATATTTACGACCAAGTAAACACGTATTATGATTGACCCCCGACTCAACTATCCCGACACGGTTTCAAAATATAAAATGACTCGACCGTTTTTCCCGCGATCGTCCTCAAAGTTACCCTCAAGACCATGCCCATTTTCCTTTTAAAATAACTAGAACAGTATACATAAAAGAAACATGCAATACTAGACCATGCATGCACGTTAATCCCTGGTTTTAAACTCACTCCAATGACACACAACAATACACACACAAAACAGTTTATCACGAGCCAAAACCCAAACGAGTGCCCCACATAAAATCATACTTCTTCAATGATATTCATCCCATGGTTTCTAGTATTTGACGCCTCATTTTAGACTCATTTTAAACTCATACTCATTTAACAATAGCCGGTTATCGAAGTCAACTCATGCTCTTTTCTTTTGATTACAAAACTCCACGCGCCCACATTTCCATGTACATGCACAATTTATAATGAAGCAGTGCACATGACATATGATCATAAAATAATTCCTTTTCAAAATAGTTTGATATATGCATGATTTATGAGACCTTTTATCATTTCATATGATTACTTAACTCGTGTACATGCATTCAAAAGGAGACCAAAACAGATTACATATGGGTTTCATAAAGTGAGGTCGAAACCGATTCGAAAAGTAACATGCAAATGGGTCGAATATACATGGTTCAATATTCACTATTTCATGCAGCCAATGTTATCATTTTAGGTGACTTTGATTCATGATTCATGCAACATTACGTGCCATTTCATGTAACAACATTTACATATCATTCATGGAGGAGAACAAACCAAAGAAAGCAAAAGAATAAGATAGATGATATGATTACCCTTGTAAGGTGTCGCATGGAGGAGAACAAAAACCAAGTCGAGATTGAACTAAAATGACCACAACCAACACCCTAACACCCACGACCCGGTCTTTTTCGAACCAAGACCACGACCCAGAGCGCCCTTTCACGCCACCACGACCAATATCTCCCTTTGCTGCCTTTGATCGAAAGGAATAGAGGAAGAAGAAAGGCAAAATGTACCGTCACTTATAGGTTAGGGTTTCTTTAGGAGTTTATTTTGAGAGGTATATGGAAGTTACAATTTAATGGGATGATTGAGAATAAAGGGGAAATATATTGGGATGTTAGCTTCATCAAGTCGAATAGGGAGGGACAAAATTGAAGACCAAATCAAAATTATACACTTGCCATTTATACTTGTCATATTTAGTTTAATTTCATAGTACACGTACATGCTATAATCCATAAGAATTTATATTGTGTTATATATTTATTTTGTAACATAAGAGTATGTTTTATTATCATTGTAGCTCATTTATAAATTTAGTGTTAAACGAATTTACTGAGCTTGATGTGTGCTCCGAATTAACTTGAGGGGTAAAATGGTCTTTTACGCGTTTATGATTTTTTAGGGTTTTACAATCTACCCATTTGATATGTTAGCCAGAATATAACCCAAATCAGCCGATTTACCATTAATTGGTGAGATATACATTACTATAGAGGACATATTAAAACTAGTTGAGCGGATTTACATCATTAGACTCAGGTTAGAACATAGACTCAGAAACCTTTAAGCATTTTGAAAGACAACCCGCTTTCAACCAAACCAATCAGTTTGTTTACCACTAATGATGAACAAATACATCACTATATTAAAAAAGATAACCTTCCTTAATGATGCAGAAAGTATGTTTGAATTGTTATGAAAATTTAACAAAATTTCAACACTTTAAAAGGGTGTTTGGATCTAGCTTATTTAACCATCTTATGGACATATTTGATTTTGTAGAAGTCAGAAGTCAATAATCTCACATTTTAAAGGTAATTTAAATAGAACAACCATAAGCCTCAATTAATAAGCTCAGAATGTGAGCTTATCAGCTTTTCCAGATCAAATAATCCCATAAGCCAGCTAGATAAGCTAACCAAAACACCCCTAACCTTAAGTGATATATCTAAGAACTAATGTTTTCCAAAAGTAAAAAAGTGCGAAAATAAATACATCATTTGAATATACGTAATTAGATTTAATGTCGTACCTCAACAATAGATTTGGTTGGATCGTTGATCGAAAACACCAAGTTGGCATACCTAGTATGCATGGATTGACTAACTAAAAATTGTAAGTATAACAAATCAGATTCTCTGGCAGGATGACCATTTGCTGACAATAATGATTTTTTGTATCTGTAGTCTGCTGCAGAATAGTTGCATAGTACTCGTCAAACAGAAGGTAAATCATAACTCTAAGCTCTTGTTCTTTGAACCAGATCGCTCTCTTATGTTCTTGTAGGCCCGTCATCATAGTACTCGCGATTTCTGCAAAAGGAACTTGAATGAGGAAAAGTAATAAAAACAAAAATAATAACAATGGGAAATGATTCCAGGAGGTCATACATAGTTTCAGCTTGCTCAACAAATGAAGTTCCAGATAAACCAGCATTTAGGTTCGCCCCAAAGCTTGCAAAACTCAAGTGTGACAAATCAGCAGTATGGACTTGCGGTGATCCGGAATTACTTTAGAGGATGACATCATCTTCGGGTTGGTCCACGTCTGCTTTCGTTTATACTAAGCTTTTGTATATTTCACTTACGGACGTCTGAGGGCATCAACCTCTTTAGCTGAAACGAGAGAAAGAAAATTGTTAATTTTAAATATGAGATACACACAAGAAGACCATGTAAACCAAAACAATTCACCTTTAGTTCAATAGTGAAACAAGGTTAAATATGGTAATACTATTGAACTTTCTCCATTTTGGCAGTTTAACCCCTAAAATCTGTTAACAGATGAACCAATCTGTTAACAGATGCACCATTTTGGCAGTATAACCCCTAAAATATGTTAAATATAGTTATACTATTGAATAAAGACCGAAAATATTTTCAAGTAGTAAACCCAGGTGAAATTATATCTGATAATCAGTTCACTGAAATACTTATATCTGACAGTTGTGCCTTCAAATCTACATAAACGCACATCACCCCTTAGTATTTCTTGGAGATATTTCAAGATGATATTTTCAACTCAACCTACTTAATTAAACAAAACATAGTCCAGCTCAAATACTGAATGGTTAACTTTAAACTAAGATTAAAAAAAAAAAAAAAAAAAACAAAAACAAAAACAAACATGTATTGCATGTTTCTTTAACTTCATCAGCATCAGGCTCAAAGCATGTTTTTACAATTTCATCATTTATAGTACTTCTAAGGGTAAGGGAATAGATCAGGCCTACTAGGCGTCAAAAGATAGGTATTGGATTGCTATATTATGTGACTATCACTGGTAGATGATAATGTTGGTTCCAAAAGGCGTGCGATATTATGAAGGTATTTCTTATAAAACCATAATAAATATAGTACTTATATAGAAATTTACTATAATAACATTGTTATACTTTAAGCATAAATTCAATAAACACCATCAAGTAAGAATATATCAAACTTTCTGTGTTTGAAATGTACAAATTTTCATTTAGTTTATGTTACATAAATCACTGATTTCTCATATCGACCATAGGTCTAGCAAAGTTTCTATTATTTGCATATATGGCCATTACATGAAGCAACTAGAAACTGAGCTAAGCAATCAATGACATGACATGAGGCTAGTTCAAGCAAGATGCAAAAGCGAATAAGTGAAAATGTGGAATCTATTGCTAAACTAGAATGTCTCAGTAATTAAAATGTTTAAAGAACGGAACCTACTATTGAGAGACATGCTGATAAATTATTAACACTTTGACATGCTGATAAAACATTAACACTTGATGGAAGTATATTGTTTATTCCGTACACTAACTAAGTGATCGACAGTTACCTGTTTGGGTTGACCATTTCTACCTCCAATAGTAGTAACAATAATGTGACCAGTTTCAGTACCATTTCCATCTACCACAGTTGCCTCCATTTTCTACAAGAAGCCAGTTTTATGAGAAAATTGTAGTAAAGATGTACACAAAGAACATACAACAAAATATAATAATATATTATTCTGAATAGACCAGGAACAACCTTTTCCACATTGTCATCTCTGATTTTCATTTCATAGATGCACTAAAGGTTCTCAAACATATGCACTAAAGGTCCTTAAACGGATGCACTAAAGTACCTCAATTAGATGTACTAAAGTACCTCAAATGGATGCAATTAAATAAGTCCGTTCCAAAAATCTTTTACGATTTTGACATACCTAACTGGTTTTCTGCGTTAGAAAGAAAGATAAGCAGGAAATGTTTGCATGAAAAACTGGTTTTCTGCTTAATCAATTATTTTCACCAGATTTGCAACTTGTTTAAGACATAAAAATAACAACTTAACACATTTTAGGTGGCATCAAAAGTTGTTAGTCTTGTAGATCAAGTCATCACATATACTATATAATATAATAAATGAAGATTACCTATGGAACAGACTGGCTGGTATAATAAATGAAGATTACCTATAGAATCTTTTAAGATGCCTTTGAAAATGTAGCCAAAAGCTATTGAGGATCTACTGTATTTGTTTAAGCATTGATACTTATATGTACATTCTTTGACTCTTCGACTTCTTGTCATTACCTCTAGAGATTCCGAAAAACAGAAATTTAGTTTGTTTGCAGCAGAAAGAAGAAAAAAAAAATTGAAAATCAACCAGAGTACTAAATACAACAATTTGGTTTATCTATAAATCATTACCTGATGCAGAAAAAAAATGGTTTTCTTTTTGGGAATCCCCAAAGTTGCTTTTTCCAGTATGAGCATTTCAGTATTTTGAACAAAGATTGCTTCAACAAAGATGTTATAACTACTAGATGTGACTTAACTGTAATAAGATGCATATAGAAGTCAAAAGCGTGAGCTTTTGCATGAGCATAAGCATTTCCTAAACATAAAAGGTTGTGTTCTGACAAGGAAAAAAAAAACTAGCCCGAGAACAGTTAACGCTCATTTTTCCTATGAACATTGCAGACGTAGTACAATGATAAATGTCAAAATTCAGAAGAAGCAAAGTAAAAGTAGTAAAAGAAGAAAAAAAGTTGTTTTATTGCAATGAATAATGCATTATTAATTGTGTTTGTAATAATAAGGTTTATAAAGTGTTGGGTGGTTGATAATATCCAACCGCCTGGTGTGGAACATACATGCTACTAAATTGATTGATTTCAACCCAGATCGGCTATGACCGATTAACCAACTCCGTGTTTGGGTCGCTCATAGAGGTATTCTATTGAATTCCGAAAACACCTAGATTGACTATTCCTTTAACTTGTTCTAACAAAATATGATTTCCCTAAAAAATATGATATTCGACAATACCTGTTAAGCACCTACCTGATTACCAAATATGTTGTTAATACGTCAGATTTGTGGTCACTCTATGTGTCTTTGGATGGAATTATACCTGGTGAGTTTATTCTAGCTAACTGATGCCCTATTGCAATACACTGATGCCCTATTGTAACAATGTTGTTTTAGGATGGAAAAAAAATAATACTAATGTGTTCATGGGTCAATCGACTTCGGCCCATGCCATTTTAAGCCGATTACCCAACCCACGGACACGCCCATACCGCCACCTCTAGATCTATTACTCATGTTCCAAATTAGCATTGCACACTGACGCCCTATTGCAACACACTGATGCCCTATTGTAAAACACTGATGCCCTATTGTAACAAATGCTCTAATCATTATCAATGGATGCCGTAATGTATCACATGATGCTTTAATCATACATAATTGAAGCGCTGGCATTTCATGAGATGCCTTAATCATAAACTCTCGATGCCCTTACTTTTTCATTTCATACTCTAATCGCACACATGTTATGCCCTAAATTTGTCACTTGATGCACTAACCATACACTTTGATGCCTTGATTTTTAACCTGATGTTTTAATCATTCTAACCGATATCACAACATAAAAGGCTGATGCATTAATAAAACAAACAGATGACGAACATGTTGTGCGATGCTCTAATAATAAACAATTGATGCATCAATCTATATCGCTATGCTCTAATCTAACAAAAATATGCTGTAAATTAAATTCCTTATATTGATGCACTTATTCAGACAAATAAATGCTATAACATATTATTTATAAAGATGCAATAAAATGTAATTTTATATACATAAATTTATTAAATTTCATTCCATTCCACAATAATACTAATTATTTTATAATTTTCATAATGATGCACTTAAACAACATAAAAACTAAAAAAAAAATGTAATTAAAAACTTACAGTTATCTTATATCTGGTTCGATTTCAATGTGTAGTTTAGGTGGTTTAAGCTTCTTCAGTGATGGTGGAGATGATATCAGCAGTGAATATAGTTATGGTTTTGAATAATCAAGTGGTGGAGATGGAGATGGAGATGGTGGTGACGGAGATTGTGACGATGGAGATGGTGGCGATGGAGAGTGTGTGTTTTTTATCTGATTAGATAATGGAGCGTTTGTGTTTTTTTTATCCGATTCCTCATTTTTTTTTCTTTTTTCAAATTAATGCCCTAAACTTTCCACTGTTATCAAAATCTACACGGTAACTTTTTTTCTCACTTTTCTACCTAATTATACTTTTCTCTAGATCCGGACTCTCTCTCTCTCTATATATATATATATATATACATATATATATATATATATATATATATATATATATATATATATATATACACTAGACTAGTAAATGCTACTAGCGGCAAATGATGTCTAGTTTTCAGAATTTCCGATGACCCATAAATTTCTTTCAACAAACTGTATTTGTAGCATTAGAGAATCGTTTTCGAATAACTACAATTACGATGCGTGCGTTGCATAGCAGATAAATATATAGTTTTTAAAAAATTATGTGGAGTCGATCTAAGTGTGAGTATATTTTCTAATAGGATTGTTTTAAGTTATTAAGATTTTTAGTAATAATAGATTCAAGCATTACAAAAAGCAACGGTATTATGTAGTTAGCAATATTATATTGTAGTTTAGAGGTATAGCCAACATGTGTGACCGCTTTTTCTTGTTTTGTCAGTAATTTAGGCAGTGATAACTATTTTTTTTACATGTGTAACGTTTATCATTTGGTGTGTGGCTTTTAAAATTGTAACTTTGCAAATTGGATATCACCATATAAGATTATTTTGTACTATCAATTTGTATAGATATTTATGCATTGTTCAAAGCTATTTGTTTGAGGTACAAATAATTATTGCTAAAGATAACAATACTATTTATTTTTTGTGATTTTAATAAACTTACATAACATTATTGATACCTTGACAAAAGGGCTATACAATATATATTAACTTTTAAAGCGATGATTCATATATCTAGTCCTTAAATGGTGCAAGAGCAACATTTTTAAAATAACATTATACAAATGACAAATTACATGTGTCAAAGCAAAATAAACCAAAACTACAATTACTTGGTCTCTCCTTTCAAAAAATTGTCACGGGTTCCACAACTACTTCATCATTTCTCATATAATTTTGTCAAATTTGAAACCCGATTTCACCCGGGTGGTTCAACTGGTTGAACCGCTTCAGATAAAAAACAGTCGATTTAAACCAAGTCAAACCGATAGGTTGGGTGAAAAAATGTCAAATTAAACCGGGTCACCAGGGTTTGAAGCGTCCCGGTCAACCGTATCGGTTTCAATTGGTTGTTTTAATTTGGTAGATGTGCTTTTAATTGGGTGTACAATGTGAATAAATTATTGTTCTTTTAAGTAATGGGGTGTTTTAATAAGAGTATTAATTATATTATTTATTTCTCTCCATTGACCATGTTTTCAACATTCAACTTTCAACATTTTCACTTTTTCCACTTTGACCATTTTTCCATTTTATATAGTATATATATATATATATATATATATATATATATATATATATATATATATATATATATATATATATATATATATATATATATATATATATATATATATATATATATATATATATATATATATATATATATACACTTGATGAGAACCGGATATAAAACTCAATTATATCAATTTTTGACAAACCAATTAAAAAGAAGGATTACCCACGGGTTATACCTATTTTTCAATAAACAAATTTTACGATTTATAAACAAAATAAATTACTTGAAAACTTATATTGTGATATATTTATTAGTCGGGGATATATACAACTTTTTGAGATATATTGGTAGAATTTGATATTTTTACACCTTTTGAACTATAGGTTTAAATCGAACTAATGAGCATATAAATTGTAACATAACTTTTGAAATCGTTAATTTACATTTCGTAAATTAATTATTTAGATTTAATAAAACCTCTTTCGATTATAAAACTTATTTGAACAAAATAAAATGATTTATCTTTCTATATAAAATTTTGACATCTAGTCGAGTCATACCCTATTTTGCCAAGATATGTATATATAAACTTATCAGTTTGTTTGTATACATGGGTCATGTCCAACTTTCGTCAAAATATAATTAACTTGTTATATTTTATAATAACCAATATAACTTATTATATTTTTATATAATAACCATCAACGAGGAGATTTATTCATAACTTGCACCATCAAATTATCTAAATACAAGGGTATTAAGTAAGGCTATTACTTAAATTTATGAAATACTCTTATATTATCCACTAAAAGTGATACATAGAGATATTTGTACAAATATGTACGTTAAGTATATACCCTTAAAATAATGATTACATAATCCATTAATGTCTAAAAACATATGTAATTATTCCCGTACATCGTCATTCGGTTATCATCAAACCGAAGTCTTGTTCATCCTTGATATCTTTTCTGCGTGTACCCTTCTAGGTATTATCATTGGTCATCATTAAACCAAAGTCGTAATTCCTTCTTCGAGATTTCCTTCCATGTCATACCCTCATAAGCCGAAATCCACCCAAATCTTTGTAAATTGTTCTAAGATAAATGATGCCACGTCAACAACAACAACAAAACAATCAATTAAAATTTATAAAGTTAGTTAAACTTTATCGAGTCTTAAGCATAAAGACTAAATTGCCGTATTAAATAGGTTGTGTGTCGGAGCCGTGCACTACCAATAATTGATTTAATTCCCTTCGGACTACTAATTGCCAAGTTGAGTTTCATAGCCCCTATTTTTAACTGTTTTATACTTGTTTTGGGGGAAGATATATGCTCATTTTACTTAAATGATTTTGATTATTGAAATTGTGCATTTCCATGCATAATATGCCTTATGATTGATATGTATAAAGTTACATCATACATAGATGTTTTATGGACCATACCAAAATGTTTGACTTAGAATATTACGCAGCTTAGCCTAAATCCTTAGATCCCACATTGCCCTTTTCATGACCCGTCAATTCCTGCTGGGAAGCGCGAATGTTATAAATAGATCTATTGAGGGTGACTCCCCTGTTCGGTTGACCCCGCTTGGGTCAAGGCGAAATATATAGCATGTCGAAACCGAGTGTATTGGGATAAACACTCGCCATGGGCTCCTTATTTGTATGACTACTTTTTGCATACAGAAACTGTCGTAGCTTCGGTTGCATGAACTTAGTGCTTGTGTAATAGATTTATAATATATGGCATTATATTCGTTGTAATGTGCATATACCCTGCTTATGGTCCACTAATGAAATTCTTTTATATAAGGTAAACCTAAATATTTATGACATTATGCAAGACGTAATGATCATCAAAAACCAAATGATAAATGGTATACTGAAGTGCCATTTAAATAAACCTATGAACTCACCAACCTCGTGTTGACACTTTTTTAGCATGTATCTTCAGGTTTGAGGTGATAGCTTATCTTTGGAGGCGCAAGGCAAAGGCATGGCATGGTCATAGACGACTCTGATTCATGTATTGGGACCACCTTTTTATAATGGGCCATTTTTCCGCACAAATCAATAATGTAAACATTGTTTGAGAATGAATAAAAGTTTCTTTATAAAAATCAGTTGTTCTATGCTTATGTTGTGATATCAATTTAGTACCACCCCAATACTTGTGTGCTTCCGCTGAGCCATTTTGGGGGTGTTACATAAGGTCACAATATTATGTTAATCATTGTGGTAAGGTGCCTGTAAGGTCACAATATAATTTTATTGATTGAATGCATTACATATGAGATAGCATATATATTTATATTAAATACATAGCTTTGATAAAAAGCCACCAAACCCTAAACCTAATGGACCTAAACCACTATTGGGTTTGGGCCAACTAACATATCTAACACTCCCTCGCAGTTTGAACGGGAGACTTTCGAACAGAAAAACTGGAACATATGTTGAAATCCACTTCTTCTTTTCTTCTATCATCTTGAACGAAAGCATAACTGTATTTGGCTGCATAGTTGTTTACTGCTTACGACTTCCTCCTTTGCGTGAGGTTTTGTTTACGTCATGGCTTGCTTTACCTTTAGGTAGGAGCGGAAATTTTACGACCAACTATTTGCCAAAAACGACAATGATCTTCAACAACGAAAACAAATTTGATGAGGAAAAAAAATGGCTTATTGAAGGCAACACAACATAACTTTTTGTGTTTTGAAGGCTAGGGTTTAAGATTTATGCATGGAATATGAAAAACAAAAAATAAAAATAAAAAAGCGAAAATAACTAGGATCCCCTCCGAATCACATGCGATTAGCCGATGATCGGAGAATAGCAAATTTATGCAGGTGGATTTTACCTAAAGCTCTGATACCATGTAAGATCACAATATAGTTTTATTGATTGAATGCATTACATATGAGATAGCATATGTATTTATACTAAATACATAGCTTTGATAATAAGCCACCAAACCCTAAACCTAATAGACCTAAACCACTATTTGGTTTGGTTCAACTAACATATCTAACAGTGCCCTGATTTCAAAAGAGATTATAGTTCAAATTTCGTTGGGTGAATAACTCAAGATTGAGAAAAGTCTTGAAACAATCACACCCCTTATAGAAAACGTAAGAAATATGATCTCAATATGGGCATTGAATATCTTACGTGGCATGCGTAAAATGGGCTGGTTTATTGCTACTTATATAGCTAAAAAATCAATTTTAACTTGAACCACGACAATAAGTCAAGTGCACAAATTTTTATTACAAATATAAAAGAAAACAAAATATTAAAGATATGATTTTTAGTTAACAAATTAAGAAAACGTGTCTTTTTTTTATAAATGCTAGTTGACTAACTAAACAAGATGTGTCTATATGACACATAATTTCGGGACCAGGTTCATTTCTAAAAATTCAAGATTTTTAACGAAAATTTACACTCGATGAAAAGCATTCATCGGGTCCTCGTAAACCCCTAAAACAACTAGGCCCGCCCCTGTGTAACATCCCTTAAACAACACGACTTAAAATCATTGAATTTTGAACTTTTACGTGGAAACGACCCAACTTTAACAGACATTTTGTTACTCTTTTGACCGTTAACAAAAATCTATAAACATTCATACATTGAGACTATTTTTAAATGAAACTAGACTCAATTACCTTCGAAATATAGGGTGGCGTGACCAGTGACTTACCGTTTTAGGGATATGATTTTTTGAAAACTGACTCCGACTAGTTCTCCAACTATTTTAACCACTTTGCGAAAACTTAATCAACTAAATTGTTTTTCTAAAATTCTTGACCCTTTTGACCCAAAATGGGTTAAAAAGGACCTTGTCCCACACACCCCTTTTTTCTGCATACCTCGTTTATACACTTTTGACCCATTTTTAATTAAGACATCATATATATCATTTACATGCATAACATTAACTAATTGACCTTCAGAATAGTACTTTACAAAACGACGGGGATTATTAAAATACCCGTTTTGACCCATTTTCATTACATACAACCTTTACCATTTCCGAATTACTTTAAACCTTCCAGAAATCATTAACTTAACATAATAAATCATGTTCATAGTCATTAACCCATTTATAACCCAAAATGGGTGTAAATAAACATTATTCCAAACACCCCCTTAAACATGACCATAAACACTTAAACCATGCTATAACATGCCGTTTGACGACCCAATTACTTCAACGACCATAACATATACCTTTTCACTTGACAACACGTTTACAAACTATTTAAGACTTCTGGGGGTACAACATTGACTTGAGCTCAATATCTACCTAAGCTCCTACTTTCTTACCAACCTTTTAACCTTCCGCACTAACAATCTTTAAGCCTTATTCCAAGATTTACCGGCTTAGCATGAGCACCTGCAAACATGGTAAACATCTAAACCGTAATCACGAGGCTTAGTAAGTAAAACGATTATAACATAAATCATAGTCATTCACGCATTACACGTCACAACCCGCTAATCCTTTACAATTATTAAACATTAATACATACCTTAAATCACTTAAAGCATCAACAATACTTATAGGTCATAACATCAACATACCTTAGCCTAACTCACCCTTGTCTAAGTCTTCATAACTAGTTATGACAAACTAGTCTCGAACACACTCTCACATAAGCACATACATTCCATAACCTTAACATATAATCATATAACACATAATATGATGAAAACCATATAATATCATCTTATAACCGATTTACTTACCTTGATTCTAAGCTAATGAAATTAAGAACATCATCTTCTACATCATCATTCTCTACTTTTGCAATCTAAGCCAAATCAGTATGGGCATAACACACATAATCAATTAACTATACCGTGATTACTACAACCATAGCTCCTGCTTAAACACCTCTAAGTATCACATAATCTATACTATATTATAATGCATGTAAAAGCCAAACCTCATTCCAAGCCTAACTCCTAACCAAAAATTAAGATAAAGAGCTCCAATCATGAGATGACATGTGTCACTTTTTTTAAACAAACTCCAAGCCTAACTCATAACCACTAAACATTAAGATAAGGAGCTCCAATTATAAAGTGGCATGTGTCACTTCTCAACTAAAAATTCATCTTTATTTTCAAATTGAAATATCTTTTTATCTACTAATTATTTTTATAATATAATTTCACCATATTTTCTAAAATTTTATGCTCATTAATTTAACATCCATTTTGATATATTTTTATAAGTTTTTAGTTTTTATATTTTTAGTGGGTTTATTTTATTTTAATTCAATTTTTTACAACTTTAACCTTTATTTCAATTAATGGGGAATGTTTGACGGGTAAGAGATTGCGAGGGTATTTCCATATGCGAGAATAATGATGTCACGGGAAAGCTACGGGAAAACTATGGGTAACCCAAACAAACACATACAACTAACACACATACATTCGAAGTGTTGTGAAATGAATTCACTAAACGGGTAAGAAAACACATATAACTATACTTATCGCCGCCGCTGTGCGCGGGTATCCGACTAGTCATATAAAGATTATATAATAATTAACCCCATTAAATTTATTTACTTAAATCAATAAAACTTAACCCATAATAATTATAACTTCTTAAATTAGCTTATGACCATCTTTTACCCAAATCTCAAATTAGGGTTCATAAACCCTAACTTCTAATTTATCAATTAAAAACTAATCAAAAGTCACTTATTTGTAAGGATCATTGTTAGAGCTTCATCTTAAAATTAGAATCCTACTCTTCTTCACAAACTGATCATCAAGCTTTGGTCTCCTTCATTTTTTCTCTCCATTTATGACACACACACACACACCCATACATACACAATTATGTAACTTCTTAATACTATAAGAAGTATCCAGACCTTAGTAGGTGATTAGTTAGGCTAATTGACACAAGGTCTCTCAAGTTCATTTCTTTCTATATTTGCCACAATAACTTTATTACTAATTTACTAGATGACAATATTATTCCCTTAAGTCCATTTTTCTTATGATTGTAACACATCATATTTTCTATAACCATTTACATAACCCGAATACTTATAGTTTGACTATCGTATTTGACTAACCAATCTTGTATGTCCTTAAAACTTATAAAAGTCACAGTCAACTATTTAAATGACATTCTTGTAATAAAATGCTTAGGCTCATTTTTAGGGTGTTATAATTCTACCCCCTTATTTAGATTTTGCCCTCGTAATATCTCATCTAAACTAACTTCGACTTGGTCACATCTTACCCTCATTCTTAGCACTAATGCACACTTTCATTCCAACATTACGTTGCAGAGATCTAAGTGATCTTGCAACACTAAGCAACACATTCCAAAATTCTTAAACCACTCTACTTCTTGTTTAATTTCTTTATGATCATACATCTCTTACTAAGGTCATTATGTAACTCTAGACACACTATTATAACCAACGTTTCATTATCCAACTTCATTACTATTACATTGCATTCTTACTTGCTTTATTGTAACTTTTTAATCAAGGACTATGTGTCACTTAAGAAAATTTGCACCATTTTTACTTTACATAAGTCAAATACAACATAACATTCCCATTTTTTACCGTAGTCATCCTACTACCCTTTATACATTTTGCTATAACACTTTACCTTCTCTAATTTTTAAGAATTTTTGCCAAGGACTAGATACATAAAGTTATTTTTTTTATAGTTAATGTTTAAGTTTTTGTGTTTTAATCTAGTTTTGTTTATTAAAGCAAATGGATTTGATTATGAATTTGATAAACGAAAATTACTCCCTAGAATTTAAAAAGAAATGATTTATTTGTTGCCGAATATGTACTTTAAATAAAAGGGTAAATTATAAATTTTGTCTCTAATATTTTTCAAAATTGCTAATAATACATCAAAAAACAAAAAGTTGCAAATTTGCCACTAAGAGCTAACGTGGCGTGCATAATAGCCACCGAGAGCTAACAATCGTTAGTACTCTCGTCAGTCAAAGTCAAACGCATCTTAAATAACTAATATACCCTCGTCTTCTTTCTCACTCTTGTTTGCGATACAAAATGAATGACATCAAGAACAACAAACCCCATATCTTCACAAAAAAATAATAATAATAATAATAAAATTACACAAACCCAGATTTTGACTCGTAATTAATTTCTTACAACATTGCCATAAAATAATAAACTTAATCACATTCACACACTAGCCTACAATTATTGGTGACAAGTGAATCTTGAGATGATATCTACCTACCCAATTGCTCTTAAATAATTCACCATCTCATTAAATAATTCAAAAGCCTCGTTTCCATGTCCATGGCTCCCGAATACAATTAATAATTCACGATGTGTGAACCCACCAAATTGTTTTGGCTATCAAGGATGAAGTCGAGGATCTTGAGAAGGCTGGAATCACAGTCATCCAGATCGACGAGGCATGCTTTCTACTTGGTTTTATGGTTTTGGTTTATAATTTATGGTTTTGTTGTCGCCGCTGCTGATGTTCTTATTTTTGTTAAAATGTGTTTGTTAAATGTGTATAGTATTGTTTTGAATGACCACGTTTAAAAGAGAAAACAAGAGACAAAGTTCAAGGCTTGTGTGAAATGGTGATTATCATTTTTGGACAGTGCCGATCGCAGATTAGCCGCCGTTGGTTGTGTGTAGTGATCGAAAAGACGACGGTTATTTCAGATGCGTTTGAACTTGACTAACGAGGGTACTAACGATCGTTAGCTCTCGGTTGCTATTTTGCAAGCCACGTTAGCTCTCAGTGGCAAATTTGCAATTTTTTTCGGTGTATTAATTTAAATTTTAGGAAACGTTAGGGACGAAATTTGCAAGTTATCCTTAAATAAAAGTCAAATTATAAAATTACTATTTTACCCTCATGTGCAAGCCACACGACAAGATTTAACGGGCATATCTAACAGTCATTTCTAATAAGGTTGAATGGTGTTACAAGGTTTCAAGATAAGGATCATTCATGCAATAAAAAAGATCAGAGACGAGGGTAGGGATTTGATCCAAAACCACAAGACGAACGGTGTAAGTTACTCGATTATATTATTTAGATTTACTTCAAAACATTGTTCATCACAAATTGCCCAATTCAGTGTATCTTACATAATGTAAAGTAAATAGGACACTTTTTTTAATTAATGTTTGTGAATGTAGATATTTTGTTGGAAAAACTTTGATCTAAAACATGAAAAGAAAAGTTGGCTTGATACTGATGAAACATAAGTGATGAAAAATTTGCAAGAGTGTAGGCTTTACATGGATCGTTTGCAAAGAGCCACCACTATAATTTACGATCATTGGAGGCAGTATGGATCGTTTGCAAAGAGCCACCATAGTAACTTCATGGGGTCAAGAAACTTAACTAGTATATGAATAACATGTTTACTTAATAAATTTCTTTGATTTCATTTGAATGGTTCCATTCCATGTCTTCGAAATCTATGACAAGCTGTGTAAAAATGATGGTATGAACCATGACAAAGTTAAATAAAAGCTGCAAAAATTACGATACGAAACTAGGAAACTAGGAAACAAAGTAGTAGAGTAGTATTTAGAGTAAACTCCAAAAGTCGTTCTTGTGGTTTCGTGAAATTGCAAGTTTCGTCCTTAACTTTTCGAAAATGCAGAAACAAACTCCCAAAAACTCCGTCGCAGAATGCAAGACAAAACAATTATTGTTTCGTACTTATTTAACTTTAATAAGAGTCTTATTATAGCTACGTTTTTTTGTAAATAAAACAATTATTGTTTGTTTTTGCATGTTGAATAAGTATATGAATCACAATAGTTATAGAAATATGAATGACTTATTTGAAAAAAGTTACACCTTTTCGTTTCATGTTAACTCATGCTTCAGTATTAAGGTTGTAACAAATAAACTTTTAATGGCTTACCTTGTTAACTAATTTTTTTAATTAAGACAATTAAACTGAAATCAAATGGCTTAAATAAACTTTTAGCTATAGTATTGGTTACTACAATATTAATCAGTGTACGTATAGCTATTTCTTTTATGGTTTATAAGGGAGTTGATTTGTACACTCTTAAAAATGATTGGCACACTTAAATTGTGAGTGTTTGGACAATTATACCCTCATATTATTTTTAGTTATGTTTATCCTGAAAGGGTATAAATGTCCAAACACTCACAATTTGAGTGTCCCAATCATTATTTAGAGTGTACAAATCATCTCCCTTTAACCTGAGATCGAAAATTGTTAGTTAATTTGTGAGCTTAAACAGTTACAAATGGTAAAAGGGCATATGTGTAATGTTAATGTTAAAGATCAAACTTAATTGATGATGAGAAAATTCTTTATTCATTGATGTAATATGATGTTCCATATAATAAGTTATGATAAGTGGATAAAATTGTCTTTTTATAAAATTATACGTATATCAAAAGTATATCAATATTGAGTTAAAAAAAATTAATATCAATATTGAGTTCGTTTTGTTTGTGATCCAGATGACTCTCCGGCGGAATTTATTTATAAAAGAAATCGCTAAATATTTATTATATATTTGATAAATAAAGTTTGTTATATGAAAAAAAAATTAATTATATATTATTCGAACTTTCATAGAATTGTACATCTTTGGCCCTTGTGGTTTAAAAAAAATTATGATAGTTTTTAAGGTTATTTGATAGGTTAAGGGTTTATTTCGAAAGTTTCTTTTTCTTAAAAAAATAATATATATTATACTTCAAAATTTTTTATAAAATCATATGTACGTAAAAAATATATCAATATTGGCTCATTATGTTCGTAATTCAGAGTCCTTTTTGGCAGTATATTTTTTATTAATGAAATCGCTAGATATCTGTTAGATATTATGTAAATAAAGTTTGTTATATAAAAAGTTATAAATAGCAAACTGCAAAAGAATTAAGGTAGCTAGTTTTCGCAATTTCTTACATAGTTTGGGTGTTGTTTGTAAAATTTTATTTTTCACTTATTTTTTGGGCTTATTGGGCTCCCTGTTTTGGCTAAATTAGATTAATATTTTATATTTTTAATAATATTTTAAACGACGTTAAACGACATCGTATAAAAAGCGCTATAATATATATTTTAATTTTGTATGCGAATTATAAATAGTTCGCTTCTTACGTCTTTATTTTTTTGAAATTTATAATTTTATCATAGCTCCCTTTTTATGGGGGTGGCAATGGTCACTCACCATACCTCACCATCAACCAATAATATCATTCCACCTAATCTCATACCTCACCATACCTCACCATAGTTTTTTATTGGCAATGGTAATTTCATACCTCACTTAATTTTATACCTCAAATATCCTACACAAACAAATGCTACTCTTCCACTTCTCTTTGCATACCGCTTCGGTAATAATTGCCGCACCTCATACCAATTTAGCCATACCGAATGCATACCTCACTAGTGGCAATGGTGTGCCCGTGAGGTATGAACTCATACCGAATGCATACCGAAGGTGTTGCCACCCCCCTTAAACCCTTAATTTAAATGCGGTAATGCAATTTACGACTCCAACATCTATTAATTAAATTTATCTGATTAGCTTATCAAAAGACTTAAAATTCCTAACCTACAATAAAATGCGGTACATAAAACTCTACAATTATTTAAAGCATCTACAATGCAAATTATTTTTTGATGACAATTTTTTTGCCAATTTGTTTCTCCACTATTTTAACCTATTACAAGTAAATACGCTCTGATACTAAACTCTTTCTAAAAAATTATTGTAAAACCTTTTTTATATACACTTATTACTAAACTAATAAGATAATGTGAGAAGTCTTTTACTCGAAGTCATTCCTCAAATTATTTGAGTTTGAGGATCCTTAAGTGGAAGGCGAAAAAAGTCTTCACTCAAAAAATGATTTTCAATAAGGGTGTGTTTGTTTGACACCTTTTGGCAAGAAATAATTATTTGAAAGTGAAAATTTTGTATGTTATAAGTGCTTACATTACAAATAGAGGTTAAATTCTATTGTTCAAACTCTAGAGTATATAAATGGGTTTTACAATCTTTAGCAATGGGTTTCGCCCTTTCTTTCTAGCTCTCAATTATAATTTTCTTATATAATACTTTCTCCATTTTAAAATTATTGTTCACATACAAAAACTACATAGTTTAAGAAAGTGAGATTAGTGCATTCTTCAACCAATCAATTATTATCCCCACCCATTAAACTTTTTTTTGATTTGTTGACGAAAAAGAACTATTATTTTAAAACATCTCAAAATGAAAATAAAGATTATAATTTTAGAACGGATGAAGTTTTACTCTTATGTGTCCCACTAACTTAAACAATACTCCATCATCTCAAAATATAAGTCCATTTTGACTTTTCAAAGTCTTTTTACTCTGACTTAGACCTTAATAATTTTTTTAATATTATATAATAGAGTAAAATACATTGTTGGTCCCTAAACTTGTACCAAATCATCACAGTGGGACAAACCTTGCCCCTTTCAAAGAAGTCCCTTGACCACTAATGCCAAAGTCAATGTCTGATTTTTGTCATGTAGTCGAGGGTATTTTAGTCCATACACATTTATACTTTTGTTTCTTTACATTTGATTTTGTCATTCCAATTTTGCTTTCTAGTTTTTCATGAACCTTTCGACAACTTTCATCACAGAAAGCTCTTGGGAAGCAATTAGCGTCGATTGTTAATGACTCGTTTGAGCACTTTACGTGGTCTGTATTTGTGAAAAAAAAAATCATTCGTTCAATAAAGATGCTACACTCTAAATTTCTAATCAATAGAGATATTAATTGGCATACATTGTTTTTCACATAGAGAGCAACTGAGAGAAGAAGAATCTCTTTTGATGATAGGCATGCCACATATCTTACGAGCACAATAGGCACAATAATATGGTTCATCAGGTACAACCTGCACAATTAGAGTATTGAAAACGTTTAGTTTGTTTAAATTAGCTATGTACGAAGAACAAAAACAGGGGGTGTTTGGGAATTGGGATTGCTTATTATTTTCAAGTGCTTAATTGGGATTGCTTATCCAAGCACCCAAGTAGTAGATAACCATACTAAAATAAGCTATCACAAACGTCTTCTTGATTCAATTTATTCACCTTCATGCCTAAGCATTTCACATGAAATGTAGAACTACATTGTTCGCAACAAATTAAATTCCCTCCATAGGCACATAAAATACACGCATCATCATAAACATCATCATAGAATCCTTTTGTGGTGAGATGTTTAATCCCATGGTGTTCCGGTTCATTTCAATTTCTTAAAGTTGTTTCTATAAACCGTGAAAGGGGAGTGATGCTACCATTCCCTCGAATTCTATCAATTCCAATGGCTTCATAGGGATCGTCACAAACTTTGCCTCCCGTGTGCACATGGAAACCCCTTATGGTAAAAATGCAATGACAACAAGTACATAAAATCCCATTTCGCTCTAGTGTCCCATTCTTGAAACCAGCTTGAGTGGTTGCACCAGTGTAGTAGATGATTGCACTTTCCGGGACAATTTGGGAGTCAATGAGCCACGATAGAATGGTGGCACTATTTTGCTTTTCCTTGGTGTTGCGGTTCTCGTGCCTCTTGCTTCTACGAGTGCTACTTCTTTGACCATCAAGTCTCTGTTTTCTGTTTGTTGATAATCTCTCAATAGATCCTTTCTTGCTTGGATTTTGTTTCATAGGCTTTAAAGCCCTCCCTTTGTAACACTTTTCCATGAAGAAAGTTGAACTGTTACTGTGGACGTATGGTTCGGACTGGGCCAAGAATGGGTCAGGCCCGGCAGATGCAGCCCACTCTACGCCTAAACCTTAATCTATCCCCTATATATACATGACAGGTTATCTCTAACCCTAACAACTTATGTGATGCTACATCGCATACTAACTTGACCGTCGGAGGTGGACCTCGGGTCCACTCCTAACGGGTTCTCTTTGTTGACAGGTCTACTAGGGCTCGAGAAGACGACTAACGGCCCAAGGAGAGTCGTTGAATCCTGCCCGCGCCGGATTATGCATCAACAAGTTGGCGCCATCCGTGGGACCACGAATAAACTATGTTTCGTGTTCTCGTATTACCGAAAAGCAGAAATCAATTTCTAAAGTCGGTAACTCTAAAACCTTTCACTTTATTAAATTGGACGATGCGTACAACTTAATCCACAAGGATTAGCGCCTCTACGCGTCGATCGCTGAATTTAATATCACTTTATTAAAACTTTATTAAATTGTACGATGCAATACAGCTTTGGTAGAAAATTTTCTGACGCTGCAACATGATAAGTGTTGAAATTTAAAATATGATTTGCTACAGCGTATATTTTAAAATTTAAGATAATAAACCATATCTTCACTTAAAATATTATTCTTTGATTAAGTGTTGAAATTTAATATATTCTTTGATTTGGCTAAATGTTAAAACATGATAAAAGAAAATTTCCGCATGATCGGACCTATTTTATATTTTAGTCTGCACGATTGGACCTAAGCAAAAAATCCGCACGATCGGAGCTATTTTATTTTTTAGCCGCGAATTAATTCGCGCAGATACTGTTTTTACGGTTGGTACGCCTGTTCGCGCTCGAACAACGCAGTCGCGATAAATCTACCCGCGTTAGGCTATGCGTTCAGACATCTTCGCAGAGCACGCGTACGCGCGAACACCACGATGCTAGTCAATCGCCATGATGCGCATTGGACCAAAAGCCGTGGTATAAACATCTGCGATCATCCACAAACGTTCGAGTCTATGCGGTTACGATAAATCTATCTGTGTCTATTAGTCGCGGTCACGGTACATCCATCCGAGTTTTTTTATTTTATACATTAAAAAAAAATAACACACAATTAATTATTTCGTCGGTACGCATCCCACGACGGGTGCGCACTGCCGCTTTTCTCATATGCTATGTGCTATATATTGCTTCACTTCATTAGGTTTTATATGTTGCGATTCGCAACATATACTTTTAATCTTTGCATTAAGTGTTTTACGTAGGCATAACTAAGTTTAATGCTCCTACAGGAGTAGCACCATCAAACTTGGGGGGCTACCAGGGTATATGCTACCACTGTTTCCGTACGCATCGTGCAGGTATATTTGGAAGCAGAACGCAAGCTCGGTACAAAGACGGATTTAAATATTCGCACGCATTTTTACCGCAGGGGAGACGTCCTCTGTCGGTTGTAAAGAAGGATGTAATGCGCGCAGAAGCACGTCTTCTGTCGCACCTCTTAGTCGCGCACAGCGCGCACTTCTCTGAAGCCGTCTCTGTCGCACCTCTTTGTCGCGCACAGCGCGCACTTCTGCTACAGAAGCACGTCTTCTGTCGCACCTCTTTGTCGCGCACAGCGCGCACTTCTTTTATAGAAGCACGTCTTCTGTCGCACCATGTTGCGTCGCTACTGGTACAAAAGGTACGCCCTTACCCAGGATGCAGCATACGGGTTCCACTTTCACCTACGCGGCCATCAGAACTTAAGTCTAGCATAACATAGCCATGAGGCTATCTCATACTAGACTTGGGAGGCTTGTGGACGTATGGTCCGGACTAGGCCAAGAATGGGTCAGGCCCGGCAGATGCAGCCCACTCTACGCCTAAACCCTAATCTATCCCCTATATATACATGACAGGTTATCTCTAACCCTAACAACTTATGTGATGCTACATCGCATACTAACTTGACCGTCGGAGGTGGACTCCGGGGCTACGGCCTCGGGTCCACTCCTAACGGGTTCTCTTTGTTGACAGGTCTACTAGGGCTCGAGAAGACGACTAACGGCCCAAGGAGAGTCGTTGAATCCTGCCCGCGCCAGATTATGCATCAACAATTACTACTATTATTTTTACCTTTCTGATTGTTCTTCGTGACAAGGTCAAAGTCAAAACTTGTTTCATTAAAGTGTCGGGGTCAAGGTCAAAGTCAATGTCAACGAACGGGTCAAATGGCTGCATTTGGTTCTCTTCAGGTGAAGATAACCAGTCGCCACTACTATTACCATTGTACTGATCAATGTTAAAGAAATTGTCAACAAATTGGTACTCTTCCATATCAGGAGGATAAACTTGATCATCAAACTGTTGCACAAGCTCCCATGACTTGTGATCATCTGACAGGTATTGGTGTTGTTCCTCAACACGAGCAGCCTGTGAAAACTTGTGAATTGGTAAGTGTTGATTAATGTTGTTGTAAGAGAACCCAAAATCAATTATATATCATATGGCGTTCAGGTATCATTTGCTGACATGATCTAATCAGTTGATGAAGAAAGATCCATCTGATGAAGAGACCAGAAACAAGAAGAGAAGAAACAAGTTATTAAGATACAAGGAATCTGACAAAATCAAATGCAAAGAAACAAAAGTATAAATGTGTATGGACTAAAATACCCTCGACTACATGACAAAAATCAGACATTGACTTTGGCATTAATGGTCAAGGGACTTCTTTGGCATTAAAAACCCAAGTTTTGGACCTCCAGCGATGAAAGGGGCAAGGTTTGTCCCACTGTGATGATTTGGTACAAGTTTAGGGACCAACGGTGTATTTTACTCTATATAATATTTGATAAAAGTATACTAATGAAAATACATTTAAAACACAAATCTATTTATATATTTTGCATCAAGTATTATATAACAAAATAATAATAATAATAATAAATAATCAGAGTCAAAGTTAAAAAAAAACTTTGAAACGTCAAAATAAACTTATATTTTGAAACAGAGGGAGTAATATTTTTTTAAATAATAATACTTTTTCTCTTTCTTATTTTCTATCAACCCAAACTTATCTTAAATCATACAACAATCCCGTTACCAAAACAAAAACACCCTCAATCAGTTGAGCAAAAAAAGTAATTGTTTTACCTTCAATTGGAGATGAACTTATAATTCTCGTTAGGAACAAAGACGTGACACAATAATTGCAGATACCGTGTGGACCACAACTACATTTGTCTTTGTGGCTACCAAGAACGACTCCAAGTCTTCATAAAAACTTACGGCATTAAAATCCAAAATGTTTGTATATTTGTAAGACCATTTAATCTTTAGAGCATTCACAATGCAAATTATCCATAATGACAATTTTTTTTGCCAAATCGTTTTTCCACTATCTGAGAGCAGTTACAATGGTAACGGCATAACGCCGTTAGAGGGCGAAATAACGCCGTTTTTGGCGTTAAACCATTGGAGGGCTGGCGTTTGTCCCTGCGCGTTATCTCACTAACGCCAGTTAGTGGCGATTAAAAAAAAAATTCAAAAAAGTTTCAAAACCAGCCCCTCAATGGCTAGTAGCCGTTATATTTTTTAAAAAAATTACATAAAACCCCCTAAAGGCTAGTTTTTACCAAAAAAAAAAAAAAAAAAAAAAAAAAAATCACAAACATTTTTTTACCACTATAAATACCCAACTAAAACCCCATTTTTTTCACACTTCCATAATTCAAATTCACAATTTATATACTTCCTCTCACACTTTCATAATTCAAGAATCAAGTTC
This sequence comes from Chrysanthemum makinoi, assembly GCA_910596185.1. NCBI lineage: Eukaryota > Viridiplantae > Streptophyta > Magnoliopsida > Asterales > Asteraceae > Chrysanthemum > Chrysanthemum makinoi. The sequence goes on from OU343223.1 coordinate 297,591,079, forward strand.
GTTCACAATGGATCCAAATGAATTTGGTGATATTCCTCTGTCTTGATCAGACGCTGATGACGAAAAGGACTTCCAATTTATGGCGTCCGCGTACGAGTATCACCTTCAGTTGGAACAAGAAGAAGGTATTGAATCTCAACATCCTACTTGTGCTCGTAGCCATATATATCGTGAACGTGAGATTGCAGAAGAACGTCTGCGCAACGATTATTTCGTTGAAGGTTGTAAGTATTCAAACCGGAATTTTCGTAGAAGATTTCGTATGAGCCGGAAACTATTCCTGCAAATAGTTGAAGGTATTGAATCTTATACTTCCGATAATATTCCAGATCATTTTACTTTCTTTAGGCAAACACCCGATTGTACTGGTCGAATGAGTTTAAGTGTTCTAATGAAGTGTACGTCTGCCATACGCCAATTGGCGTACGGCACCTCACCCGATGCATTTGATGAATACTTGCAAATGGGTGCGAGTACTTCAAAAGTATGTCTTGATAATTTTAACAAATGCATTATTGATTTGTTTATGCCGGAGTATTTAAGAAAACCAACATGGGCCGACATTCAAAAACTTTATCAACAACATGAAGAAAAACATGGTTTTCCGGGAATGCTTGGTAGCATTGACTGTATGCACTGGGAATGGAAAAATTGTCCAGTGGCTTGGCAAGGGCATTTTGCTAGGGGTGATAAAAAATACCCAACAATTATGCTTGAAGTTGTTGCTTCTCAAGATTTATGGATCTGGCATGCATTTTTTGGGATGGCGGGGGCGAATAACGATATTAATGTTTTAGATAACTCTCCGTTATTCGATGACATTCTTGCTGACATTGACCCAAGAGCACCTTATATGGTCAATGGAACTAGGTATGAACAGGGGTATTACTTGGCTGATGGAATTTATCCACAGTGGGCAACTTTCGTCAAATCCTTCACGGCAACAACTGACGAAAAACATACGTACTTTAAAAGGAGACAAGAAAGTGCTCGAAAGGATATTGAACGTGCTTTTGGTGTGCTTCAAGGCCGTTGGGGTATACTACAACAACCGACACGTCAATGGGAAATTGCCACGATACGTAGAATCATGTATTCTTGCATTATTTTGCATAACATGATTATAAAAGATCAAAAATTTCCATTACGTGACTATAACGAAGTGTGGGTGGATCCGTCAGCAAATTTGAGGCAACGAAGATGGGTCGACAGATGTGATACTCACATCGTAAGGAAAAGAAATACCGCGACAAACGCATGCCCAACTCCAACAGGACTTTATGAAGCATGTTTGGCAGAAGAATCTTGAACGACATGGACAACAACAAGAGAGCGACGATGATGAATAAGTATTTGCTATGTTTTGTTATTTTTTTTTCGTTATCATTTCCTTTATGTTGTAACGTTTAATTTGCGGTGTGTTTTTTTTATTTGTTGTAATTTTTTTTTTCAATGTATTTTTTTAATTTCGTATTGTAATATGTTTTCAAATTTAATGTTATGTTTAGTTTAATAAATGAAGTGTTTGTTTTAGTTTAGGGGTTGAAATTAAAAATATGAAATGTTATTGATGTTATTGGGATGTTATTGTTGTGGGTGTTTTTTAGGGATGTTAAGATGAAATGTTAAAGCTGATGTGGCGCTGACGTGGATGGTGTTATAAAATAACTTGGGTTATTATTGGGAATGCTCTTATACCTATTACAAGTAAACTTACTCTTATGCTAAAAAATACATAAAAATCTTTGTAAAACCTTTTATGTGTACTCTTATTGTTAAAGTCAGTCCTAAAATGGCTTGAGGATCCTTAAAGTGAATGGCGAAAAAAGTCTTCACTCAGGAAAAATATTTACAACGACTTTTTTTAGTAGAAAAAGTCATTATTTTACCTTTTAATGAAAATGAACTTATAATTCTTGTTGGAACAAGAACATGATACATTAATTGCAGAAACGGTATGGACCACAATTTCATTTGTCTTCGTCGCTACTAAGGACAACTCCTAAAAGGACATGACACATTAATTGCAAACACGGTATAGACCACAATTTCATTTGTCTTCGTCGCTACTAAGGACAACTCCAAGTCCTCGAAGAAAAACATATGGCGTTAAAGACCAAATGTTTGTGCATTTATTAAACCGTTCAAACTTTAGAGCATTCACAATGCAAATTAGCTTTTGATGACAATTTATTTGCCAAATCATTTTCCCACTATACTCCGTATTTAGTATGTGAATATGTGATGTTTTAGTGGGTTAATCTCGATCACATTTTTATTTAATATTTTCTAAACTTTAAGTAGATAAAACTACAAGAGATGATCAAACGGTAAAAATACCATGTTTCCAAAAAGGAGGTCAAGGGTTCGAATCTAACAGGAAAGAAATTAATCCTTGTGACCACGAAGGTTCATCTGCGCCTAGTCCAGGCTATTCAAAAAGATACTTGCCCTGAGATTAATTGGCTCGCAATATCGAGTCAAAAACTCAAGTAAAAAAAAAAAAAAAAAGCAATTGTTAAAATTAAATTCTAGAACTGCGATGATTTATTATTATTATTTTTTTAAATTTAACATAGATCATAAATTCTTTACATTTTCAGTGAATAAATATTGGTTATTCTTTTTTTTATAAAACGGCACTTCTATATACTTTCGTCATAATGATTTATTTTCTGCCGTTCAACGATTTATTTTGTTAAAATATTTTATTTAAAAAGAAGTTAAAAGTTTGATGTAAAAATGAATAGCTAAAATTTGTTAATTGGATTTTTAAAAAACTTGGGATCTACATTGATGGCATCTCAAATCTAGCAAGGGTCATACTTTTTTTTTTTCTTCTTCCAATTCTAGAAGTAACATATTCAAACCAACTAACTTAAATTCCTTAATGCCATTTCACCAACATAAATTGTTCTTTTTCATATTAACTATATAAAATTTATTAAATTTATAGGAGGGTTCATCCTCTAAATTGTGTATATTAAACATCGACATTTTCCAGTAGGGGTGTCCAAAAAAACCGAGGAACCAAAAGAACCGAAGAACCGTACCGGGAACGGGACCGTATATTAGAACCATGGTACTGTTCTTGGTTCTTAAAATTCTAAAATTTCGGTTCTAGGGACGGTTCGGGTCGGAACCGTCTGGTTCCGGTACTTTCCCGAAAGAACCGAATTTTATGAAATATGTAATTTTATAGGCTTTGTTTGGGACATTGTGTACATGCAGTATTTGGCCTTTTAAGAAAATAGAAAAAACCCTACTTAAACCTAAAAACCTATAAACCTTAACCTTTAATCCATTGATTTCATTCAAATATTCAAACATCATTTATCAACATGAAAGTAAGTTTTTTTTTTTTTTTTTTTTTTTTTTTTTTTTTTTTTTTTTTTTTTAAACTGGAATATCCAGTATGCGCATAGCCACATATTGAACAATTTTATGTTTCTCAATAACAACTAACAAGAGTTGTAGTTAACTGTTGGTATTTATTGTTCATTAAATGTAATGATAAAATTCGAAAAACAATTAACGATTATGGCGTCACTGCATGATATATTGTCACCATGTAAGTTATTGTAAGCTAGTCACCGTGATTGATATATAATGTTCTCAATGAGTTTGTAATTATTTTCATGGATAATGAGTTTGCTATTACCGGATATATTTTTTTTGTTTGTTTGTAAGTCAAGTTGTGGAATATTATTAAGCCTGTCAACTTCTTTCGAAGTTCTACGAACCGAGTACCATAATTTCACATCCATCCAAACATATTTTTTTTACACTTCGATACTCATGGGAATTACTGAAAATTCTCGTACCGGAACCGAGTACCGTACCAGAACCGAACCGAAAAAATTGGGACGGTTCTTGGTTCCACTTTTTCCTTATTTTCGGTTCTCAGTTCTTTCGGTTCCGGTTCCGATTCGGGACGGTTCCAGTACCACGGACACCCCTATTTTCCAGATTGTTTAGAGTAAAGTTAGTGGGTGGCCCCAAGGGGATATCGACAGTTTATATATATTTTTTCCGTTCAAAAGTAAACTTTTGTCTTTATAACGTAGAAAATCTTGCGTGTGTATGTATATATGTAAATGTGTGCATATCGATCCTCACAGTACACATTAACAGCAAATCAAAGACTTGCCTTACTCTCCCTAAAAGAAGACAAAAACAAATACTCAGTGTCAACAAGCATCAGCTAATTCACCTATTCTTCATGGGTATGCATGCAATTTCTTTGATATATATTATGCTCATACTAGAAAAAGTCTTGATTTTTTTAATGGTTTTATGTTAATGGTGATTGTACCCTAATCTGTATCGAATTTAGCTAGCTGGTTATATGACTCGTAACTAGAGAACAAAGTCAACCTCCTGAAAAGGGATGCTTTATCTGATTTGAGTCTGTGTGTAGGTGAGTTCAAACCTTGTGGATCATAGATATAAATAAAATAATAATAATAAAAAAAATCCATAAAATGATTCTTTTCTAAACGGCATCTTATTAAGAGACTTACCAAAGGAATAAGAAATGAGTTACATAAGAGTGATCCATAAAGCTTTACATGGATTAATAAAATCAATGTTTGATTCGGTTTTGATTATTCGGTTTTCGGTTCGGTTTAATTAAAATTTGAATTCGGTTCGGTTTTTTGTTTTAAAACAAAAACAAAAAAAACCCAACAGAATAAACCGAATAACCAGATAACCCAACCGATCAACACCCTTAAAATGAACACTTGCGAAAACTCATTTCCTTTTGGAATGGAGAATAACATTTCATAACATAACATAATAGTAAGGAGTTTAGATAACACCGCTCTGGAAAAAAAACCAAAATAAACCTCGTATAGTCATCGGAATCATAATCGGTTCTCATATGATTACAAGTCCTTGATAAATTTATCAATCGAAACCCAAGCATACAATTTCAGATAACTACGATTATGTTTCATGTATAATTATATTTTCTGAACATGACTCATATGAGGAATGCTTCCTATTTTTTGGGCATTCTAAGTTTCAAACCGAATTAAAGGACCCAATCGATTTTTCATTGGCCCAATATCATCAAGTATAACAATATTGATTCTTAGGGGGCATTTGGTTTGTTAACAGAAATCACTATGGGTATGGGATATCACTATGAGTTTATAAACCCATCATGTTTGGTGAGTATACGATTTGACTATTTGTATTGGTTTTATACTTATATTTCAAAATAAGATCCATCAACCAAAAATTTTATTAAGAATGAAATTTATTCCTTAATTCTCGTTCCCATAAACGAACGCACCCTAAATTTCTTATGATATTAATTAGATAGCCAAGCCCATTACAACAAAAAATTAACAAAACTCAAGCTCTACTACTTATAAAAAGTTTATGCTAATTTTGAAAATTAAAAAGACTTAAAATTGAGTAATTATAAGACTATTATACCTTATATTATAAATTGTAACAACAACAATCACAATAATGTTTACTCCTCAAACTTTTATCCTTTTTCCTTTCTAACCTATATATTTTTTTATCGCAGTAATTACAAATTAAATATGCAAATGTTACATTAAATGTCACACCACAACAAATCACAAGTATAATTATTTGTCGCTATACACCATTGCTTTACGCGGATATTCTTCTAGTTACTTTAAATGTACAGAAAAGGTACTTGCATCGAGTGATATATGTGTAAAAGTATTTTATTGTTACATATATCAAATGTACATATTAGTTTAATATAAGAATTTACTGTTAATAAAAGCTAAAGGATAGGGATAATTGTTTGTAAATATTACAAAGTTATCACTTTTTGCTAAGTTGTGTATGTATATTATCCGTCTAAATAATACAAATATTTTACTAATCATACTATTATGTGTAAAGATTAAGTTTGCCTGTTTTTTTTGCTGACGTGGCATGGATTATCCCAATCTAATTATTTATAAATGTATCGAAGTTTCCACTTTTTACAAAGTTGTGTATTGTGTCTATTTTGGTTAGAATTAATTACATAAATCGTCCTTGTGGTTAGGCCCAATTGCAAGTTTCGCCCGTCACTCCAAAATTCAAGAAACCAATCCTTACCTTTTCTTCTTCAACCAACATTTTTTTGGGCATTCCACAACCACCCATTCTTTTTCTCTTTTTCTTTTCTATCAAAAGAAAAATACATAAATAAAAAATCCAAATATCAACCAAGACTCAAAAACCAATACACAACTAACAAATAAACCTTCTCTTCTCCATCCCCATTTTGTTCGGCTACCGCCAATGATTTTCGACCATCACCAATTTTAATCCGAAGTGATCCGATCACCGTTTTTAATCGCCAAGCAAAACTAACAATCCAAACCCTCTTTGTTCTTTAATAATCCATCGTCACTATCAACATAATCTTTCCCTATTTCTTATTGCATTATTTCAGTTTTAATACATTTTTTCATAATAAGAAAAAAATATTGATTAAAAAAAACACACATTCAACAATAGTAACCTTTGTTAACAATCATTCTTATTTTCTCCAAAACTAAAACTTACATTAATCAACAATTTCAACATCTCAAAACCCGCCATTTTTTAAACCAACATATCACCTTTTTAAAACCAACCCCTAGAACATCAGTGGTTGGCCATTGATTCCGGCGGGCAACATCGGTTGTGGATCTTGTGGTTGCAGGTTAGATGGTAATGGTGGATATGATGTTGACGGGTGGTGGTGGATCGGTATCTTGTTTTGATAAGAACTATAAAGAGAATGTTGGTGATAGTGATTGTGTATGGTGTTGGAGAGAAAATATAGTAGCAGATTTGAGGAAAAAGATTGTGTTGGGTTAACAAGTGAGTGTTTGTTTGTCTAGTATGGGTGAGTTCTAAAATTGACGGACGAAACTTGCAATTGAGCCTAACCACAAGGACGAGTTATGTAATTAATTCTAACCAAAATAGACACAATACACAACTTAGTACAAAGTGGAAACTTTGATACATTTATAAGCAATTAAATTGGGATAATCCATGCCACGTCAGCAAAAAAAAGGCAACCTTAATCTTTACCCATAATAGTATGATTAGTAAAATGTTTGTATTATTTAGACGGATTAATAGATACATACACAACTTATCAAAAAGTGGTAACTTCGTTACATTTACAAACAATTATCCCTAAAGGATATTAAGGTTTTTATTGAAAAACTTGCTAGGTCTCTTTAATAAAACAAGGATTTCGGTGCCCGCCGCGTTGCGGCGGAGCTTTTTACGATGTTTTTTTTTATTTTTTCGTCATTATTTTGATATCGCAGCCATTTCTTGAAAAGCGAAGCATGACTAAACCTAAAAATACATAACCGAACTTATAACCAAGCTGAAATCTCGAATATCTATTAGAGCTATACTAAAAATTAGGTTTTTGGTTTGGATATCAAAACGTGATTTACATAAATATATATATTTTTTACATATTTATATGTACAAAAAGAGTATTAAAATTTGTTTTAATATATTAGAAAAGTATTTTTTTGCATGAAACAATTTGTATTTGCCGAAAATTTATATTATTAAAATTAAAAAATATATAATAATGTAATTGAGGTTATTCAGGTTAACCTAAAAACTGAGTTAAATGCAAATTTCATTTTAGGTTTGGTCTTGTTAAATTGTAGTTCGATTAGGTTGGGTTTTCGGTTGTACCCAGAAATTTTTTTTAACCAAATTAACTGAATCGGATAAATTGTATAACCCGATAACCGAACTGATGAATATCCCTATGGTATCTATATTTTTCTCGAGTTAATCTTTTTTTCCCTGAGATATAACAACTTTCAAAAGAATATTATGATTGAAGAATACTGGAATTAATGTGGCAGCCCAACTCATAGCCCGAGACCAAAAGATATTGATATTAGTAGGGATGGCAAAAGCACCCAAAACCGATGGGGAAAACCGAATCCCGATCCGGTAGGGTCGGGTTCGGGTGCGGGTTGGCGGGTTTGGATGCAGGTTCGGGTATTGATAATTTTTTTTAGACGGATACGGGTTCGGGTATGGGTTCTAGTAATACCCGTCCGATTACCCGTACTCGTACCCGTATCCATTTACCCGAATCTATACCCGCTTTATTGATATTATAATTAACTAGAATATATATGCATTATATATAATTTCTTTCATTATATACAAGTATCTCTATACATAACACATTTTATTAATCGGGTATCCGGCGGGTAATGGGGCGGGTACGGGTTCGGATATTATAAACGGGTGCGGGTACGGGTACACCAAAACCCGCCCCGAACCCGACTCGTTGCCATCCCTAGATATTAGGTATTTGAATATCTTATTTGCCACCGACCATAAGTTTTAATATATAATATATATATATATATATATATATATATATATATATATATATATATATATATATATATATATATATATATATATATATATATATATATATATATATATATATATATATATATATATATATATATATATATATATATATATATATAGAATCTGGATCGATTGAGAAGATTTTTATTTTGAGAAGAGTGAGAAAGTTTTCAAAAACGATAGATTTTTAACTTTGATTCATGTTTTTCAAGCGTAAAACTCATTTTAATGTAACTAAAATTCAAAATGTGTAAAAAAAATTGAATTAATGTTAAAAATCTCTCGATTTTGTAATATATGTAGAATGCTGAATCATCTGTACAAATTTAATAAATCATCATCATAACTCGATTTTAACAATGATTTGTGAATCAAATTTGTGATTTATAGATTCGATTCACCATAAAATGATGTTTACTTGTGAATCATATAAAAAACATGAATCAATTTGCTCAAACGAAGATTTCTCAATATTCTCAAAATAAAAACCTTCTCAATGGAACCGGAGCATATATATATATATATATATATATATATATATATATATATATATATATATATATATATATATATATAGGGGAGAGTTAATGTGAGATCAAACTTAAAGTTATAAAAATAAGATCAAGTCTAAAAAACTACTAAAACATTTATAAATAATAATTTTAGCAATAATACACATAAAAATAATATTTTAATACAAATTAACATTTTAGCAACTAATAATCAAATGATACATGAGTTTGGATTAGTGATACACCTAATACACATTACACTAATAAATATTCCAAAATCTGATACACATACAAAAACCTGATACACATTACACTTCTAATCAAAGTGTATCAGCTAAGTTTCGTAAATTTTAAAAAGAAATCTATCGAAACTTTAACAATTTTAGTTTTAGTTAATAAAAAATTTATTTTTGTTGTAAGGAGAGTGTCGCTTGTCAAATTTTAATTGGATCTCATTTTAACAACTTTAAGTTTGATCTTATTTGATCTAGATTATATATATATATATATATATATATATATATATATATATATATATATATATATATATATATATATATATATATATATATATATATATATATATAGAATTGCCGTTTAAAAATAAAAGGTTTTTTCTTTTTTTTTGAAAAGGTTCGGAATTATCACAAAAATATGTACCATCTTCATAATTGGTAGACCAAGCAGAGGACATGCCCAAATTTATACCAACTTGACTGTTATAAGCTATAAAAGAAATTCTATCAACAATTCAAGCAATCACGGATTCCAACTAGTGTCGTCTCTGAGTTTACGGAGGTCTTGTGCAGAATCTAATTTAAAAACAAAAACGGGCCGTAAAAGAAAGTGAATAATTTTCTTAGAAGTTAAAATGAGAAATAATCGTTTTCAAAGTGCTCCAGCTAGCATTTTTCAATACAACACTTTAAATCAAATACATGGAGTCACTTTTAGAAAATATATATACATGTCATATAAAATTTTTGAAGCTCTTAAAATTTAGAGACCCTATGAAATAGAGCACCTCGTACACTCTCATATACCACTATGATTCCAACTATATTAAGCTATAAACAAGACTAGTGATATCAGTGTGATATTCACTCATGGGAATCCTCCATTTCCTAAAAACTATACATCTACCGACTACATTTCTTTGAATTAACAGAAGAAACCAATGTCATATTAGACCAAATATTAAAGGTGTTGTTGTGATTCTGTTGTTGCTGGTACTTTCTCGCAATGGCTCTAATATCGGAAGATTTGGGGATCAGTGGCGGATCCAGGAGAAAATCTAAAGTGGTTCCTTTACTTAGTCAAGACGATAAGCTAAATGGGTCGACGGTCAATGAGGTCGGGTTAAATTATGACTTGTCGGGTACAATATATCATAAGTAATTAAAACAATAAAAAGTTCCGTGTACAATCATGTTGCAAACAATGACTATTGAACATTTACGAAACAAAAATTCTACTAAAACTAATTAACAATATGTATGTTTCTTTTAGCAAAAAAAATACGTATTATATATCCTTATGATAAAACTAGAAAAATGCATATCGAAACTTTTGTTAGCAGTAGTTTTTAAGTTTCTGACAACATATTGTGCTTAAGGATTTTTGAAAGTTAATACTTTTGACAATGACATACTAATGTATTACATTAAATTTACAAGTATATAACAAATTATTCAAAAAAAAAAGAAAAATAAAAAAAATAACGTAAATAAATATTTCCCAAACACAGAGTGTGACAAATGAAGGTGCATCACACCTGCGACCTACCCATGTATCAAACAACAATAAATGAAAAAGACTATAGCCCAACTTATAATTACTACTTCTAAAATAAAATAACCTCAATATTTAAATTGCTATTTTCAAAACAAAGATAATTGCTATATCCAAAGACTAACCCAACTACTGCCTTCATCTTCTTCCCAAACTCCCACGTAAATATAAGATCTCCGGCAAAATTTCTTTTTCTTATTTGCTTTTTTTTTCTTTTTTTTTTGAATTTCAAATTTAAGGTGGTTCCTGACTAGTTTTTAAGTAGGTCCTAAAAAAACTTCCATATCGTTTCTGAAAGAAGAATACAGTGAGTTGGATGACGGTGAAGAAGAAGAAGAAGAGTTGGATATTAATAGATAGTAACATGAATGAAACAATAATGGATATAGATAAATATGCAATAATGCATAGAGTTCAGATTCATGCTCGTGATCTTCGTATTCTTGATCCTCTTTTGTCTTATCCTTCTACTATTCTTGGTCGTAAAGGCGCTATTGTTCTCAACTTGGAAGTAACTTCTTTTCTTTTCTATTTACTTGTTAATTTATTGTTTTGCGGTATTTGTTTATTAATTATGTTCCAAGTGTGTGTGAGTTTGCGGAAAGAAAAAAGAGTTATAGACCGTGTTTAGGATTGCTTATTATAAGGCGCTTAAAGTTACAATACTTTAGAAAAATATATCATGTTTTAGGCTAAATCAGATGGTTAAAAACTAGTATTAATTTGATATAAAATAAGCAATTTGACATAAGCAGTTCCCTACCTACTAATGAGAAATTGCTTATTGTACCTAAAAATAAGCAGAAAAGTCGAACCAATTAACAAAAACCGGTCATGCTTAAATAATAAGAGCACCAGGTGCCCCGGAGATATACAGCTCAAGTTATAGGAAAAACTGCAGTTATAACTTAACCAAAAAACAGCCTTCCTCCATCACTCATTCACTCATGTTGATGCGTCTGAAATTTTCTATTTCATTCATTTTGTTAATTGAGTTGCAGTTTTATGACACGATCTAGATATTTTGGTACTCGTTTATATTCCAACAACATAGATGCATCAAAATAGAATACAATTCTCTTTTGTACATCTTCTTCTAAATATTGAATTTTAATTTTTAAAATTTCATCAGCCTTACACATTTTTAGGTTTCACCGTGGTTGAAATTCTGTATATTTTTTTTTGTTGATTTGTTTACTAATTTCGTTTTAATGACGTGTCCCTGTGATGCAGCATATGAAGGCTATTGTCACTGCTGAAGAGGTCAGAACTTCTTTCTTTTTCTTCCATTAATTTTCTCGTGCATCTTTTAGTACATTGGTAATCATAGCCGCTGTATTTAAGGGTCCTTACATTATCTTAATTTGAACTTTTTTACTTGTGCTGTTTCGGAATCTAGTTGCGTGTAGCAGGGAAGAATATTTACTTGAATTTGCATGGAAAAAAATGGATTATTATATGCTAGATGTATCTTTATGATCCGTGCTCGTAGCATGCATTATATAGAAGATGGTTCACATAACAATAATGCGAGTCATATTTTAAAGGTTTTACAACTACTAGTCGCAACATGAAACTATATTGGTTTTCTTTCTGTCTTGTTCCTAGAATTTGATCGATCACGTTGATATGGAGGTTTAGTTAAGCAATTTGACCTTGTTACTTGATTAGTAAACCATTCATTTAATTTTCCGGGGCAGGTATTGCTTCGAGATCCTTCAGATGATAACGTAATACCAGTTGTTGAGGAACTACGGAGGAGATTGCCCGTTTTAAATGCCAATCAAGAAGAATTGGGTGAAGAAGATGGTATATATTACTCTAATTATCTTACCTTAGATTCAGTTTGTTCAAATTCCATTCATATATTCTTTGTATTTCTTGTGTTTTGAAAGAAATGGCTTCTTATAATTTGTTGCTCGAATGTTTATGTTTTGCTTGCTTGAATAATCTATGCAGAGTCTCCATTTGAATTCCGAGCACTAGAGGTTTTTCTAGAGGCCGTCTGCAGCTTTCATGCTGCTCGCACTACAGAATTAGAAACTGATGCTTTCCCTTTATTGGATGAGCTTACCTCTAAGGTATGTATAAAGTCACAGTTTGCATATTCTCGTGTTTTTTTTATTTCTAATATTAAAGAAGTTTGGAAGTCGAATTAACTTCTCATACTAATTGATGTCCGTGTCATCGGATGGCTGTAACATGTGACGTGATAGGATCATGAAAATTCTCATAAATAACTGAACTCTGATTTCATTTTTGAATAGAAAATCGTTTTGCTGGTTTGCAACGTACGTTGTCTATATTTTGTGCTTATGACCGGCCTGATTGTTTAATGATCTATCATTTTTGTGAATCTGTATGCATACTTTTATATATATTAATTATGGCTGTTCTGATGGGTAGATTAGTAGCCGTAACTTGGATCTGGTTCGTAAACTGAAAAGTGCAATGACAGGGCTGACTGCTCGTGTGCAAAAGGTATGTATGATGCTTGTTACACACATTATATGTTGGAATTATATAACTTGACAATCATATATAAAACACATAAAACATCAAAGAAACATGTGGAAGCGAATAGGAACGTAAAATGAATAATTAACTAACATAATCATAAAGTATGAGTACATTTTTTATTCTACCCGAACAAGAATCAATTCCACAAAACTAACAAATGATGAACCCTAATTAGGGTTTATAGTATTCTAAGAATTACCCCTTACCAATTTTGTAATTCAATCCAAGATACCAACAAAAGTATGTTAGTACCACGTTCTTGTACACACTTACTAAATCAAATTAAAGTAATGCTAGTTTTAATCACACGAAACAATTTGGTTTTGGAAAAACAATGGATCGACTACCCTAAAGGGTTGTACGATCGGTTATGGTCAAAAACACACAAACAAGTTTTAGGTTTTAGCCAATGAGTACAAGAGATGGAATACAAAGACCATAGGCTTTGTATTTATACACAAGATAACTTTGTTTCCAAGTTAAGTGTGGGTTGGGTTGGTTAACCCCTTTGGCCGATCGGTTATGCTATCCCAAAGGGTTTCCGGAACCTTCCCAATCTCTATTTTCTTATTTAGTCATTCCATTTAACATTTAATGATCGTTAGTCCATTACACTTAATTAACTTAACGTTTGTTATATATTTCGTGTAATTAATAAATAAATATAACATTTTATATTTAATTATTAATTTTAATTCTCATACGTAAAGCGTGCAATCCCGTGGTCTCGAGTTCGATCCTAACTCACGACTACTAATTTATATCCATAAAACTAACATCTCCCACTTGGATATATCTTAATAGAGTGATCACATCGGTTAGCGTCTATCAACACTTCGATGCCTCTAGTACAACTCGAGCAAGGCTCCTGGAAAACCTTTTAATGATTTCTCATTATTATTATCCTTTTGTTTCTAATACCATGTTAAATAAAGATATGGAATTAAGTCATTCTTTATTCAACTATTCTTTTTCTCGTTTTAAGTGATTGATCAAGATTACCAAATCTTCTGAACATATTCAGGGGAGATTTTGGATTCGGCCGCACAAACATCTTGTCAACCCTACGAGGGGCCCAGCAATATTAAACTCCAAATAAATTTTAGGGAACAAATTCTATCTTGACTACGAGACTAACCCTCCAAACTTTGCAACACTTCTGGAAATAACTCTTATGACTACCAGTTTCGTATAGCGTTAAGTTGCCCCACAGAAATGCACTAAATTTATGACACTTATCTGGTATCTCAAGTCTGAAGATAACTATTCACAATTTACTTATAACAATATCCATAAAGTAAATTATATAGTTGAGATAAGTCCTATATTCAATTCATTGAATATCATCTGAAATTAGTATGCTTTATCATCAATATACTTTCAAGTATATTCTAACACATCTCTCAGATTTGTCTTAGTTTAATGATACTCCCATATCACTAATTGACAACGGACAATTTAGAATAAATGAATTTTTTCACGGATTAAACATGCAAATATAGGATACAATATATTATAAAATCAAACATACCAAGTATTTTATTTATTATAACAATTGTTTAACATCCCTTATCCAAATACTAAATAGATCAATGCATGAAAATTCCAGTTGATGAATTATGCCTCAAGTAATGACAATCATACTTGTTGACAAGGCATAAATCAACCAACTTGATCTATCGTAATTTTGAGAATACTTATTTCAAGAATTCAATTAGTGAAGTTCTTGTATGTGTGCACTCACCAATCCACATAATAATTCATGAATTGTGTGATATCCTCTATCTCCAATTTTATGACAATTTAAACTTTCAAACATTTTAAAGTTTAAAGTATTCTTATTCTTTTAATGTATAATGCAAATGCGCTTTTAGTAGCACAACTAGTTCACATGGCCATTAATAAGGATGAAATCCAACAATGACTAGTATTGAGTGTCATCTCAATTAAACCATCATCATTGTATACAAACAACAGTATGCTCATTAAAACTCCGTAAACTTTAATATCTTATTGTGTAATGTTTGATGTCTTCCAAACTTTCAAGTTTGTAGCCGATGAAAATTTGCACAACAATTGACATATTGTTCATCCATAGAATCTAGGAGCAATTCCAGGCTGAGGATGTAATTCTATTAGAATATTCATTACACAAGTTATCTAATAACTTTTAGTTAGATATCAATGTTGTCAAATCATCTATCATTCAAGAATGATACAACAATTTGAATACACTACATGATGTACATGATGAATCTACAGGTCAAACTTAGATTTCATTTATTTTCTATCTTGTCAAAAGATATGTATCCATTTCCCAAATGATATATCATGTTTAATTAGAATCATTTATTTTACTGCACATGTTTATTAATAATAAACATATATTCCAAGATTGTATGTTTTAATTCTTAAATCTTATAAGTGAAGTTTCATTCCAATCTAAGACTTAACATTTAGCTTACAAGGAATGTTACTTGCCATATGTTATACAACATATAAGATTTAAAACCTTAACATAATACACCCACTAGCTTTCAGGAATACTTAAAATTTATCTTCTTTCAATTATAAATGAAAACTAGGATTTAATAATTAAATATAAGAATAATTTCATAGATGCATGCATTTATCCATTTATGAATTATTGCACTTCGTACACTTCCAAAGATTATATGAATTCAAAAAACATTTTGATTACTTACCGTCCTCGCTCAAGTAATTTCTCAAAAAAGAGTTTTGATATTTCATTTTCATATTTATATTAATGAAAACAAGTATGACAATTATCATCTTTATATATTTAATGTGTCTAGGAAAGAATATTCAATTACAATTAATTGCTTAAGTATGATTAATAATCTAGTCATAAGACATGCATTAAATATTTGTACAATATTGTCCATATGATTTCTACATATATAGAAATTCAAACCACTAGGGTTTTCCATCTCTTTGAAGAAACTCATTTCCATTCTCTAGTCTAACTATTAGGATAACCTAAATTTTCAAAATTGATTATCTTTATGGACAACATCTTTAACATTCATAGTATGAGTAATTTACCCAATTCAATATTTGGTAATCCATCATAATGATTATTAGGTTTACTATAATCCTGTAACTCATGTCCTTCTCAGCATATAAATCAAATATCTGAGATATCCTTGCAGATCTATGAATGAAAATTCCATCATCTTGAGGTTAACATTCCATATCCAGCCTCATCATGATATTTACTAGTGTATTTAAGAAGATTATGTATCTTGTAATTTAATCTTTCAAGTTAAAAAAAACTCACATTTGCCTTTTGTAATATATAAACTATCTATATATACTTAGCAATTAGAGCAAAACTACATTGTTCTCTTTTTGGGACATTACAAATACATATTGATAATTCCTGACTTTAGTTTGTTAATAACCTATTCATAAGTAGTTTAACAAATTTAGAATCTTCAATTTTAAAACTTAATGTGATTCATCACATTCCATAATGAAATGGTGTTTTATCAATCATCTAGGTTGGAGTCATATTGAGTATATTCAATCCATACTCAATTTTCTAACCTTGTTACTTTTTAAGAAAGAAGTTATGGTTATCTTGAATCAAACAAATCAAATAGAGTTTGATTCTCCTAACTGAACATACCCTTAGCTTGTGGTATTTCATTAGAATTAATATTGTAAGACAATCTAACAATATATAAGATAAACATTTTCCTTTTGGCTTACCTATTTACCAACTAACTCAACTTAATGGTATAATAGACTTTCCAAGCCAATTGCATGCTTTATAACATAAGTACTCTTTAACCAAGTCACTTCATATCCATGTCTCATCAAGAAAACATAAACTGTTATAATCCCATTATACGTTATAAATCATTGATCAACTCAGTGACTTCTTATATATGTATTAATTAAAAAAACATAACAAGTTAATGTCTTACTTTATTATAAGTCTTAAAAGACTTAATGTTTATGTCTTTACAATGAATCATAAACATGTTTAACTAAAGTAATTATGAACACAATTCTTGGTTTCAATAGTAATTTCAAGTTAATTTATTTACTTCACAATAATGTAGGACTACGTTATTTTTCATTTATGTCATTCCAAAATACATAAATAAACAAATTGAAGTAGTATTAGATTACTTAATTTATTTATGTCATTTTAATAAAGCATAAATATCTAATTTGAAGTAGTCTTATATATCATTTTGACACATGTTCTAAATACTTGTCTAATTTAGAAAATGTAAATTTATTCTAGATACGATCCCACGTAACATGGAGATTTACTTTGTTGTTGCAATCTCACCAAGTTCTCACATGACGTAAATTGCAACACCAAGTGTTGCTTGAATTAGATATGTACAAGTCATATTAGAACGTTAGTCTCTTACCTTGCAGTCAAGAGAATCCATTAAATCATATACTTATATGTTGTACCTTGCACACAATATAGATTTCTCCCACTTGTGCATGGAACAACATCATGTAGCAGATAAACAACACGACATATGTTTGTTTATGTGACCTATATGATTGTGTCATTGATATTAGCATAACTAGTAGATGTAGAACCACTTCATTGTCTAGTAAGAAAACGTACATGACTATCCTTGAAAACATAAGTGTCTAAAAGTGGAAAGTAATTATCTTAAGACATTATAGAGATAATCTAGGTTACTACCAAGATGACAAAGCTTGTAACTCCCACTGAATTAGAGATCATTACAATAATTCCTTATTTAGTAATAAGAACACAATACTCCCACTGGATTTGACAACATTGTAAGTGTTTCATTAATCAGTGAAAGAAAATAGTGTTCTATTTACTTCCCTACACCTTTGAGAAAGTCCATATATAACAATTACTTATGTACTTAAAAGAATGTATTCTACTATGTAGATGATGAATTATCCATCAATGCTATTAACTTGAAAAATTGGGCATGCAATTTATTTCTTAATAGTTCTACCATTCCAACAATTGTAAGTAGTACTTTTAAATGGTCAAAACAGAACAACTAGATAAAATATACTAGTTTGTCTTTTACCAATTCTGCAGTAAATTAGTCTAGCTTCTAATTTAATAACTCAGAAAATATGCAATTTTCTTAACTACTAAAATTTGCGTACGAGTTATGTATTTAGAATTTAGACAATTCTAATTGTCCTATCATACCTTTCTTCATTCATGAAAAGGAATATGATTGAATCTCACTCTTTCTTATGAAAAGAGGACTAAGTTTATTCTTTTAGTAAAATTGACTCTACCAAAAACCCTTACAGGTATAGATCAATTTACCAATACAAGAATAACCTACGTTTACGGTTTAATGTTGCATTAATACATTTAAAGAATTAGCAAAATTCAATTTTAGTATTTTCGATAATTAAACTTTTCAAGAAAATAAAATCCCCAAGGTAATATTCATATAACTATAGAATTTTCTCGAAAACTAGGATCCAAATTATCATAGTTCCATTACATCAGTTGATCTGCTAGTAACGAAAGCATATAATAAGGTAATCTGTCGAACAATAATTGGCAAACATTTTCCAATTCCTAGATCATTATGGGATTTACATTTTCCAACGCTACTGCAAATGTAAACATGTTTTATCCCCATCTTGTGCATTGAGTCCAGTTCTCACTTACTACTCAATTTAAGTCGTCTACGTTAGAGAGCTGCAAATATGTTCATGCAAGGTCTGACTTCACATAAAGATTTACCTTTCCATCACAATCTCGCCAAGTTCTCACATGACGTAAATTGCAACTTCGAGTGTTCTGTAGCATATTGGTTTTCACAAACACATAATCAAGCATACAAGGATTTGAATGAGACTTGACTTAGAGAGAGAAAGTGAAGAGAGTTGGGAACTTCTAGAGAGAGAAAAAAAGTATATTATGAAGGTCCAACCCTTTTCCTTGCTAGGCAAAGGGTATTTATAGTTCTTACATGGAACGCCTCCTACAGGCTGTGGATCAGGCGTACAGTGGATAAAGACCCGTCCGTCCTTCACGGTGTTACTTAATTAACTACTGACTATTACTAAATGACTACGACTACAAGCTTTCTAATGAATACATATACTTGAGGTGACCGACTCTTTAACCTCTGGATTTTCTAAATCCTAACAATCTCCCCCTAAGGGAGGTCACCTCAATTACAAACAGATATTACATTTTGGTGTTCTTGGATTCTTGATAAGTTCTTTGCTCGGTAGCTCGTAGTCGTTGATTCTTCATGTTTTGCATGTTTTGTTCATTCAAGTGGAGGTCTTTAACTAATCCACGTGATGGCAAGTTTCTTTGAGCCAGCTTTGAGATCATCAGCCACAGTAAATCTCTGACTCATCCTTTATTGTATCTCCATTATGTGAAGTTGTGACTTTTGGACCGACATGCTCACATTTTGGATCATGATATCTTCTCATCAGAGTAGCTGAAGCTTTGTTGATTCATGATATTTGCAGCAGCGTAGCAGAAGCATGAATTGAAAATATCAGATCCAGTTGATGAAGATATGCACTTATCATGATTTCTTTAGAAGTGAATGTGATGTGTGATCATGCGGTTATGGATTGACTCCTCAATTCTGATCACCTGCAACCGTCGGGTGTCCCTGCAAACAACAGTTAGCAATAAAGCGCACGAAGGTGTCTTTGATCACTTTCGTTGAATGGGGTTACAAGAACCACTATTCCCCATTGATCAGATAAGTACCGCCTGGATCGTAGAATTCAAGAACCTCCTTGACAGGGTTTTGCAGCTAATCAAGCCGCTTCAATCCGAACGCCTCAAAGAAGACAACACGGAGTGAGTGAACCAGCGAATTGAGATTCACTGATTGATGAAAAATGATTTGGAAAACAGTCGTATATTGCTTAATGGAAAGTGTTTTGCAGTACAACGAAGGTTTTATGAAAAATCAATTACCAATCATAAATACACTTTTTTTTTTTTTTGAAAACTTAATACACAATCGATGTGCTAGAGAAAAGAGTTGTTGAGCACAATGACCGATTTTTCAAAGGTATCCGTCAATCCATTTCCTGGACCAAGGTTGATTCAAGAGTGAATCGCCCCATTGTTTCTATCCAGTTGTCATAAGCTTGATCTCTTGAAAGATCTCACATGTCACCCACCAAGAGCTTGTTTGATGTTGGCTCTAGAAGGATTTCCATCTTCATCGTGAATACTTTTACTTATCACTCGGATGTTCTAGCAGTACCACAAGGATAATGCGTAGGACTCTTAAAATATATTCTTACTTTCCACATTGTGTGAAATAGTGAGTCTTCATTAATTGTGTCATAATGAGATATATTGATGATCTCTTGGCTCTAGACTCAATAGTGCATATTTGGTTCCTATACCGGAGACTAGGGAGAGGGTCTCCTTATTCAATATCAACAATCTCTAAGAGAAAATCGATAGATTATGTAGGTTCCCCGTGAGAATGAAACAAGTCCTTTTAATAGGACCTTGAGTAGCTTGGGAAGATAGGTGCAAAGGCATCACTGGGTCCATGACGTCTTGTCTTCAATACCAGTGTTACTTTAGTAGACACCAGTAAAATATGTATTGAACCCGGTTTCTGCCCTAAGGTTGAATTAATGGAGGGCTATTTCTTTTCGCCCTTTTTACATTCAATTATTTTTCATTGTTCAACCCCTTCAGTGCTTACCGAGACTTCATAACTAGAACCTTGTTGGGTTTATTCTAGTTCTAGCTCTATCTCAGTCCGCACTCTTCCCATTTCTCACTTTTCTCCTTTTTTAATTATTCCTAAGGACTTCTACACTATCTAGTGGATTGTCCCTAGGTAGATCCCTCTGGCTCTGGCGGGATCGTGGGAACGAGTACCTAACCTAACCATCCTTATATCTCCATGCACATAATAAATTGGTCGGTCTTTAGGTATTGTTCATTCCGCCTCGAAACCAATTGAAAACCATTTGAAAATCAATCAAGGTACTTGTGATATAAAATCAAAGCGTTTTGTACCTTAATTATTTTTTGATATTTTAGAAATGCTCCCCCTCAATATGTGCTTCAAGTATTTGAAATCATTTTAGCACATGGAGGCAAGAGGACTTTTGAAATCTTAGATTGAGAATGAAAGTCCCAATCTTTGATTAACAATTTCCAAAATAATCATCATCACTTCCCAATCAAATCAAGTATTTTAAGTACTTTGGATAAAATGTTTTGGGAAGGATGAGGTTTTCATTAGATTGCTCCCCCTCAATATGTGCATCGAGATTCGAAGGAATTTTGCACATATTCGAGGGAACCTGCACATAGAGACAAATCAATCACGTTTCAATCATTAGTTGGTTTAACATAGATGCTCCCCCTTAACATGTGCATAAAAAATTTGAAATCGTTTGGCACATGTAGGGAGGAGTGCCTGTTATTATATATCTTAAAACCACTTATTGAATTATCAATCTATGTCCAATTTAAATCACAAATTCTCCCCCAATCACAATTTTCAAACCCTTTGAGATTTGAGATCTCAATTGATTTAAATTTTTTAAAGCTTTTTGAGGAGAAAAAGTTACTTATTTTTAAAACATTTAACTGATAAGGATCAGATTTTGAGACTTTAAACTCCGATAATCAAACATGCTTAGGTATCTTATGAAAACACAACATTAGCCTTGGTCTGGTATCAGTTGTACAAAAATATTCCTTTTGATTTTCAATTGTAGACCTTGCTCGTTTACGTGCCAATTGTTTTAAAAATAACCTTTTTGTTTTGATTGAAATCATTCTCCTCTTCAATCAATGACCAAAGTTATTGATTGAGTGAAAGAGATTTTGACAAATGATAAGTCTATATGATTTAAAAAATTAAGTCCAAGTTATTTTCAAAAACAATTTAGTTTTCATTGGATGACAAATATTTTTCAGAAGAATATTTAGAAGGAAAAATATTTGTGAGCAAACATTTGTCTTTTTGGCGACAAATTGTTCCTTATGAACTTTTGTTTTTAGAATCAGAGCATGATGTTTCAAAATCAAATTAAGCATGGCTCTGTTTTTTCTTGTAAAAGCGGGTTACTGCCTGAAATGACAATAAACCTTCTTGATTGATTAAGGCATGTTTTGAAAAACATTTGAACTTCTGTTCGAACTTCATCTAAAGTCCCGTGCCATTATTGAATGACATTTCTAAGACCGTAGATGTTATCGATGCCAGAAGACATGCCGTGGAAAAACTATTTTTGTATTTTCTGAATTTTTCAAATTTTTATGGATTTTTGAAGATTTTATATTTTTCTATTTTGTTTTTGTTGGTTTTATATTTTATATTTTGGTTTTTGATAAAATATTTACAAAGATAGAGTAGATGATATATTTTAAGAAGATGATGATACGAGTACCGAGATAAGGTGATAACGCTACACGCGTCGTTCGGGGTCAAAGGAACTTCCTTTTCGTCGAGCAAATTTTTCAACACCCTAGGCAGTGAACCTAATCGTTGTAGTGTAGTATTAGGGTAAGCCACGGGAATTGATATCGTTCTCTATGGGAATAGGAATGCTAGTGAGAAGTTACTACGCTAAGGTTGGGGTTGAGGAAGATTATTTTTTTTTATCTTTTTATGTTTTTAGGAAATGGAAAGGTACGAATCTCGGGGTTTGGATTTAGGGGTTGGTATTTCTACCGATTTCTCTATTCGTCTAATTATCTAATCTAAGGTGTATGTAGTCTATGTCTAATTATTGTGTGCTCGTATGATGGTTTAAAGATGTGTTTACTTAGGTTTTATTACTCCTTAATTATCTCATATTGATGGTTGAATTGTCACGTCCTTATTCTTAATCGCGTTGTGTGTCTAAGGTCGTAGGGTATGCGTTTATCCCTATCTCTTTGAAACTACCAAAGGTTAATGACTACAAAATCTCTAGGATTTATAAACTTTAACTCTAAGGTATTCTTCGGATGGTTTAGCCTACAATGACTCTAGGTACTATAAGCTAAGGTTCACAAAGATTAATCAAGCATTAACTACACAACGGATGACCCATCGCAATACTAGATCATTAACAATTAAGATAAGAGACAACCAATCAATATTCAATAATTAAGTTTCATATTCCCTAAGCAAACACACAAGTATATTAGCCGGACATGGAGAACATGCAAGCATACACACAAGTAATTGAAGACATAATTGAATTATTGAAGTAAAACACTTATCTTGGTGTAAGATAGGGTATGGAACCCTAAAATACTGTACAAGACAGCCTTGGTTCGGTTTAGGTTTTTACTCCAAAAGACTACACACTCAAAACTAAAAAATTCGGATTCTATATATAAGATTAGACATGCGACGGCGTCACCTTATGATTTGTGACGCCGTCGGGTCGCCGTCATTAGGGTTTCGTCTTGGCCACGTTAGTCTTGCGACGGCGTCACCTTATGCTCGTGACGCCGTCCTCTTCAGCTTCTGACGTCGTCTGGATCAAATCTAGGCCGTCTGAGTTGCGACGGCCTACTCTTTTAAAGCCTGACACCGTCACTTGTAAATGAGCAATTTGGCTACTGAGTCGTCACAAAAGTTTTCCCGACGGCGTCGCAGTTAAGCAGTGACGCCGTCACCTTCAGTTCCAGCAGCTTGAGTGTCTCGATTCTTGACTTTGGCCATTTTCTTCGTATATTCGCGCCTTTTCGTCTTAATAAGTGTCATTCCAAAGATTTTGCCTTCAAGAGACCTAAAAAGTGAAAAGGAACGATATTAAGTAATAACGGATACAAAAGTGATCAAAAAGGGCTTAAACGACCCCTCAAAAAGGTACATTTTAAAACCTTATCAAATATCCCTACACTTGGTATTTGCTTGTCCTCAAGCAAATGTGCTTTTAGCCAATTATTTTATAAGTTAGGGGTCATGAAGCATTGGTTTAGAACAATCAACAACACATATAAGCCCCGCAAAAGTCATAACAAGCACGGAAATTACATACTAGCACCTCACATAGGGTGTTTGGATACTCACATCTCTCGGGTGTATATGAAATATAACAAATTGGAAATGAAAGATAAACACTCATTAACCGGTCCTAGTACATAGATTACCATAGGCTTGAGACTAGATCAAACGTCCATCGCTTTGGCGTAAGCACCTAGGAAAGACTATCGAAGAGGTCTTTAAAGGGTTGTAATGTTAGGCTTACGGTAGGGAAACAAAGGGTTTGGTGGGATAGGCTATTTAGTGGTGGCAAGTCAAAAATCTCTATGTTGCAAGTATACGAAGAATGGCGTTGCTAAGCTAAGACTCGACACTCTAGACTCTAGCTAACTGAAATAAACAAACATAAATTTAAAGGATAGATGTAGAATGGTAGCCCGTATTTTTTTTTTTCATACACTTTTACTCTACCATCCTCTACGGTAACATCAAAATGATAGGGATTTATAGGCACATCCCTACACTTGAGTTTTTATTACTCTAACACTAATTTGACCCGAATTGAAAAGATCAAAACACTTGGGGTATGTTATTACGCAAATAAGGGAATTTAACGTTCCCTTTCAATCATTTTTTAACCATTAACTTTTTTCCCAAGCATGCGAAGAATGACGTTGCTAAGCCAAGACTCGACACTCTAAACTCTAGATAACTGAAACAAACAAACATAAATTTAAAGATAGATGTAGGATGGTAGCCCGTATTTGTTTTTCACTTTTTTTTTTTTTTTTTTTTTTTTTTTTACACTTTTACTCTACCATCCTCTACGATAACATCAAAATGATAGGGATTTATAGGCACATCCCTACACTTGAGTTTTTATTACTCTAACACTAATTTGACCCGAATTGAAAAGATCAAAACACTTGGAGTACATTATTATGCAAATAAAGGGAATTTGAATTTAACGTTCCCTTCCCGTCATCTCACAAAATTTAACTTTTCCCATGAGTCACAATCGTCCCAAAACTGTGTACAAAGGATATGACTCGACTTAGCAACTTATGCAAGCAACTAGATAATTGAACTAAGGGTTTGGGGTGATAACAATAATGCACTAAAAGTGAGTGCATACAAGGTAGGCTAAGGCGATTTGGGTGTACATTTGGGGGTGGGGTGTAAACAATGCTCTTCATTGATATTCCGGAAAATCGAAACATCACGAGAAACGCGAAAAGGATAGGCTCTGAGGGGTTAACTAGGGGTATCGTGTACTAAAGATGAGTACAACGCAAAGGTGTGGGGGAATTACTCAACCGATGTGGAAGAAGTAATTATATTACGGGTATCAAACAAGGGTTATCCTAATGCCTGTTATCATTTAGTTATTCCTAACTACACAAGTGTAGTCTTACTAGCGATCTCGGGATGCATCACAAAAAAAGTTCTAGAATCTAGTATACTACCGGTTCACACTCTAAGCATTAAAGATGAATGCTTCAATTCCTACTAATCTAAGGGCGATCCTCACATTTTGGGTGGAATTTAAGTGGTAAAGGGTTTTTGTGCTAGTCATATAATTTCCTATCCATGAGATGCTTTATTAAGACTAATGGCCCACTCCTATATGTCATGAAAATTTTTAAATTTGGTGCCAAAATTACCCTAACCGACATTTTCTCATGGTTTATTAAACAAATGCAATTGGACAAAGCAAATAGTCAAGGATAAGCATAGTTTCAAAGTTCCCGTTTTATTTTTCCTCCCTACACTTAAACTGAACATTGTCCCCAATGTTCCCCGAAAGTATCAAAGTTATGATAATGGAAGGTAATTAAAAACGAAAGAAACTAATACTCCCCTGATTAGCTCGGTAGGATCCGTGTAAAGTGGTGGTTACATCTCTCTTCAAGAAGAACGTTTGCGTGAAAAGCTCCTTCTCATCTTATGTATCTTCTTCTTGGTAAATTAAACCTGCACACTTGAAGAAAACAAACTAAACCTTCGCGTAAAATCGGCGGTAATAATATATACAAGACTCTACTTAACTAGGATATAATGCTTGTGGAATGGATGTTTACGAATTTTTGAAAATTAAGACCGAAAATTCCAAAAATTATAAGTAGCTCGAAAACGAGAAAAGTAATCAGTTGTTTTCGCTCCTTCCTAACGCCGTCAGGTTGCAATCCTGACGCCCAGTTATCCCTGACAAAAACGGTCTCGATTTTCTGGAAAATTTACATCTTTAGAATCCGGAAAAATTTCCTGCAAAACATCCATTATGACTCGATACAAGCATTTGACTTGAACAAACACACATATATATCTTTTACTTAATTGTAATTCTCATGTTTACGTTTCTTTTGAAAACGTGTGTAATCCTCCCTACACTTATCCCTTATGTAAAATACCTTTATATGTAATTAAGACGAGGTTAAAGACAAAATAAAGCATTTTTACAAATTTAAACATGAGAATAAACAATCAATAAAAGATACATGACACAAACAAGCAAACAATTAAGCATGGGTTGCCTCCCACGAAGCGCTTTTCTTTATTTATGAGTTTGTAGCTAGACTCGAAGTCGTGCTCCTACGTGACTTCATTACCGTCACCTTCTTCCTCATGACGGTCTCTATTGCGGGATTCCATGTTGTAAAAGTGCCCTATGATGCACCTTTCTAAGAGATCGTCCTCTCCCCAATCGGTTCTATATTCCGGTCCTAAGTTCAAGCAATCCTTATAGAAACCGAAAATCTTGGCCATAACATAATCTACTCCTTTCTCCTTATCCTCCTCATTCCTATAGTAGACCGATAGTTTAAGTTCCTTCTCATCATTGGAGAGTGATGAAAACTTCTCAATCTTAAACGGCATTTGGTAAGCTACATCATCGGTCTCATCCTTGAATCGCACTATTCCTAAGGAGGGATCATAAGTCATCCCGGTGCTATCTATGAAAGGTTTTCCTAGAATAACGTGGGACAAGCTAGGATCTATGGCCGTACTAATATCATCCACTATTATGAAATCTGTAGGAAACATGAAACTACCTACATACACGGGCAATCCCTTAACTCTACCAAGAAAATTGCAACTAACCCTAGGATTATCGGGATCTTGCCTAGTTGGGATCGGCTTCTTCATTACCCAATTATAGTAGGTGCTAGTCATTATGTTAATTGGGGACTTGCGGTCAATGTAGGCCTTTGCCACGAAAAGGTGTCCTATGCAACATGGTATGTTAAGATTCCAAGGGTTCCCAAACTTGATCCTAAGGCTTCTCCTAACATACATGTGACGGAGGTCATGTACTAAGTGAGGGTGGCGAGAGAGTTCTTCTTCCGTAGGAAACTTATTGAAATAGTCATGGTCTACTTCATCTACTTCCTTGGTTGTTTCATTATCCTCAAGTTTCGTTTCATGGTTCACTTCGTCATTTGCTCTATTAGGTTTCACTAAGGTGATGGTATTGATGAATTGAACGTGCTTAGCTAACTTACTTGGGTCCTTAATCTCTACATCGGAAGGTTCGGGAGTTGAGATAGCATTAACCTTCCTATCACTATTGGTCATGGCTTTCAAGAGGTTATCTATCTTCCTATCCATCTCGACTTGTTGTTGGTTAAAACGGTCCGAGAGCTTAGCTATTTGAGCTTCTTGGGATGCGACTAAGTTTTGCAACATCCCTTCTATGTTTTGTTGGTTAGGTCCATGAGATGGGGGCCATGAGAAATCATTGGAAGTGAATTCTTTGGTTTGTCCCTAATAAAAATCGGGCTTGCCCTTCCATGCTTCTCGGGTGTCATTAAAAGTCCTAGGTCCGGGTGTTGTAGGGAATCTTCCTCCCATTCCATTAATACGTAGTCAACGGAAGCTTGTTCGGGGAATTTGGTGCAAGTGCGCATGTTACTACATGGCTCACACGAGGAAGAAGCCTTGTTCACTTGGCGTGAAGACTTAGGATTTTCGTAGGAGCTCATTAGGAATTTAACTTGATCTTCAAGCTCGAGCATCCTACGGTCGGAAGATTGTGAGTCGATGGGAGGCAAGGAGATTGCCTTAACGGTTTTGGGCAACTCACGGGGGTCATTCCAACTTTCGTTGTCATAGAGAGCAAGGTCCTCTATTATATCCCATGATTCTTCCGCGGTGAGATCACTAAGTTTTTCACCGGCCGCTTGGTCAATGGATCGCTTGGTGGGGAAGTTGACATGATCATAGAAGAGTTGGACTTGGAGCCAAAGATCAATGCCGTGATGAGGGACTTTGTAGAGTAAGTCCTTGAATCGAGTCCATGCTTCGTAGAGAGATTCACCTTGACGTTGTTGGAACATCAAGATATCATTCCTAAGCTTAGTGGTTCTCCCCGGTGGGAAAAATTGAGCAAGGAAGCGAGAGGTGAGATCATCCCAACTTGAGATGGAGCGGGCGGGAAGTCGCTCAAGCCAATTACTAGCTTGGTCCCGTAGAGAGAATTGGAAGAGACGCAGACGCGTGGTCTCCCGAGTAGTAACATCGAGGTCGATGGAATCGACAATTTTAAGGAAATCCTTAAGATGCTGATTAGGATCTTTGGAACGAAGTCCATGGAATGCACATCCGTTTTGCACCAACCGGATAGTGTCGAATCGCAGGGCCATAGTTTGGGCTTGGTCGGGAAGCTCAATGGTGTTCCTATAGCCTAAAAGGCTTGGTCTCGAGTATTCACCAAGAGTACGGCCTCTTAGCGGGTCATTTGGTGGTAGGTTGATGAATGGTGGTTGGTTATCACCTTCCATGATGAAAAGTGATGGGGTTACGAACAAAGGTCACGAAGAAGGGGGATAGAATACGAGGAAGCTAAAAATGAGAAAAATTTACTTGATAGGAATCAAGCAAAGAAACCTAAACGAGGTGGACTCCTAACTAGCTATTCTATTCCCCGGCAGCGGTGCCAAAAACTTGATAACGCTACATGCGTCGTTCGGGGTCAAAGGAACTTCCTTTTCGTCGAGCAAGTTTTTCAACACCCTAGGCAGTGAACCTAATCGTTGTAGTGTAGTATTAGGGTAAGCCACGGGAATTGATATCATTCTCTAGGGGAATAGGAATGCTAGTGAGAAGTTACTACGCTAAGGTTGGGGTTGAGGAAGATTATTTTTTTTTATCTTTTTATGTTTTTAGGAAATGGAAAGGTACGAATCTCGGGGTTTGGATTTAGGGGTTGGTATTTCTACCGATTTCTCTATTAGTCTTGCGACGGCGTCACCTTATGCTCGTGACGTCGTCCTCTTCATCTTCTGACGTCGTCTGGATCTAATCTAGGCCGTCTGAGTTGCGACGGCCTACTCTTTTAAAGCCTGACACCGTCACTTGTAAATGAGCAATTTGGCTACTGAGTCATCACAAAAGTTGTCCCGACGGCGTCACAGTTAAGCAGTGACGCCGTCACCTTCAGTTCTAGCAGCTTGAGTGTCTCGATTCTTGACTTTGGCCATTTTCTTCGTATATTCTCACCTTTTCGTCCAAATAAGTGTCATTCCAAAGATTTTGCCTTCAAGAGACCTAAAAAGTGAAAAGGAACGATGTTAAGTAATAACGGATACAAAAGTGATCAAATAAGGGCTTAAACGACCCCTAAAAAGGGTACATTTTAAAACCTTATCATAAGGATATCGAACAACACATCGTAGAAGATAGAATTCGTCATCTTTTAAATTTCCACCACCAAAGATTCTGAGGCTCCAGAATAGACGTCAGAACATGAGCCTTTAAGAAAGCGAGACTTTGAAAGCTTCCCCCCAAACCGAAAATCTTCTTCTTGAGCAGATTCTAAGCTTTCTTACAAGCTTGCCTTAGCCAGGTGCACAACGGAGCACACCATTATCATGAATATTGCTGCTCCTTTTAAGAACGATCATCGATTCTCTGTTCGGGGTTATATCATCATGATAGAAGAACAACAACGTTTCATCCCACACTTGAATAGAATCTTCTCATATTTCTTTCCACTGAAGTCTGAAGCGAAGAATACCAAAAGTTGTCAAGAGACCAATTCCCCCAAGTGGTTGAATTGATGCAGTCAGTCTCTTGGAATACAACTCAAGAACCCGAATACACATATACCCAAAGACAGAGAAACTTATAACATCGAAGTAGCAGATTAAGTCCGATATGAAAAGAATAACCCCAAAGTATACTTTTCTCTCCCATGATGAAAGTGTATGAAGCTCAAGACCCCGAAGTACCCAAATGCCTAAAGAAAGAATAACCGGTAACATTGAAGTAGCAGGTTGAATCACTGATTATCTCTATGGATGTCAACTCCGGAATAAGTGATTAAGCTCTCAAGTGAAACAGCTTTGCGACCCTAATGTACATATTTCTCTCCCCTGATGATTGCGATAACATCGAAATCATCACTCTATAAGGTTGGAATAAGAACACTAACAGCCACGAGTAAAGTTGTGCGTTTAGATGTTTGACTCCTTCCCTGATGATTGCAATCTGATCGAAATCATCACACACTTGTGTATCTCTTTTATCTTCAGAAACTGTCTATTACATCTCTTCCCCCACGTAGTTGGAATATACCAAAAGCCACAAGATACACTGATTTTCTCAGCGGGTGTCTTCCCGGAATAACCTCAATCAAGCAGAAGTGTTAAGTTCGTCATGTGTACTTGTTGTACTTTTAGAAGTATGTCTCCTTCCCCCTTGCTGGTTTTGATACTTCATAATCAGCAACCCATTGTAAACCCGTATACTAGAAATCTGTTGAGAAGAACATTAGCTCAAATGTATCTGTGAGAATCAACTTGCTTTAGTGTAATGTAAGAAAAACTAATTAGGGATTAAATATGGATTTTCACTCTCCCCCAATTAGTGCTCTCCCCTAAACTGAAAATCTTTATAATGAATGCCCAGATTAAGAAGAAGTCTTTAGATCGTTAAATACAACTCGTCTTTAGTCTTCTAACATGCATCAGAAAATGTAGAACAGACTGTAGACTCGACCTTCTTCAAGATTGTCCGTTTGGGGAACAAAGTTAACATCTTCATATCACTAAATGCATTCCAATTAACTTATATATAGCAAATCCTCTTAACTAACATCTCTCCTAATCAAACAAGAACAGAAAGATGTTCATCAAGGATTTTAACAATCAGCCCGCAATGAACACATGAAATGGTAACACCAAACTAATAAGTTGGAACACTGATGATCTTCAATTTGTTGCCCGAGATAGGTGAAGGTGGATAAGGTAGAAGAACGAAGAATAAGACACGAAGAGATACAGAATCAACCAATCTTCGACACAAATCGCTTCATAAGACATTAAGCCCGATCAGGTAAACTTGTTGTGAGTCCTTGGTGTACACATTCAGTCTCCCCTGATGATTCTGATAGATCGGAATCATCATGATGATGTGTACGTGAAATATTAACTGGAAGCACTTTATCATTACTCATATCAGCCCGTGAGAAGATGTCAACCAACGGCTATTAGAAGAAAGTCCATGTGAAGATGACCAGAGAAGAAGAAGCTCAGTTCTTACATGTGTTTGGAGCGGTATGACCATTTATTCTCAAATGTTAAACAACCTTCAGTATATTCATACATCTTCTCCCCCTCAAGAATTGCATACGAAGCTGTCATTCTTGATTATAACAAGTGAAATTATCACGATGTAGTTTATTCACCATTCTCCCCGCAAAATTTGCAAATGAAGTCGCCATTGCCAATTTTGATTGAGCAAGTGAAATAAGAATACTATCAATGGTAAATAGATCCACTTGATAACTGAGTGAGCATTGGGAAAGCATGAAGCTTGTTGATGAGAATGGTCATAAATGAGAAGATTTCTCTTCTTCTGAAGATAAAGCGCACTGAAGCGTACACTTTTCTTTTCTTTGAGGAACGGGGCCTGAAGTGTTATCTGCAGATGCCATAACGATGAAGTACGAGGCCTGCACGGATGTGAACAGACATCATAGTCATTTCCCCCCATCTGTTTGGAGCAGCCTTAATCCAAGTACCAATGGACGATTTGTAGGACCTGCATTGGAACACAGACAAGGGTGGAAATTTGAAAACATTGGATCCCCATGTGCAAATGGGTTCCTTTTGGTTAGCGCAAACAATATTTGAATCAACAGAAACCCTAGGTGCTATGGCATTATCACTAGGAGCTAAACTAGTAGGAGCATCAGACTTAGTCAAAGAGCAGTGTGTGCCTAATGGGATTATTCTACGAGTTGGCTTCCAAACCTTAACAGGCACTACTCTAGGCATAGTGGATCTAGTTAAGGGGCAAGATTTGCCATGCGTGAATATTCGACCTGTGGGCTTCCACTAAAACCCTACATTGGTAAAATCCTTCCCTGTAGGTTTCCAGGATTGCTTAATCTGTTTCGCTTTCCAAACTTTCTTAACTGGGGTTTGATTCTTAGACCTCAGAAATGACTCAACACATTTATCATGATTACCAGAAATTAAACATTCATTACATGTTTTGTAGACAACATAAGACTTCGAATTAATTGCAGTAAGCTTAGAGCTAATACTAGAACTAACACGATTCTTTTTGTTCAAATCAAACTTATTGTCCCTATGGTGATCTTCTACTTCTTTCTTATGACCAATTTTAGTTTGCATAGTCCTATCCTTCTTTGTTTTACTTCTAGGCTTTGACCCGCTAACTTCAGTGTCATTCTTAACTTCTGTAGAAATGATGATGGGAACCTTAGTTTGTTTTACTGCCATTTGATTTTCTGGTTTTGATGTGCTGGGTTTTGAGAATCTATGAGGCACATCGAAGGACACATGCTTGACTTTAGGCATAGAACTGGGCATAACTACACTATCTTTCCTAGTACCAGATTTAGGACATGTTGCAATTATACATTCTAAGATTTCCTGAGATCGTTTGGCATATAAGCATGCATGCCCAACCGCATTATCAAGTGGTTTCTCTATCTTATCCTCTTCTACAATCTCACGGAGATTTTCTAGACTATCCTTAAGGTACAAAAGATATGTTTGAAATGCCAATTCATTATTCCTAAGATGAGGAGGAATATACTTCACAGTTACAGCATATTTAGAACAAGCAGGCACCTTTGGTGCAACATTCTCACCACTGGTGATTGGCATTTTCCCTTTTACCTGATTCTTCAGATTCTCAATTTCTTTTTGCAAAGATGTTATCTTCTCATTGTTCTTGTCACGAGTGACCTTAATTGATTCATGTAACTCTTTGAAATGCAATTTAACCTTTTCATTTTCTGCTAGAAAACACTCATTTTCATGTTGTAATACATCAATGAGGTTTTGAAGATGGAAATTTTGAGAACTCTGAGAATCTAAAGGAGGGGGCATGTGGGAGCCATTCACTTCACTCATTTTACCCTTCAATTGGGAAATTTGAGCTTTCGACTTTCTGATCGTGTTACAATGAGCTTGAATTTGTTCATCACGTTTGTTTATTTCACAAGCTGCATCAAACTTAGGAGCATCCGAAGATGTCTTGGCATTTGAGGTTTTAACACTTTCTTTAAGATGTTGATATTTTAATTGTAAATCAAGGTATTCAACTTCTAGTTTAGAAAAATGCCTGACCATGTTATCATGATCATCATTTTCGATCTTGTCATGTAATTTTGAATTTTTGGTTTCAAGCTCATTGACACGATCTTGTGAGACCTTCAAAGCAATCGATAAATCATGAAATTGAGAAGTAGTAATAGAATAATTCGTGACAGTGTAAAACACATCTTGAGCAATACATCTAGAAATCAAATTCTCATTAAGGATGTGAATATTCTTCCTCTCAATCTCATTACTTTTAAGCTCACATTCATATTCTTTAACCTCGTTTTCCATTTTATTAAACATCTTTTTCATTTCGTTAACTTCCGTATCTATGGCCTTTTTAATACTCTCGAATTGCTCTTTTAGTTTTTTAAAGAAAGGAATGACCTCAGTTAGATAACATTCTTTAGTTTGCTCAAAACCCCTTTCCCCTTCAGTAATTCCTGTTGGTGTGATTCTCTTCTTACATGTTTTCTCAAAATCAACAAATAGTTGGTAAACTACGTATAAGCTGATTAAGGTTTTACTTTGAGTGGGAAGATTTCTAGGCACTAAATGCATTGGTGTATTTGGAGGATACACAGTGGCTGGAGGCAATTTCCTAAGGGGTGGATTCTGTTCAATAAGTTCACCAGCCTTTTTCTTTTCCATATCTACCTTCCAAAACACTTGTTCATGGGTGAATTGAGTTTGAGGTCTAAACTTGTTCAATT
The DNA here is from genome assembly GCA_910596185.1 of Chrysanthemum makinoi. Lineage (NCBI taxonomy): Eukaryota > Viridiplantae > Streptophyta > Magnoliopsida > Asterales > Asteraceae > Chrysanthemum > Chrysanthemum makinoi. The sequence continues at coordinate 297,625,542 of OU343223.1, forward strand.
TTCTCTCTAGAGGCATCTTCTAGTTTCTTTTCCATTTTCTCTCTAGAGGCATCTTCTAACTCTCTATCCTCTTCAGTGCTCTCTAAACAAGTAGGCATTTGTCTAGGCTTAAGGATTTCATTACCATCATAGATCATCTTTTGTGCAACTTTTGCTTTCTTACCATACTCAGGATTGGGTTCCTCTACAAGGCCAACACTATGCTCATCGCTTAATACTCTATGCTTAGTGTTCATGTAAGCAGTCTTAATGGTGTTACCTTGTACGTAGAACTTGTTTTCAAGTTTGTTCTTCAAAGTTTTTAGGTTGGAAAAATCATTTAAAAGTTTTGATTCCTTAGCATTGAATTCCTTTTTAAGCACTTTTACATTTTCATGAAGTTCTTGCTTTTGCTTAACAATTTTATTAAGTTTTTCTGGTAAGGAATTTAACTCTTGTTTGAATGTTTCTTCCCTAAAATTACTTTTTCTGATAAGTGTACACATTTGGTTATCCATCTCCTGCTCACGGGCAGTCAATTCAAATTTAGCACATTGTTCATAAATGGCAACTTGATCCTTATATATGTTAACCCTAGTGGTCAATGAGTCATCAGGGATAAATGCAGTGTAATCATGCAACAAATAATCATCATTTTCAGCAGAAGATGCACAACTAGGTACAAGAGAAGCTTCCATGCAGCTTTCCTTTGCATTGGCGTGCATAGGTTGTGGCTGGTGCATCTCTCTCTTGGGTACATCAGAAGCTTCCATGGAGCTTTCCTTTGCATTAACATGCACAAGTTGTGGCTGGTGCTCCTCTCTTTCTTGTGACTTTGAGCACGAAGATTCCATATTAGCATTATCCGACTCAAACATGATAGTTTGTTGTACATTGTTGGGTATCTTCTGTTCATTGATCACGTCGTATAAAGTGAGTATCTTAGATACAACTGAATCTGAATCGTTAGGCATGATGTTAACGTGCACGGTATTTTACAAATCTATGATTTAAACCGAGAAATAGAATCTTTCGCGGGATTTTACAAAATCAAGAAGAAACCGTTAAGCAATGACCAGTAGAACGTGTTAAGATGACTGTGTTAGGACTTATGATTGTTTGTAGGATTAGCTGTGATGTTGTTCGGTTGAGATTTGGATTGGTTGATGCACGTTTTTACGGTGAATTTTAGGTCTAAAAACTTAAAACCTCAATAAATTCCTTTCGGAGGGGATTTTGGCCTCGAAAAATTCATTTCACGACTTTGTGTGAAACCTCACAATATTCAGGTTGTTCCGGTCGTTTTGACAGGTATTTCGCTGAAAACGGAGTTACGGTTCAAAAGTTATGACCGTTTGAAGTTTTGACGTAAAAAGTCAACTTTGGTCAAGCCGCAAGTGATCAAATCGCAAGTAGTCAAACCGTAAAAGTCAAAACTCAGTTTTCTTGATCAAATTGCAGTGGTCAAATCGCAGTGGTCAAATTGCAGTGATTAACAAATCACTTAAGAGACAAATTGCTTAAGTTTGACAAAACGCTTAGCAGACAAATCGCATAACACTCAAACCACATAACCTGACAAATCGCATAGTACACAAGTACACCCACTACTTTGTCCTTTCTTGTCGTTTTGTCTCAATAGACAAATCACAAACTAGACAAATCGCTTCACAGAAAATGACAAATCGCATACAAAGTGTAACAAATCGCTTCAAAAAGCGTTCACTAAAGAGACAAATCGCTTGGTTTTTAGGACAAATCGCATAGAAGAAAGTCTATTCGAGACACAAATCGCATGCTAGAAAAATTTCAAAAACACCAATTTTCAATCCAAAAACAACCCAACCACGATAATTCAAGCTTTCCAAACTAAAACATAAACACTTATAGTGATTCTAAACACAAAAGTACTATCAAAATTCAAACTTTAACACAAGAAATGATTCAAATGATGAAAACTACTCTAAACTTATTCAAACCCAAAAACCTTATGAAAACCACTAGAAATCCAAGAACATGAAAGGTAGATGATCAAACCATGGCTCTTGATACCAATTGTAGCATATTGGTTTTCACAAACACATAATCAAGCATACAATGATTCGAATGAGACTTGAGTTAGGGAGAGAAAGTGAAGAGATTTGGGAACTTCTAGAGAGAGAAACAAAAGTATATTATGAAGGTCCAACCCTTTGCCTTGCTAGGCAAAGGGTATTTATAGTTCTTACATGAAACGCCTCCTATGGGCTGTGGATCAGACATATAGTGGGCAAAGACCCCGTCCGTCCTCCACGGTGTTACTTAATTAACTACTGACTATTACTAAATGAATACGACTACAAGCTTTCTAATGAATACATATACTTGAGGTGACCGACTCTTTAACCACTGGATTTTCTAAATCCTAACATGTTCCTTTAACTAGATGACACTAACTTAATTTTAAAAGGGTACTAGTTTTGATTTATGGTGTCAAATCAAATATACACGAAGAAGCATGCATACAACTTCGTATCAATAGTTTTTAATAAAAACTTTTATTAACCAATTCACAAAGATTAAATTATCAAAGTTTTGATTGAGGTATTGGTTTTGCCAATCAAGGAATTTACCTTTAATTATCGTCCATTATATCGTACTTTTGCATAAGTCAAAAGACTTAGTGTTTCGGATAATTACCACATAGTGGCGCATGGAATTAAAGCTAATTCGCCCTTAAGATGATTTTGTACATTTATAGCCTACTTGGTAACTCCAATTTGACGCACAAAGAAGCGGAGAATTTGGTCATCGCTGAAGGAATAACCTTTGAATATTTAACTCTTCAAAAAACAAATCAAATTTATTTTTCTATTTAAAATTAAAACTTATTGAATATTTAACTCTTCAAAAAACAAATCAAATTTCACCATTGTTTACTCCAATTTATTTTTCTATTCAAAATTACCCTTTGCTTAAAACTTGTCACACATAATAAACAAACAAATAACAATAAAAAATAAATAACGAAAACAATGCGCACATAACTAACAATTAATACATGTAAACAAGTAGCCACATGCAACTTATTTGATAAAATCTATTAATAATCAATATCTAGGTTATATAACGTATATACCAACTAGGGCTTTCACTCACACAATTGAAAGTGAGCCACATATATCGACGAATCGATTGCGTAAGCCATAATTAAAATATACCAAATTACACATAATTGATTCATTAATATTTTTGAGGTATTCCCCAATTCAAGATTTATCAAAATAATAAACATGTGTATAAAACTTAACAATTAATTTTCGCATAACCAATCTTAACAATTAAATATATATATATCGACAATAATCCATGCCAAATATGCACGTTTTCATGGATTTAACATAACAATTTATTCACGTTTTCACAAGATCGCATACAATTCCATGTCACATAACAATTTATTCATGAATATATCACGTAACAAATATATTAATTCTAGGTTTCGATATGATAACAAAACAATTAATATAAACCCTAAAAAAATTTAAAGAAATCGACTAAAAAACAATTAGGGTATCGACCCATAAAAATTTTTTTTGGTCGATCCAAAAAAAAATTTTAAAAACAAATTAGGGCAAAAGCCCTAACCCTAAAATTAGGGTTTACATAATCATAACCAAAACACTAGAACAATCATATCATACAATATTCGTTTTTTACGTGTTTAGTAATTAATTACTCATTAAACAAGACTCGTGATGCCATTGTTGGAATTATATAACTTGACAATCATATATGAAACACATAAAACATCAAAGAAACATGCGGAAGCGAATAGGCCGTATAATGAGTAATTAACTAACATAAACATAAAGTATGCGTACCTTTTTGATTTTAGCCGAACAAGAATCAATTCCACAAAACTAGCAAGTGATGAACCCTAATTAGGGTTTATAGGATTATAAGAATTACCCCTTACCAATTTTGTAATTCAATCCAAGATACCAACAAAAGTATGTTAGTACCACGTTCTTGTACACACGTACTAAATCAAATTAAAGTAATGCTAGTTTTAATCACACGAAACAATTTGGTTTTGGAAAAAACAATGGATCGACTACCCTAAAGGGTTGTACGATCGGTTATGGTAAAAAACACACAAACAAGTTTTAGGTTTTAGCCAATGAGTACAAGAGATGGAATACAAAGACCCTAGGCTTTGTATTTATACACAAGATAACTTTGTTTCCAAGTTAAGTGTGGGTTGGGTTGGGGAACCGCTTTGGCTGATCGGTTGTGGTATCCCAAAGGGATTCCGGAACCTTCCCAATCTCTATTTTCTAATTTAGTCATTCCATTTAACATTTAATGACCGTTAGTCCATTACATTTAATTAACTTAACGCCCATTATATATTTCGTGTAATTAATAAATAAACATAACATTTTATATTTAATTATTAACTTTAATTCTCATACGTAAAGCGTGCAATCCCGTGGTCTCGAGTTCGATCCTAACTCACGACTACTAATTTAAATCCATAAAACTAACATTATATAGATATATTCATCTATCCTCAAATTTTGAAATTTATAGCTTCAATATAACATGCAAGTTTGTTAGTTGTTCTTGACAAACTTCTATGCAAACTCATCCGTTTGAACTTTAGCCATACTAGGGGGTGCTAGAATTTGTGTTTAAACAGATTAGGACGTTTTAAATTCGAAATCATTTATTATGATGGTTTGGATTAAAGTTATCATGAGTATGGTCTTTTTTATCATTTAGTGTCAATACAGTTGATTTAGGAGAGCCGTGCAAAAACTGTTTATTACTAAGCATTCTTCTAGTCATAAAAAGCGTAATTATGTTCATTTTGGTACTTGCAAATTTGAGCTTTTAGCTTACTGTTTAAAGTTTGTTGCAGGTGAGGGATGAACTTGAACGACTTTTGGATGATGATGATGATATGGCTGATCTGTACTTATCCCGAAAGCTATCTAAAGCTAGCAGGGCAAGTGTGATGATGGTTCATGGAGATGAGAACGATGTTGAGGAGCTTGAGATGCTTCTAGAGGTTACAACTTACAATTCTCACCCTAGGGATAATTTACCGTCTATATTGTTTCCAATTACTCTTTTGCGCTGGAATTGTTTGAAGCTTAATAGGTTTTTTTTGTATGTGTTTCAGGCCTACTTCATGCAGACTGATGGAACATTAAACAAGTTAACAAGTGTGAGTGATATTAGTTCATTAAAATCTCTAGCCACATATATATGCAATATAACAAAAGAGTTCTATTGATCGAATGAATTAGAGATATCATGTGTATTTATATTAAATACATAGCTTTGATAATAAGCAACATAATCCAAAACCTAAACCTAATGGACCCAAACCCTTAATTGGGTATGGGCCAACTAACCTATCTAACAGCATTTTAGTCGATCCGCTGTGAACCAGTATATATACTAACTAAAATTCTTGCAAAAAACTTGAAGTGGCCGGTCTTCAATTCATAATTCTTTAACCTTAATAAGTGTTTCTTAGAATGAAATACGTACCGGGGAATTATACATTATTTACTAATCTATAAGCATAAAATTTTGCAGCTCCGTGAATATATTGATGACTCAGAAGATTACATCAACATCCAGGTATTGGAGAGTGCATTTCCACTTTCTTAATTCATTTGATAATGTACGAAATGTGATTCCAGCATCGCTATCATTGCTCTTATTACAGCTTGAAAATCAAAGAAATCAGCTCATTCAGGTCCGTTATATTCCATGTTTTTGTTACGCCCCGATTCCCGGTTTGACCGGAATTTACTCGATTTTTAAAACTTTGACTCGAAACGTTTGACTATTACATTTTCTCATTTAAACTCTTGACAAAAACCATGACATTTTACCTTTGACAATTCTTATATAACACGTATCCGATAACTTCTTTAATCAATAACATTTGACTTTAACAAAACAGTCATTTTGAAACTGTATAGCGGGCTGACGCCGTCGCCTTATAAGGTGCGACGCCGTCACCCTTTAACCATGACCCAAAACACGTTCGGATTTAACACGCGACAGCCTAGGGGATTTTAAACCCGACGCCATCTCAACTGATCAGGATGCCGTTGCCACAAAACTGCGACGCCGTCCAGTGTACTGACCTGCACCTTTGACAGCAAAACTGCACATTACCAATTTGTCCATTTTGACACAAATGGTCATTTGACCCTTACAACTTTAAAATGGGTAAGAAATATACTTCAACCCAGACACTCTAAAATACTATAAGGACTATGACTTATACTTGTCGATTAACGATACATTTACAAAACCATGAAAGACTCTTGGAGGTACAAACTTATCACATGAGCTCGGTGTCTACCTAGCTCCTAATATCAAATATTAGTAACTTCCTTGATCAAACCATGATCCAACATCCAATCCAAGCCATAGCACTTCCAATACACATGAACCTATAAGAACATAGCAACTATAACATGTAAGTGATTACGCTTAGTAAGTAATTGGCTAATACATGTTCAATATATTCATCGTTATATATATACATCACAACCATATAATTATAACACACAATTATTCAATTAGCACATAAGACATCTAACACATACCTTAGCCACTTAATAATTCCAAGACATATCTATAATCATCCAATATCAAGTATCAAGGTCAACACACCTTTAAAATATCTATAACCACTCAGCACAACATTGTAATCACATACTATAACAATTTCATATCGAGCACATAGTAACCAAGTTACTTACCTTAGCTAGCCAAGCTAAGTTATTATGAGATTATTATCATCTTCCATCATCTCCATCATCAACATCATCCAAAGTTAACATCCTTAACAGATAATCATAATATACTTAAAACATCATCAATTAATCATAGCTATGGTTTAGACAACCATTTGGCTTACATAAATAACTTCTAATAATCATATAATCATATATTGATTATGTGATGATTCAACCCATAGATTACTCAACTTTTACCCATAATAAAATTTCTTCCAAGATTAATATAATTCTTTATAATCAAACCTTATGATCATATTCAATTTACCCATTTACTCCAATTTAATCAAAAGGGGTTTCACCCAATTAATCTATAATATCTCAATTAGTGTTTAAAAACATAATTACCCAAAACCCCTAATTTGGATACATAAAACCTAACTCTTCAATTGACTATTAACACCAATTAATGATTACTTACCTTTCAAGGATCATCTCTATAACTTCCCTTTAGGGAAGACGCCCTTAATTTATCACCAATTGGTCTACCAGGCTAACCCATACTTTCCCTCCATTCTTCTAAACCGACACTCCCCCAAATCCTCCTGAACTTTTGAGAAATCTGCATTTTAATACTTGAAGCTTTCTTCATTTTAAAGTTATTTCACCAATCGAAACTTTTGGTCCCTCAAGCCCCTTTCTTTCTATTTTGACCACAAGATACTTATATTAAGTTTACTATATGGCAATTTAGGTCCCCCCTCATTTATATAACTATAACATAACATTTATTAATTATTAGTTTGACTATCGGGTTAACTAGTCCATCCCGTCAAGTCGTTAGACCATATTCATCTAGGGTAGGGCCTATTCGTATTTCAGGATACGGGTGTAACAATTCTACTCCCCTTATTTAGATTTTGTCCTCGAAATCTCTCGTCTATTGCTATCCAAAATTAATTTCATCTTATACCATTCTTAGCAAAAACAACCATATAATCATTTTGTTGCTACGATTTACTTAATCTTGCAACTCAAGACCTACTATAACATAAACCAATCTTTAGACGCCTTCTAATTCAAGCTAGAGGTTTTATAATATATCTATCAACATGTCATCTAAGACATGATTTATTCAAAAACAATCATATCGTCGTCAGTTTATTACCATATCATCACATACTTGATCATTTACATAATACTTTGACCTTATCTATGTCAAACTTGGTCAACAATTTCACATTATGCTATAATTAATTTTGTAATTTCCATAACACTCTCATTATACCGTATTGTTGTTGCTATAACTTTCTCATAAATTTCATAATTTTCCATGACCATTATGGTCTTTTTCATATTACCACATGCCCTCAAGGCATACTATAGCACAATTTAAACTTTCTAAATTTCTTCATTATGACTTCCATGGTTTTTACTCACATCACATTATCATTCATGTTTTATTTATTATACTTTACATTTCAAGTTTCTATAACTTTAAGTTTTACGACCATTACTTGGGGTCGACAAGGAACTCTTATTCCCTCTATCTTATTTCCTTAAGGCGTCTTGTTAATTTTAAACTTTTATTTTCCACTTCTTACCCTACTCATGCCATGTCGGAAACACATAAGCCTACTCATTTATACTTCTTCATTTATATGGAGAGGCGTCCCAAAAAATGTAAATCAAGAAATATAAACTCGTAGTTCGGTGACTCATAATTTCGCTATTTAAATGAAAAGGCGTCCCAATCCACTTAAATAAAGAAATTATAAACCATCCTACTCATACGCTTCCTACATAACACTAATACTTAATTGTAACTTGCTTTAACAGTCGAAATTCTCATTTATTAGCATTTGATCCTTTTTACTATAACACTCCCCGAAGGGGCCATTTCACATGCCAAGAATATAGAAAATTTCTAGCCGATGAAGGAAATATAATTTATCCCGAAGGATTTCTATAGCTTTATCTTGCCAACTCATACTATAACACATCCCATAGGATTCACAATAACCTATCCCGAAGGATTTCTATTATATATCCCGTAGGATTTTATAATAATAACTATAACATCTTTCGAGTGGCCTGTAACATCATACTATAACAATATATAGGATCCAAGCTATTATTATATTATCATATTCATAATTTTCTCATTCCCATTTAACCAATACAAATTTGTAGGGCTTATGAGCCCGCTTTCCATACTTATTCATATACCATGTGTTTAATCATTTCATCTTCTCATTAACCCGTAAACCCTCGTTGACCATTTTCACATTTTTACTATTACAAGTTTTAGTCTATTTGACTTTTTTCATATTGATGCAGGTTTTATTGACCAGGTTTTAATATTTATAATTACTCGTTATGCATATGGTCTACTCTAATGCACTAACGGGCAGTGTACCCGGTCGTGTGTAGTGTAGTATTCGGTAAAACCGAGGTCGTCCCAAGAGTTATGTGTGCGGATTTAAACTAAGTCTAGGTGTCACAGATTTTAATATGATTAACTACTAAAGCAAATAAAGGTGAAAGATGTGATCAATAGAGGAGAGGGGTGCTAACCTAGTTACTCATCCTAATTAGTAGTGTATACGTCTAATTACTTCCAATTACTTCAGGTGGGGTCAAAGTCGCTAGGACAACATTTGGTCAGTTCGACCTAACCTATCAGCAAAGGGTCCCACTGGAGAAGTCAGGTGTCCCCTCATAAGTCCAGCAGTTCCTGGTCACCTAAGCCAAGTCATTAAGTACAACTACATGCTAGATTCATAATAGTGATTGCCCGGGCGCTAGCAACTTAAACAGTCACCCCTTACTTCTTAAGTTCATCCAAACGGTAGGTGATCAGTTGGTCAAATCGCACAAGTAGAAAGGGTCGTCAGTTGGTCATATCTTACCCTTCCCGTCTCAGTCTACTCACTTAGGGTCAGTTGGTCATATCTCCTAAGTAACTAGTCTCTACCGCCATTCAAAACTACCCAAACAAGGGTAGCTACCAATAAACTATGCATGCATACACTTAGAATAATTATACGGAAGCAATGTAAACGCAAACAAAACAATTAAGAAATCATAACTAGGCCAGCACCAAAAGGTGCTTAGCCGCTCATATTAACTATAACAATCAATTTAATGTTTAATGTTACGAAATACATGAATTGAAAGTAAAGAAAAGATAAAAGCTAATGCTTATCGTAGGGGAGTGATTTCTCCCTTGGAGATAGCTCCGTATGCTCCTCTAGATCTGCTTTCGAATTCTTCTCACGTTCTCTGAATGTTGTGTGTGAAATGGGATGATTTGAAATGCTGGAAATCGTGGGGTATTTATAGGCCAGATCTGGTTACGGCGTAACTAATTATAAGAGTTACGCCGTAACACCCAATTCTTCGTATTTTTCACTAAAATGCTGGTTACTGCGTAATCTATGGAAGGAGTTACGCCGTATCTTCAATAAATTTTTGGTTACGCCGTAGTTGTTGCATGAGTTACGTCGTAATTAGTAGCAGCGCGGAACCTCATTTGACCTAATATGGTTACGTCGTAATCTTGGACAGAGTTACGCTGTAATCTTCTGTTAAGTTGGTTTTCTGAGCCACGCTTTAGTTACGGCGTAATGTGAGAGACGAGTTACGCCGTAACTTCTTCAAAGTGAGCATACTATGATAAATCTTCAATAAACTCTTCAAATCCGCGTCTCTTTAGCTCCAATGCTCGTAATTTACCTGAAAGCGAAATACAATGGAAAACAAGCGTAAATCCATATTATTGATATAAATTACAAGGATTATCGGGGGAAATTGACACTTAATATTCAGGATAATTTGATGTTATCAAATATCCCCCCACGTGAACTCTACTTGCCCTCAAGTAGACCTTATAAGATAGATTCCTAAAAAGATATCTCTCATTACCTGGAAAATATAAGTTTACAAATCCCTTATGCTAGAATAAAACAAAGCCGAACACCTCACGAAATGGGAACAAAACACTCAAATCTCTCAACTATTCTAAGTGTCAATTTCGGGGTGATCACTCATTGCACAGTCATAGCATGTATTCTATCATAAGCTTGGCGGTTACACAAATCTCCACCACTAGAGTTATGGGCTAAACAATTCTCGAAGGCAATATGGGTAGACACGACAAAGGTTAAGGGTGACTCGTAATTACTAACATGTCACGGCGAAGTGGACAAAACCAATGGTACATGACCAAATCTATGGCCAAGACACCAAAGGTTGCTCGCTGCATCACCTAGACATGCTTCATGACTAAAGGGTAGGATAAGACACGGGATATAAATGGTGTAAAATAAAAAATCAAGCAAATAGTCTAAATCTATAACCAAGTCATCACCACTTACCGTCCGCCCAAAGTTCAAGTTTCGAAGTTAAGAAACCGGATCATGATATACTAGGTAGATGTGTCATTAGAGGACGTCATGATGGGCACACTACCTTTTCTCAAACTGTTGGCGCAATTACCAACTCCAATCTTCAAATGTGACCGAGGTGGCCTCCTCGATACTACATCTATATTAAGCTCATAACATAGTGCTTATAACGTCGCACTTTACAATCAACTAAATAACAAATACATTTTTTTAATCATAGCTATAACAAATAAACATAACATCCCCCCACTTGTGATGAACCATGGGAATTCGGGGGGTCTTCAATGATCTTTAAGAATATGTCATCGACGAAAGTGTGATTCCCGAACCTTTCCACTTGAACCTTGAACTTAGGCAAATGATGACTTCCCAATCACAAATAAAGACTACAGGGTAAGCTAAGGTGTATGGGTGTAACGAAAAAATATATTGGGTTAACAAAATGAAAGGAATGGCTCAGATGGGTGTATCTAGGGGTATCTTGCACTAAAGGTGAGTTCAACAAAAGGGTTTCACATGGGGGACGAGAAGTCGAGGTAACTAATCGATAGACACACAATGGTAGGCTATTTGGGTGATAATCCTATAATACTGCCTTCTTAAACTGAAAAGTTCAAATACATCGAGCTAACTCAACATACCTCGTCTATGGTCTCGAAATGATGCAAAGGCCAAGTTTTAAAGTTTACAAGCTACCGGCACACTCATAATTTGGTGGATTTGGGGTAAAAATTTGGAAACGGATAAGGCTAATCTCACCATATAATATCAAGGGTTACATGTACTCGGCTAAGGTCTAATATAGTTAGGTTAAGAAAAACATGTCAAAATTTTAAAAATGGCATAATTTTTCAAAATAAACTAGAAAAACGAGGGCAAAATAAAGTTCAAGAGACAATTCTACTCCCGTCCCCCCACTTGAATTGTACAAAGTCCCTTTTTTACTAAGTGTTAAATAAAGGTGAAGAGAAAAGTAGAATTAGAGCGAGAACTTCCCTGAAATTTGCTCCAAAAAGAAAGAAGGCCCACGAAAAAGAGTCGTGCCTTCGCATAAGCATTCACGAGCAAACTTCAATCCCTGAAATCACACTACCGACAAGAATAATTCTAAAAAGAAAAAATAAGAAATGAAGAATAAATCTAACTCACTTTAGTAGGAATCACGGTTGCATTTAGCGCATGCAACAAGCCTTTTAAACCACTTGGTGTCCCAAGTGGACGAGTGTAGTCTCGTGAGGGCTTACAGGGAACATACCCACAAAGTTCATTTAAAAGACTAATACAAGGTTATTGTGTTTAAAATGAAAGAAGTAATGCAGAGGATAGTTACGTCGTAACTCCAGAAGGAGTTACGCCGTAACTAGGCAAAACCTGGCATACACTGCAAAAGTGTAGCTACGGCATAACCACTGAATGGTATTACGCCGTAATTGGTAATGCTTCTGAAGTTCTGCTACAAAGGGACTGTTACGGCATAACCATGAAAATGAGTTACGCCGTAACTCTGGTCAGATCAGCATGCTGCAACAACAACTTTTCTTTGTTTCCTGCAAAAATGGTTAAAAACACAAAACCTAACAGAAATGGAAATAAAATAAGATAAAGGGATAATTCGGGTTGTCTTCCGAAAGAGCACTTTTCTTTATTTATGAGTCTTTAAGTTAGACTCAAAGCCTTTGGGCTTTATGGTGGCCTATGGACTTGGCCAACTTCCTCCACGTCTGCTCTTTTACTTGAAGAAGGCTTGTCCCAAACACGTGGAGAAACAAACCGAGTTATGGAATATCGATTTTCTTGCAAAAAATTAGCCTTTGCCCACTCGTAACGAAATTTAGCCTCTTCTTCCCATTTTATTTTAACAGCTCCAAACTTTACTCGTAACCAGTTTTCAAATGAGATTCCCTTGTATCCGACTTCCCTTCTCTTTTCCTCGTCAAAACATGCCCATTCCTTGCGTTTGAGCCAGTTAGGATCGGGGAATTCTCCTCCATCGCAGATCTTGCGGTTGGGGTCGCATGTAGGCCATGCCCTGGTGAATTCATCAGACATCATAGCTGGTTCACAAAAATGAATAGTCCAATCGACCTTAGTGAACCAATCGTTCATAATATTGTGCCCTTGAATCCATCGCCTCTTAACTAATTTTTCGTCTTCCCAACACCACCAAACTTCTGCTGCTTTTTCAATCCTACGAATGAGAAATTCTCTTCCTCCATTACACCATTTTTGATAAGGAGAACATGTAGGTAATGTTACTTTGGACCCTTCAATCAAAAAAATTTCAGGAGCACAACAGTGAAGTTTTCCCGTAACAACATATCTAGGCACGAAAGGTCGGACCTCATTATCTTCTTCATTGCTGTTGTCATCATCACTTGATTTGGTCCCCTGCAAATGGCCAAAATATGAAGGAGGAAACTTATCGGAATAATCCACTTTAACCTCTGGTGAATCCTTAGTTGTTACAATTTCATCCGGCTCATGGCATAAGGTTTTGTCCAATTTAAATTCTACTCTATCACCATAGTATCCCAATGAGTCAAGGAACGGTTTACCAAGAATCAAACGTTCCTTCGTATTTTTCTCCATGTCGATAACCACAAATTCGGGGGCAGAAACAAATCTATCGACCTTAACACAAGTACCACCTGTAATTCCTAATGGAGTAGCCTTGGTCTTATTCGCCATCTCAATCACGATATCCGTTTTCCAAAGATGGATTAATTTGAGTTTTAAGAATATGGAAAGTGGCATGATGTTTATACTAGACCCAAAATCTACTACCCCCAAGATATCATAACTTCCAACTAAACATGGAATGACTAACCCGTCTGCGCTAACATCCTTAACTGAAAATAAACTAATTTCTAACCTGGTTACGCCTTCTAAATCATGGTTACGCTGTAACTCGGGAAAATAGATACGGCGTAACTGCACCTGAGTGTCGACAATCGTCTTCTCTCAATTTTCGGTTGTAGATTTGCACTCCTCAATCACTTCCTGTGAATTATCATCAGCAAAAATGGCATTGCATACCACCATAGGTTTCGTCCCCTCAGGTTCAATGTTACTCATCTTTATCTCTACACTGAGCTTTTCTACCATGGCTTCAAGGTTTTTTAAGGTTATGTCGTACCTGGAAAGATTTTTATTTGTGTTTTCCTGGAAATCCCTGAGCCATTTATCTTGTTCTTTTTGCTTATGGGCTGAACTTTCCAGGAATTTGTTTATGGTCTCTTCAAGGTTGGGCTTTTTTTCTCCATAAGGCTCGCGGTTGTAATTTCCACGATACCCATTACTATTTCGATTATCTCCATAAAACGGTCGATTTTCTCCATATTTAGCTTCTGCGATTATGTTTTCTTCCTTAATGTGAGGAAAATTCTTGGTGAGATGTCCTCTCCCGCAGCTTTTGCAACCTACTTGGATGGCATGAAAAGTTTCCCTGATTTTTAGCATATCCCGACCCTGATTTTCTAGCTTGTTAGTGATGGCTTCAAATCCGTCAAAACTTCCGCCTTGGTTCCTTTTGCTTCCTCCATCGTGCCATTTTTGGGAATGATCAACCATTTTTTGGATGGCCTCAATTGCTAGAGTAGGAGTCATGCTCGGAATTGGTCCTTGATAGTCCAGCATCTGTCTTGTAGTTACATTGATTCCTTTGTAGAAGATGTTGACCTTTTGCTGGTTATTCAGATCATGTGTAGGACACTTGTAGAGAAGATCGTTGTATCTATCCCAGGCTTGATAAAATGTTTCATCACCTTCTTGCTTGAAATTATGGATCTCCAAGAGCTGGTTAGATATCTTCGGCGGAGGACAATACCTCTGGATGAAGTGCTTCTTCAGTAGAGCCCAAGTATTAACTGCCCTGGCGGAAAATCTTTCGATCCCTCTTCTTGCAGCCCCAGTAAGAGTCATGGGGAACACCCTTAGCATAACAGCGTCATGAGACACACCCAGAATGTTGAAAAGGCTTGCGATGTATAAGAAATTTTCAACGTGCTCATACGCATATTCGTCCCTGTTTCCTGAAAAAGGGTTAGCACGAAGCTCCCTCATAAATTGGTCTTTAATCTCGAAACGGACATTAGCTCCAATTTCTGGTCTTACGAGCCCCGACCCTTGTTCTTCTCTTGTAAACGCCAAATATTCTTCAAGAGTGAGGTCATCAATGTTAACAACTTCCATGGTACCTGAATCTTGAAAAGAGATCGTGAGAATTTGAGAAAATTTTAAAACAAAACAAAAATGAAAGACTTAATAGAAATCCTAATATAACTCCTCGACAGCGGCGCTAAAAACTTAATGCAGGTTTTATTGACTAGGTTTTAATATTTATAATTACTCGTTATACCTATATTCTACCCTAATGCACTAACAGGCAGTGTACCCAGTCATGTGTAGTGTAGTATTCAGTAAAACCGAGGTCGTCCCAAGAGTTATGTGTGCGGATTTAAACTAAGTCTAGGTGTTACAGATTTTAATATGATTTCGATATAATTAACTACTAATTCAAATAAAGGTGAAAGATGTGATCAATAAAGGAGAAGGGTGCTAACCTAGTTACTCATCCTAATTAGTAGTGTATACGTCTAAGTACTTCCAATTACTTCAGGTGGGGTCAAAGTCGCTAGGACAACATTTGGTCAGTTCGTCATAACCTATCAGCAAAGGGTCCCACTGGAGAAGTCAGGTGTCTCCTCATAAGTCCAGCTGTTCCTGGTCCCCTAAGCCAAGTCATTAAGTACCGCTACATGCTAGATTCATAATAGTGAGTGCTTGGGCGCTAGCAACTTAAACACTCACCCCTTACTTCTTAAGTTCATCCAAACGGTAGGTGTTCAGTTGGTCAAATCGCACAAGTGGAAAGGGTCGTCAGTTGGTCATATCTTACCCTTCCCATCTCAGTCTACTCACTTAGGGTCAGTTGTTCATATCTCCTAAGTAACTAGCCTCTACCGCCATTCAAAACTACCGAAACAAGGGTAGCTACCAATAAATTTTGCATGCATACACTTAGAAATAATTATACGGAAGCAATGTAAACACAAACAAAACAATTAAGGAATCATAACTAGGCCAGCACCAAAAGGTGCTTAGCCGCTCATATTAAGTATAACAATCAATTCAATTTTTAATGTTACGAAATACGTGAATTAAAAGTAAAGAAAAGATAAAAGCTAATGCTTATCGTAGGGGAGTGATTTCTCCCTTGGAGATAGCTCCGTATGCTCCTCTAGATATGCCTTCTACTTCTTCTCACGTTCTCTGAATGTTGTGTGTGAAATGGGATGATTTGAAATGCTGGAAATCGTGGGGTATTTATAGGCCAGATCAGGTTACGGCGTAACTAATTATAAGAGTTACGCCGTAACACCCAATTCTTTGTATTTTGCATTAAAATGCTAGTTACGGCATAATCTCCGGAAGGAGTTACGCCGTATCTTCAATAAATCTTTGGTTACGCCTTAGTTGTTGCATAAGTTACGGCATAATTAGTAGCGGCGCGGAACCTCATTTGACCTAATATGGTTATGTCGTAATCTTGGATAGAGTTACGCCGTAATCTTTTGTTAAGTTGGTTTTAAGAGTCACGCTTTAGTTACGGCATAATGTGAGAGATGAGTTATGCCGTAACTTCTTCAAAGTGAGCATACTATGATAAATCTTTAATAAACTCTCCAAATCCGCGTCTCTTTAGATCCAATGCTCGTAATTTAACTAAAAGCTAAATATAATGGAAAACAAGTGTAAATCCATATAAATGATATAAATTACAAGCATTATCGGGGAAAATTGACACTTAATATTCAGGATAATTTGATGTTATCACATATGTAAACCTTTATAGGGTTATTCCTAATCACACTCATTATTTTTCAATTATTTTTTTACACGTTCTATAACATTAACTCGTTCTATCACTTCAATACGTTCCTTTCGTGTTTCATTATGTCACACACCAACACATTCTCATCCATATATATAACTCAACGCCATTATGTTAGATTAGCACATGGCTTTACCGTTTACTCCACAATTAGACCCTATATAGGTTATTAACCATATGCATTCTTCTTTACATATTCTTACATGTCACATTTTTATTTATTAACAAGTAGGCTTATTCCATTTTCACCCTTCAATACAAAGTTATCGAACTTCAATATCATTCTATAACTTCACATTTTTAGACACTTAACTATTTATGTGTCAAACTTTCACTTTACAATTTCACGTGTATTACAACACACAATAATATTACACTATAACACGTCTACTATCAATTAACATTTATGCTTACTCATTACATTTTATGACTTACAATTATCCCATCTCCAATACCACCATATTGGCTATCCATTAGCCATTCACACAATAAGATCATAGGTTGGTCATTAACACAATACGATACACACCTCGTCTTTATTCATAATTATAACTTAATTATTATAATTTCAAACCATGCGTTCTATAAGCATTCGCACCATTTGTATCATCTACTCAATTCTCTTTATGAATTCTATAACAATTAGGCACACAATTATGTTACTCCCACCGTCACCATCCATGGTGAACATATTATAATTACTTATCGCATCTATACTATAGCGCACAATTTTACACAATCATAAAACATTCATGGTGATTTATTCACCTATATACATACGGTCCGCCATGGACCTACATCAATCACACAACATTACTATGACTTAATAAACATTATCAGATAGTTTTCATATAGCACATGGGCATAGTTTACCCTATAGCATAGCATACACATTTCTGCTTCACCTAATTCCGCAAATAAGAGTGGTTTAAGACTAGGCAACCTATTGTAGAAACCTAATTCACTTAAACTGAAGCTCTGATGCCAAGTTGTTACGCCCCGATTCCCAGTTTGACTGGAATTTACTCGATTTTTAAAACTTTGACTCGGAACGTTTGACTATTACATTTTCTCATTTAAACTCTTGACAAAAACCATGACATTTTACCTTTGACAATTTTTATATAACACGTATCTGATAACTTCTTTAATCAATAACATTTGACTTTAACAAAACAATCATTTTGAAACTGTATTGCGGCTGACGTTGTCGCCTTATAAGGTGCGACGCCGTCACCCTTTAACCATGACCCAAAACACGTTCAGATTTAACACGCGACGGCTCAGGGGATTTTAAACCCGACGCCGTCTCAACTGATTCGGGCGCCGTCGCCACAAAACTGCGACGCCGTCCAGGCTACTGACCTGCACATTTGACAGCAAAACTGCACATTACCAATTTGTCCATTTTGACACAAATGGTCATTTGACCCTTACAACTTTAAAATGGGTAAGAAATATACTTCAACCCAGACAATCCAAAATACTATAATGACTATGACTTATACTTGCCAATTAATGATACATTTACAAAACCATGAAAGAATCTCAAGGGTACAAACTTATCACATGAGCTCAGTGTCTACCTAGCTCCTAATATCAAATATTAGTAACTTCCTTGATCAAACCATGATCCAACATCTAATCCAAGCCATAGCACTTCCAATACACATGAACCTACAAGAACATAGCAACTATAACATGTAAGCGATTACGCTTAGTAAGTAATTAGCTAATACATGTTCAATATATTCATCGTTATATATATGCATCGCAACCATATAATTATAACACACAATTATTCAATTAGCACATAAGACATCTAACACATACCTTAGCCACTTAATAATTCCAAGACATATCTATAATCATCCAATATCAAGTATCAAGGTCAACACAACTTTAAAATATCTATAACCACTTAGCACAACATTGTAATCACGTACTATAACAATTTCATATCGAGCACATAGTAACCAAGTTACTTACCTTAGCGAGCCAAGCTAAGTTATTATGAGATTATTATCATCTTCGATCATCTCCATCATCAACATCATCCAAAGCTAACATCCTTAACACATAATCATAATACACTTAAAACATCATCAATTAATCATAGCTATGGTTTACACAACCATTTATCTTACATAAATAACTTCTAATCATCATATAATCATATATTGAATATGTGATGATTCAACCCATAGATTACTCAACTTTTACCTATAATAAAATTTCTTCCAATATTACTATAATTCTTTATAATCAAACCTTATGATCATAATATGATCATATTCAATTTACCCATTTACTCCAATTTAATCAAAAGGGGTTTCACACAATTAATCTATAATATCTCAATTAGTGTTTAAAAACATAATTACCCAAAACCCCTAACTTGGATACATAAACCCTAACTTTTCAATTGACTATTAACACAAATTAATGATTACTCACCTTGCAAAGATCATCTCTATAACTTCCCTTTAGGGAAGACACCCTTAATTTATCACCAATTGGTCTACCAGGCTAACCCATACTTTCCCTCCATTCTTCTAAATCGACACTCCCCAAAATCTTCCTGAACTTTTGAGAAATCTGCAATTTAATACTTGAAGCTTTTTTCATTTTAAAGTTATTTCACCATTTGACACTTTTGGTCCCTCAAGCCCATTTCTTTCTATTTTGACAACAAGATACCTATATTAAGTTTACTATATGGCAATTTAGGTCCCCCCTAATTTATATAACTATAACATAACATTTATTAATTATTAATTTGACTATCGGGTTAACTAGTCCATCCCTTCAAGTCCTTAGACCATATTCATCTAGGGTAGGGCGTATTCATATTTCGGGATACGGGTGTAACAATTTTCCTCTTCATCGACTGTTTTCTTCAATCTAAGGATTACCTCATTTCAGATTCTTTTTATGAATGCAGCTGGAGCTCTATATGAGCTCAGGAAATGTATGTATTTCGATTTATTCATTAGTTACTGATATATTTGGCGTGAAAATACCTTTTGCTTGGGATACAAATCATGGCTACACGTTCAAATGGGTAAGTGTAAAATTTTAAAATGAATGTTCCAGTCCTGATCAGTGATTTTATTCCCCCCAAAATACGTACTCACGTATATTATTATGTCATGAATCCTGCCAGGTTGTGATTTTGTCGGGTGCATTCTCTGCTGTTCTTTTTCTTCTGATTGTTTCCTATGCTCGTAATAGAGGGCTCTATCGTTAGATCTTAAATTTGATTAAGAAAGTCCTGTATGGATACTAATTTCTAACTCCTTGCACATGCTTTTTCTGGTACGAAAGGTACACATACATATAGCTTATTGTAACTTGGGATGGTATATTTCTAGAAATAATTATGGAAAGTAACATGTTGTTTTTCTACCTTTTTACTTTTCATAAATTATAAATGTCTTCCATTCATAAATTAGTTGGCATTATGAGTTCTTTTCCTGTGGGGAAAAGTGACAAACCAATAATTCATAAAAGAGTTCTGTTAAGTATGAGTATTGAATAGGATTGTGAGCTTAGACTATAACTAATTAACTTAAGTAGTAAATTTTGAAAAATATTTACCACATTCTAGTTGCCAGCAAGTCCTGCAAGTGAGAGCTCAGTGCCTTTAGGTTGCAACAACCTATCTAGGATTCATGATCAAACTATGTTTTTTGTAACTATGATTCCGATCGTTTATATGAGGTTTCTGCTCATATTATTGAAAATTAGGAACGCAAGACATAACTTATCCAATATTTACATGCTAGTATAATGAAAATGATATTTCTTCCTAAATTTTGTGCTTAAAAATCATCCTAATCATGTGATGAAATACAAGTAAAGAAATTTATATTTAGTGCACTCCAAGTGGCATGAATATCGTGGTTACAAATAAGAATTAGGAATTAGAAGGATATAGCACCACTATGTTAGATAATTTATACGTTGTGATAGAAGTTGTAATAGTCTTGTATCGGGCTAACGGGGATTTCATAAGCTAATAGGCCATATGTTTAGACAACACAAGCCTAGAGGGGTGCTTGTGGGGCAAGGCCATCCGACCTCGAATAAGAGGGGGCTTAGCTTTGGATCCCTCCTGCTTGCACAAAAGAATGTACCCCGTGTCCAAAGCCCACGAACCAAATCCAAGACCAAGCCCACCAATAGTGAGGTGTTGGAGGATAAAACCACACAAGTCCTCTCACTTGTGTGGTGTGTGTGACCATATGATAAGCGTGTAGTGTAGGGCTGAGCATAATAGACTGCGGATAGGATCGGACCAAGAAACCAGACCGAACCGGACCAGATTGAACATATTTCGGTCCTGTCATCAGTCCATCACTTTCCTCATATTCGGTCTTCGATCTGGTTCGGTCTTATACAACACAGGCAATTATGCTTTGTTGGACCGAACCGGAGACTGAACCAGACCGGATCGACCTGGACATGGACCGACCATTTCGGTCTGGTCCTCGTTCCGGTGTTTTGGACAAAATCGGTTTTCGGTTTGGTCCAGTCTGGTCTTGGTCGGTTCGGTCCGGTTTTCGGACCGTGGTTATCCCTAATGTAGTATGTGTTTTGCTATACAAGGTTCACCACCATATATTTATTTCTCTCTAAACCCTAAATGCCTTTTATCTCATTCTCTATCTATCTTTCTAGTATTCTTGAAGCCATGGTTGATATTAGACAGGTTAGTAGTTGGGTACCTACAATTGGCATCAGAGTCTATGATACTTATCGGTTAGATTGTGTTTAGGTTAGTTTTCGAAGGTATTACAAAACCGGGTAGAATTTTGAGAACTTTCATAGGGTTAAAAGTAGATTTAAAGGTTAGATTTGATAAAGCTTTGATTTTTATGACAGTTTAAGTGTTTACCTAGTCATTCATCTAAGAAAAACCCAAACAATCACAAAATTAACATTTTTTAAGAATTTTCGAAGTTCAATGTAACAGAATTTTTCTCAAAAAATTGTTACATTCGATTTATCTCGAAACATTAATATTTTCTAGAAATCTATGTGGCAGTACTTAATAGTTGAGATTTCACTAGCCAGATGACGTGGCATTTCGAGAACTCTAGAACCTTTCGAGAAAAACAACTTTCGAGTAATCCTAGGTGGCATTTCGATAACTTTTCACTAGCTGAGATTCCAATAGCAGTGTGACGTGGCAGTTTCGAGTAATTTGAGAATTTTGAGTAATTTTCAGAATTTCTAGGCAATGACCTTTTCAACCTGAAAAAGTCAATTTCGAGAAATTTCATGACCTGTGACCGTTTCGAGAAACCTAGAACATTTTGAGAAACTTAGAACCTTTCGAGAAACTTGCATACTTTCGAGTAATTTGGAATTTTGAGTAATTTTTGAACTTTTGTGGAAAAGAAACCTAACAACCTAAAAGTTAAAATTTTGAAAAACTTTAAACTTTCATGAATTTTAAGTTTCGAGTAATTTTAGAGATTTCGATAAACATCCTTAATCAAAAAAATTTAACAAGAACTTTCACAAATCAATAACACATCATTGATCCAGTTTCACATACCTACATTTCAACAATGGCGACTCAATAAGATTTATAAAAAAATGTTCTATTCAGACAAAAAAAGACGGCATTTTGCTAAAATTTCTTAAGAAAAATCTTTATTATCTGTGTAGATAATTTATGCAGCCGGTGCTGATAACCATTCTCCTATGTTATCAAAAGGTGGATATGTCTAGTGGTCGAGTCGTATTATACGCTATCTTAAGAGCAAACCAAATGGAAAGCTTCTCTTGAAATCCGTTTTGGATGGACCCTTTCAACCACGACAAATCAGAGAACCTGATGATCCAAATGCAACACCCCAGTAACTCCTTTTTACAGAGAACAAATAGAGGAAGAATTAACTGTTGAGGACAAGGCTAACATTAAAATTTATCTTGCAATGCACCTAGTCCTACAGGGTTTACCACCAGAAATTTATGCAAAGGTAGACAACTGTGAGAAAGCTCAAGCAGTTTGGGACAGAGTGAAAAGGTTGATGTATGGTACAAATATTGGGAAACATGAAATGGAAACAAAGTTGCTGAATGAATTGATCAAGTTCACTTTAATTCTAGGAGAAGCGATTTAAGTCATATTACCACATGTTTTTTCAGATCATGAATGACCTTGCAAGAAACAAGTGTTGGTGTGTATCGCCCAGAACATGGTAAGGACAATCAGTAGTAACTGCAAATACCACTAGGTGGTTACCGGATATCACTTGGAATCGTGTGATCACTTTCCAAAGTAAACTATTCGACCCTAATGCCTGGGTTACGCAAATATCTACTTGGGATAAGACCAAATGTAGTTATAGAATTAGGCACAATTCAATAACCCTTGCGCTTATAAGTGTTTAAGCTTTTAGTTTGTTTCTCCTGATATTGTTCTTTTTCAGTGTGTCTTCAAGCTGAAGATGTCACTTTCTATTTATAGTAGAGAACACTAAACACTAATCAATGGACATTATGTGTGATTAACGGCCAATTAATCACCCATAATAAACCTCCATAATCATAGAAATAGTGGTTACATGACAAATTAAACGTGGTCATAAGCGTCATAACTGACCAATTGAATGAGTCAAAGCTGTTACAAAATAATTACTGCAACACTACCAGTAGGAACCATTACACTAGCAGCAGGAACCATACACTACTAGCAGGAACCATTACACTAGCAGCAGGAACCATAACACTACCAGTAGGAACCATTAGTTACTACACAGTCAGTAGTAACCAATACACTAGTAGTACAAACCACTATTGAGTCGAGTCAGGGTGTTCAGGGACCTCGTGGGTGTACACTCCATACCTCCTAACCCAAAACCAGGTGTGAACTAATCCCACAAGTGCACTAAATTTTCCAACAACAAGCTGATTCAAAAGAACATTGCTAACAACATCAAGTTCCTGAATATTCTACAACCAGAATGGGGAAGATATGTCACCATCGTTCAACAGACAAAGGACTTGCATGAATTGAACTATGATCAGCTGTATGATTTCTTGAAACAAAACCAATCAGAGGCAAATGATATACGAGCTGAAAGACTTGCCAGGATTCACTACCCCTTAGCACTTGTGGCTAATTAACCATCTCCAATATATACACCTCAACAACCTTTATCATCAAACTACAACCTCATGCTACAACAACAACAACCAATGATCCCACAAATATCAAGCTATCCTACAACAACAATAGGAATTTCCTCAACAATCTCAACAACAAATCCCACAGTACCAAGCACCTGAAAACACTGAAGAACAATAAACAGAAAACTATGATGCAATGGTGCAAGCGGTTGCTTAATTGACTAAGGCATTCAATGTGTGTTTCTCTACACCTACCAACAATAACCAAAGGATTTTATCAAACACCTACAACAAGCAGATTGCACAATCGGGTTTTATCATGGATCAAGTAGGACAAATGGTTGGAGTAGTTGGGAACCAACAGGGTTATTCAACAGGTATTCAGATAGGGAATCAGCAGAGACAGAATGTAGGGAGACAGTTTGTTGGAAATCAAACAGTTGGTAATCCAAATGGGAATGTTGTTGCACCAGTAGTTGGGAACAATGGTAATGTGAATCATGGTAATCAGATAAGGTGTTATAACTGCAGATGGGTGGGTCGTCTTGCAAGGAACTGTACTGTAAAGAACAAAAAGAAGGATGTATGCTTTTTTTTAGTGAGCATTGTTGTTGGCTCAGAAAGAGGAAGCCGAGACACAGCTGAGTGCAGAGGAATATGCCCATGGAAGACGTGTTATTTAAGGAGACGTTTGATGAATTCTGTCAAGGTATTTCTTGGTGTGGACCATACTGGGATCATATCCTGGGATACTAGAAAACAAGCCAGGAAAGGCCAGGGATAATACTTTTCTTGAAATATGAAGATATGAAAAAGGACCCTAAGAGCAATGTGAAGAAGCTTGCGGAGTTCATAGGGTATCCATTTTCAATTGAAGAAGAGAACGCTGGCGTGGCTGATAACATTATAAAGTTGTGTAGCTTTGATACGTTGAGTATCCTAGAAGTGAACAGAACTGGAAAGCATCGACCTGAAGAAATTCCAATTGATAACCGACTTTATTTCAGGAAGGCTAAGGATGGAGATTGGGATAACTACTACACAGATGAGATGAAACAAAAAATAAACAAATTGGTGGATCAGAAACTTGGCAGCACCGGCTTAGTCCTGAAATGATAGCCACAAGAACACACTATATTTGTACTTCGTGAATAAGTTGCTTTATTTCAGTAATCTCTGAAATTGTATGTTGCCAAAAAATTCAGCTCAATGGTATAACATTTCTCTATTAGTATCTATTCTTTCTTTATTTTCATGTGATATTTTTCGATGCAAATGTAATTCTATGAAACTAGCTAAAGCCGAAACAAACAACTCAATCAAATTACTTAGAAAGCTTCTTTTACATTATCAGTGAAACGATTCCACTTACTTAACTCGATCACCAATGTTGAGTTAATCACTAATCACTAACTGATTAGTCAGACCATTTTCTATGCGTGTATAAATGTATACTTCGTACATGGATGTTCAAATACTTGGAAAGCGGAAAGAGGTGAGATCAATAGAAAACACATCTAATCTAAAGAACAAATCATAAGATCTTAATCATTCATCTTTTTTTTCATCCAATGGATGGATGAAAGCAAAAATTAACAAATGAAGGGTAGAAATGTAATTCTTTAAAAACCCACTTTCCACCCTTTTTCTAAAAATAACATATCTTGCAAAAGCTACAAAAAATACACCATCGCGACGAGAAAAAAATCATCTTTCTATAGATATGTACTTTTATATACTTTCGACGAATTTTTTATTCAAAGTTTCTGTCCAGACAAATCACACGTGATCCGTAAAAAAATCACATGTGATTTGTTATTTTTAAAAAATCACAAGTGATCCACCAAAAAATCACAAGTGATCCAAAAAGAATCACATGTGATTTTACAAGTCACATTCGATCTTTAAAGTAATAAATCAGATGTGATCTTTAAATTTAAATCAACTTATTCTTTTATTTTATAAAACACATTCCTGAAATCACGTGTGATTCTGTTATTTATTTTTTTGCCATGTTATGAAAAAATGTAAATTACGTGAGATTCAGTTTTAATATAAAAATGAGTAAAATCACATGTAATTCACTTTCGAAAAATAATTTAAGGTAAAATAACATGTGATTTGCGGTAAATCACATGTGATTTGTGGTAAATCACATGTGGTAAGGTAAAATCTTATGTGATTTGCACAAAATCAACTTATTATTTCCTTTTATAAAACAAATTCGCAAAAATCACGTGTGATTCAGTTATTTTTTTGTTATGAAAAAATGTAAATCACGTTTGATTTACTCTTTGGTGTTATAAATTGAAACACATTTGAATATCAAAGAATCATATGAAATTTTGTATGAATCACAAGGGATTCGTCAAAGAATCACATGGGATTATGTTTTTTTTATGTGATTCATGTTTAAATCACATGTGATTCGACCAACTCATTGTTGTAATTTGAGTGAACCATATAGGCATTATTAGACTTTGCAACCAACATGAAAAATATGTACCATTTATATTAAAAGAAGTCCAAAATACTTGTTCGTTGCTTTACAATATCTACCATTTATATGCCTTTCAACATTCCAAATCAACCAAGCCTTTTTAATAAAAACCCATTTTAAAATTGGACAAAATCAGCTTGTTACCAAAATATATGAACTGGTCTCTAATCCGTTATACTGTCACAATCTATGCGTAATTTGAGTTTTTCCTCCTTTATTCAACGGTTTCAAAAAGTCAATGATTATACAACTAAGCACTTCATATTCTATTGAAAACTAACCAAAGTATGTTGAAGTTGAATGTAACCATAACTAGAGAATCTTATTTAAAAATGATCTGGAATTCTTTAAGTTAAGCTGGTCAACCCCTTACATTAGCTAATATAAAATATAGTATTGAAGATAATAAAATCAGAAAGCAGCAGGTTTGAGAAAGACGTAAATGCTAGTTACTAGAGGTGGAAGGTTCAGCCTACTTACAAATAATAGCTTAAATGGGTTAAAGGGGTCAAAACTCTTACAGAACGTATTGTTAATGCATTAAACGTCACAAATCAGCTTAATCAATGATCTACATTCTTATTGTTATGACATTAGATTAATTAAAAACAAGTATTGCGGTCAATTAACCACATGAATATGAAATTCTCAAACAGTGACTTACAAATTGAAGTTGGAAAACTCATCAGCAATCGAAGCTGTGATTTTCAATTTATATGAACAAAAACTTGCCAAAAAGACATTCCATTAGTACCGTCAGTATTGAGTGGTTTGTTCTTTGATTTTTGTTTGTTCTGTACTGAACTTTTCTCATAACGAAAAATGTTTGTGTATGTGATATTTGCAACTA
Source organism: Chrysanthemum makinoi (assembly GCA_910596185.1). Lineage (NCBI taxonomy): Eukaryota > Viridiplantae > Streptophyta > Magnoliopsida > Asterales > Asteraceae > Chrysanthemum > Chrysanthemum makinoi. The sequence continues at coordinate 297,653,071 of OU343223.1, forward strand.
CATAGAATATTCAGGTTTCGCTCATTGTCGAGTAAAGAGGTGCATAGTGCACATTAATTTTTAACAGTGAGTGTTAGTACTTACTCTTTATTTGATATAACTTGTAAAAATTTTCTCGCTTGACTGACCGGTCGAATCAATAAATTCACTTCTATACTGATTCAAACAAATTTATTAATGAATCATACTACGGGGTTTCTAGTCTGTTTCATTGCATGTGAATAATATTAGGTGCAGACTTTCAAGCTTCAATTTTATTAGGTTAACAAGATTTATATCTATAAATATTATCAAAAGTCTTTCAAAATTATTTTGGTCTTTTAAAAATATAGAATCTTATGTATAAATTTGGAAAACTCCGCTTTATTATAAAAGTCTTTTGGTCTTTCAAAATCACAGAATCTTAGGTGCAGATTAAAAAAACTCCGCTTTGTTATTAAAAGTCTTTTGGTCTTTTGATAATAATATAGATATAGGGTGTATTTGGTGAAACTAGCGTTAACATTTAGCGTTTAGCTAGCCTTTTTTTGCGTATAAATGCTAACCGCTAATCATTTCAAACAAACTTTTTTCAAAAACGCTAAATGCTAATTGCTCCATTTATGCACGCTACCAAACACACCCATACCAAACACACCCATAGACTGTACATATAGAGAAGCATATGTTGGTTTAGCCGTTTTGTGGTTTATCTATCAATTTGTTCAACATGCATGATGCATGCCAACCTTCTTGTTTTAAAGACAATTCATTCTAATAATAGTGAATTAATGATCGATAGAGATGGCTCTGATATCGGAAGATTTGGGGATGACGGTGAAGAAGAAGAATACAATGAGTTGGATGTTAATAGATAGTAACATGAATGAAGCAATAATGGATATAGATAAATATGCAATAATGCATAGAGTTCAGATTCATGCTCGTGATCTTCGTAATCTTGATCCTCTTTTGTCTTATCATTGTACTATTCTTGGTCGTAAAGGCGCTATTGTTCTCAACTTGGAAGTAACTTCTTTTCTTTTCTATTTACTTGTTTATATAATTTTTTTGTTTTGCGGTATTTGTTTATTTATGTTCCAAGTGTGTGTGAGTTTGCGGAAAGAAGAAAGAGCTATAGACCGTGTAGGATTGCTTATTATAAGGCGCTTAAAGTTACAATACTTTAGAAAAATATATCATGTTTTAGGCTAAATCAGATGGTTAAAAACTAGTATTATAATTTGATATAAAATAAGCAATTTGACATAAGCAGTTCCCTACCTACTAATGAGAAACTGCTTATGGTACCTAAAAATAAGCCGAAAAGTCGAAGCAATTAACAAAAACTGGTCATGCTTAATAATAAGAGCACCAGGTGCCCCGGAGACATACATCTCAATTGAGCACTTTTTCCCTATAACTAACTTAACCAAAAAACAACCTTCCTCCATCACTCATTCACTCATGTTGATGCATCTGAAAATTTCTATTTCATTCATTTTGTTTATTGACTTGCAGTTTTATGACACGATTTAGATATTTTGGTACTCGTTTATATTCCAACAACATAGATCGATCAATAGAAGACATATTCTCTTTTGTACATCTTCTTGTAAATATTGAATTTTAATTTTTAAAATTTCATCAGCCTTACACATTTTTAGGTTTCACTGTGATTGAAATTCTGTATCTTTCTTTTGTTGATTTGTTTACTAATTTCGTTTTAATGACGTGTCGCTGTGATGCAGCATATCAAGGCTATTGTCACTGCTGAAGAGGTCAGAACTTCTTTCTTTTTCTTCCATTAATTTTCTCGTGCATCTTTTAGTACATTGGTAATCATAGCCGCTGTATTTAAGGGACCTCAAGATAAGGGTCCTTACATTATCTTGATTTGCACTTTTTTACTTGTGCTGTTTCGGAATCTAGTTGCGTGTAACAGGGAAGAATATTTACATAGATTTGCATGAAAAAAAATGGATTATATGTTAGATGTATCTTGATGCTCCGTGCTCGTAGCATGCATTATATAGAAGATGGTTCACATAACAATGGGAGTCATATTTTAAAGGTTTTACAACTACTAGTCGCAACATGAAACTATATTGGTTTTCTTTCTGTCTTGTTCCTAGAATTTGATCGATCACGTTGATATGGAGGTTCAGTTAAGCAATTTGACCTTGTTAGATGATTAGTAAACCATTCTTTTAATTTTCCGGGGCAGGTATTGCTTCGAGATCCTTCAGATGATAATGTAATACCAGTTGTTGAGGAACTACGGAGGAGATTGCCCGTTATAAATGCCAATCAAGAAGAATTGGGTGAAGAAGATGGTATATATATATTACTCTAATCCTACCTTAGATTCAGTTTGTGCAAATTCCATTTATATATTCTTTGTATATCTTGCGTTTTGAAAGAAATGGCAGCTTATAATTTGTCGATCGAATGTTTATGTTTTGGTTGCTTGAATAATCTATGCAGAGTCTCCATTTGAATTCCGAGCGCTAGAGGTTTTTCTAGAGGCCGTCTGCAGCTTTCATGCTGCTCGTACTACAGAACTAGAAACTGATGCTTACCCTGCATTGAATGAGCTTACATCTAAGGTATGTATAAAGTGGCAGTTTGCATATTCTTGTGGTTTTTTATTTCTAATATTAAAGAAGTTTGGAAGTTGAATCATACATTTTAACTTCTCATACTAATTAATGTCCGTGTCATCGGATGGCTGTAACATATGACGTGATATTATCATGAAAATTCTCATAAATAACTGAAATCCGATTTCATGTCCGTGTCATCGGATGGCTGTAACATATGACGTGATATTATCATGAAAATTCTCATAAATAACTGAAATCCGATTTCAGTTTTGAATAGAAAATCGTTTTATTGGTTTGCAACGTACGTTGTCTATATTTTATGCTTATGACCTGATTGTTTAATGTTCTATCATTTTTTTGAATTTTTATGCATACTTTTATATATATTATGGCTGTTCTGATTGGTAGATTAGTAGCCGTAACTTGGATCGGGTTCGTAAACTGAAAAGTGCAATGACAAGGCTGACTGCTCGTGTTCAAAAGGTATTTATGATGCTTGTTACACACATTATATAGATACATTCATTTATATATCCTCAAATTATGAACTTTATAGCTTCAATATAACATGCAAGTTTGTTTAGTTGTTCTTGACAAACTTCTAAGCAAAATCATCCGTTCGGACTTCGGCCTCATATACTAGAGGGTGTTAGAATTTGTGTTTAAACAGATTATGACATTTTAAAGTCGTAATCATTTATTATGAGTGTTTGGATTAAAGATATCATGAGTATGGTCTTTTTTATCAGTTAGTGTCAATACAGTTGATTTAGGAGTGTTAACAAGCTCTTAGTGGGAATTTCCAGATCGAATTTGATCAGACAACAATCATGATATCATAATCAAGAATCAATAAAAGAAACAACAAAAAGATTGGGTGAACCCCTTGATATTCTGATATATAAAAGTGAAGAGGATTCATAAAAGTAAATAATTATTCTAACCGTTGCAACCCTAATGGGTTTGGTGGCCTATTGGCCCAAACCAGGAACTTACAGGCTTTTTGGTGTCTAAGACATTAAAATGGGTCCAACAAGGAGAGCCGTGCAAAAACTAAAAATTAACTCCCAATACCGTCGTCCACGGATTATGAGTCCCAATACCGTCTTCCACGGTGTATGGGGGAGGTTAAGACGTAGACAGCCATACCCCTACCTACAGTAGAGAGGTTGCTTCCGGTTCTACCAAAGGTAGAAAAGGACCTCCGGCCTTGCAAGGAGTGAGGATCGAACCCTTGACCTCTGTCTTCAGAGACAAGGGTGTTAACCACTTGATCCAACCTTGCTCTTTTGAGAGCCGTGCAAAAACTGATTATTACTAATCATCTTCTAGTGATAAAAAGCGTAATGATGTTCATTTTGGTACTTGAAAATTTCAATTTTTAGCTTACTGATTATAGTTTGTTGCAGGTAAGGGATGGACTTGAACGACTTTTGGGTGATGATGATGATATGGCTAATCTGTACTTATCACGAAAGCTATCTTCAGCTTCACCAGTAAGTTGGTTTCTTGAGTCACCTACTATTGATTCAAAAATATCTAGAGCTAGCAGGGCAAGTGTGATGACGGTTCATGGAGATGAGAGCGATGTTGAGGAGCTTGAGATGCTTCTAGAGGTTACAACTTACAATTTTCACCCTAGGGATAATTTACCGTCTACATTATTTCCAATTACTCTTTTGCGCTTGAATTGTTTGAAGCTTAATAGGGTTTTTGTATGTGTTTCAGGCCTACTTCATGCAGATTGATGGAACATTAAACAAGTTAACAAGTGTGAGTGACATTAGTTCGATAAAATCTCTAACCACGTATATGTGCTTGCATGCATTTGTAATATAACAAAAGAGTTCTATTGATCGAATGAATTAGAGATAGCAACTGTATTTATATTGAATACATAGCTTTGATAATAAGGAACATATTCCAAACCCTAAACAAAATGGGCCCAAACCCTTGGGTATGGGCCAACTAACCTATCTAATAGCATTTAGTCGATCTGCTGTGAACCAGAATATATACTAACTAAAATTCTTGCAAAAATTTTGAAGTGGCCGGTCTTCAATTCATAATTCTTAAACCTTAATAAGTGTTTCTTAGAATGAAATACGTACCGGGGAATTAGACATTATTTATTAATCTATAAGCATAAATTTTTGCAGCTCCGTGAATATATTGATGACTCAGAAGATTTCATCAACATCCAGGTATTGCAGAGTGCATTTCAACTTTCTTAATTCATTTCATCATGTAAACATTGTGATTCCAAAATCGCTATCGTTGCTCTTATTACAGCTTGACAATCATAGAAATCAGCTCATTCAGGTTCGTTATATTCTATGTTTTCCTCTTCATCGACTGTTATCTTTTATCTAAGGATTGTAAACTAATAATCTCGCCATTGCTTCTAACTCAAAGGACCATACTTGCTTGTTTTAAAGATGCCAACCGAATAGCGGTTGATGGCAGGTACATAACCGCCAAAACGGTTATGGGTAGTTATAGAAAACAGTTATAGAAAAATGGTTGTAACCGCCAAAAACGGTTATCACTTGAACAGATGTGTCGTTTGGGAAATGTACCCATTCGAATAGTATATATACGTACATACTTGTAACATTACAAAAGTTAGACGATTAGTTATTCAAAAGTTCTTATTGTTATTGTTTGCATATTTCATATCGACTCAATTCATACACGTTAGGGACCAACATTTGGTATCAGAGCCTTAGTTACATCTCGTTACACCATCATCTTAAACACCAGATTTCTTGTTAAGTGAGACAGAATCAAACCAGATTCTTGTTTTAACGAGATAGATCCAAACCCATAACTTGTTAACGAGATACACACAAAACCAGAAAAACCCAACGAGAAGAAGAAGAGAACCAAACCAGAAACACAAGCACTGGTCCTTGGTTCTGGAAGAAGAATACACGCTGAAACTTTGTTTCAGGAAAAGGAAGACGTTACTTGGATAACTAGGACATAAGATAAGTAGTATACGACTTATCTTTGTGTCAAATTGCAAACCAGAGGACACCAATCTTTGTGGTGTCAGATTTCTGTTGTAGGCCATCGAACGCAGCAACAGAAGAAGATATACCTTGTATAATACCGCGTATACAAGAAGAGAAAACGAGGCGTTGCTTGGAGATAAAAGAAAACACAACCGGTTAGAAAAACAATCAAAGATTGTTTTTGGAAGAAGAGACGCTAGCGATATAAAGACTATTAACAAAAAACACGACTTGATCACTTGTGGGTTTTTGTTGGAAAAATACCGAAAGGTATTTTTGGGTGAAGCACATTCGGTGTGGAACAAAAGTAAAGAGAAAGTGTTGTGGAACGCGGACAAGCAACGTAGGATACTACCATTCATAGTGGTAAAGGAAAGAACAAGTAATCGACTTGTTTCTTTGGAAAATACCGAAAGGTATTTTGGAAGATATTTGTGTTCGGAAAATAGCCAAGACCAAAAGTTCGAAGGCAAAACATTATACATCGACACAAACGAAAGAAGAGAGACAACGTGGTGAAAGAAAAAGTAGACTGAAGGCAATTCGACAACATCAAAAGGTGTACGCGAATTGGTTTAGTGAAAGTGGGAAAGAAAGAAAGTAGTTGGTATTATACTCAAGTACCGACACAAGTGGGAATACGACTGTGTTTAAAACATAACAACGAGGTCACAAATTCAAAACTTTGGATTTCTCTTATACTTTTAATAGTATAGATCGTTATTTTACAATATTAGGAAATCCCGAGAACTGTATATTGATCCCGTACTATTAGATTCCCGGATAACTATTTCTGTTCCCGTAGTATTAAGAATACCATACTTAGTTAGAATCCCCATTAGAAAGTGAAGATCATAAGTACCATCAATATGCCTGGTGACGATGCAAGTGGCAGTAACACTACACCAAAACCCGTAATCCCTATGACACAGTATCAATGCCCAAAACTCAAAGCCACAAACTACACAGTTTGGGCTATACAAATTAAGGTGATACTAGAAGCACAAGGTTTATGGGAAGCAATAGAACCTAAGGATGATACACAAGTAGATGTTAAGAAGGATAAGGCAACAACTGCCTTCCTATATCAAGCATTGACCGAAGATGTGATCTTACAAGTAGCAAGTTGCAAAACAGCAAAGGAATTATGGGATTCATTAAGAAAGAGACACGTTGGAGAAGATAAAGTGCAACAAGCACGGCTACAATCACTCATGATTGGATTTCAGACCCTTCAAATGAAGGAGGATGAAACGGTGGATGCATTTACAGCCAAACTAAACGGCTATGCCACAAAGGCAAAAGAATTAGGAAAATCATTGGATGAATCACTTTTAGTTTGAAAACTATTAGATTCCACACCCGATAGGTTCATTCAAATAGTAGCATCCATAGAACAGACAAATTATCTCGATGACATTACGTTAGATGAGATCGCAGGAAAAATTAAGGCATTCGAGGAGAGAATAAAACTCCGAAAGGGAGGACAAGTAGAAAGCCAAGATAACCTATTATTCGCACAAGGCGAACAATCTAGAAATAAGAAACGATTTACCAAATATAGAGGTAGATCAAACTATTCACGAGGAAATTGGCAGAATAAGGGAAATAGAGATAACTCGAATTAAGGAAACTCACCTCACAATAAGAATAAAGGTGAGTGGGATAAAAAGAACTTGAAATGTTACAATTGCGGGAAACCCGGACATTTCAAGAGAAATTGTAAAAGTCCACCAATAACTCAGGAACAATCAAACCTTATCTTAGAAGACGATGAACCATCATTATTAATGGCGACACAAGAAACTGAAGAAATCTTGTTAAATGAAGAACAAGTACACCCCCGAAAATATGCTACAACAGATGCTAGCATATGGTATTTAGATAATGGTGCAAGTAACCATATGACGGGCACCAAAGGCCATTTTAAGGATATTGACGAAAGCATCACTGGACGCGTTCGTTTTGGAGATGAATCGTATGCGGAGATAAAGCGTAGAGGTTCAATACTATTAGGGTGTAGAAACTTACAACAAAAGATGATTTCAGATGTTTACTACATTCCAAACCTCAAGAGTAACATACTTAGTCTAGGACAACTTACTGAAATAGGTTTCAAGATCATCATGGATGGAAATTTACTAACTTTGTATGATAAGAACAAGAAGTTGTTGATGAAAGTAGAACGATCTAAGAATCGACTTTACAGTATTAGATTACATATAGTAGCACCTATATGTCTCTTAGCAAACGTAGATGACCAAGCATGGTTATGACATGCTAGATTAGGTCACCTGAACTTTGACGCAATAGACAAGATGACGAAGAAAGGTTTAGTAGATGGAATACCTAGAATAAACCATGCGGGACAAATCTGTGATGAATGTTTATTAGGAAAACACATCAGAACACCTTTTCCAAACCAAGCTAAATTCAGATCAAAGAACCTGTTGGACTTAGTATATGGAGATCTTTGTGGTCCCATAAGTCCAGCAACACACTCTGGAAAGAAGCTCATCTTCTTATTAGTAGATGACTGCACACGTTTTATGTGGGCTTACTTTCTAACTTCGAAAGATCAAGCATTCAACACATTCAAGGAATTTAGACAGCAGATTGAATCAAAGTTGAAGTTGAAAATTAAGATGCTAAGAACTGATAGAGGAGGTGAATTTACATCACATGAACTCACCAAATACTGTAAGGAAAATGGAATAGAGAGATAATTGACAGTACCATACTCACCACAGCAGAATGGTGTAGTAGAGAGGAGAAATAGGACAGTGTTATCAACTACTAGGAGTATGATGAAAGCGATGAAGTTACCCTTAACTTTTTGGGCGGAAGCAGTCAGGCACGCCATTTACATACTCAACAGGGTACCTACGAAAGCCCTGGTAGATAAAACACCATATGAAGCCCTCTACAACATAAAACCAAACCTAGAATACCTAAGAATATTCGGATGCACAACTTATGCTAAGGTAACGATACCTCACTTGAAGAAGATGGATAATAGAAGAATTCCAATGATTTACTTAGGAGTTGAAGAAGGATCAAAAGCATGTAGGCTATATGATCCAGTATGAAAGAAGAAACATGTTAGTAGTGATGTGATGTTTATGGAAACAAAACCGTGGGATTGGAACAACAATGAAGAGGATACAGACACAGAAGATACGTTTTGGACTAGCTTTGTGATAGATGGAGTTGACTATGATAATCCTACACCAGTCAACATAGAAAATACTGATAACACGTATCAAGAACAAGAACCTATACCAGATCCACCCTCACCAATCACACCACCATCATACACTTTCAACCCTAACTCAGAAGATGAAGAAGGAGCTACTATAAGTTCATTCGAAAGCTCAGATCCTAGATTTGATCATAGACCTATACAAGGTTTAAAGAATATTACGGAAATTTACCAAACTGCACGTGAAGTAGAAGCACCAAGCTTATTTTTCACAGAAGAAGAACCTCGTAATTACAAGGAAGCATCAAAATATGAGAAGTGGATTGAGGCCATGGAAATTGAATTAGATTCAATTAACAAAAAAAACACATGGACCCTTACCACATTTCCCGAAAACCAGAAGGCAATAGGAATCAAGTGGGTTTATAAAACCAAGAGAGATGCACAAGGAAGGATCATAAAGTATAAAGCAAGACTAGTAGCAAAAGGTTATGTACAAGAACAAGGAATAGACTTCGATGAAGTGTTTGCACCAGTTGCTAGGATAGAGACAGTTCGTTTAATATTAGCACTAGCAAAGATATAATGGATGGCAAGTACACCACTTAGATGTAAAATCAACATTTTTACATGGAGAATTGAAGGAAGAAGTCTATGTTACACAACCTGAAGGTTTCATTCAACAAGGAAACCTAGGAAAAGTCTACAAGCTAACTAAAGCTTTGTATGGCTTAAGACAAGCACCTAGAGCTTGGAACGTGAAGCTTGATCAAACCTTGAAGTCATTAGACTTTAAGAAATGTAATCTCGAACAAGCAGTCTACACAAAGAGAAGCAAGACTACTACACTTATCGTTGGAGTATATGTAGATGATTTGATAATCACGGGCACTCCAAAGAAGGAAGTAGACTTGTTCAAGTCCCAGATGGAAAATAAATTTGAAATGAGCGATTTAGGGTTGCTAGCATATTACCTTGGGAAAGAAGTTATACAGACAGGAGGAGAGATTACGATCAAGCAAACTGGATACATTAACAAGATCTTAAAAGAGACAAGCACGACGGATAGTAATGACACGAAGACACCAATGGATCCCGGCACTAAGTTGGTCAAGCCGGAAGATGGAAACCCAGTTGACGCAACTTATTACCGAAGCCTAATTGGAAGTCTCAGATACTTACTACATACAAGACCAGATCTTAGTTACTCAGTCGGACTACTCAGCAGATTTATGCAAGACCCGAAGGATCATCACCTGAAGGCAGTGAAACAAGTAATCCGATACATCAAAGGAACGAAAGACCATGGAATAATATACAAGAAAGAAGGAGGCTGCAAGATTACAGGATACAGCGACAGTAGTTATGGAATCAATACAGATCAAGGAAAAGGAACTACTGGAATAGTATTTTACTTTGGAGAGTCACCTATCACTTGGTGTACTCAGAAGCAACCGACAGTAGCACTCTCATCATGTGAATCAGAATTCATGGCGGCTACTGCAGCAGCATGTCAAGCCTTATGGCTAAAACGATTACTCAGTGAATTAACTGGATTAGAAGAAACAAAGATAACGCTTAGAGTTGACAACGTATCAGCTATAGCACTAGTAAAGAACCCAGTTTTTCATGGAAGGAGCAAGCACATAGACATTCGCTATCACTTCATTCGTGAATGCGTAGAGAATGGTCATATCAAAGTGGAACACGTAAGTGGAGAACTACAAAGAGCAGATATCTTAACAAAAGCATTACCAAGACTCAAGTTCGTGACTATGCGATAAATGCTCGGAGTTCAAGACTTAGGACGAAGCAACGATCAAGATTAAGGAGGAGATTGTAAACTAATAATCTCGCCATTTCTTCTAGCTCAAAGGACCATACTTGCTTGTTTTAAAGATGCCAACCGAATAGCGGTTGATAGCAGTTACATAACCGCCAAAACGGTTATGGGTAGTTATAGAAAAACGGTTGTAACCGCCAAAAATGGTTATCACTTGAACCAATGTGTCGTTTGGGAAATGTACCCATTCGAATAGTATATATACGTACATACTTGTAATATTACAAAAGTTAGACGATTAGTTATTCAAAAGTTCTTATTGTTATTGTTTGCATATTTCATATCGACTCAATTCATACACGTTAGGGACCAACAAGGATCACCTCATTTCAGATTCTATTTATGAATGCAGCTGGAGCTCTATCTGAGCTCAGGAATTGTATGTATGTTGATTTATTCATTAGCGACTGCTATATTTGGCATGAGAATACCTTTTACTTGGGATGCAAATCATGGCTACACGTTCAAATGGGTGAGTGTAAAATTTTAAAATGAACGTTGGCCAGTCCTGATCAGTGATTTTTTCCCCCAAAATAAGTACTGACATATATTATTATGTCATGAATCGTGCCAGGTTGTGATTTTTTCGGGTGTATTCTCTGCTGTTCTCTTTCTTCTGATTGTTTCCTATGCTCGTTTAAAAGGGCTCGTTGGATCTTGAATTTGATTAAGAATTGAAAGTCCGGTATGGATACTCATTTCTAACTCCTTGCACATGCTTTTCAGGTACGAAAGGTAAACATATAGCTTATTGTAACCTGGGATGGTATATTTCTTGAAATAATTATTGAAAGTAACATGTTTTTTTACCTTTGTACTTTTCAAAAATTATAAATGTCTTCCATTCATAAATTAGTTGGTATTATCACTTTTTTCCTGTGGGGCAAAGTGACAAACCAATACTTCATAAAAGAGTTCTGTTAAGTATGATTATTGACTAGGATTGTAAGCGTAGGCTATAACTAATTAAGTAGTAAAATTTGAAAAATATATACCACATTCTAGTTGCGAGCAAGTCGTGCAAGTGAGAGCTCAGTGCCTTGGATTGCTAGTTTGCAACAACCTATCTAGGATTCATGATCAAACTATGCTTGTTGTAACTACGATTCCGATCATTTATAAGAGGTTTCTGCTCATATTATTGAAAATTAGGAACGTAAGACATAAATTATCTAATATTTACATGCTAGTACAACGAAAATGATATTTCTTCCTAAGTTTTGTGCTTAAAAATCGTCCTAATCATGTGATGAAAGACAAGTAAAGAAATTGATATTTAGTGGACTCCAAGTGGCATGAATGTTGTGGTTAGAAATAAGAATTAGGAATAATAATTAGAACGATATCATTGTATGCGAAATCTTTCTCTCTCTAAAAAATAATCATCCCACCTCTCTCTTAACAACCAACCGAACCCTAACCCTAAACCCCGCCGCCGCTATAGTCCCTCTGGTTGTCGGCTTAGGCCGACGGTCCGGAGAGGCCCTCTCCAGCCCCTCTTCTTTGTAGATACTCTATTTTTGATTAAATAAGATTTTTATCTCGTTTTTTTGCCCATTTTCTGGATCATTTTCTTTAGGATCGATACGGTTAGGGATTGTTTTTGGTTCAGTATGCTCGGTGGTTCAGATCAGTTGTTTTAGGGTGGAAGTGGTTATGTGGTTCAGATCAGGAGGTCAAGATTGTGAGGTCATGTGACGGTGAGGTCATGTGATGGTGAGGTCATGAGACGGTTGAGATGGTAAGGTCTTGAGTTAGCGAGGCTGTGAGATGGGTTCAGATCATGAGGTCGTGAGATGGTGGTCGTGAATATGGTTTAGAGTGTGTGGTCGTGAGATTGTTTTTGGGCTATGTTTGTGGCCAGGGAGATGGTTCAAATAGTGAGGTTGTGTGATGGGTTCAAATCATGGGTCGTGAGATGGTTGTGGTCGTGAATATGGTTGAGAGTGTTAGGTCATGAGATGGTTGTGGTCGTGAATATGGTTCAGAGTGTGGTCGTGAGATGGTTGTGGTGGTGAATATGGTTCGGAGTGTGGGTCATGAATGGTTATGGTTATGTTTATGGTTCAGAGTGTGGGTCGTGATTGGTTGTGGCCGTGAATATGGTTTAAAGTGTGAGGTCGTGCGATGGTTGTGTTCGTGAATATATGGTTCATAGTGTAGGTCGTGAATGGTTGTGGTCGTGAATATTGTTTAGAGTGTGAGGTTGTGAGATGGTTGTGGTCGTGAATTAGGATCAAAGTATGGGTCATGAGATGGTTGTGGTCGTGAATATGGTTCAGAGTGTGAGGCCATGAGATTGTTTTTGGGCTATGATTGTGGTCGTGGAGATGGTTCAAATAGCGAGGTCGTGAGATGGTTAAGATAGTGAAGTCGTGAGATGGTTCAAATTGTGTGGTTGTGATGGTTTGATTTAGTGTCAGAGTGAGTCGAGGCGGTTTTTGTGGGTCGTTGTAGAGTCTGTAGTGCGAATCATGTGTTTGTTCAGAATTTCATCTTGAAGTAGTTCTAGGAGGGTCGAAGTGAACAAAGGTTGGGTAGTTTTGACATGTGGTGGTTCTACAGTTATGAGGTTTCTTCTTCGTCTACGAATTTTACATATCATTGCGCCACCACTCGATTTGTTTGCATGGTTTTCAAAGAAGTTTGTTTCAGTGTCAAGGTGGTGTGTCAAGGTCGACTACATGCTTTTAAATCAGGCGATGCCATTAAGTGTTGTGCTAAAGTTTGAAGGCGGGTTGTCCTCTAATCGTTAGATCTCCATTGTCGATTCAAGGACTTTTTTGGATGGAGATTTTAGAGTCACTGTAGTTGTTTAAGACTTTAAAGTCGATATGATGTAGTTTAGTGAGGGTATTAGTCGAGGGTCGTGTTTATGGTTGTAGTTTTTGAGGGTCGTTGTGATCACTGCTGATCGATATTATTGTAATTCCTAGCATCTTGCTAGTCTTAATTTTTATAAAATTTAATGCGTTTCAAAAAAAAAATAGAAGGATATAGCACCACTATGTTAGATAATTTCTACATTGTTTAGAAAAAAAAGTTAAGAATATGTAATGGTCATGAATAAAAGTGGCTATACGACAGGTAAAAGGCGTGCATGACCATACTATTAGGATTATAAAAGTGATGGTCATTTCCGTTAGGGACCTTGTATGTTGTGATAAAAGTTGTAATAGTCTAGTATCGGGCTAACAAGGATTACATAAGCTAATAGGCCATATGTTTAGACAATAGAAGCCTATGTACCCTTTGTCTAAAGCCCACAAACCAATCCAAGCCCAAGCCCACCAATAGTGAGGCATTGGAGGATAAAACCACACAAATGCTCTCACTTGTGTGGTGTATGTGACCATATGATAAGTGTGTAATATGTGTTTTGCTATACAAGGTTCACCACCATCTTTTTCTTTCTCTTTAAAACCTAAACGCCTCTAATCTCCTTATCTATCTATCTATCTATCTTTATAATATTATTTAAGCCCTGGTTGATATTAGATAAGTTAGTACTTAGTAGTTGGGTACCTGCAATTGGCATTAGATTACTGGTTAGATTTGTTAGGTTAGATTCTGTTTTGGTTAGTTTTCAAAGGTAGTACAAACCGGGAAGAATTTCGAGAACATTCATAAGGTCAAAAGTATATTTAAAGGTTAGATTTGAAAAAGATTCAATTTTTATGATAGTTTAAGTATTTACCTAGTCATTTGTCTAAGAAAATTGTAGCAGTTTTTAACTAGTCATTCGTTTATGATAGTTTAAGATTTAAAGGAAGTTCACTGTAGTAGACTTTTTCTCGAACAAATTGTTAAATTCGATTTTCTCTAAACATTCATGTTTTCTAGAAATCTACGTGGTAGTACTTGATAGTTGAGATTCCACTAACTAGGTGACTTGACATTTCGAGAACTTTAGGAATTTCGAGAATTTTAGAACCTTTCGAGAAAAACAAATTTTGAGTAATCCTAGGTGGTAGTTTCGAGAACTTTTCTGTTAGGATTTAGAAAATCCGGTAGTTAAAGTGTCGGTCACCTCAAGTATTTGTATTCGTTAGAAAGCTCGTAGTCGTAGTCAATTAGAGTTAGTAAGTAGTTTGTTAAGAAATACCGTGGAGGACGAACGGGTCTTTACCCACTGTATGCCTGATCCACGGCCCGTAGGAGGCGTGTCATGTTTGTAACTATAAATACCCTTTTCCTAGCAAGGCAAAGGGTTGGAGGTTTCATAATGCATTTTTCTTTGTCTCACTAAAGTTCCCAACTCTCTTCCACTTTCTCTCTCTAAACTCTATCTCTGTGTGTTTATAAAAACCAATATGTCACAAATGGTATCAAGAGCCATGGTTTGATCATTCATCTTTCATGTTCTTGGATTTCTAGTGGTTTTCATAAGGTTTTTGGGTTTGAATGAGTTTAGAGTAGTTTTCACCATTTGGATCATTTCTAGTGTTAAAGTTTGAATTTTGATAGTACTTTTGTGCTTAGAATCATTATAAGTGTTTAGGTTTTGTTTTGGAAGGGTTGAATCATCGTGGTTAGATTGTTTTTGGATTGAAAAGTGTTGTTTTTTGAAAGTTTCATTGAAGCGGTTTGTCCCTCGAATGTGATTTCCTTCAAGCGGTTTGTCTAGCAAACCAAGCGGTTTGTCATTGTTTTTATGCGGTTTGTCACTAATTTCAAGCGGTTTGTCTCATTTCTCTGAAGCGATTTGTCAAAGAAGCGGTTGTCTATTGAGACAAAATGACAAGAAAGGACAAAATAGTGAAAGTAATGGGTGTACTTGTGTTCCCCTGCAGTTTGAGTATTAAGCGGTTTGTCAATTTAAGCGGTTTGTGTGTTATGCAATTTGTCTGTTAAGCGTTTTGTTAATCAAGCGATTTGACACTTAAGCGTTTTGACACTAAAGCGATTTGAGTAGGAAGTGATTTGACTGAAGCGGTTTGTCAAGGGTGCGATTTGACTAAAGCGATTTGTCAAGGGTGCGATTTGACTGAAGCGGTTTGTCAAGGGTGCGATTTGTCTATTGAGACTTATCATTTCTTTGTAATACGATTTTTTACGGTTTTCTCTTGATTTAGTAAAATCCCGTGAAAGAATCTATTTCCCGGTTTAATCAAAGAGTTGTAAAAATCCCGCGGAATCTCCGTTGCTGATGACGTTCAAGCTGCAGGATGCTATACTCGTCCTCCCATGCTGGATAGAACCGACTATGACTCTTGGGCTCAAAGAATCAGACTGTATTTCTTAGGAAAGGAAAATGGGGTTAACATCCTTAAGTCAATTGATGAAGGACCATATCAAATTGAAACTACCAGAGATATCCTTGAAACTGCTGCTGATGATTCAGTTGTACTGGGATTGGATAGACCAAAGATGTATGATGAGCTTGATGATAAGGAGAAGAAGAGATACGATGCAGACATCAGAGCTTCAAACATTATACTTCAAGGTTTACCTAAGGACATTTACAAGTTGATCAATCACAACACTGAAGCTAAGGCAGTCTAGGATAATGTTAAGATGCTTCTCTCTGGTTCAGAACTGACTAAGGAGGATAGGGAGTCTCAGCTGTATGATGATTTTGATGATTTTAAAATGAAACCTGGGGAAAATGTTACTGAATATTATGTGAGATTCTACAAGCTTGTGAATGATATGAGGAATATCAAAATGACAATGCCAAATATCCAGCTAAATTCAAAGTTTGTAAACAACATGAATCCCGAATGGCACAAATTTGTCACTGCAGTCAAACTAAACAAAGGATCGAGGAACACCAATTACGAGCAATTGTATGCTTATTGGCTCCAAAATGATAGCATGCTGCATTTGAACAAATGATCATAGAAAAGTTCAATCCAAATGATGCTACTGCTGCAAGTTCCTCAAATGATTCAACTGCATTCAACACAAATGTGAGAATCACTACCAAAGCATCACAAGTCATACGAACCGGGGATGGTAATCACAAACTTATTTCGAATCCAGGATATAAGCATTCAGACTCATTCATGGAACATTTTGTCAATCAACTAGCTCTAATGGTTAAGCAAAACCTGAACCTTACTCCTCACACCAACAATTATCTCAGAACTGCTTCTAACCTACACAATCATGCTATGGTTAAAGATGGAAGGGTAGTAGTGCAAAATGTGCAAGGAAGGCAGAATGCTTATCTAATACATAATGAGCAAGGAAATGTTGGGGTTGGAGTAGGCGATGGGATTGTAAGAGCCGGTGCAGGTTACGTGGGTAATCAGAATTGAGGAAGGATTGCGGCTCAAGGTCAAGGTAAGCCAATCAAGTGCTAAAACTGTAGAGGTGAAGGGCACATTGCTCGAAACTGCACTCAACAAAAACGTCCACAGAATGTTGAGTACTTCAGGGACAAAATGCTACTGGTACAAGCTCAAGACAATGGAGCAGTGCTGGACGAGGAAGAGCTGTTGTTCCTTGCTGAAGGAAATGCCAAAACTTATGATGCTGATGTGGATGAACAGCCAGTGGCAGGGTAATGGGTCAGAACAATCCCAATGCATTTCAAGTTGCAAACTGTGATGCATTCGACTCGGATGTTGATGATGAACCAATAGCATAGACCATCTTTATGGCTAGTATCTCACCAATGGTCTCTCCAAAGGCTCCTTCACCACACCTGGCCAGTTCCTCCAAGGAATCCATCATATCAGAGGTATTAAAACTATACGATGAGGTTGATGTGTAAAAGATACACGACAAAGTACAATTAACTGAAATTATTGAATCAGATACTGAAAATATGGGTAATAGCAATGTTGTCCCATATGATCAATATGTGAAGCAAGATCAAAGTGAAATTGTACCAAGTAATGTATCTTCTGCAGTCAATGATGACTATATTTTTAATGAATACGCTGCATGTGCTCCTAATGATTCCATAACTTCTGAACTAAATGCCTACAAGGAACAAGTTGCCATATATGAACAGCGTGCTAAGTTTGAATTGACTACCCGTGAGCAGGAGATGGATAACCAAATACGTACGCTTATCAGAAAAAGTAACTTTAGGGAAGAAATATTAAAACAAGAGTTAAATTCCTTACAAGAAAAGCTTAATAAAACTGTTAAGCAAAAACAAGAGCTTCAAGAAAATGTAAAAGTGCTTAAACAGGAATTTAATGCTAAGGAATCGAAACTTTTAAATGATTTTTCCAACCTAAAAACTTTGAAAAACAAACTTGAAAACAAGTTGTACGTACAAGGGAACACCATTCAAACTTCTCATTTGATCAATAAACATAGAGTGTTAAGCGATGAGCACAGTACTGATATTGTAGAGGAACATAATCCTGAGGGTTGGTAAGAAAGCAAAAGCAGCTCAAAAGGTAATCTATGATGGCAATGAAATCCTTAAGCCTAGAAAAAAGCCTACATGTGTTGATTTCACTAAGGAGGATAGAGAATTAGAAGATGCCACTAGAGAGAAATTGGATAAGAAACTTAAAGATTCTTGGTGCATAAAATATAACATTACATTTAAAACACCGAATTATGCTAAAGATAACTGGATTGCCTTTAATAAGTTTAGATCTCAGACCTAGCTGACCCCTGAGCAAGTGTTCTGGAAGAAAGATTTGGATAAACAAAAAGCTAATGATCTTGTTGAAAAGAATTCCCCTTGTAGGAAATTGCCTCCAGCCACTATATATCCTCCAAATACACCTATGCATTTAGTGCCTAGAACTCTTCCCACACAAAGCAAAACCTTAGTCAGCTTATATGTAGTTTACCAACTGTTTGGTGACTTTGAGAAAACTTAAAAGAAGAGAATCACCTCAACAGGAATTACTGAAGGGGAAAGGGGTTTTGAGCAAACTAAAGAATGTTACTTAACTGAGGTCATGCCTTTCTTTAAACAACTAAAAGAACAATTTGAGTCTCTCCAAAAGGCCATGGTTACTGAGGTTAAAGACATGAAAAGAATATTTAATGAAATGGAAATTGAGGTCAAAGATTATGAATGTGAGCTTAAAAGTAATGAGATTGAGAGGAAAAATCTGCATATCTTAAATGATAACTTGATTTCTAGATGTGTTGCTCAGGATGTGTTTTACACTGTTACAAACTACTCTATTACTACTTCTCAATTTAATGAATTATCTGCTGCTTTGAAAGTTTCCCATGATCGTGTCATTGAGCTTGAGGCCACAAATTTAAAATTGCATGAGAAAATAGAATGGGATGATCATGATAGCTTGGTTAAACATTTTTCTCAATTGGAAGTTCAACATCTTGCTTTGTGATTAAAATATCAACATCTCAAAGAAAATGTTAAAACTTCAGATGTCAAGACATCCTCGGATGCTCCTGAGTTTGATGCAGTTTTTGAAATTAGCAAACGTGATGAACAGATTCGAGCTCACTGTAACACGATCAAAAGATAGAAAACCCAAATTTCACAATTAAATAGTGAAAAGAATGATGTGACTGGATCCCAAATGCTTCCTCCTTTAGATTCTCAGAATTCTCAAAACTTTCATCTTTAAAACATCATTAATGGGTTACAACAGGAAAATGAGTCTTTTCAAGCAGAAAATGGAAAAGTTAAACAAAGATTTCAAAGAGTTATATGAATCAATTAAGGTCACTCGTGACAAAAACAACGAAAAGATAATCTCTTTGCAAAATGAAATTGAGAATCTGAAGTGTCAAGTAAAAGAGAAAATGCCAATCACCAGTGGTAAGGATATTGCACCGAAGGTGCCTGCTTGCATGAAATATGCTATGTCTGTGAAGTATATTCCCCCTCATCTTAGAAACAATGAACTATCATGTCAAACATACTTTTTGTACCTTAAGGATAGTTTAGAATGTCTCCGTGAGATTGTTGAAGAGGACAAGATATAGAAACCACTTGATAATGCGATTGGGCATGCATGTTTATATGCTTAACGATCTCATGAACTTTTAGAATGCTTAATAGCAATTTTTCCTAAATCTGGTACTGGGAAAGATAGTCTTATTGTGCCTTGTTCTATGTCTAAAGCCAAGCATGTGACCTTTGATTTGCCTCATAGGATCTCAGATCCCAGCACTTCTAGACCAGGAATACACAAAGTAGTGAAACCAACTAATGTTCCCATCGTTCCTTCTACAGGAGTAATCAGTGACACTATGGCAAGCGGGTCAAAGCCTCCAGGAAATATAAAGCAAGATAAGACCTCGCGAGCCAAGAGTGATCAAGGGAAGAAAGTAGAAGACCACCCTAGGAATAATAAGTTTGAGTTGAATAAGACGAATCGTGTTGATTCTAGTATTAGCTATAAGCGTACTGTAATTAATTCGAATTCTGCTACTATTTGCAAAAGATGTAATGAATGTTTAGTTTCTGGTATTTATCATGAATGTGCTGTGAATGAGTTGATTAATGTTGTTAAATTTCCAGTCAATAATGTAAGAAATGCTAAACAAATTAGGGATCCCAGAAAACCATTCTGGAAAAAGGCTAGAAATTATTGGAAACCCACAGGAAGAAAGTTCAATAATGTGGGTTATCAATGGAAAGCCACTGGTCGCACATTCAAAGTTAATGAAATCTGTCCTAATAGGAATAGATCTATGCCCACTAAGGAATGAAAACCAACTGGCAGGATCTTTCCCTTAAGAAGTTGTCATACTACACATAGGCCAAGTAATACTACTAGTCCTGCATCCACTCCTAATGATGTCATTGCTTCTATTTCTGATGTGGGTGTTTCAATCTCAATTACTAACCAAATGGAACCCATTCTCGCATGGGGATCCAAATTATCCAGTCATCCATATTTGTTTGTGTTCAACTGCAGGTCGTACAAATCGTTCTGTGGTATTTGGACTCAAGCTGTTCAAAGCATATGACTGGAGATTGCTCGCGGCTCATGAACTTCGTGAGTAAATTCATCGGGACTGTTAGATTCAGGAACGACCACTTTGGGGAAATTATGGGTTATGAAGACTATGTTGTTGGTGACAGTATAATTTCCAGGGTTTATTATGTTGAAGGTCTTGGTCATAATTTGTTCTCTGTTGGTCAATTCTGTGACCCAGATCTAGAAGTGGCCTATAGAAAACATACTTGCTTCGTTAGAGAACTAGATGGTGTTGAACTTTTAAAGGGAACACGTGGAACTAATCTTTACACCATCTCTATCGAAGACATGATGAAGTCTTCTCCAATCTGCTTGTTGTCAAAGGCTTCGAAAACAAAGTCATGGTTATGGCATTGTCGTCTCAATCACTTGAACTTCGGTACCATAAATGATCTTTCTAGAAAGGATCTCGTAAGAGGCTTGCCCAGATTAAAATATGAAAAAGATCATCTTTGTTTAGCATGCCAATTGGGAAAAAGCAAGAAATACTCCCATAAACCCAAACCTGCAAACTCAATTATGGAAGTTCTTCATACTCTTCATATGGATTTGTGCGGACCCATGAGAGTGCAAACCATAAACGGGAAGAAATATGAGCTAGCAGTGGTTGATGACTATTCTCGGTTTACTTGGGTTAAGTTTTTGAAGTCAAAGGATGAAACTCCAGATGTCATCATCAAACTTATTAAATAGCTGCAGGTTTGTCTTAATAAAACGGTCAGGATTATCCGAACAGACAATGGAACTGAGTTTGTAAACAAAGAACTAAGCCAGTTTTACGAAAGCATTGGAATCAGTCATCAAAGAAGTGTCCAACATACTCCTCAACAGAATGGTGTAGTTGAAAGACGAAATCGAACTCTTGTCGAAGCTGCAAGGACTATGCTGATCTACTCAAAGGTTCCAATGTTTCTCTGGGCAGAAGCCATTGCCACTGCATGCTACACCCAAAACCGTTCCCTTATTCACACCACTCATGGAAAGACTCCTTATGAACTTGTCCACAATCGAAAACCGGATCTCTCTTTCCTTCGTGTATTCGGTGCATTATGTTATCCAACGAATGATGGTCAAGATTTAGGAAAGTTGAGAGCTAAGGCAGATATTAGAGTTTTCGTTGGTTATGCACCAAACTAGAAGGGTTACCGAATCTACAATAAAAGAACCCGAGATATCATGGAAACTATTCACGTCATGTTCGATGAGTTTTATGAGCAAATGGCTCCTGGACAATCTAGTTCTGGACCCGCATCTCAACATCTATCAAGTAGTCCCATTAGTTCTTCTCTTGTACAAAATCCCTCACCTGCAGTTCCATATGTACCTCCTTCTGGAGAAGATTTGAAGAAATTATTTGATCCAATGTTTGATTAATACTATGAACCTCTTGACAATGATCATTCTACACCATCAACAGTGGTAGCTCCTAATCTAATCAACTCAAATAATCCATCTGTTTCTGTGTCTCTATCTCAAGAAGCACCTGCTGCAGGTCACTCATCATCATCCTCAAATCCTCAATCCTCTAATGTACATCATGGAAATGTTACTGCATATTTTGATGGAGATAACCCTTTTGCTACTCCAGAAGATGCACCATTTGAAAATATATTTGCCCCTGAACCAACACCTGAACCATCTTCATCAGGGGATCCAAATTCTGCTACATCAGCTCCTCATCACCAACCTCATGAACATCTCAGAAAATGGACACATGATCATCCATTAGACAACATTAGTGGGAACCTGTCTCACCCTGTATCCACTCGTAAACAACTTGCCACATATGCCTTATGGTGCTTCTTCAATTCTGTATTATCAAAGATAGAACCTAAAGATGTCAAAACAAAGAATGTCGAGGACAGCTGGTTTAGTGCTATGCAAGAAGAAATCCATGAGTTTGATCGTCTTGATGTATGGGAATAAGTACCTGCTCCAGATTATGCTATGATCATTGCTCTCAAGTGGATCTTTAAAGTAAAGCTTGATGAGCACGGTGATGTTCTGAAGAACAAGGCAAGACTAGTGGCTAAAGGATACCGACAAGAGGAGGGTGTTGACTTTGAGAAATCATTTGCTCCGGTTGCACGAATTGAGTCTATCAGAATCTTCCTGGCTAATGCTGCTAGCAAGAACATGGTGGTTTATCAAATGGATGTAAAGACTGCGTTTCTGAATGGAGATCTCAAAGAAATAGTCTACGTCAGCCAACCCAAAGGTTTTGTGAATCCAGAGCATCCTACCCATGTATACCGCTTGAAGAAGGCCCTTTACAGTTTAAAGCAAGCTCCAAGGGCATGGTATGATACATTGTCAAAGTTTCTATTGACTAATGGATTCAGCAAAGGAGCAGTTGATCCCACATTGTTCAACAGAAAGTTAGGCAAACACTTAATTCATGTTCAAATTTATGTTGATGATATTATTTTTGCCTCGACCGACCCTAATGAATGTGACCAATTTTCAAAGGAAATGGGCTCCAAATTTCAAATGTCTATGATGGGACAAATGTCATTTTTCTTGGGATTACAAATTTCACAAAGTCCCAGAGGCATTTTTATTAATCAATCTAAATATGCAAATGAAATTTTAAAGAAATTTGGATTTGATTCTTGTGACCCGATTGACACTCCCATGGTGGAGCACACAAAACTGGATGACGACCACTCAGGGATTATGGTTGATCAAACTAAATATCGAAGTATGATTGGATCCCTGATGTACCTCACAGCCAGTAGACTTGATATTTTGTTCGCTGTATGCATGTGCGCTAGATACCAGGCTAAGCCTACCAAAAATCACCTTGAAGCGGTTAAACGGGTCTTTCGGTATCTCCAAGGAACCATCAACATGGGACTTTGGTATCCGAAGGACACCGATATGTCACTAACAGCATATGCAGATGCCGACCATGCAGGGTGTCAAGATACACGCGTCGGCACGCGTCGGTGGTGCTCAATTTTTAGGAGATAAGTTAGTAAGCTGGTCTTCGAAGAAACAAATGAGTACATCTATATCCTCTACAGAGGCCGAATACATAGCCATGTCATCTTGTTGTGCTCAAATCCTATGGATGAGATCCCTATTATCTGACTATGGCTTTGTATTCAACAAAGTTCCTCTATATTGTGATAATAAAAGTGACATTGCTCTCTGCTGCAACAATGATCAACATTCAAGAGCAAAGCACATTGACATTCGACATCACTTCATCCGGGAACAAGTGGAGAAAGTTGTGGTTGAACTATACTTTGTAAGAACTGAATATCAGCTGGCAGACATCTTCACTAAAGCTCTTCCTAGAGAACGTTTCGAGTTCATCCTCCAACGACTTGGACTGAAGAGTCTACAACCTAAGACACTTAAACATCTTCAGGAGGAAGAAGAGGAGTAAAGGTGTTTCTTCATCTATTCTTTGTAAATATTCTTATCAAAAAGCCAAATACAAAATTATAAAACCAACAAAAAGAAGAATAGAAAAATATAAAATTTCAAAACCCATAAAAATCAGAAAATTTTTAAAAAGTCCAAAAATATTTTTTTCATGTTATCTGGTTTCGATAATATCTACGGACTTAGATTTGTCATTCAGAGAATAGCACGGGTCTTTAGATGAAGTTCGATCAGTTGTAATATATTTTATTTAAAAAAAATATGAGATGGAGAAAAATGATGGTTTATTGTCATTTCAGGCAGTAACCCGTTTTAATAGAAAGAACAGAGCCAAACTTATATTATATTGAAACCTCATGCTCTGATTCTAAAACAAAATTTTATAAGAAACGTTTGTCGCCAAAAAGACAAATTTTCCCAATCAAATATTTTTTCCTTCTTCTAAAGATTCTTCTGAAAAATATTTGTCATCTAATGAAAATTAAATTGCTTTGAAAATAACACGGACTTAATTTTGTAAATCATCTGGACTCATCATACGTCAAAATCTCTATCACTCAATCAACAACTTTGGTCATTGATTGAGGGGGAGAATGATTTCAATCAAAACAAAAAGGTTATTTTTCAAACAATTGACACGTAAACGAGCAAGGTCTATTTCTGGAAAATCAAAAGGAACAATTTTTGTACAATTGGATCCAGACCAAGGCTAATGTTGTGTTTCATAAGATACCTAAGCATGTTTGATCATTTGATTTTAAAGTCTTATATTATGATCCTTATCAGTTAAATGTTTTTCAAAAGCAAGTCACACTTTCTCCTAAAAAAGCTTTCAAAATTAATTTAAATCAATTGAGATCACAAATCTCAAAGGGTTTGAAAGTTGTGATCGGGGGAGAATTTGTGATTTAAATTGGATTTAAACTGATAATTCGATAAATGGTTCAGAAATATAATAACAAGATCTCCTCCCTGCATATGCCAAACGATTTCAAAATTTCCATACACATGTTAAGGGGGAGCATTCATCTTAAACCAAAATGGATTGAAACGTGATTGATTTATCTCAAAGTGCAGGTTCCCTCGAACATGTGCAAAACTCTTTCGAATATCGATGCACATATTGAGGGGGAGCAATCTTAAGAAAACCTCATCCTTTCCCAAAAATATTTCACTTAAAGTATATTTGATCAGGAAAGTGATGATGATATTTTTAGAAATTGGATCTTCTCAATCTCAATCTAAGATTTCAAAGTTCTCTTGCCTCCAAGTGCTAAAATGATTTCTAATACTTGAAGCACATGTTGAGGGGGAGCTTTTTCTAAAATATCAAAAATAATTAAGGTACATAATGCTTTGATTTTACATCACAAGTATCTTGATTGATTCTCAAATGGTTTTCAATTGGTTTCGAGGCGGAATAAACAATACCAAAAGACCGACCAAATTTAATTTATGTAGGGAGATATAAGGATGGTTAGGTTAGGTATTCGTTCCCATGATCCCGCCAGAGCCAGAGGGATCTACCCAAGGACAATCCACTAGATAGTGTAGAAGTCCTTAGGTATATTGAAAAAAAAGGAGAAAAATGAGAATATGGGAAGAGTGCAGACTGAGATAGAGCTAGAACTGAAATAAACCCAACAAGGTTCTAGTTATGAAGTATCGGTAAGCACTGAAGGGGTAGAAGAATGAAAAAGAATTGGATGGGAAAAGGGTGTAAAGAAATATCCCTCCATTAATTCAACCTTAGGGCAGAAACCGGGTTCAATTCATATACTACTGGCTGTTACCAAGGTAACACCGGTATTGAAGACTAGACGTCATGGACCTAGTGACGCACTGTACTAAAACTTCCCAAGCTACTCAAGTTTCTATTAAAAGGACTTGTTTCATTCTCACGGGGAACCTACATAAGCTATCGACTTTCTCTTAGAGATTGTTGATATTGAAGAAGGAGACCCTCTCCCTAGTCTCCGACATAGGAAACCAAAGTGCACTATTGAGTCTAGAGCCAAGAGATCATCAACAAATCTCATTAGGACACGATTAATGAAGACTCATAGCTTCTCACAATTTTGAATGTGAGAATATATTTTAAGAGTTCTACGCATTATCCTTGTGGTATTGCTAGAACATCCGAGTGATGTATAAAATATTCACAATGAAGATGGAAAACCTTCTAGAGCTAACATCAAACAAGCTCTTGGTGGGTGGCATGTGAGATCTATCCAATAGATCAAGCCTGTGACAACTGAACAGAAATGATGGGGCGATTCATAATTGAATCAATCCTGGTTCAGTAAATGGATTGACGGATACCTTTGAAAAACCTGTCGTTGTGCTCAAAAACTCTTTCCACTAGCACATCGACTGTGTATTATATTTTCAAAACTAAAAGGGTATTTATGATTGAAAATTGAGTTTTCTTATAAAACCTTCGTCGTATTGCAAAACTCTTTCTTCAAGCAGTACGCGATTGTTTTCAAATCATTTTTAATCAATCAGTAAATCTCAATTTGCTGGTTCACTCACTCCGCATTGTCTTCTTTGAGACGTTCCAGTTTGAGAACGGCTAGAGCAGTTGCGAAACCCTGTCAAGGAAATTCTTCGAAATTATACCTGAGCACATGCAATACTTGTATTGATCAACGGGGAACCGTGGTTCTTGTAACCTATTCAACCAAGGTGATCAAAGACACTTTTCATGCGCTTTATTGCTAACTGTTGTTTGCAGGGACACCCTACGGTTGCAGCTGATCAGAATTGAGAATTCAATCCATAGCCGCATGCTCACACAACACGTTCATGTCAATGAAATCATGATAAGTGAATATCTTCATCAAGTGACTGATATTTTCACTCCATACTTTTGCTACGCCACTGTGAATATCATGAATCAATAAAAGCTTTAGCAACTCTGATGAAAAGATATCAGGATACAGAATGTGAGCATGTCGGTCCAAAGGTCACAACTTCACATAATGGCGATACAATAATGGATGAGTCAGAAATATGATATGGCTAATGATCTCAAAGCTGGCTCAAAACTCAACATCACGTGGACCGGTTAAAGACCTCCACTTGAAAGAATAAAACATGCAGAACATAAAGAATAAAACATGCAGAACATAAAGAATCAAAGACTACGGGCTATAGAGCAAAGAACTTAATCAAGAATCCAAGAACACCAAAAATGTAATATCTGTTTGTAATCAATGTAAATTGAGGTGACCTCCTTTAGGGGGAGATTTTTAGGATTTAGAAAATCTGGTAGTTAAAGTGTCGGTCACCTCAACTATTTGTATTCGTTAGAAAGCTCGTAATCGTAATCAATTAGAGCTAGTAAGTAGTTTGTTAAGAAACACCGTGGAGGACGGACGAGTCTTTGCCCACTGTATGCCTGATCCACAGCCCGTAGGAGGCGTGTCATATTTGTAACTATAAATACCCTTTGTCTAGCAAGGCAAAGGGTTTTAGCTTTCATAATTCATTTTTCTTTGTCTCACTAAAGTTCCTAACTCTCTTCCACTTTCTCTCTCTAAACTCTATCTCATACGCCCCATATTTGTGTTTGATTGTGTGTTTATGAAAACCAATATGTCACATTTTCAGTAGTTGAGATTCCACTACCAGTGTGACGTGGCAGTTTCGAGTAATTCGGAGTTTGGAGTAATTTGAGAATTTCGAATAATTTTTCGGATTTTTTTGCAAGGACCATTTCAACCTGAAAAAGTCAATTTCGAGAAATTTCATGACCTGTGACCAGTTTCGAGAAACCTAGAACATTTCGAGAAACTTATAACCTTTCGAGAAACTTGTATTTTTTCGATTAATTTGGAATTTCGAGTAATTTCTGAACTTTTGTGGAAAAGAAACCTAACAACCTAAAAGTTAAAAAATTTTGAGAAACTTTAAACTTTCAAGAACTTTAACTTTCGAGTAATTTAGAGATTTCTAAAAACATCCTTAATCAAGAAATTTTAACAAGAACTTTCACAAACCAATAACACATCATTGATCCAGCTTCACAAACCTTCATTTTAACAATGGCAACTCAACAAGACATTTATGTAGCCAGTGTTGATAACCGTTCTCATATGCTATTAAAAGGTGGATATGTCCAAAGGGTCGAGTCGTATGATATGTTATCTTAAGAGAAAACCAAATGCAAACCTTCTATTGAAACCCGTTTTGGATGGACCCTTTCAACCATGACAAATCAGAGACCCCGGTGATCCAAATGCTACACCACCAGTAACTCCTTTCTACAGAGAACAAATCAAGGAAGAATTAACTGATGAGGACAAGGCTAACATTGATATTGATGATCTTGCAATGCACCTAGTCCTACAGGGTTTACCACCAGAAATTTATGCAAAGGTAGACATATGTGAGAATGCTCAAGCAGTTTGGGACAAAGTGAAAAGGTTGATGTATGGCTCATATATTGGGAACCATAAAATGGAAACAAATATGCTGAATGAATTGAACAAGTTAAGTTCAATTCCTTGAGAATCGATTGAGTCATATTACCACAGGGTTTGTCAAATCATTAATGACCTTGCAAGAAACAAGCTGATTCAAAATAACATTGCTAACAACATCAATTTCCTGAACAGTCTACAACTAGAATGGGGAAGATAAGTTACCATCCTTCATCAGACAAAGGACTTGCATGAATTGAACTATGATCTGCTGTATGATTTCTTGAAACAAAACCAATCAGAGGCGAATGAGATACGAGTTGAAAGACTTGTCAGGACTTACGAACCCCTTAGCACTTGAGGCTAACTTACCATCTCTAGTGTATACAACTCAACAACCTTCATCATCAAACTACAAACTCATGCTACAACAACAATAACCAATGATCCCAAAATATTAAGCTATCCCACAACAACAACAGGAATTTGCTCAACAATTTCAACAACAAATCCCACAATAGCAAGCACTTGAAAACATTGAAAAACAATCAGAAGCTAATGTTGCAATGATTCAAGCAGTTGCTTACTTGACTAAGGTATTTAATGTGCGTTACTCTACACCTACCAACAACAACCAAAGTATTTCATCTAACACCCACAAAAAGCAGATTGTAGAACCTGGTTTTACCATAGATCAAGTAGGACAAATGGTTGGAGTTGTTTGGAATTAATAGCATTATGCAACAGTTTTTCAGATAGGGAATCAGCAGAGACAGAGGGAGACAGTTTGTTGGAAATCAGACAGTTAGGAATCCAAATGGGAATGTTGTTGAACCAGTAGTTGGGAACAATGGTAATGTGAATCAGGGTAATTAGATAATGTGTTATAACTGTAGAGGGGTGGGTCATCTTGCACGGAACTGCATTGTGAAGAAAAAAAGGAAGGATGCATTCTTTTTTCAGGAAGCATTGTTATTGGCTCGGAAAGAGGAAGTTGGGATACAACTGAGTGTAGAGGAATAAGATCTCATTGCTTATGTTGTTGCACATGAAGATCAGGAGGAGATCAACGCGAATTACATCTTCATGGCAAAGCTTCAAGAGATAAGATCACACATTGATGTTGATACTACTCTAGTTTATGACATAGATGTATCGTCTGAGGTTCCACAATACGACACTTGTTATAATAATGATATCTTCAATATGTTTGCTCATGAGGAACAGCATCCTGAGCTACCCGAATCCACTAGTGACACAATTATGGAGGAGCAGAATCATAGCAATATAGATTCTGATACTCAAGAAGTATGTCCTACTAGAGGAGAAGTAGAACAACATGCTGATACTAATGAAGAAACACATGCTCTCTTTGAATCATTAATTAATTGTGGTATAGATATTGAGAAATGAAATATGGTCAATCGCTAGTTAAAAGCCGCGAATGAGAAACTGACCACCGAGCTTGAGAGTTACAAGGAAAATGAAAAGGCTTTTCGAATAAATAAACAACGCGATTCAGAATTGAAAATTTGTTATAGAGGTTCAATCATTAAGAACATAAATTTGAATAATAAATATGATGAACTTTACATCAATTTAAACAAAACCATTAAATCTTTAAATGAAGAGATTTCTAATCTTAAAAACCAACTTTCATAAAAACAAATAACTTGTACCAATCTTTAAAAAAAAGGATAAGTTGAAAAAAGACTTTAAGGAAGATAAGCTTCTTGATGAAATCATTGAGCTAGAACACAAAATCAAATAATTGGAAAACATTTTGGTTAAAACAAGGCATTTGATTCAAACAATACATATACTAATTAAATAACTAGATTCATTTTACCATACAACATAGAAAATGGCTCTTGGTTATGAAAACCCTTGTAATCTCAAGAAAGCTCAGAAAGCACAGAGTTTTTTGTATAATGGTAATAGAGTTTATTAAAAGAACATGATCATATTACTGTTATTGATTATGAGGAAACATTGCAACTTGGGGAAGCGAGTTGATCTAAAACGAAAGAATAGAATTATGAAATTAAAGCAATTGATTACTCCAAACTTGATGAACTTTCTAAAAACTTTGTGCCTAAAAAGTGAAGACAAAAGAACAAATGTCTTTCTCAACTGTTTTCAAAAAACCAAGTGTTCGACAGTCGGTTTCAAAATCTGCTTCTAAACCGAATGTTTTAAGTAACGGAAAGGGATCTTCAAATGATACTCCTAACAACAGTGTTGCGAGATGACTTCTTGATGAAGTCAAAACCAGAATTTAGATTCTTGAAAACTCCGTTGAAGGGAAAACGAGACTAACTGCAAACAATTAGAATTCTAGTGTTTACTTAGAGTTGAAAAAAAGATTTCGGAAAATGAGATTAGCCCTCAAATTCAAAATGTGTAACATATTGGATTTCAAAAACACATCAAAACATATTGAAGAGGGGCGTATGGTTTGAAGGTTTAGAGAGAGAAAGTAGAGAGAGAGAGAAGTGGGAACTTGATAAAACAAAGAAAAATGGTATTGAAGCTCCAACCCTCTACCTTGGGAGGTAGATGGTATTTATAGTTTCTTACAAGACTCGCCTCCTACGGGATGTGGATTAGGCATACAGTGGGTAAAGAACCGTTCGTCCTCCACGGTGTTACTTAACTAACTACTTATTAACATAACTTGACTACGACTACGAGCTTTCTAACGAGTACATATACTTGAGGTGACCGACTCTTTAACTACCGGATTTTCTAAATCCTAACAATCTCCCCCTAAGGGAGGTCACCTCAATTTACATTGAATACAAACAAATATTACATTTTGATTATTCTTGGATTCTTGATTAAGATCTTTGCTCAGTAGCTCGTAGTCTTTGATTCTTCATGTACTGCATGTTTTGTTAGTCCAAGTGGAGGTCTTTAACTGATCCACGTGATGATGAGTTTTGAGCCAGCTTTGAGATCATCAGCCATCACAAATCTCTGACTCATCCTTTGTTGTGTTGCCATCATGTGAAGTTGTGACTTTTCGACCGACATGCTCACATTTTGGATCATGATATCTTCTCATCAGAGTAGCGGAAGCTTTTGTTGATTCATAATATTTCCAGTAGCGTAGCAGAAGCATAGTATAGAAATATCAGAGCCAGGTTATGTAGATATGCACTAGTTATGATTTCTTCAATTGAGTGTGGATGCTGTGAGCATGCAGCTTGGATTGACTTCTGAATTCTGATCAACTGCAACCGTCCAAATGTACCTGCAAACAACAGTTAGCAATAAAATACACAAAAGTGTCTTTGATCACTTTCGTTGAATTAAGGTACACGGCCCACGGTTCTCCGTTCATTAGTACAAGTACCGCCGTGATCGTATAATTCAAGAATCTCCTTGACAGGGTTTCGCAAATGTTTCTAGCTATTCTCAAACCAGAACGTCTCAAAGAAGACAACACGGAGTGAGTGAACCAGCGAATTGAGATTCACTGATTGATGAAAAATGATTTGAAAAACAATTGTGTATTGCTTAATATAAAGGGTTTTTGCAATGCAACGAAGGTTTTATGGAAAATCAATTATCAATCATAAATACCTTTTAATTTTGAAATATTAATACACAGTCGATGTGCTACAAGAAAGAATTTTTAAGCACAACGACCGGTTTTTCAAAGGCATCCGTCAATCCATTTCCTGGACCAAGGTTGATTCAAGATTGAATCGCCCCATCGTTTCTATCTAGTTGTCACAAGTTTGATCTATTGGATAGATCTCACATGTTACCCACCAAGAGCTTGTTTGATGTTGGCTCTAGAGGGATTTCCATCTTCATTGTGAATATTTTTACATATTACTCGGATGTTCTGGCAATACCACAAGGATAATGCGTAGGACTCTTAAGTATATGCTCACTTTCCACATTGTGTGAAACAAAAAGCCTTCAAGAATAGTGTGTCCTAATGAGATTTATTGATGATCTCATGGCTCTAGACTCAATAGTGCACATTTGGTTCCTATGTCGGTGACTAGAGAGAGGGTCTCCTTCTTCAATATTAACTATCTCTAAAAGAAAGTCGATAGATTATGTAGGTTCCCCGTGAGAATGAAACAAGCCCTTTTAAGAGGAACTTGAGTAGCTTGGGAAGTTAGGTGGAGTGTGTCACTGGGTCCATGACGTCTTGTCTTCAATACCAGTGTTACCTTAGTAACCGCCAGTAGCATATGCATTGAACCCGGTTTCTGCCCTAAGGTTGAATAAATGGAGGGCTATTTCTTTTCACCCTTTTCACATTCAATTCTTTTTCATTATTCAACCCCTCCAGTGCTTACCGAGACTTCATAACTAGAACCTTGTTGGGTTTATTCCAGTACTAGCTCTGTCTCAGTCCGCACTCTTCCCATATTCTCATTTTTCTCCTTTTTTCATCATGCCTAAGGACTAATTTCACTATCTAGTGGATTGTCCCTGGGTAGATCCCTCCGGCTCTAGCGGGATCGTGGGAACGAATACCTAACCTAACCATCCTTATATCTCCATGCATAAAATAAATTTGGTCGGTCCTTTTGGTATTGTTCTTCTGCCATAAAACCAATTGAAAACCATTTGAATAATCAACCTAGGTACTTGTGATCTATGATCGAAGCATTTTGTACCTGAATTGTTTTGATATTTCAGAAAAAGCTTCCCCTCAACATGTGCATCGTACATTTGAAATCGTTTTGGCACATGGAGGCAAGAGGACTTGAAAATCTCAGATTGAGAATTAAGAACTCACTTTTTTGATCCACATTTTCTAAAAATATCGACATCACATTCCCGATCAAAGATAGTATTTTAAATACTTTGTTACAAATATTTTTGGGAAAGGATGTGGTTTTCTAAAAGTTGCTCCCCCTCAATATGTGCATCGAGATTCGAAAGTGTTTTGCACATATTAGGAAAAACCTACACTTAGAGACAAATCAATCACGTTTCAATCCTTTTTGGTTTGGCATTCTAACAGTTTTTGAAATCGTTTGGCACATGTAGAGAGTAGAGCTTGTTATAATATTTCTAAACCATTTATCGAATTATCAGTTTATATCCAATTTAAATCACAAATTCTCCCCCGATCACAATTTTCAAATCCATTGAGATTTGTGATCTCTATTGATTTAAATTAATTTTGAAAACTTTGAAGGAGAATTGTGACTTGCTTTTGAAAGACATTTTAACTGATAAGGATCAGATTTTGAGACTTTAAACTCCATTGATCAACCATGCATAAATATCTTTTGAAAACATAACAATAGCCATGGTCTTGAACCAATTGTATAAAAGCATTGTAAGTATTATTCTTTTTGATTATCCAAAAGTAGACATTGCTCGTTTACGTGCCAATTGTTTGAAAAATAACCTTTTTGATTTAATTGAAATTATTCTCCCCCTCAATCAATGACATAAGTTGTTGATTGAGAGATAGAGATTTTGACATATGATAAGTCCAGATGATTTTCAAAAATAAAGTCCGAGTTATTTTCAAATCAATTTTGTTTTCATTAGATAGAAAATATTTTTCAGAAGAATATTTAGAAGGAAAAATATTTGTGATGGAAACATTTGTCTTTTTGGTGACAAACATTTGTATTTAGAATCAGAGCATGAATTTTTTTAAAAAATTTAATTTAAGTATCGCTCTGTTCATTCTTTTAAAAACTGGTTACTGCCTGAAATGACAGTAAACTACCATTTTTTCCCATCTTTTTTTTGAACATTCGAACTTCATCTAAAGACCCGTGCCATTCTTTGAATGACAAATCAAAGTCCGTAGATGTTATCGAACCAAAGAAAATCATGACAAAGAATAATATTTTTGGAGTTTTTCAAGATTTTCTAATTTTTATGGATTTTTGAAATTTTATATTTTTCTATTTTCTTTTTATGGATTTTATATTTTTGTATTTTGCTTTTTGATAAGATATGTACAATAGATAGATAGAGACAAAATCAGTCACTCCTCATCTTCCTCCTGAAGATGTTTGAGTGTTTCAGGTTGCAGACTATTTAGTCCAAGTCGAGGAAGAATAAACTCAAAACGTTCTCTAGGAAGAGCTTTGGTGAAGATGTCTGCCAATTGATATTCAGTCTTCACTAAATAAAGTTCCACCACACCGTTCTCCACTTGCTCCCTGATGAAATGATGTCGAATGTCTATATGCTTTGCTCTTGAATGTTGAACGTTGTTGCATGAGAGAGCAATGGCACTCTTGTTATCATAGTACAGAGGGATTTTGTTAAATTCAAAGCCATAGTCAGATAATTGGGATCTCATCCAAAGGATTTGAGCACAACAAGATGACATGGCTATGTATTCTGCCTCTGTAGAGGATATAGAGGTACTCATTTGTTTCTTTGAAGACCAACTCACAAGCTTATCACCCAAAAACTGAGCACCTCCGGACGTACTTCGACGTGTATCTTGACACCTGCATGGTCGCATCTGCATAGGCTGTTAGTGACATACCGGTGTCCTTCGGGTACCAAAGTCCCATGTTGATGGCTCCTTGAAGATACCGAAAGACCCGTTTAACCGCTTCAAGGTGCTTTTTGGTAGGCTTAGCCTGGAATCTAGCACACATGCATACAAAACGAACGAATATCTGGTCTCTTGGCGGTGAGGTACATCAGGGATCCAATCATACTTCGATATTTAGTTTGGTCAACCATAATCCCTGAGTGGTCCTCATCTAGTTTAGTACGCTCCACCATGGGAGTGTCAACAGGGTCACAAGAATCAAATCCAAATTTCTTTAAGATTTCATTAGCATATTTAGATTGATTTATAAAGATTCTTCCAGGACTTTGTGAAATTTGTAATCCCAAGAAAAATGACATTTGTCCCATCATTGACATTTGAAATTTAGAGTCCATCTCCTTAGAAAAATTGTCACATTCATTGGGGTTAGTCGAGGCAAAATTAATATCATCAACATAGATTTGAACATGAATTAAGAGTTTGTCTGACTTTCTGGTGAACAATGTTGGATCAACTGCTCCTTTGCTGAACCCATTAGATACAGGAAACTTCAATAGCGTGTCGTACCATGCCCTTGGAGCTTGCTTCAAACCGTAAAGGGCGTTCTTCAAGCGATAGACATGAGTAGGATGCTCTGGATTCACAAAACCTTCAGGTTGGCTGACATATACTACTTCTTTCAGATCTTCATTAAGAAAAGCAGTCTTTACATCCATCTGATAGACTAATATGTTCTTACTGGTAGCGTTAGCCAGGAAAATTCTGATTGCTTCGATACGTGCAACTGGAGCAAATGATTCTTCAAAGTCAATACCCTCCTCTTGACGGTATCCTTTTGCAACCAATCGAGCCTTGTTCATTAGTACATCACCATGCCATCAAGTTTTACTTTGAAGATCCATTTTAGAGCAATGATCATAGCAAAGTCAGGAGCATGTACTAATTCCTAAACATCAAGATGATCAAACTCATGAATTTCTTCTTGCATTGCATTGAACCAGCTGTCTTCTGACATTGCGGCTTTAACATCTTTTGGTTCAACCTTTGATAATATGGAATTGAAGAAGCACCACAAGGCATCAGTTGCAAGTTGTTTACGAGTGGATACTGGACGAGAAGGGTTTCCAATGATGTTGTCCAATGGATGGTCATGTGTCCATTTTCTAAGGTGTTCGTGTGGTTGTTGTTGAGGGACTGAAGTAGCAGAGTTTGGATCTCCGATGAAGATGGTTGAAGTTGGTTCAGAGCAAATATGTTCTCAAATGGAGCATCTTAGGGAGTAGCAAAGGGATTATCTCCATCATAGGTGCCAGAAACATTTCCATGATGTACACTCGATGATTGAGGATTTGATGATGATGAGTGATCTGTAGTAGCTACTTCTTGACTTAATGACATAGAAACTGAAGGGTTATCTACGTTGACTGGGTTAGGGGCAGCCTCTATTGATGGATTAGACTGATCATCAGCAATAGGCTCATAGTGTTCATCAAACATTGGATCAAACAATTTCTTCAAATCATCTTCCGAAGGGGGTACATATGGAGTTGTTGGTGAGGGATTTTGTACAAGAGAAGAACTAATGGGATTACTTATCAAATGTTGAGATGCGGGTCCGAACTTGATTGTCCCGGAGCCGGTTGCCTGACAACTCATCGAGCGTGGCGTTAATAGTTTCCATGATATCTCGAGTTCTTTTGTTGTATATTCGGTAACCCTTCTTGTTTGGTGCATAACCCAACGAAAACTCCAATGTCGCCTTAGCTCTTAATTTACCTAAATCTTGACCGTCATTCGTTGGATAGCACAAAGCACCTAATACACAAAGGTAGGAGAGATCGGGTTTACGCTATGGACAAGTTCGTATGGAGTTTTTCTATTAGTGGTGTGTATGAGGGAACGATTTTGGGTGTAAGCAAGCGTGGCAATGACTTCAGCCCAAAGAAACATTGGAACCTTTGAGTAAATTAGCATTGTTCTTGCAGCTTCAACAAGGGTCCGATTTCGTCTTTCAACTACACCATTCTGTTGAGGCGTACGTGAAACACTTCTTTGATGACTGATTCCAATTCTTTCATATAATTGACTTAAGTCTTTGTTAACAAACTTCTGTACATTGTCTGCTCGAATAATTCTAACGCTTTGTTAAGTCGAACCTGCAGTTGTTTGATAAGTTTGATGATGACATCTGGAGTTCATCCTTTGTCCTCAAAAACTTAACCCAAGTAAATCGAGAGTAGTCATCAACAACGACTAATAGATATTTCTTCCCATTTATCGTTTGCACTCTCATGGGTCCGCACAAAATCCATATGAAGAGTATGAAGAACTTCCATAACTGAGTTTGCGGGTTTGGGTTTGTGGGCATATTTCTTGCTTTTTCCCAATTGGCATGCTGAACAAAGATGATCTTTTTCATACTTTAATCTGAGTAAGCCTCTTACTAGTTCCTTTCTTGAAAGGTAATTAATGGTGCCGATGTTCAAGTGATTGAGACGACAATGCCATAACCATTACTTTGTTTTCGAAGCCTTTGACAACAAACAGATTAGAGAAGACTTCATCATATCTTCGATAGAGATGGTGTATAAGTTTGTACCACGTGTTCCTCTTAAAAGTTCCACACCATCAAGTTCTCTAATGAACTAAGTATGTTTTTTAAAAGCCACTTCTAAATCGAATCACGTGGCCGACATGAGAAAACAAATTATGACCAAGACCTTCAACATAGTACACCCGGGAAATTACACTATCACAAATCACATAATCTCCATAACCCATAATTGCCCCAAAATGGTCGTTCCTGAATCTCAAAGTCCCAATAAATTTACTCACGAAGTTCATGAGCCGCGACCGGTCTCTAGTCATATGCTTGGAACAGCCTGAGTCTAGGTACCACAGAATGATTTGAACGACCTGCAGTTGAACACATACAAGAATGGATGACTGGACAATTGGGATCCCCATGCAAGAATGGGTTCCACTTGGTTAGTATATGTGATTGGAGAACCCACATCAGAAATAGAAACAATGATATCATTAGATGTAGATGCCGGGTTAGTAGAAACATTAGATCTATTCAAAGTATGTTCACTTCTTAAAGGTATAGTTCTACCAGTGGGCATCCATTTCCTAATGGGCATTGATCTAGATAATTTAGGGCACAACTCATTAAGATTGAATTTACGGCCAGTAGGAATCCAACGATAACCTACATTACTAAATTTTCTTCCTGTTGATTTCCAATGTTTTCTAGCCCTCTTCCATCTAGGTTTACTGAACTTCTTATCCTGTTTACTAGAGTTAACATTTATTACCGGAGATTTTTCAAAATTGCTCACATCATTCACAACACATTCATGATTAATACCAGAAATCAAACATTCATTACATGTTTTGCAAGAAGTAGCAGAATTCGAATTAATTACAGTACGCTTATAGCTAATACTAGAATCAACATGATTCATTTTATCAACATAAACTTAATGTTCCTAGAGTGGTCTTCTACTCTCTTCCATTGATTACTCTAAGCTTGCGAGGTCTATCTTGCTTTGTATTTCCTGGAGGCTTTGACCCGCTTGCTTTTGTACCACTGATTACTCCTGTAGAAGGAATTATGGGAACATTAGTTGGTTTTGCTACTTTTTGCATTCCTAATCTAGAAATCTTTGGATCTGGTAACTTATAGGCACATTAAAGCTTGCATGCTTGACTTTCGGCACAGAATAAGGCATATCAAGGTTTGCATACTTAACACAAGGCATAGAACAAGGCATAACAACTTTATCTTTCTCACAAAAGGATTTAGGGCATGATTCTCTTAAGCATTCTAACAGTTCTTGAGATCGTTTGGCATATAAGCATGCATGCCCAAACGCATTATCATTAGGTTTCTCTATCTTATCCTCTTCAACGATCTCACGGAGACATTCTAGACTATCCTTAAGGTATGAAAAATATGTTTGAGTTGCAAGTCCATTATTCCTAAGATGAGGTGGGATGTACTTCACAGTCATAGCATATTTATCACAAGCCCAAGACCTTAGGTGTAAATTTCTCACCATTAGTAACAGGTATTTTCCCTTTTACATGACTCTTCAGATTCTCAATTTCTTTTTGTAAAGAAGTTATTTTTTCATTGTTCTTGTCACGAGTGACTTTCATTAAATCATATAACTCTTTGAAGTGTCGTTTAACCTTTTCATTTTCTTCAAGAAAACTCCCATTTTCTTGTTGTAACACATTAATGATGTTTTGAAGATGCAAGTTTTGATAATACTGAGAATCTAAAGGAGGAGGCATTTGGGAGCCATTCACATTGTTCTTATCACCCTTTAATTGTGAAAATTTGGTTTTCAACTTTCTGATCGTATTACAATGAGCTCGAATATGTTCGTCACGTCTGTTTAATTCAAAAAATGCATCAAACTCTGGAACATCCGAGGATGTCTTGATATTTGAGGTTTTAACACTTTCTTTGAGATGTTGATATTTTAATTGCAAAGCAAGATGTTCAACTTCCAATTTAGAAAAATGTTTGACCAAGTTATCATGATCATCCTGTTCAATTTTTTCATGCAATTTTGAATTTGTGGTCTCAAGCTCAATGACACGATCATGGGAAACTTATAATGCAACATTTAATTCATGAAATTGAGACGCAGTAATAGAATGCTTTGTAACAGTGTAGAATATATCTTGAGCAACACATTGAAAGATCAAATTATCATTAATGATGTGCAGATTCTTTATATCAATTTCATTTGTCTTAAGCTCGCGTTCATATTTACTGACCTTTAATTCCATATCATTAAACATCCTTTTCATTTCTTTAATATCTGTGTCCATTCCCTTTTGGAGACTTTCAAATTGTTCTTTAAGTTGTTTAAAGAATGGCATGACCTCAGTTAAATAACATTCTTTAGTTTGCTCAAAACCCCTTTCCCTTCTATCCAGTGGGTGTGATCCTCTTCTACACGCTTCTCAAAATCAACAAATAGTTGGTAAACTACATAAAGCCGCATTAAGGTCTTGCTATTACTGGGAAGATTTCTAGGCACTAAATGCATTGGTGTATTTGGAGGATACACAGTGGCTGGAGGCAATTTCCAAAAAGGGGGATTCTTTGTAACAAGATTATCTGCCTTTTGTTTGTCTATATCTCTGTTCCAAAAAACTTGTTCAGGGGTTAATTGAGTTTGAGGCTTAAACTTGTTCAGAGAAATCCAATTTTCTTTAGTGTAATCATAGGGTTTGAGCGTTATGTTTTGCTTTTTACCCTGAGGATCTTTTAGCTTCTTATCCATTTTCTCCCTAGAGGCATCTTCTAGTTTTCTATCCTCTTCCGTGCTTCCAATACATGATGGTGTTTACCTAGGCTTGAGGATCTCATTACCATCATATACAATCTTATGGTAAGCTTTAGCCTTTTTACAGTACTCGGGATTTGGCTCCTCTACAAGGGGAATACTATGCTTATCGCTTAAGACTCTGTGCTTAGTGATCATGTGAGCATTCAATGGTGTTCCTTGTACGCATAATTTGTTTTCAAGTTTGTTTTTCAAAGTGTTTAGATTGGAAAAGTCATTCAAAAGTTTTGATTCCTTAGCATTAAATTCTTGTTTAAGCACTTTAACATTTTCTTGAAGTTCTTGCTTTTGCTTAACAGTTTTTGTAAGCTTTTCTTGTAAGGAGTTTAACTCTTGTTTTAATATTTATTCTCTAAAATTACTTTTTCTAATAATGGGACGTATTTGGTTATCCATCTCCTGCTCACGGGTGGTCAATTAGAACTTAGCACGTTGTTCATAAATGGCAACTTGTTCCTTATAGGCATTTAGTTCAGAAATTATAGAATCATCAGGAGCACATGCAGTGAATTCATCAAGAGCATAGTTATCATTGACCGCATAAGATGCATCATTAGGTACAATTTCACTTACATCTTGCTTCACATATTGATCATATGGGACAACATTGCTATTACCCATATTCTCAATATCTAGTTCAATAATTTCAGTTGATTGTACTTTGTCGTGTATCTTTTGCACATCAACATCATCGTATAGTTTTAATACCTCAGATATGATTGATTCCTTGGAGGGAGTGGCCCGTTTAGGTGAAGAAGCCCTTGGAGTTACCATTGGTGAGCTATTAGCCATGAATATGGTCTGGGCAATTGGTTCATCATCAACATCTGAATCAAATGCATCACAGTCTGCTACTTGAAATGCATTGGGATTGTTGGACGACCCATACCCTGCACTGGCTGTTCATCCACATCAGCATCATAAGTTCCGGCATTTCCCTCAGCAAGAAATAGCAATTCTTCCTCATTCAACATTGCTCTACGCCTTAAGCTTGACCAGAAGATCTTGTCCCCTGAAGTACTCTGCATTTTGTGGACGTTTTGGAAGAGTGTAATTCCTTGCAATGTGTCCTTCTCCACCACAGTTGTAACATTTAATAGGCTTTACTTGACCCTGAGCCATGTTCCTGCCACGATTCTGATTGCCCATATATCCACCACCAACGCCAGCATTACCATATCCAGCTCCAACATTTCCATACCCAGCACCAACATTCCCATATCCCGTACCAACATTCCCTTGCTCATTATGTGGAAGGTATGCATTCTATCTTCCCTGCACATTCTGCACCACTATCTTTCCATCTCTAACAAGCAGCATGATGTGGAGATTGGATGCCGTTCTGAGGTTATTGTTGGTATGTGGAGTGAGGTTCAGGTTTTGTTTAACCATAAGAGCCAGTTGATTGATGAAATGTTCCATAATTGTGTCTGAGTCTAGAGGTTTATACCCTGTATCTGGAATGAGTTTGTGATTACCATTACCAGTTGGTATGACTTGAGATGCTTTGGTGGTTATGCCTACATTAGTGTAAAATGCAGTTGAATCATTTGATGAGCTTGTACTTCTAGTATTGTTGTTGAAATTTTCAAGGATCATTCGTTCAAACACATCATGCTTCTCATTTTGGAGTAAGTAGGCATACAATTGTGTGGAGTTTGATAAGACTCCTTGAGATCGTTTTGAGCCTTAGGGTTTGACAATAACATATGCAACGCAGCGGAATAATAAGAACATTATATATTATTGACACAAGGTTTTACTTTCACCCAATCTCCTCCAAATATTATTTGATCAGAATAATACGTGTTACCTAACTGTAACAGGGATCTAAGACACCTTAGATCTTGGAGGTAAACAACTAACCTAGACGTTTACAATAAACTACACGTCTAGGTTACACACACACCTTTAATGACTACATTATGGAAGACTTATTTCTAAAACCTACACCCCATGTCCTCTTTATATACTAGAGGATTAGGGTTTACAAAATACTACGAAGGACTAAATAATAAATATTCTTTGGCAAGCAAGTCCTTCCATCTTTTTGTAGATTTCTTTTTTGTCTCTTTAAGTCCCTTTGTTTTATTCTTGTATTTATTTTGTCTCATCAAATCCAAGGAACCTAAAACCCAACAATCTTCCCCTATTTGATGATGACAAAACAAACAAAGTCGTGTACGAACTTCCCTAGACGAAGTAGCAGAAGTTGAGATGTAAACATCTCTTTGAATGAAACAAATCTTGTCTTCCTTGTCTTCCTTTTAATCCATGCCATGCTACTCCAATATTTCTTCCTCTTTTTGTTATCAACAAATAGAGAATATAATCAGTAGAAACTTCCTCTTGAGTGATGCATGAAAATGATTCTTCAGTAAGCTCTATGTAATGATCACTTGTGAAGAAAACCAAATATAACGAACTTGATAAAGAAGTAGAATAACCCAATCTTGTGTCTTATGTCTTGTTTATCCAAGTGACTCCAAACTTATACTAACACCATATAAGTAGACCGCAATCTCTTGACAAAATCCTCATCTTCAATGAGACACTGAGCACTACAATGTAACTCCTTTAAGAGATAGTTAACTAGGTCTTCATCCATCCACCCCTTGACCTATGAAAACTAGATTTTGCAAGTCTTTGTCAACATCCTTTAAGCACGAACAAGTTATCTCCAAAGTGTAACACCCACTTTAAGATATGATAAAATCACAAATCTTGTTACTCAACTACAATATCAAATAAGTGATAAATAACCTCCTTCGTAATCAATTCTTCAAATAATTCAAAAACGAGCTTTTTAAAACCATTAAGAACAAATACCAATCTTCTTGTGTGTGCGAATTAAAATCCCATGTGTGTGTGGCCACAAAAATCTCAGTAAAGCAACAAAAAACATGTACAACTTCCCCTCAATTCCAAAACCTCATAAGCAGAAACAAAAGAAACAAATAACG
This sequence comes from Chrysanthemum makinoi, assembly GCA_910596185.1. NCBI lineage: Eukaryota > Viridiplantae > Streptophyta > Magnoliopsida > Asterales > Asteraceae > Chrysanthemum > Chrysanthemum makinoi. The sequence continues at coordinate 297,696,262 of OU343223.1, forward strand.
CAAGAAACAAACCTACGCGAAAGTGGAATTGAGATAACACTAGCAAGTGGTTTCGACGCGGAAAACACTAGGAGTCGGTTTCGAGAAAAACACCAGAAGTGGTTTCGAGAAAAACACTAGAAGTGGTTTCGTAAAACACTAGAAGTGGTTTCTAAAAACACTAGAAGTGGTTTTAAAACACCAGAAGTGGTTTTAAGAAAACACTAGAAGTGGTTTCGTGAAAATACTAGAAGCGGTTCGGCGAAAACACTATCATGGTTTTGAGAATACACTATCAGCGGTTTGGTGAATACACTATCGTAGTTTCGGTGAATACACTATCGTATGGTTCTTAAAACACTAGAAGTGGTTTCAGAAAACACTAGGAAAGTCGCCTTAAACCATGAATCATAAACACCAACACAATGTATAAACAACTCCTCCATCAAGAATTAGAACAAGTAACACAAATTCAAGAAGTTGAATATGCATGAAAACCCAAAAACTCAAATTATTAAACCAGCCGCACGACAACTTCACATTGAATAACCTTTATATAAAGCTCAGATCGACAATCCCTTCGGTGAAAAGTTAGATGAATATATAGAGAACGTCCATCGAAAATTTCGTTATGATCCAACGGTTAAAGAAAAAGTTACGCGTTTTTAAAACTGTACTGCAGAAAAAACGAGAATTTTGATTCGTAGTTTTTCTTCTTTTCGCCATTCTTCGACCAATAAAACCTTTGCGAATCCTAGGTAGCGAGCTCCATAGCTGATACCATTGTGGAGTTTGATAAGACTCTTTGGTCGTTTTGAGCCTTAGGGTTTGACAATAACATATGCAACGCAGCGGAATAATAAGAACATTATATATTATTGACACAAGGTTTTACTTTCACCCAATCTCCTTCAAATATTATTTGATCTGAATAATACGTGTTACCTAACGTAACAGGGGATCAAGACACCTTTGATCTTGGAGGTAAAAAACTAACCTAGACGTTTATAATAAACTACACGTCTAGGTTACACACATACCTTTAATGACTACATTATGGAAGACTTATTTCTAAAACCTACACCCCATGTCCTCTTTATATACTAGAGGATTAGGGTTTACAAAATACTACGAAGGACTAAATAATAAATATTCTTTGGCAAGCAAGTCCTTCCATCTTTTTGTAGATTTCTTCTTTGTCTCTTTAAGTCCCTTTGTTTCATTCTTGTATTTATTTTGTCTCATCAAATCCAAGGAACCTAAAACCCAACAAATTGTTCATAGTTGGTGTTCCTTAAACCTTTGTTAAGCTTGACAGCAGTGACAAATTTGTGCCATTCGGGATTCATGTTGTTCACAAACTTTGAGTTGAGCTGAATATTTGGCATTGTCATTTTGATATTCCTCATATCATTCACAAGCTTGTGGAATCTTACATGATATTCAGTGAAACTTTCCTCTGGATTCATTTTAAAGTTCTCAATCTCATCATACAGCTGAGACTCCCTATCTTCTTTAGTCAATTTAGAACCAGATAGAAACATCTTAACATTGTCCCATACTGCTTTAGCTTCCATGTTATGGTTGATCAATTTGTAAATGTCCTTAGGTAAACCCTGGAGTATGATGTTAGAAGCCCTGATGTCTGCATCGTATCTCTTCTTCTCCTTATCAGTCAGTTCATCATACGTCTTAGGTCTATCCAATCCCAATGTCACTGAGCCATCAACTGCAGTCTCAAGTATGTCTCTGGTAGTCTCAAATTGATACGGTCCTTTATCAATTGATTTGAGAATGTTAACCCCATTTTCCTTACCCAAGCAGTACAATCTGATTCATTGAGCCCAAGAGTCATAATCAGTTCTCTCTAACATGGGTGGGCGAGATATCGATCCTGTAGCTTGAGCGTCCCGACTACGGGAAGAGATGATTGTAGGCGCGTTGGTAGACATGATTACAGATTCTACGAGATTTTATAACTCTTTGATTAAACCAGGAAAAATGATTCTTTCACGGGATTTTAGTAAATCAAGAGAAAACCGTAAGACGTAACAGTAAGAAACAATGAGTCTCAAGAGACAAATCGCTAGTAAGACAAGTTGCTAGATTGAAAAATCGCTATAATGACAAGTCGCTAGAGTGACAAGTTGCTAGAAAGCCAAGTCGCGGAGGACAAGTAAGCTAGAGAGACAAGTCGCTAGAGTGACAAGTTGCTAGAAAGCCAAGTCGCCAAAGGGACAAATCGCTAGAATGACAAGTCGCTTGAGTGACAAGTTGCTAGAAACCCAAGTCGCTAGAGGACAAATGGCTAGAGTGACAAATCGCTTTTAAAGACAAGTCGCTAGTGACAAATCGCTAGACAAAGAGTACGTCCACTACCTTGTCTTTTTGTCGTTTTGTCTCCAATAGACAAATCCTAGGTGCATAAATCTTCACAAAAACAGAACAAAGTCGCTTAAAAGTAGGGACAAATGCTTACGAAGAAATATGCACCGAGACTCAACTCGCTTCCATGAAACTTTCAAAAAATACCACTTTTCAATCCAAAAACAACTCAACCACGCTAATTCAAGCCTTCCAAACAAAAAACCTAAGCACTTATAATGATTATAAACACAAAAGTACAATCAAAATCCAAACTTAAACACTAGAAATGATCCAAATGATGCTAACCACTCTAAACTCATTCAAACCCAAAGACCTTATGAAAACACTAGAAATCCAAGAACATGAAAGATGAGTGATCAAACCATGGCTCTCTGATACCATTTGTAACATATTGGATTTCACAAACACATCAAAACATATTGAAGAGGGGCGTATGGTTTGAAGTTTTAGAGAGAAAGTAGAAGAGAGAAGTGGGAACTTGATGTGAAACAAAGAAAAATGGTATTGAAGCTCCAACCCTCTACCTTGGGAGGTAGAGGGTATTCATAGTTTCTTACAAGACTCGCCTCCTACGAGCCGTGGATCAGGCATACAGTGGGTAAAGACCCGTCCGTCCTCCATGGTGTTACTTAACTAACTACTTATTAACATAACTTGACTACGACTACGAGCTTCCTAACGAGTACATATACTTGAGGTGACCGACTCTTTAACTACCGGATTTTCTAAATCCTAACAAAATGTAAATGCTAAAATAACCTATTTTTAAGAGGTATTTTTGGAAGAAACTGTCGACTTTATTAGAGACTATAAATCTCTTGAACAGGAAGCAGAGGAATCACTTGAAAAAGTAATGCTTTTGGAAAACAAAAATGATCGTCTCTTGGAAGTAGTTATAATTACAGATATTATGTCGTTAATTAAACATATTATGTGGAAGATTATGAAAAACTCCAGTCTGAGAACTCCAAGCTTGTTACAAAATATGAAAAAGCTCTTATAAAGCTTGAAAAAGAAAACGTGTCCTATTTTAAACAACATGATAAAAATAGGATAATGCAAGTATGGCAAATTGTCGTATGAACGTGCTCACAAGGACATGAAAGAGCATTTGAGAACGCATGTAGAAAGTACAAAATGGAAGGGTATGTAAACTAAGTTTGCCAAACCATTGACTATAGAGAAATAAAATGTTTTGAATCCACTTTTAAAACGACAATTATCTATTTCTCAGTTTGATCCTAACGCCAATGAGAAAAAGGATTTGAAAAAAACAATCACTCCACTTTATTTGCCCAATCAAAAGGAAAAAGAAAAGGACAATAGTGTTGATATAAAATCTAACAACCGCTTTGAGATATTGTCTAAAAACCTTGTCAAGAAACCTAAAGTACTTGCACCTGGACTTTATAGGATTAGTACAAACACTGCGTCTACATCCACATCTAAAACAAATGACATGAGCTTAAAAATACAATCCCGATAAGTCTAGGCAAACTGGAAATCTTTTGAATGACAACAAAGTGAATCCTAATGTGTGTAACTTGCCTTCCACATGACTAGAAAACACCTCTAAGAGTAGAAGACTAAAGCCTAAGAGAAATACAAGGAACAATAGAGTCACCTATCTATAAGAGTAGATCCATGAATAAAGAAAAGGAAGTAGAAGAACACCCTAGGAATTTACCACTTTCTAATAAAGAACATGCTTCATCTAGATGTAATAGATCTATCAAACCTACTACTTTGGATGACTATACTGAATCTATTTGCTTAACGTGCAACAAATGTTTGTTTGATAATGTACATGGTGAATGTGTTTTAAAAAATTTAATGTTAAGACTAAATAGAATAGTGTTCTAAAGAGAACTCATGCTAAAAGAAAAGGAAGTCTAGTTGCACAATCTAGGTCACCTCATAGTAATAAGATACATAATATTTTCCTTTAGTGGAAACCAACTGGTCGAATCTTTAAACTCTTGGCACGTAACGTAAAGAGAATTGCCATTAGTATTGAATCAGTGGAAACTTTTTATGAATGTGATAATACACTTACCTCTAACGATCGAAAACCAAATTCTAAATGGTTTCCATACTCTACTTCTGTTTTTTTCAACTTATCAAAATATGTCTTTGGATCGTCGACTCATGTTGCTTAAAGCACATGACCAGAAACTGAAGCTGCTAACCATGTTGCAGCTATTCTGGGTAATGGAGATCTGTAGTTCGGGAATTATTTGATAACCAAATTTTACTACGTTGAAGGGTTGGGACACAATCTATTCTCAGTTGGACAGGTTTGTGATGCTGAGTTAGAGGTCATATTTAGGAGGAATACGTGCTTTATTTGTAATTTGGAAGGCGATGATATCATGAATGGATGTCGCGAAACCAAATTGTATGCAATTGACATCAACCAAATGGCCTCTACATCACCTATTTTTCTTATTGACAAGAGCAACTGAAACTAAGTCATAGTTGTGGCATAGACGCTTATCCCACCTTAACTTTAACACCATTACGCAACTTGCTCAAGAAAAAATCGTTGTCAGTCTTCCTAAGTTTAATACACCAAAGATCACTTATGTCCATCATGTGAGCTACGAAAGAGCAAAAAGGTAACTTATAAACACAAAACCGTACCAAGTACAACAAAAAGCTTGCATATATTGCATATGGACCTATGTGTCTCGATGAGAGTTGAAAGCATAAACGGTAAGAAGTATATGCAGGTTATCGTTGATGACTTTTCAAGATATACTTGGTTTAAGTTTCTGAGATTAGAAGACGAATCACCAAGCATCATCATTACTTTCCTAAAACATATTCAAGTCCTTCTGAATGCTACGGTGAGAATCGTCAGAACAAACAACAGTAAGGAATTCAACAATCAGGAGTTAAGAGCTTATTTTGAAGATGTTGGAAATACTCATAAAACATCCGTGCTTAGAACCCCGTAGCATAATGGAGTAGTCAAAATAAGAAATAGAACTCTTGTGAAAGCTGCTTATACTATGCTGGTATATTCAAGTGTGCCATTATTTCTATGGGTAGATGTTGTAGCCATTTTGTGCTTTACTCATAACAGATCCCTGATCAATACCCGATACAACAAAACTCTTTATGAACTGGTAAACAAAAGAAAATCTGATATATCTTACCTTCACGTTTTGGCACATTGTTCTATCCGACAAACAACAAAGAAGATTTAGGGAAACTAAAAGAAAAAGGATACATTGGGATTTTCATTGGCTAAGCAGATAACTCGAGGGCATTTAGGGTGTATAACATAAGAATAAAGAAAATCATGGAGACAATGAATGTCAACATTCGATGAAATTTCTCAAATGGATTTTGAGAGATACGCTTTAGAACCCACACTTAACCCCATGGTTTCTACTCAACAAAGATTAGAAACTATACCAAACCAACAGACTTCTGAACATATCAGTTCAGGACTCGTACCTAAAGAAGCTCCTTCAACAATAATTGAAAAACCAATACAACATGACGTGGAAGATTTGTTCGAGCCAATGTATGAAGAATATTTAGGTTGAAACTCATGCACCAATATTTCAATCCGTTGCATCTGCTCAAAACAACCAATCACCACATCTACAAAATGCACCAACAACCGTCAAAACTCAAGCACCAACAAAACATAACCCATCTACAACAACTCAAGCAACTCCAATCACTGAAATCTTTCTACCAAATGTTGAAGTTCAAAAACATTACATTGGAAATCAAGAAGAACAAAAGTTCAAAATTAGATGATGCAGAGTTAGAAGAAGAAGTATTTAAAAAATCATTTGGCACATTGACACCGGAAGTTGGAGAATCATCTTATAGATATCAAGATCCATCGAACATGCATATGTTCTATCTACATTACCCATCTGCACTCCAATAGATAAGTGGCAATCTACTAGAACAAATAATTGGTGATCCATCTAAACCAGTATAGACAAGAAGCTCGATAGTTACTGATCCCGAAATGTGCGACTATGCTTTAAGAGTGTGCACAAAACTCGAACCTATACATATTCGGGAGACAATGGCAGACAATAGCTGGATTGAAGTGATGTAGGAAGAACTTCTTAACTATCACATCTATGAGGTTTGGGAACTAGTTGAAAAACCACTTAACAGTTTTGCCATTGGACTCAAATGGATATGGATGGAGACCAAACTGTGATTCGTAACAAAGCTCGTGTTTTGGATGAAGGATACATACAGGAAAAAGGAATCAATTTTGAAGAGTCATTCGCGTCGGTGGAAAGACTTGAAGTAGTTCGAATTTTCTTGTCTTACATAGCTCACAAGAACTTCACTATGTACCAAATGGACGTCAAGACCGCATTCTTGTACGTGCCTCTCATGGAAGAAGTGTACGTAAGTCAGCAAGAAGGCTTTGTCGATATGGACAACCCCAACAAAGTCTATAGACTAAAAAAGGCGGTAATTTATGGACTAAAACAATTACCAAGGGCGTGGTATGATGAACTCTCTTCTTTCCTAATAAAAAACAAGTTCACCAAAGGTATGGTTGATCAAACTCTTTTCACAAAAAGATACACCACTGACATCTTGATTGTTCAAATTTATGTGGATGACATCGTTTTAGGATCCACTAATCCGAGTCTTTTAACTCAATTTACAAACGTAATGAAGAGCAAATTTGAGATGTCTTTGATAGGGGAAATGAAATTTTTTCTTGGTTTACAAATACACAATCCCTTTGCGATATATTCAACCAATCAAAATATACCTTAGAAATTTTGAAAGTGCATGACATGGAATCGCGTGACAAAATTAGTACACCAATTACTATGACGATCAAATTGGATTATGATTTACAAGGAAAACCCGTTGATCCGAAGAAATAACAGAGCATGATAGGTTCTCTTATGTATCAAACAGCCAGTCGACATGATATTCAATATTTTGTTTGCTTATTAGCATGGTTTCAGGAAAAGCCTACCAAAGCTCACCTAAAGAGGGGTAAAATGGGTCTTTTGGTATCTCAGGAGAACCATTAACATGGGACTCTGGTATCCGAAGGATTCCAAAATTGAACTAATAGCATTTTCAGAGACAGATCATGCATGATGTCAAGATATAGCAAAAAGCACATCAGGTAGTGCATAATTTCTGAGTGAGAAATTAGTAAGTTGGTCGTCAAAGAAGCAGGACTGTACAACTATGTCAAAAGCTAAAGCTGAGTATGTGTCTTTATATGCGTGTTGTGCACAAATACTTTGGATACGCACACAACTTATGAATTATGGCTTTATCTTTGACAAAATACCTATGTATTGTTACTAAAGAGTGCCATAGCCATCTCATTCAATTCCGTACAACATTCCCGCACCAAACATATCGTTGTCAGACACCTTTTCATCAAAGAACATGTAGAAAATGGTATGGTTGAATTATTCTTCATGAAAAATGATTACTGACTCGTTGATCTATTTACAAAAGCCCTTCCAAGAAAAAGGTTCAAGTATCTAGTTCGCCGAATTGGAAGGTGAAGCCTAACTCCCGTGCAGTTAAAAAGTCTTCTCGAATCTTCTTGATTATACATCAAAAGATTCGTTGTAAATATTTTTGAAAAAAGAAAAATACAAAATTTGAAAACCTTCAAAAACAAAATGCAAAGAAAGAATTTCCAAAATCCAAAAACAATTTAAAACTTCAAAAATACAAAAATATTATAAGATATAAAACCCAAAAATATATATTCTTCTCACGACATGTCTCTGATATAATTGATAATATTTATGTTTCTAGAAATGTCATTCAACAATAATACATATATGTAAATATGCTTGAGCGAGAGTTATTATTTTTTAAATAATGCTTTCTAAAATATGTCGTTTCTAAATTTTCAAAAAAAACCGGCTTGAAATCACTTTAGATTGCAACCCACGCTTCATTAGATGGCTTATGAACACTTCAGTTCAGGAAATGCGCTTAAAACTATGACTTCTGATTACTTCAAATCAGAATTCACTTTTAAAAGAAAGGAGAATGTAAGTTTTAGTGCATTTAACCTATTGCAAAGAAGAGAAATCTTCTTGATCTTGAAATATTTACTCATTTTTTTTAGATTTTAAAAAATTTTCAGATTTTTCAAAAAGATTAATGACTTCTAAGTATTTCAGCTTAGGACTCATTCTTAAAAATGACTTGTGTACATTTCAATGCATAACTCAATTTTCAAAAGAAAAAGAAAAAGAAAAAGAAGAGAGGTTCCTAATGTACGTTTCAGTGCATTATACTGATGCGCGTATAACACGTTCGGGGTCAAAGGAAACTTCCTTTTCGTCGAGCAAGTTTTTCAACACCCAAGGCAATGAACCTAATCATTGTAGTGTAGTATTGGGTAAGCCTCGGGTATTGATATCGTTCTCTAGGGGAATAAGAATGCTAGTGAGAGATGTACTACGCTAAGGTTTGAGGTTGAGGAAGATTATTTTTTATCTTTTTATATTGTTTTTATAAAGCTAAGGGTAAAATCTCGGGGTTTGGATTTGGGGGTTGGTACTTCTACCAATTACTCTACTATCTAATTATCTAAACTAAGGGTAGTCTTATGTCTATTGATGTGTGCTCGTATGATGATTAATAATGTGTTTACCTAGATACTATTACTCCTTAGTTATCTTTTATTGGTAGTTGAATTGTCACGTCCTTATTCTTAACGCGTTGTGTTTTCTAAGGTAGTAGGGTATGCTTTTATCCCTAACTCTTTGAGACTACCTTAAGGTTATTGCCTACGAAAACTCTAGGTTTCATAAACTAACACTAAGGTTATCTTTGGATATTTAGTCTACGATTCCACTAGTGACTATAAACTAAGGTTCACAAAGATTACTCAAGCATTAAAAACACAACGATGGCCTATTGCAATTCTAAGCCAATTACAATTAAGATAAGAGACAACCAATCAATAAATAATAACTAGGTTTCATAGATGTAAGCAAACACACAAGAAATTTAGCCGGACATGTTAAACATGCAAGCATACACACAAACTGTTAAGATCGTTTATAAGCTCAGCTAGGGATCAATAACAAAGACTATAACATGCACAGCGGAATAAACTTAATCAATTCTTTGTTTATTGAACAAGGTTTTCATCACCATAAACTAACTAACTAACTATAGACGTTTATAGGAACACGTCTAGATAATTAAACTACTAACTAAACTAATAACCTAGGCGTTTACAAGACTATACGCCTAGGAAACACACACACCTTTACTGATCGACTACATATTGGAAGACTTGTATTCAAACCTACAGCCCATGTGCTCTTTATATACTAGAGGATTAGGGTTTACAAAATACTAGAAAGGACTAATAAATAAAACTTCTTTTGCAAGCAAGTCCTTCCATCTTTTTGTAGGTTTCCTTCTTGTCGTATTAAGTCCTTCTTGTTTCATTCTTTTTGTCTTATCAACTCAAACGTATAATTCCCAACACAAAGAATCGAATACATAATGAAATCAATGAAGTAAATTACTTATCTTGGTGTAAAATAGGGTATGAGAACTCTAAGATACTGTCCAAACCGGACCAAAATCGTTTTAGGTTTTTACTCCACAAGTCTACCTCTAAAATTCTGAAAATTCGATTTCTATATATAATTTTACAACTGCGATGGCATCACCTTATAGTTGGGACGCCGTCAGATCGCCGTCATTAGGGTTTCGTCTTGGCCAAGTCATCATTGGGACGGCGTCACGTTGTGGTTGTGACGCCGTCAGCCTTTAACTATGACATCGTCTGAATCTGGATCTAGGCCATCTGGGAAGAAAAGTATTAGTGACGCCCTTACTCTTCAAAGCCTGACGCCATAAGGTGAAAATTAGCAAAATCGCTATTGAGTCATCACAAATTGAATCACATAAAGAGGGACGGCGTCGCCCTTTGTTTGGGACGCCATCAGGTGTAATTCCAGCAGCTTGAGTGTCTTGATCTTGACTTAGCCAGTTTCTTCATATATTCACTCATTTTCGTCCAAAAATGCATCATTCCAGTATTTTGATTCCAAGAGACCTAAAAAGTGAAAAGGAACGAAATTAAGCAGTAACTGATATAAAAGTGAGCGATTAAGGGCTTAAATGACCCCTTAAAAGTGTGCGTTTTAAATCCTTATCAAATATCCCTACACTTGGTATTTGCTTGTCCTCAAGCAAAAGTGCTTTTGGCCAATCAATTTATAAGTTAGGGGGCATAAAGCATTGGTTTAACATAATTCACAACAAGTAAAAGCACTGCAATAGTCATAACAAGCACGGAAATTATATACTAGCACCTCACAAGGGGTGTTTGGATTCTCTCATATCTCGGGTGTATATGAAATATAGTAAATGGAAATGGAAGATAAAAACTCATTAACCGGTCATAGTACATAGATTACCATAGGCTTGAGACTAGATCAAACATCCACCGCTGTGGCGTAAGCACCTAGGAACAACTATCTAAGATTTCTTTTAAAGGGTTGTAACGTTAGGCATACGGTAAGGGAAAACAGGGTTTTGTTGGATAGGCGATTTAGTGGTGGCAAGTCAAAAATCTTTACGTTACAAGCATGAAAAAAATGGCGTTGCTAAGCCAAGACTCGACTCTCTAAACTCTAGATAACTTTGAAACAAGCATACATAAATATAAAGATAGATGTAGGATGGTAGCCCGTATATTTTTTCATTTTTTCACACACACACACACACACACACTCTCACACACACACACACACACACACACACACACATATATATATATATATATATATATATATATATATTTAACACTCTATTTTTTTTCATACACTTTTACTCTACCATCCTCTACTACAACATCAAAATATGAGGGATTTATAAGGGCATCCCTACACTTGAGTTTTTATTACTCTAACACTAATTTGACCCAAATTGAAAAGATCAAAACACTTGGAGTACATTATTATGTAAATAAAGGGAATTTAAATTTAACGTTCTTTCCTGTCACTCCATAAAATTTAACTTTACCCATGAGTCCCAATCATCCTAAAACTGTATACAAAAGATATGACTTGACTTAGCAACCATGAAAGTAACTAGATAATTGAACTAAGGGTTTAGTATGATAACAATAATGCACTAAAAGTGAGTGCATACAAGGTCGGCTAAGGCGATTTAGGTGTACATTTGGGGGTGGATTGTAAACAATGCTCTTCATTGATATTCCAGAAAACCAAAACATCACGAGAACAGCGAAAACGATAGGCTCTGAGGGGTTAATTAGGGGTATCGTGTACTAAAGATGAGTACATCGCAAGGGTGTGGGGGAATTACTCAACCGATGTGGAAGAAGTAATTATAATACGGGTATTAAACAAGGGTTATCCTAATGCCTCTTAGCATTTAGTTATTCCTAACTACACAAGTTTAGTCTCACTAGCGATCTCGGAATGCATCACAAAACAAGTTCTAGAATCTATTATACTACCAGTACACTCTCAAAGCATTAAAGGTGAATGCTTTAACTCCTATAAATCTAGGGGCGAACCTCACATTTTTGGGGTGGAATTTGAGTGGTAAAGGGTTTTTGTGCTAGTCATATAACTCCTATCCATGAGACGCTTAAAGACCCACCCGTACATGTCATGAAAATTTTTAAATTTGGCGCTAAAATTACCCTAACAAATATTTCTCATGGTGTATTACACAAATGAAATAGGACAAGACAAATGATCAAGGATAAGCATAGTTTCTAAGTTCTGATTTTATTCTCCCTCCCTACACTTAAACTGAACATTGTCCCCAATGTTCCCCGAAAGTATCAAAGTTATGATAACGGAAGGTAATTTAAAGAGAAAGAAACTAGTACTCCCCTGATTAGCTCTGCAGGATCCATGTGTGAAGTAGTGGTTAAATTCTTTCCAAGAAGAATGTATGCGTGGAAAGCTTCATCAAATGCTATGTTTCTTCTTTTTGATAAATAAAACCTGCATACTTTAAGAAAATAGACGAAAGCTTCGTGTAAAATCGGCGGTAAACTTATATATGACTCAACTAAACTAGGATATAATGCTTGTGGAATGGATGTTTGCAGATTTTTTGGAAAAATTAAGACCTGAGAATTTCAATAAATTTATAAGTAGCTCAGAAAATGAAAGAAAGTAGATAAGCTGTTTTGCTCTCCTCGACGTTGTCGGGTTTGTAATCTGATGCCGTGGTTATCCTGGGTGAACTGGCTGCGTGTTTTCTAAAAAATTCTAGAAAAAATACACCTATAAAATCTGGAAAAATTCCTGCAAAACATCCATTATGACTCGATACAAGCATTTGACTCTAATAAACACACATATATATCTTTTACAATAATCGTAGTTCTCATGTTCATGTTCTTTGAAAAACGTGTGTAATCCTACACTTATCCTTTTTGCAAAATACCTTTATATGTAATTAAGACGAGGTTAAAGACAAAATAAAGCATTTTCGCAAGTTTAAACATGAGAACATACAATAATGAAAATATATATGACACACAAACAATCAAACAATTAAGCATGGGTTGCCTCCCACGAAGCACTTTTCTTTATTTATGAGTCTTGTAGCTAGACTCGAAGTCGTGCTCCTACGTACCTATGTAAGTAAGCTTATCCTCAAGAATGTCATAAGGATCAAACTTATTATTTAAGTTCCTAGTGGTACGCTTAGTCCGGTATGGATTTTCAAACTTTTCTCCATCGGGGTCATAGATTGTCATCCTAATGTGCCATTCTTCATTTCCATCATTAGGTGGTCTATCTCAATTCCAATTATGCTTAGGTTTCTCACTCTTAACTTTCCACTTATGTCTAGCACATGAATAAGGACCCGACATGCCCATTGTTAGTAGGAAGGGGATTCTTAGCTACCGCTAGTACCATCATCGATTGTAAGATGTCTAAAATAGTAGTAGGAGAAGGGAGTGCTAGGTCAATTTACAATGTCAAAAAGCATATCTACTACAAGGAGGAAGAAATTCCCTACGAAATCATGTTAGATAGAACACCATCTAGATATGGACCTTGGATTAATAAAGATTTCATAGGTCCCCAATGACCTTTCTATCTAGAAGAGGCCTTTGTTAGTAATTCAACTTTCCATGACCAAGAATTGGCTAGGGATATAGAAGTGAACCCGTTCGAGGACGCCTTCGTATTTAGGAAGATGACCGAGTTCCTAGGAAGCTTGCCCGTTAATCTTGTCATGAATAAGTGGAAAGTTGAGAGTGAGAAACCTAAGCATAATTGGAATTGGGATAGACCACCTAATGATAGAAATGGAGAATGGCACATTAGGATGACAATCTATGACCCCGATGGAGAAAAGTTTGAAAAGGCATACTGGACTAAGCGTACCACTATAAAATTAAATAATAAGTTTGATCCTTATGAAATTATTGAGGATAAGCTTACTTACATAGGTACGTAGGGGCACGACTTCGAGTCTAGCTAGAAGACTCATAAATAAAGAAAGTGCTTCGTGGGAGGCAACCCATGCTTAATTGTTTGCTTGTTTGTGTGTCATATATCTTTTCATTGATTGTTTATTCTCATATTTGAATTTGTGAAAATGCTTTATTTTGTCTTTAACCTCGTCTTAATTACATATAAAGGTATTTTACAAAAATGATAAGTGTAGGGAAGATTACACACGTTTTTAAAAGAACGTGAACATGAGAATTACAATTCTTGAAAAAGATATATATGTGTGTTTGTTAGAGTCAAATGCTTGTATCGAGTCATAATGGATGTCTTGCAGGAATTTTTCCATATTTTAAAGATATAATTTTTCCAGAAAAACGCAGCAGACCAGTTTCTGTCAGGATAACCTGACGGCGTCAGGATTGCAACCTGACGGCTTCAGGAGGAGCAGAAACAACTTATCTTATTTTCTCTCATTTTCTGTGCTACTCATAAATTTTTTGAATTTCTCAGGTCTTAATTTTCTTGAAAACCTGTAAACATCTATTCCACAAGCATTATATCCTAGTTTAGTTGAGTCTTATATAGTTTACAACTGATTTTACATGAAGGTTTCATCTGTTTTTTTAAGTGTGCAGGTTTTATTTATCAAGAAGAAGATATATAAGATTGGATGGAGTTTTTCACGCATACATTCTTCTTAAAGAAGAATTTAACCACTATTTCACACGGATCCTACCGAGCTAATCAGGGGAGTATTAGTTTCTTTCGCTTTTAATTAACTTCCATTATCATAACTTTGATACTTTCGGGGAACATTGGGGAAAATGTTCAGTTTAAGTGTAGGGAGGGAAAATAAAAAGGGAACTTAGAAACTATGCTTATCCTCGATTATTTGTCTTGTCCAATTTCATTTGTGTAATAAACCATGAGAAATATCGGTTAGGGTAATTCTGGCACCAAATTTAAAAATTTTCATGGCATGTAGGAGTGGGCCATTAGTCTTAATAAAGCATCTCATGGATAGGAAGTTATATGACTAGCACAAAACCCTTTACCACTTAAATTCCACCCAAAAAATGTAAGGATCGCCCTTAGATTTGTAGGAATTAAAGCATTCTCCTTTAATACTTCGAGAGTGTACCGGTAGTATAATAGATTCTAGAACTTGTTTTGTGATGCATGTGAAAACTCGTAATTTCAGGTCATTTTACAAACTTTAAAAGTTTCACTATTTCATCATTTATCGTAAACTACGTTTACGAGTATCAAATTCGCGTAACCTAAATGGTTTATGCGAATTCATGAACATTTCATCGAGGACATTTCATATAGACTAGGTTTAGTCTACATATCATTAGCATCGTTATCATCATTTCATATCGGTTCATGCATGGATTTGCATTTTTCATTAAACGTTTATTTTCCTATTAAATAAACGTTATCGCGTAATCATTTATTTTGAATATTTGATCCGACACTTCCAAAAATATTCCTAATATATTTTTATACTCCTTTCAGACTATAAAAATTATATTATTACTTTACCCGATGTTTTCAATTTATTTTGTATATAAATTGTTATATTTATATATTTACGACGGTTTTCGTAAATTCAACACGATAATTATTATTTCACTCAATTCTTGCAAGAAATGTATTTTTTATAATTTTTATGACTTCAATACATTTTATTTTGTTCCGTTAAAATCTATTTTTAGTTAACGCTGCACTAAATACCTATTTATATCTACAAATATACACTACACTTAACAAATAATACACTTAATTATCAAAACTACCTAATCCTTGCCCAATTTAAACCATAACCGGCCACATGCCCCCTAGTCATCACATGTTATCAATTTGCTTTTCTCTACTAGTGTACACATATACATAAAGACTAGATATTATCTTTATTAAAAACACACTTACACATAGTAGAAGGTGAAGAACAAACACAAACTCTTTCAAAACCTCTCTAAAATTCGGCCATGCTCAAGAACACAAGAGAATCCATAATTTTTCAAGGTTCAAGTGATTATCAAGCTCATGTAGTGATCTAGTATAGGTTTTGAAATAAAAAACCTCATGATTTATTTAGGTATATTTGCAACAAAACTCTTCAATCCTTCAAGTAAGAATTCCATGATTTTTATTACTCCTTCATATTCATATTTATGATATTTCATCATTTTTGTAAGAAAAACATGCATGAATTCCATGATCCATACCACTTTAATGGGTTTTTTAGTACTATAATGGGTTTTAATTATCCAAATAATAATCCCTTGTAACATATCATGTTCGATGATGTCTAGGAACCCATGAAACTCTAAGAAGGTGTATGGTAGGATTAGAATAGCTTCGGAGTTGTTTTGAATTGGTTAGAATAGGTTTTGCGCGAGAAAAACTCATTTCGACAACTTTATTTAGAGGTCTGATCATATTTTGAAATTCTGGAATTTTCGACAATAAGCAAAATATTTTTGGGCTCGATAATTTGGAAAATATACTTGAAAAACGAAAACGTGGCCGCTTGAACAGATTAAAACGGAGTTATAACGAAGAAGTTATGAATTTTTCAAGTTTGCGGGACGGAAAACTATAAAAACGGAAAATTCAGCATGTTACATCCACTTTTTACGAGTCAAAAATGGGTCTTAAGCGTTATGAAATGTATCGATTTATCAAAAATATATAAGTTACTTTGATACAAAATATTTGGAGAACAAAACATGGAGAACTAAAAATTTGGAGAACAAACATTTGGAGAACAAAAAGTTTGGAGAACAAAATTTGGAGAACAAGTTTTGGAGAACAAAAATTGGAGAACTAAATGTAGAACTTTTTATAAAGTGATGTCTTCTAGTAAAAGTAAGTTCGCCAAGCATATTTTCCAAAATGTTCGACTGTTTGTCAAGCGGAGTTGTAATGAATTATATACGGTTACTTAAACTTTGCCGAAAACCACCCTTAAACTATATTTTGGACACAAGTACCATACTTAACCTATATTTTTCTCCGTGATCGAGACCTCTGGGATTAAAACTTAAATGCTAAAACGTTGAAATAATGATACAAGCTTCCCAAAACCGTTGAGTTCGTTTCCTAACACTCGACGTGCACCATTTTACGACTAGCTTTTCAAGGCCGTTTTGTCACTTTCATGAAATTTCAACGACATTATTTTACGACGAAAAGTTATAATTTCCTAATAAATCATTAAATGACTATCATAAGATATTATTTCAATATAAATACTTGTAAAGTATTTTATAACATGACGAGATGTCATAAACATATATTTCGACGATAAATTCTATTTTCAAAAACGTACAAGTGGTATAGATTACATGTGGACTTGCATGCACGACATTGTTTCACGATTTACATTAGAACATATCATTCATAATAGGTCACGGTCAGAGGTTGCGCCTCATTTCAGTATTGCCATTACATCATCATTATCATTACAACAGGTGAGTTTTCATAGCCCCGATTTATTCAAGTTTTCACTTTATTTCAAACCTACGGGGGAGAATACATTGCACATCATTTTTATTACGATACCAAGTATATCAAATTCATTACATTGCTTAAGTTACCTCATGCCAATTGAATGTCCCCATTATATAACATGAACCGTTAATTTCATAGAAGCGAGGGTGAGTGGATAGATCTATCGAGGGTGACTCCTTCATTCGGGTTGGTGGATTCAAAACGGTTAAACGGATGCATTTCATTTAATATCATTATTTGAGTTGTTTGGCAAACACTCAGTTGGGGCGAACATCATGATCAGTCTAGTTTCGGTGTCATGGGCTTATAGCAATTGTAACATTTTTGTGACATATTTGTCATACATAATTTATACTTGTGGTAGTCGTATTAAACATTTTTTTTAACAACTCTATGAACTCACTCAACCTTAGTGTTGACACTTTTAGCAATGTATTTTCAGGTAACTAAGGCATTCACTTCATGGCATGCATGTAGAGATATCATAGAGTCGCGGTGACGACGCGTCTCACAGGGGATTTATACATTTTTAAAACATCGTTTGACTTGTACCAAACTTATTTTCCGCACATGTTGATTTTCATTTGGGACCTATACTTGTAAACTCTGATTGTTTTATCAAATCAAACGATGTATTTTCCAAACGACACTTTAGGTCGTTCAATATAACTGTGAATGTGATGCTATGACAGTCAACCCCCAGGAATTCCATTCCGCTGCAAAAATAGGTAATTTGGGGGTGTGACAGATTGGTATCAGAGCTTCGGTTATAGAGAACTAGGTTGCATCATTGACCCTAGACTATAACTACATCATCATAGCATCTCATCATTTCATCATAAGTTCATAATCACTATACATGCGGTTTCATACACACATTTTGCGAGTTATTTACTTTCATTTCAAAATCGATTGTCACATAGATGCCTTCAAATACCCATCCCATCATACTCGCATCAGACTTTGACATGGAGAATGCCCTGTTATTCCCTATCATAATTAACATCAGTGACTTCACACCGATAACATCAGATGATGAGACTGAACTCTTTTAGGAGAACGAAGTTGCACCTACACCATCACGATCACCATTGATTCACTGTAGGATCAGGAAAATTTTTTATCATTCTGTTGAGACAGATCATACCATTTGGTAGGACTTATAGGCTTAGTCCTAATGGACCTATTAGGATGCTTACTACAAGGAAGATAGTAGTATTTCATTCACCATCATCTCCTAACTTACCACTAGGATTTCCATCATCATCGTCATCATTATCATCTAGAGCATCATTCGTATCATCATATCTCATATACACTACTCATACATATCACTTGCCGCTTGGGAAGCGGGCATGATTTGACACACCACTACAATCTACCACTAAGACTACAGAAACTACACCATCTCATAGGTTTGAGGACTGTGAGAGTTCTAGGGCCATTGCCACTAGACGCCTACTGCTTTTACACTTGAGACATGATTAAACTACCAACAGGAACATATAATAAGTACCTTTCTAGCTAATGTAATCGTATCACTTATTATCTCACGATAATCACAACCTTTGTTTATTTCATTCCTTATTCCAATTGCCCAATTTTCAATCATTTTGCGATGATACCTCACTATCTTACTAAGGGTTAGGCCAACTTTATTCTTGACCAATTAGGAGACTATTACCATTCTATGAGGTTTCCCCATGTATCCTACAAACCATTCAACAAATTATATTTCAAGTTATTTTGCTACCATTTCATGAAATTATTTCACTTAATTTTATTTCAAGCTATTCTACACAATCTTAGAAACTTTGTTTCATAAAGTTTTAAAACAAAGTTGTTTCGTTACCACCCTATCAATTGGCTTTCAGTCATTTTATCAACTTTTTAATACCATCATGCAAACGATTTTATTTTACTCTGAAAAATCATTGAGCCATTATCTTACAAAACAAAAACGTTGAATACCATCTAAAACTTCGGAGAAACATAATACCATTTCAACAAAACCAAGCATCACATCATTTGTCCTCGATTATACATGGCCTGATCACCTATGTATAATTTAGGAAGAATTATGTCATGAAAACACTCTTCACTCAAAAGCAAAGCTTTGTAAACAGATAAATTGCTCATAAACATTTCTTTTGTTAACACTCTATAAGCTCGCCATTCATCTCTCACTCAACCGATAAGTTAGAATATGACGAGTGACCTTTTTAGGAAAGGCTTCCTATACCATCTATGAGGAGGATTCCTTGATACAAGAAAACAATGAAAGCATTCTAGGACTACCAACAAGGACTAGAAGTATATAGTAAGATGTTTCAAAACTCAACAAAAATCTTAAGACATCACGACCTCCGAAACACTATTTTGGACTAGAAGCCAAATTATATCATTTCAAAAGTACTAGCTAGACCGAGTTACGAGATTTAGTACGAAGCGAATACACACTAAACAACACTATAGGGATCAACCAAGTCTTCTAACTGAGACTACAGAAACATTCATTAAACATGGCTTCAACAAATGTGGAACTTCCCTACAATGAGTTCCCTTAAAGGAAAATTTGGTTAAATTTAGGTTATCGATATAAACTTCCCTTAAGGCATTGTGTTCTCTAGAAATTACAGATAACCTCACTTTCATATCAAGAGATGCAACAGGTCTGAACATATCGGACAATCAATGACTCTCCATCTAAAAGTGAAATCAGAACAAACATTCTTCGACATAGTATGAGCTGATATCTATTTTCTGCTAGCATGATAGCAATATAAGTGATGAAATATTTTAGAAGCACTTAATATCGGGACAAATCTTGAAAATCAATCACTACACCACATTACTTAAATATTTAAGGTTTTGTGACTTTACAACATAGAGCATGGAAACACCTCGATAATCAAACAATAAATATTTTAGTCATGGAGACTAAACACCTTAGGCAAGTAAGATTCAAGTCATGAAATTCACTAGAACTAGAAACGCGAGGAATCACAACTGTTACCCATAATCTATTCCTTTCTATAAGGTCCTTTTCGACATATTTAACATTTTGAAAGTTTGGCATGAGCCACGTGGTATAAATTCAGATGTACCTATTACAAGCTATTCGATTCACCTTAGACTTCTGACAATCATTTTAAGATTCCTTTGGAATTCACTAGTACATGATTACCGCTTATTATCCTCAGCTCAATGGTTAGAGCGAGAGAACAATTCCCACATTAGACACATCATACAACATTGAATTAGCTAATGTTAACTTAATTGGCACCGACACCATTGTCCATGGTTGTACACTCAATTTTCTAAATCATCCCTTCAATATAGACCTTATGCCCGTAGAACTTGGTAGTTTCGATGTCATCATCGGCATGGATTGGTTATCCAAACATCGTGCAAGAATCATTTGTGATGAAAAAGTTGTTCATCTTCCTTACAACGGCGAAACTTTGATCATTCGTGGGGAACGAAGTGGAACTAGACTCAGGATTATATCATGCATCAAGACGGAGAAGTACATAAAGAAATGTTGTTTTGCTTTCTTAGCACATATAAACCGAGAAGAGTCGGAAGAAGAAACGACTTGAGGATGTACCAATTGTCCGAGAATTTCCTGAAGTCTTTTCCGAAGACTTGCCAGGACTTCCACCGGCACGTCAAGTAGAATTTCATATTGACTTAGTGCCTGGAGCTGCACCAGTTGCACAAGCGCCTTACCGTCTAGCACCATCAGAAATGCAAGAGTTGTCTAATCAGTTGCAAGAACTTTTAGAAAAAGGATTCATTAGGCCAAGTTCCTCGCCTTGGGGAGCATCGGTCTTGTTTGTGAAGAAGAAAGATGGATCCTTCAGAATGTGTATAGATTATAGAGAGCTGAACAAGTTAACGGTGAAGAATCGTTACCCACTCCCCAGAATCGACGACTTGTTCGATCAATTGCAAGGCTCTAGTATCTTCTCAAAGATTGACCTAAGGTCAGGTTACCATCAACTTAGAGTTCGGGAGGAGGATATCCCGAAAACGGCGTTAAAACACGTTATGGACATTATGAGTTTCAAGTAATGTCGTTCGGATTAACTAATGCACCTGCAGTATTCATGGATCTCATGAATAGGGTATGCAAACCGTATTTTTACAAGTTTGTTATCGTATTCATCGACGACATATTGATTTACTCAAGAGCAAAGAAAGAGCCACGAAGGGCATTTAAGAACGATTTTAGGACTACTCAAGAATGAGAAGTTGTATGCCAAATTTTCGAAGTGTGATTTTGGAACCGTAAAGTACAATTTCTTGGTCATGTCATTGATAGTCAAGGACTACAAGTTGATTCTGCAAAGATTGAAGCCGTAAAAGATTGGGCTACTCCAACAAATCCTACGGAAATCCGACAATTTCTAAGACTCGCCGGGTATTACCGAAGATTCATCGAAGGTTTTTCAAAGATAGCTAAAGCTTTGACCAAGTTGCCACAGAAAAACAAGAAGTACGAATGGGGAAAGAAACAAGAAGCTGCTTTTCATTTGTTGAAGCAAAAGCTTTGCAGTGCGCCAATTTTGGCACTACCCGAAGGAATTGAGAACTTCGTTGTATACTGTGATGCTTCACATAAAGGGCTTGGAGCTGTATTAATGCAAAATGAGAAGGTGATAGCTTAGCTTCTCGACAACTTAAGGTTCATGAGAAGAATTACACCACTCATGATCTTGAGTTGGGGGCCGTAGTTTTTGCACTCAAGATTTGGAGACCCTACTTACGTACAAAGTGCACAATGTTTACGGACCACAAGAGTTTACAATATGTTCTTGATCAGAAGAAACTTAACATGAGGCAACGTCGTTGGTTGGAATTACTCAGCGATTATGATTGTGAAATAAAGTATCATCCGGGAAAAGCCAATGTTGTGGCTTGATGCTCTTAGCGGAAAGAAAGACCTAAACCTTTAAGAGTCCGATCCTTTGGAATGACGATCAGTTCACCTTTACCATTTAAATACTCGAGGCACAAATCGAGGCACTCAAGGAGGAAACCGACCAAGTGAAAAGCTTTATGGTATGCCCGATAATGCAAATGGCTTTGTAAAGAGAGCAGATGGAGTATTATGCTTCAAGGATAGAATGTGGGTACCATTTTATGGCGGGATACAAGAATTAATTATGCATGAGTCGCATAAGTCAAAGTATTCTATTCACCCAGGTTCTGATAAGATGTATCAGGATCTCAAGAAACTTTATTAGTGGCCGAACATGAACCTAAAGCGCGAATTGCCACGTACGTTAGCAAATGCCTTACTTGCTCTAAGGTAAAAGTCGAATATCAGAAACCTTCAGGGTTACTCCAACAACCAGAAATTCCCCAATGGAAATGGGAACGCATTATGATGGACTTTGTCACGAAACTTCCTAAGACATCGGGAGGTTACGACGCTATATGGGTAATCGTCGATCGTCTTACCAAATCAGCCCATTTCATACCAATTAGAGAGACTTATTCCATGGAAAAACTTACTAGACTTTATGTCAAGGAAATAGTCTCAAGGCACAGTGCACCAATTTCCATCATTTCCGACAGAGATAGTCGATTCACTTCAAACTTCTGGAAATCATTACAAGATTCATTTGGAACCAAATTAGAGATGAGCACATCATATCATCCACAAACCGATGGTAAAAGTGAAAGGACAATTCAAACATTAGAAGATATGCTGAGAGCATGTGTGATTGATTTTGGAAATGGTTGGGCAAATCATTTTCCATTGATCGAATTCTCGCAACAATAGTTATCACACCAGTTAAAAGCGGCACCTTGAGGCACTCTATGGCCGAGGTGTCAACCACTTATTCACGGGTCAAAACTAGGAAAGTTTAACTCACAAGTCCATAAGTCACTCATGAAAAACAAAAAAGTGATCGAACAGATCAAAAATCAGTTACAAGTAACAACATATAGCTAGATAAGCTATGTCGATCTACGACGCAAAATATTGGAAGTATGTTCCATAAGTCGCAAACCATTAGAATTTCAAGTTGGCAACAAATATATGTTCAACGTCCCGTCTTGGAAAGGCGCAATACGATTCAGAAAACCATGGACGACCGATGCGACCCAAAAATCCTCACCTTCCACTGGTAACACCGAGGACCCAACATGGATTGAATGCAGGGACTGAATTCTTTTTGCTTGGGCGAATGTGACAACTCGTAATTTCAGGTCATTTTACAAACTTTAAAAGTTTCACTATTTCATCATTTATCGTAAACTACGTTTACGAGTATCAAATTCGCGTAACCTAAATGGTTTAGCTGCGAATTCATGAACATTTCATCGAGGACATTTCATATAGACTAGGTTTAGTCTACATATCATTAGCATCGTTATCATCATTTCAGTTCATGCATGGATTTGCATTTTTCATTAAACGTTTATTTCCTATTAAATAAACGCTATCGCTTAATCATTTATTTTGAATATTTGATCCGACACTTCCAAAAATATTCCTAATATATTTTTATACTCCTTTTCAGACTATAAAATTATATTATTACTTTACCCGATGTTTTCAATTTATTTTGTATATAAATTGTTATGTTTATATATTTACGACGGTTTTCGTAAATTCAACACGATAATATTATTTCACTAATTTGCAAGAAATGTTTTTTTATAATTTTTATGACTTCAATACATTTTATTTTGTTCGCGTTAAAATCTATTTTTTAGTTAATTTGCACTAAATACCTATTTATATCTACAAATATACACTACACTACACTTAACAAATAATACACTTAATTATCAAAACTACCCAATCCTTGCCCAATTTAAACCATAACCGGCCACATGCCCCCTAGTCATCACATGTTATCAATTTGCTTTTCTCTACTAGTGTACACATATACATAAAGACTAGATATTATCTTTATCAAAAACACACTTACACATAGTAGAAGGTGAAGAACAAACACAAACTCTTTCAAAACCTCTCTAAAATCAGGCCATGCTCAAGAACACAAGAGAATCCAGAATTTTTCAAGGTTCAAGTGATTATCAAGCTCATGTAGTGATCTAGTATAGGTTTTGAAATAAAAAACCTCATGATTTATTTAGGTATATTTGCAACAAAACTCTTCAATCCTTCAAGTAAGAATTCCATGATTTTTATTACTCCTTCATATTCATATTTATGATATTTCATCATTTTTGTAAGAAAAACATGCATGAATTCCATGATCCATACCACTTTAATGGGTTTTTAGTACATATAATGGGTTTTAATTATCCAAATAATAATCCCTTGTAACATATCATGTTTGATGATGTCGAGGAACCCATGACACCCAAGAGGTGTATGGTAGGATTAGAATAGCTTCGGAGTTGTTTTGAATTGGTTAGAATAGGTTTTTCGCGAGAAAAACTCATTTCGACAACTTTATTTAGAGGTCTGATCATATTTTGAAATTCTGGAATTTTCGACAGCCAGCAAAATATTTTGGGCTAGATATTTAGAAAATATACTTTAAACGAAGCGTGGCAGCTTGAACGGGTTTTAACGAGCTAGCTATAACAAGAAGTTATGAATTTTCAAGTTTGGACGACGAAAACTATAAAAACCGGAAAATTCAGCATGTTACATCCACTTTTTACGAGTAAAAAATGGGTCTTAAGCGTTATGAAATGTATCGATTTATCAAAAATATATAAGTTAATTTGATACAAAATTTGGAGAACAAAACATTTGGAGAACTAAAAATTTGGAGAACAAACATATGGAGAACAAAAAGTTTGGAGAATAAAATTTGGAGAACAAGTTTTGGAGAACAAAATTTGGAGAACTAAATTGTAGAACTTTTTATAAAATGATGTGTTTTAGTAAAAGTAAGTTCGCCAAGCATATTTTCCAAAATGTCCGACTGTTTGTCAAGCGGAGTTGTAATGAATTATATACGGTTACTTAAACTTTGCCGAAAACCATCCTTAAACTATATTTTGGACACAAGTACCATACTTAACCTATATTTTTCTCCCTGATCGAGACCTCTGGGATTAAAACTTTGAAATAATGATACAAGCTTCCCAAAACCGTTGAGTTCGTTTCCTAACACTCGACGTGCACCATTTTACGACTAGCTTTTCAAGGCTGTTTTGTCACTTTCATGAAATTTCAACGACATTATTTTACGACGAAAAGTTATAATTTCATAATAAATAATTAAATGACTATCGTAAGATATCATTTCAATATAATACTTGTAAAGTATTTTATAACATGACGGATGTCATAAAACATATATTTCGGACGATAAATTATATTTTCAAAACGTACAAGTGGTATAGATTACATGTGGACTTGCATGCACGACATTGTTTCACGATTTACATTAGAACATATCATTCATAATAGGCCACGGTCAGAGGTTGCGCCTCATTTCAGTATTGCCATTACATCATCATTATCATTACAACATGTGAGTTTTCATAGCCCCGATTTATTCAAGTTTTTACTTTATTTCAAACCTACGGGGAGAATACATTGCACATCATTTTATTACGATACCAAGTATATCAAATTCATTACATTGCTTAAGTTACCTCATGCCAATTGAATGTCCCAATTATTAACATGAACCGTTAATTTCATAGAAGCGAGGGTGAGTGGATAGATCTATCGAGGGTGACTCCTCCATCCGGGTTGGTGGATTCCAACTGGTCTAACGGATGCATTTCATTTAATATCATTATTTGAGTTGTTTGGCAAAACACTCTGTTGTGGCGAACATCATGATAGTCTAGTTCGGTGTCATGGGCTTATAGCAATTGTAACATTTTTGTGACATATTTGTCCTACATAATTTATACTTGTGGTAGTCGTATTAAACATTTTTTTAAAAACTCACGAACTCACTCAACCTTAGTGTTGACACTTTTAGCAATGTATTTTCAGGTAACTAAGGCATTCACTTCATGGCATGCATGTAGACATATCATAGAGTCGCGGTGGACGACGCGTCTCAAAGGGTTATACATTTTTAAAACATCGGTTGACTTGTACCAAACTTATTTTCCGCACATGTTGATTTTCATTTGGGACCTATAGTTGTAAACTCTGATTGTTTTATTAAATTAAATGATGTATTTTCCAAACGACACTTTAGGTCGTTCAATATAACTGTGAATGTGATGCTATGACAGTCAACCCCCAGGAATTCCATTCCGCTGCAAAAACAGGTAATTTGGGGGTGTGACAATGCATCCCGAGATCGCTAGTGGGACTACACTTGTGTAGTTAGGAATAACTAAATGATAAGAGGCATTAGGATAAACCTTGTTTGATACCCGTATTATAATTACTTCTTCCATATCTGTTGAGTAATTCCCCCACACCCTTGCGTTGTACTCATCTTTAGTACCGATACCCCTAGGTTAACCCTCAGAGCCTATCCTTTTCGCGGTTCTCGTGATATGTTTCGATATTCGGAATATCAATGAAGAGCATTGTTTACAATCCACCCCCAATGTACACCCAAATCCTTAGCCTAACTTGTATGCACTCACTTTAGTGCTTATTGTTATCTTACTAAACCCTTAGTTCAATTATCTGTTACTTGCATAAGTTGCTAAGCGAGAGTCATATCCTTGTTTACAGTTTGGGCGATTGGGTTCATGGAAAAAGTTAAATTTTATGGAGTGTCAGGAAAGAACGTTAAATTCAAATTCCCTTTATTTACGTAATAATGTACTCCAAGTGTTTTGATCTTTTCAATTCGGGTCAAATTAGTGTTAGAGTAATAAAAACTCAAGTGTAGGGATGTGCCTATAAATCTCTTATATTTTGATGTTATTGTAGAGGGTGGTAGAGTAAAAGTGCATGAAAAAAAATAAAAAAAAAATAGAAAAAAAGAGAAAAAGAAAAAAATAGAGTGTTGAAAAAAAAATAAAAAAACATACGGGCTACCATCCTAGATCAGAAGGAGCTGAATATGAGACAGCGTCGTTGGTTAGAGTTGCTCAGTGATTATGAATGTGAGATTCGTTATCATCCTGGTAAAGCCAATGTAGTGGCAGATGCCCTCAACCGTAAGGAGAGCATTCCACGATTACTCGTTGATCCCTAGAATGACCATTATTCGCTCTACCGTCTCAAATCTTAGCCGCCCAAGGCATGGGACGGAAGAGAACCGTCCTTATGAGAATCTGCATGGCATGGTAGAAAGTGAAAACGGCTTCTTGAAGCGTTTAGATGGAACTTTATGCTTCAAAGACAGAAGCTGGATACCATTTCATGGTGGAATCCGTGAGTTGATTATGCACGAGTCGCATAAATCAGGACCTTAAGAAACTCCACTGGTGGCCTAACATGAAAGCCGACAATAGCTCAGTATGTCAGTAAGTGCTTGACTTGTTCTAAGGTAAAGAAACCCTCAGGACTCTTAGTTCAACCCGAATTTCCAGAATGGAAATGGGAGCGAATCACTATGGACTTTATCACCAAATTACCGAGAACAACTAGCGGCAATGACGCTATCTGGGTAATCGTAGATCGTTTGACTAAGTCTGCTTACGTCTTAGTCATTAGCGAGGTCGATAGTCTCGACAAGCTCGGTTGGTTGTAAATCAAGGATATAGTATCGCGTCATGAAGTACTGGTATCTATCATTTCCGATCGAGATAGCTGTTTTACATCCCACTTCTGGATATGATAGTACATCCCACTTTGAGATATTCGGTATCTATCATTTCAAATCTGTTACACCCGAACTTGTCCTAGAAACCACTGAGAAGATAGTTCAGATTCAAAACCGTTTGCAAACCACTCGAGATAGACAAAAGAGTTATGCCGATAGAAGACGTAAACCCTTAGAATTTCAGGTTGGAGATGTATGTTAAAGGTTTCTCCTTGGAAAGGAGTGATTCATTTTTGAAATCTTGGAAAAATCAATCCCCGATGCATTGGTCCCTTTCCAATCCTGTAAAGAATCGGACCAGTAGCTTACCGTCTTGAGCTACCTTCGAAATTGAGCAGTGTACACAATATCTTTCATGTTAGTAATCTTAAGAAATGTCTTTCGGGGGAAAACATAGTTGTGCCTTTAAGAGATATCCGGATTGATGATAAATTGAATTTTATTGAGGAACCGATTGAGATCATGGATCGTGAGGTTAAACGGCTGAAGCATAGCCGTATTCCGATTATCAAAGTTCGTTGGAACTCCCGATATGGACCGGAGTTCACTTGGGAACGTGAGGAAGTTTTCCATAGGAAGTACCCTAAACTCTTCGTAACATCAAGAAACTCGGAGTGAAACCCGGGACGGGTTTCTTCTGAGGCTGGGAGGTTGTGACAACTGGCAATTAGGGAGTCTATTTTAGGTAACCGCATTACGTTAAACTAAACCGAGCTTTTACCTTTATCACTATTTTTTATCGACCATGACTTGATTTGATATCGTATATTGGTTTTTATGATTTATTTAATTATTGGATGAGTTATCGTGTGATTTTTAACTCTTTTTGATAGGCACTATTCGATTCGGCACTATAAAAGCCTAAAACAAGAAATAACGTAACTTTTAGACCGTAACTCGAAAATTGACAAATAAATAGTCAAAACTCGTGGAAAAACATAAATAAACATAATAGAAAGTTGAATGAACATCGTGGGACAATCGTAGGACAATATATGAGCTCGGGAATGGGTAGACGGGATAGTTTACGAAATATTACGACTCCGACCCCTCAATTTCTACATGGCCGGCGCCCCCTCCCCATGTTTTTATTTATTTTCAAGTCCCCAAATCCAAATATATAAACACCCATCCTACCCTCATTTCTCCATTTGTTTCTCTCACTAAAAACACACATATATCATCTCTTTCTCTCTCTACTCTCTCTCCACCAACAAATAAAACCCTAATCCTAAACCACCATAGTGGCTGCCCACTTCCGGCCATTTTCCGGCCAACTTCTGGTGAGTGAACATACACCTCCACCACCATTTTGTAGATCTCTCTTTTCTCTTTCCATCCATATAAAAATCTCTCATAAAAGCCTGCATTAACACCTCCAAATCTTACAAATACGATTCGTGATTCTAGGGTTTTCATTAAATCTTGTAGATCAGGCTGTAAAAAGGTAAATGGAACATGGGTCAAGCTTTTTTAAGCTATGACAAGCCTTGTATTTCTTTATTTTGGCTTGACCATGGCTCGACCTTGGTGGGTTTTAGGTGAAACTTGGGTCTAAAACTAATTTAAACTTAAATAAACATGTAGCTAGTGATTTGGTATTATGTGGTGTATCATATTGTTGTGTTTTTGCATTTTAGGTTTAGTTTCATGTTCTTGGTTAGGCTTAGTTGATGGGTTTGATGTTTGGATGATGAATAGAGGTTGATTGATTGTGTTTGAATATTGTGGAAGCCATTTGGGAGTGTTTGGTTGGGATAGGAGAGGCGTATGAGCCACACAAGACTCGTGCGTATGTCTTGGATTGCGTACGTGACCCATATGGACCACGGGTCTGGGTCGGGTCGTTGTGGTACTTTGTTGGTTTTTGTTGTTGGTGTTTAGATTAGACGCGTGGAGCCGAAAAGCTTCTAGAGCTTGTTTGGTTGACGTACTCTTAACCGTTACCGTGTCATAACCATTAGGGTCATAACATTGGTTTCCGGTATATTTGGAAGTTTGATGGGTTGGCGAGATTGATTTGGGTTGATTTGAGATTGAATTGCGCTATTATGACTTTTATTTGGACTTATTATATAAATTGTCAACTTTGAGCAACGTCGGTGTTACTTTGACTTTTTAGTCAATAGATGACCCCGACAAAGCCATAACATGGACTTTAGTATATTTTGGATTTTAGTTTGATTAAAAGCCGAGAAGTCATGACTCGTGCTTGTGGACTCGAAACAAATAATGATATGAGACTTATATTGAATTTGACGTAATAAATATATATAAACATGAATAATAAATGGTTATTTACTATTTTAAATGGGAATTAACAACTTAAAATAGAAAGGTTTTCTAATAAATAAGTATTTAATGTTTCGAGTGCACGTTTATCGAAATGTGCCATTTATGAGCATTTAATACTATTTTCAAGTATTTAATTTATCTACGTTGTGTGCATGGGTTACGGATAACCTAACATTAATAGTGTCGATCCACGTGGATAACAGACTTATTAGGTTGACGAATCTAATAAGAACCCGTTAGGTACGTTGGATAACAATATTAATGGGTGAATTATCCTTATGACTCGTTAGGATGCGACCGGTTTATGGTATAATAAGCTACACGAATAAATAATTAAGTTTATTGAGTTGACGAATTCGATAAGGTTTACTATTTATTCCGAAACTTATTGGACTATGGAGCTTATCGCTTAGACATCTCATTGTGTTGCATTGAGTCACATTATGGTTGTTTGAGTGCATTCATGATATCATATTGAGTCGATACACACACACGATGATACCAAACGCTAGAACTAAATGGTGAAACAAGACATTTTTGGAGATAACGAAAAGGAATACATTGGGGTAGATAACGTTGATTTTGGGAAACATATATTGAAATTGGTTTACATTAATAGGTTGTGCCTAGTCGATAGTCGCTGAGCCGTGATTAGCTGGTACCTTCTTGCTAGTGTTTATTTGTGTGTTGCTTGCTTGAGGTGAGTTTCATAGCCCCACTTTTATCTATGTTTTTAACTAAATTGGGGTGAGAATCATGCTACTATTTTTGGACCTTCTAAACTATTTTGATTTGTGTGCTTGACTGATTAGATAGATATGTGGTAGTTGTTGCCTTAGTCTAGGGTAGCAATCCTAATTGCTATAACACTTGCCTAGATAAGTATAGACTTCTACCTCGACCTAGTCCAGGGTTAGCAATCGTTATATACTTTGCTACAACTGTGCTGGCTAGTGTCGCTAGGGGCCCATTAAGACGTCGGATATGATATTGTGATTGTGATATTGGTATGTGATTGATGTGTATCTATCTTAGGTCTCGCATAGAAAATTAACTCCTACAGGTCAACTATTTTAAACTTGAACTTAAACCTATGAACTCACCAACGTTAGCTGACCTTTTAGCATGTTTTCTCAGGTAATTGAGTTATGTTTGGAGTACGTGTTCTGTGGAAGCTTGGCAAGGAGGCATGGTTCAAGGATCATAATCAAACTCTGATAATTTATGGGGACCTATTTTTATTAAATCATGTTTGGGCCTAATATTTGTATTTTGGGATTAATGTTTTGAATATTTAAATTTAGGATTGGTTTTGAATGATAATGACTATCTTGTTTGCTATACTTGTGTGAGATACCAATCCAATAGTAACGCCCCAAAAACTTGATTAAGTCTTCCGCTGTACTGAGATTTGGGGGTGTTACAGATTGGTATTAGAGCTCAAGGTTATAGAGAACTAGGTATTTAATAAACCCTAAACTATAAACACTTTTTAGAAAAATTGATCCTCGACCGACGCATGCCCGCCTGCCAAGCCGAAGCTTCTTATTTGATTATGGTATGAACTGCGATTTGATTATTTGAGATGTTATATTTTGAGATATGTTTATTGAGTTTGGGGAAATGTGATTCGATTGTAGAGATATTATGAACTTGATTGGATTATTGATATGTTGTCATTTTGGGATTTAGAGCTGATTATATGATTGATTTGATTTGGGATTATATGATGCGTGGATTATTTAATAGAACAGAACTTGAGTGTTTTATTTAAAGGCATATTTTGAGTAATGCGGTACCTCTATTTTAACGCTTTCATTATGTTATATATGTTTTGGTTGTGTTGATGCGCTTATTAGAACTAGTTGTTTTAGAACACTTATACCTACCCTATGCCATTGTCACAGACTATGCCTTCACTAGCTTATGATATGTCTGAGGATGTCCTTGCTGCTGCTAGTTCCCCGAAATTGACTCATGTCTCATGTGCAGGTGATCCTATGTGATTGCCCATCACTCTAGTTCATCATCATTATCGATCACCCTAGCTCATCTAGCAGCCACTTTGCATCAGGTCTTAGCACAAGCCCAGACTCCTAGACTTACTCGCGGTACTGCCTGCATGTCCGTGGGACCACCATCATCACCTACTCACCTAGCAGCTCACTCTCTTGTGTCATCACCACCAGCATCACCATGTCTTCGAAGACCTAGATCCCCTACTATACCACCTCAGGATTCACCCGCACAGAGACTCCGACTCATGGACTCTCCCTCTGAAGATGAGGGCGAGGAAGAGCATGTGATTGATGAGGAGCATCAGATGAGGAAGGAGTATGTAGATGAGGATAGGGATCCTTAGGAGGAGCATGATGAGGATATCCCAGAAGGGGGTACTCCACCATTGCGAGAGTCATGCACTCACGCATTCTCCGGGACTAGGCTCTCCTCACCTTTGCTCGAGCCCGGTTCTCTTGGGGCACCTTTTGATTTTGGCTCACCTCCACATTCACCTGAGATAGGTAGCCCATTAGTTTCAGAGATACCATCAAAGATTACTTGAGCCGAGGAGTATGGGGAGACGGGTTTGATGTGGGAGAGGATTATGTCTCAGGGTGTTCGGCTTAGTAGGTTGACAAATCAATTTATTGGAGTGTCGAGGGCTAGTGTAGAGGATTTGAAAGCAGATATGGGTTCTGTAGTTAGGAGGACTATGATTCTGAGAGAGGTTATGTTGGAGCTCCAGGAGCAGGTAGGGGACCTACTGAGAGGGTCGTGACAGCCTGAGATGCAGACAGAGCGCTATGGCGCAGGATAGGCGAGTTGGAGAGAGATGTCGTGGATCTGAAGAGTGATCGTGACGCTCAGCGTGTTGAGCTTACATCTCTATGGAGAGAGGTGGACGATGTTAGGAGATCTGTTAGTGGTATTCATGATCGTGGCTAGATTGTGTAAGATTCATGGCATTGTACCATCTTGAAACTAAGTAGTTCTTGGTTTGAGATGTAGATCTATCCTAGTTATCTTATTAGTATCATTTTTAGGATCGTTTTTTATTTCTCCGTATCCTTTCATGTATTCCACTTTGGGACCGATGAGTTATGGTTATTAGAACGTACATCCTTCAGTTATGATTTGGTCTCGAATTGTTTCATTATGGAATAGCGTTATCCTTGTTATCCTTGATTATGTATTCGAGCGTTATTTGGTGATCCTTGGAACCCAACTCGGTCTTTTAGAGCGTGAATTGTGAACTTATGAAACTGTTATTTTTGCCTTCAGATTGATGGCACCAAGACGAAACCCGCCAAGAACTAACCGAGCAACCCCTGCTATTGTACTCCACCTGTTGAGAACCTGAATACTGATAACCCAGCTGTAGGGAACCTGAATGTGAACGACCATGCTGAGAATGGTCCTGTTCCACCTAACCCACAACCTTTGAACCCATCCCTAATCAACCAGCTCGTGACACAGCGTGTAGCTGAACTACTAGTTGAGTCTAATCTCTCTAACACCTCTGGTGGAACCCCACTACTTAATCGAGCTCAAGGTTGTACCTATAAAGAGTTCCGATTCTGTGGTCCCATCAATTTCAGAGGAACCGAAGGTGTGGTTTACCTAACTAGGTGGATGGAGAAAACTGAGTCTGTGTTTACCGTTAGTAAGCGGGAAGAGGATTGTAAGGTTAAGTATGCAACATTTACCTTGAAGGACAAAGCGTTGACCTGGTGGAACAATTATCACAAACCGTATCGTGTGATGTAGCTTATAGCATGACTTGGACCCAGTTTAAGGCTCTCTTGATCAAGACTTACTGTCCTAGGAATGAAGTTAAGAAGCTAGAGATTGAGTTCTGGAACCACAAGGTTAAGGGTACCGACATGACGACTTACAATCGTTGTTTCCAAGAGTTGTCGCTGCTTTGCCCTGAAATGGTTTGCACTGAAGCCCTTAAGATTGAGAGGTATACTGATGGATTACCTCTAGCTACTAGGAATGATGTCATCGCTATGAAGCCGATTAACTTGAATGAGGCAATTACTGTTGCTCAGTGTTTGATGGACTCTTATGTGTTAGAAGGAGGAGACAAGGGTAATAGTAATAAGAGTGATAAGAGGAAGAGGAATGAGGTTGCTAAAAGGAATGGCAACAAACGCCAAGAGATAGCCAGGGTGTTCGCCATAGGAAATGGAGAGAAAAAGGGTTATGAAGGTAGCAAGCCCTTATGTGGTCGTTGCTATCAACACCACCATGGACCGTGCCCAATAGTGTGTAGGAATTGCTCTAAGGTAGGACACGTGGCCAAAGACTGTAGGTCCCGTTCACTTGATTCGGCTCAAACTGCACAAGGAGTGGAATGGAAGGCCACTGTCACCTGTTTTGGATGTGGAAAGAAAGGGCACTACAAGAATGAGTTCCGGGAGCCATGGATGAAGGGAAACCCCAATAATGGAGGAGGATTTGTTAACCGAGGTGTGGGAAGTAATGGCTTGAACCCTGTGAAGCGTGAGGTTGTGGAGAATCAGGGAAATTGGGGTGCTAGGAGTCAGCAGAGAGACATGGGAACAGTGTGTGTGTATGCTATTGGGAAGGAAGCCGGTGAGGAACCTAACATAGTTACGGGTACGTTCCTTCTCAATAACCGCTATGCTTCCATACTATTTGATACCCGTATGAGTTTCGATCCACCAACTTTATGCCATTACTAGAATTTCCCAAACACCTCTAGGGTTGAGTTACGATGGAATTAGCTAATGGGAATAGGGAGAAGATAGACACCCTAGTCCGAGGTTGTACCTTAAGTTTCCTAGACCACCCGTTTAGCATAGACCTATTGCCAGTCACCTTAGGAAGTTTTGACGTCATCATCGGAATGGATTGGTTGTCGAAGAACGGGGCACACATCATCTGCGATGAGAAGATAGTGCGTGTACCATGTGGCAAAAAAGTTCTTAGCATACAAGAAGATCGGAGCGACTGTGGAGGTCCCTCCCGGTTGAGCATCATCTCTTATATTAAGGCCTAGAAGTACATCGATAGAGGAGGTTGTCTTTTCTTGGCTCGAATTTCTGAAAAGAAATGCGAGTAGAAGAGTGAAAGACACCTTAAGGATGTACCTGTTTTTAGAGAATTTTCGGATGTGTTTCCCGAAGATCTGCCAGGGATTCCACCTGTTCGACAAGTGGAATTCCAAATTGATTGATACCGATGCTTGCACCGTAGCCGGCACCCTATCGACTTACTCTAAGAGAATTGGAGGAAATGTCTAAAGCAGTTGGCGAATTGTCGAGAAGGATTCATTCGACCAAGTTTGTCACCGTGGGGAGCACCGGTGTTGTTTGTGAAGAAGAAGGATGGATCGTTTCGAATGTGTATTGATTATAGGGAGTTGAATAAGTTGACGGTGAAGAACCGATACCCGTTACCTAGAATAGATGACCTATTTGACCAACTCCAAGGAGCTAGTGTCTTTTCCAAGATTGAATTATGGTCTGGATATCACCAGCTTATAGTTCGAGAGGAGGATATCCCTAAGACGGCGTTTCGGAGTTGTTATGGGTACTATGAATTCCAAGTGATGTCGTTTGGTTTGACCAACATACCAGCGGTTTTCATGGATCTCATGAACCGAGTGTGTAAGCCATACCTGGATAAGTTTGTGATAGTATTCATAGACGACATCTTGATATACTCTAAGAGCAGGGAGGAGCACGAAGAGTATTTGAGGCTCATTCTAAAGTTGTTGAGAGAAGAGAAGCTGTATGCCAAATTCTCTAAGTGTGAATTTTGGATTCTGTCCTTGCAATTCTTAGGTCACGTGATAGATAGTTGAGGAGTTCACGTCGACCCATCCAAGATTGAGGCCATTAAGGAATGGGCAACCCCTAAGAACCCATAAGAAGTCCACCAGTTTCTAGGTCTAGCAGGCTATTACAGGAGGTTCATTGACGGATTCTCCAAAATAGCTAAGTCGCTGACCAAACTAACGCAAAAGGACGTTAAGTATGAATGGGGAGAAAAGGAAGAAGAAGCATTCCAACTTCAAGCGGAGAAGTTGTGTAGTGCGCGAATCCTAGCTTTTCCCAAGGAAGCGAAGATTTTGTTGTGTATCAGCGACGCTTCGCATAAAGGCTTAGGTGCTGTTTTGATGCAACGGGAGAAGGTGATAGCTTATGCCTCCCGACAACTTTAGAAGCATGAGAAAAACTACACCACCCATGATCTTGAGTGAGGTGCTGTAGTGTTTGCTCTTAGAATCTGGAGACATTATCTGTATGGAACCAAGTGTGTAATGTTTACCAACCATAAGAGGTTGAAACATATCTTAGATCAGAAGGAGTGAATATGAGACAGCTTCGTTGGTTAGAGTTTCTTAGTGATTATGACTGTGAGATTCGTTATCATCCTGGTATAGCCAGTGTAGTGGCAGATGCCCTCAGCCGTAAGGAGAACATTCCACCATTACTCGTTCGATCCCTAGGAATGACCATTAGTTTGCCTCTACCGTCTCAAATAATAGCCCCCAAGTTGCGGCATTAATGGAAGAGAACCGTCCTTATAAGAATCTGCATGGAATGGTAGAAAGTGAAAACGGCTTCTTGAAGCGTTCCGATAGAACTTTATGCTTCAAAGAAAGAACTGGATAACATTTCATGGTCGAATCCGTGAGTTGATTATGCACGAGTCACATAAATCAAAATACTCTATTCATCTCAGAGCCGATAAGATGTATCAGGACCTTAGGAAACTCTACTGGTGGCCTAACATGAAAGCCGACAATAGCTCAGTATGTCAGTAAGTGCTTGACTTGTTCTAAGGTAAAGGCCGAACACCAGAAACCCTCAGGACTCTTAGCTCAACCCGAACTTCCAGAATGGAAATGGGAGCGAATCACCATGGACTTTATCACCAAATTACCGAGAAAAAATAGTGGCAATGATGCTATCTTGGTAATCATAGATCGTTTGACTAAGTCTGCTCACTTCTTAGCCATTAGTGAGGTCGATAGTCTCGACAAGATCGCTCGGCTGTAAATCAAGGAGATAGTATCGCGTCATGGATTACCGGTATCTATAATTTCTGATCGAGATAGCCGTTCTACCATTTCAAATCTGTTACACCCGAACTTGTCCTAGAAACCACTAAGAAGATAGTTCAGATTCGAAACCGTTTGCAAACCGCTCGAGATAGAAAAAAGAGTTATGCCGATAGAAGACGTAAACCCTTAGAATGTTTGGTTGGAGATCGTGTTATGTTAAAGGTTTCTCCTTGGAAAGGAGTGATTCATTTTGGAAAGCGTGGAAAACGCAATCTCTGATGCATTGGTCCCTTTCCAATCCTGGAAAGAATCAGACCAGTAGCTTACCGTCTTGAGCTAACTTCGGAATTGAGCAGTGTACACAATGTCTTTCATGTTAGTAATCTTAAGAAATGTATTTCGGAGGAAAACATAGTTGTGCCTTTAAGAGATATCCAGATTGATGAGAAATTGAATTTCATTGAGGAACCGATTGAGATCATGGATCGTGAGGTTAAACGGCTGAAGCATAGCCGTATTCCGATTATCAAAGTTCGTTGGAACTCCCGACATGGACCGGAGTTCACTTGGGAACGTGAGGATGTTTTCCGTAGGAAGTACCCTAAACTCTTCGTAACATCAAGCAACTCGGAGTGAAACCCGGGACGGGTTTCTTCTGAGGCTGTGAGGTTGTGACAACTGGGAATTAGGGAGTCTATTTTAGGTAACCGCATTACGTTAAACTAAACCGAGCTTTTGCCTTTATCACTATTTTTTATCGACCATGACTTGATTTGATATCGTTTATTAGTTTTTATGATTTATTTAATTATTGGATGTGTTATCGTGTGAGTTTTAACTCTTTTTGATAGGCACTATTCGATTTGGCACTATAAAAGCCTAAAACAAGAAATAACGTAACTTTTAAACCGTAACTTGAAAATTGACAAATAAATAGTCAAAAATCGTGGAAAAACATAAATAAACATAATAGAAAGTCGAATGAACGTTATGGGACACTCGTAGGACAATATATGAGCTCGAGAATGGGTAAACGGGATAGTTTACCAAAAATTATGACTCCGACCCCTCAATTTCTACATGGCCGGTGCCCCCCTCCCCATGTTTTTATTTATTTTCAAGTCCCCAAGTCCAAGTATATAAAAACCAATCCCACCCTCATTTATCCATTTGTTTCTCTCACTAAAAACACACACATATCATCTCTTTCTCTCTCTACTCTCTTTCTCCACCAACAAATAAAACCCTAACCC
Organism: Chrysanthemum makinoi; assembly: GCA_910596185.1. Taxonomy (NCBI): domain Eukaryota; kingdom Viridiplantae; phylum Streptophyta; class Magnoliopsida; order Asterales; family Asteraceae; genus Chrysanthemum; species Chrysanthemum makinoi. Next base: position 297,734,903 of record OU343223.1, read on the forward strand.
TAAACCACCATAGCCATCGCCCACTTCCGACCATTTTCCGGCCAACTTCCGACGAGTGAACATACACCTCCACCACCATTTTATAGATCTCTCTTTCGTCTTTCCATCCATATAAAAATCTCTCACAAAAGCCTGCTGATACGCTTACACAGCGCGTTCGGGGTCAAAGGAACTTCCTTTTCGTCGAGCAAGTTTTATAACACCCTAGGCAGTGAACCTAATCATTGTAGTGTAGTATTAAGGTAAGCCACGGGTATTGATATCGTTCTCTAGGGGAATAGGAATGCTAGTGAGAAATTACTATGCTAAGGTTGGGGTTGAGGAAGATTATTTTTTAGCTTTTTATATTTTTTAGAAAATGGAAAGGTACGAATCTCGGGGTTTGGATTTGGGGGGTTGGTATTTCTACAGATTACTTCTACTTATCTAATTATCTAATCTAAGCTAGGGGTAGTCTATGTATATTGTTGTGTGCTCGTATGATGATTAAGAATGTATTTACTTAGGTTTTACTACTCCCTAGTTATCTCCTATTGATGGTTGAATTGTCACGTCCTTATTCTTAATCGCGTTGTGTGTCTAAAGTCATAGGGTATGCGTTTATCCCTAACTCTTTGAAGCTACCAAAGGTTAATGACTACAAAATCTCTAGGATTCATAAACTTAACACTAAGGTACTCTTTGGATGTTTAGCCTACGATTCCACTAGTGACTATAAGCTAAGGTTCACAAAGATTAATCAAGCATTAATAACACAACGGATGACCTATCGCAATACTAGATCAATAACAATTAAGATAAGAGACAACCAATCAATATTCAATAACTAGGTTTCATATTACCTAAGCAAACACACAAGTAAATTAGCCGGACATGGAAAACATGCAAGCATACACACAATCAATTGAAGACATAATTGAATCAATGAAGTAAAACACTTATCTTGATTTAAAATAGGGTATGGAACCCTAAAATACTGTACAAGACAGCCTTGGTTCGGTTTAGGTTTTTACTCCACAAAACTACCTCTCTAAAAACTGAAAAATTCGATTTCTATATATAATGTTACAATCGCGACGGCGTCACTCTTTAATTGTGACGTCGTCGGGTCACCGTCATTCGGTTTTCGTCTTGGCCACGTAAACATAGTGACGGCGTCACCTTATGTCCGTGACGCCGTCACCTTCAGTCTCTGACACCGTCTGGATCAAATCTAGGCTGGCTGAGCTGCGACGCCTTACTCTTTGAAAACCTGATGCCGTCACTTGAAAATAAGCAATTTGGCTAATGAGTCGTCACAATGCACGTCGCGAGGCGTCAAAAGTATAACCTGACGCCGTCCCCTTTAGTTTCAGCAGCCTGAGTGTCTCGATTCTTGACTTTGGCCATTTTCTTCGTATATTTGCGCCTTTTCGTCCGAATAAGTTTCATTCCAGCAATTTGAATTCCAGAGACCTAAAAAGCGAAAAGGAACGAAATTAAGTAATAACGGATACAAAAGTGATCAATTAAGGGCTTAAATAACCCCTTAAAAGTGTACCTTTTAAATCCTTATCAAATATCCATACACTTGGTATTTGCTTGTCCTCAAGCAAATGTGCTTTTAGCCAATTAATTTAAAAGTTAGGGGTCATGAAGCATTGGTTTAGAACAATTCACAACGCATATAAGCCCCGCAAAAGTCATAACAAGCACGAAAATTACATACTAGCACATCACAAGGGGTGTTTGGATACTCACATCTCTCGGGTGTATATGAAATATATCAAAGTGGAAAAGGAAGATAGGAAAGAACTATCCATCGCTTTGAAATATATCAAAGCGGAAATTATCATAGGCTTGAGACTAGATCAAACCTCCATTGCTTTGGCGTAAGCAGCTAGGAAAGAACTATCCAAGAGGTCTTTTAAAGGGTTGTAATGTTAGGCTTACGGTAGGGAAACAAAGGGTTTGGTGGGATAGGCGATTTAGTGGTGGCAAGTCAAAAATCTTTATGTTACAAGCATGAGAAGAATGACGTTGCTAAGCCAAGACTTGACACTCTAAACTCTAGATAACTGAAATAAACATACATAAATTTAAAGATAGATGTAGGATGGTAGCCCGTATGTTTTTTTTTTTCATCACTCTATTTTTTCTTTTTCTCTATTTTTTTCGATTTTTTTTTCATACACTTTTACTCTATCATCCTCTACGATAACATCAAAATAATAGAGATTTATAGGCACATCCTTACACTTGAGTTTTTATTACTCTAAGACTAATTTGACCCGAATTGAAAAGATCCAAACACTTGGAATACATTATTACGCAAATAAAGGGAATTTGAATTTAACGTTCCCTTCCCGTCATTTCATTAAAATTTAACTTTTCCCATGAGTCCCAATCGTCCAAAAACTGTGTACAAAGGATATGACTCGACTTAGCAACTTATGCAAGCAACTAGATAATTGAACTAAGGGTTTAGTATGATTACAATAATGCACTAAAAGTGAGTGCATACAAGGTAGGCTAAGGCGATTTGGGTGTACATTTGGGGGTGGGGTGTAAACAATGCTCTTCATTGATATTTCGGAAAACCGAAACATCACGAGAACTGCGTAAAGGATAGGCTCAGAGGGGTTAACTAGGGGTATCGTGTACTAAAGATGACTACAAAGCAAGGGTGTGGGGGGAATTACTCAACCGATGTGGAAGTAGTAATTATATTACGGGTATCAAAAAAGGGTTATCCTAATGCCTTTTATCATTTAGTTATTCCTAACTACACAAGTGTAGTCTTACTAGCGATCTCGGGATGCATCTCAAAACAAGTTCTAGAATCTATTATACTACCGGTTCACACTCTAAGCATTAAAGATGAATGCTTTAATTCCTACTAATCTAAGGGCGATCCTCACATTTTGGGTGGAATTTAGGTGGTAAAGGGTTTTTGTGCTAGTCATGCAATTTCCTATCCATGAGACGCTTTATTAAGACTAATGGCCCACTCCTACATGTCATGAAAAATTTTAAATTTGGTGCTAAAATTACCCTAACCGACATCTCTCATGGTTTATTACACAAATGAATTTGGACAAAGCAAATAGTCAAGGATAAGCATAGTTTCAAAGTTACCGTTTTATTTTCCCTCCCTAAACTTAAACTGAACATTGTCCCTAATGTTCCCCGAAAGTATCAAAGTTATGATAATGGAAGGTAATAAACGAAAGAAACTAATACGCCCCTAATTAGCTTGGTAGGATCCATGTGTGAAGTAGTGGTTAAATCTTTCTTCAAGAAGAATGTTATGCTTGAAAAGCTCCATCCATTCTTTTGTATCTTCTTCTTGACAAATTAAACCTGCACACTTGAAGAAAACAAATGAAACCTTCGCGTAAAATCGGCGGTAACAATATATATACAAGACTCTACTAAACTAGGATATAATGCTTGTGGAATGGATGTTTACAGATTTTCTGGAAAATTAAGACCTGGAAAATTCCAAAAATTTTGTAAGTAGCACAGAAAACGAGAAAAAGTCATAAGCTGTTTCTGCTCCTCCTGACGCCGTCAGGTTGCGATCCTGACACCTTCAGGTTATCCTGACAGAAATTGGTCTGCGATTTTCTGGAAAAATTTCAGAAAATTTATATCTTTAGAATCTGGAAAAATTTCTGCAAAAACATCCATTATGACTCGATACAAGCATTTGACTCGAACAAACACACATGTATATCTTTTAACTAATTGAAATTATCATGTTTACGTTTCTTTTGAAAACGTGTGTAATCCTCCCTACACTTATCCATTATGTAAAATACCTTTATATGTAATTAAGACGAAGTTAAAGACAAAATAAAGCATTTTTACAAATTTAAACATGAGAATAAACAATCACTAAAGATATACGACACACAAACAAACAAACAATTAAGGATGGGTTTCCTCCCACGAAGCGCTTTTCTTTATTTATGAGTCTTGTAGCTAGACTCGAAGTCGTGCCCCTACGTGATTTCATTACCGTTACCTTCTATTTTTACTAGTCCTTCATCAAAAGGACGTAGACGTTGCATGCTTACCGTGGATTCCTTCCAAAAATTGTCTATTATGATAACGGTTTTATCTTTTAGATTAGTTTCCTTCACCGTATAAGGCCCAAACCATCTCGGCTTGTTTCTACCTCTTAAAGCTCTTATTCGTGATTTGTACAAAAGTACTTTCACTCCCTTTAAAAATTCCTTAGGGTTCCTTTGTGTTTGTGGTATTGAGGTAGGACTATCTCCTAACTTTTTATCGCGCTTCCACAATGTTGCATGGAGTCCTTGAACCATAAAATCTCTAAGCCCTTTTTCCCAATCGTTAATTTTCTTCTTAACCACCTTGTTAGGGACTTGAGGATTCTCATCCGTAATCCTTTCCATAATCTTAAGATGATACCTTGGAACAATAGGTATCCTAGCGTATCCCTTGCCGCTCTTGAGTACCATGATGCCCTCACCGCATTTGATGGTTGCCTTGGCAGTGGCCAGAAAAGGTGTTCCAAGAATGAGTTGCATGTTTCTATCTTACTCAATGTCTATAATCACGAAGTCCATCGGATAGACAATATTAGCCACTTCTACTAAAACATCTACTGCTATTCCTATGGGGTAGACATATGTGTGATTTGCTAAGGAAAGTCTAAGATTGGTCTTGGCCGGCTTTTCCCTAGTCAACTTACTATACACTGATAATGGCATTATGTTTACATCAGACCCTTGATCAACTAAGGCATTTATATTATCAATGTCACCTATGCTACATGGTATCACGAAGTTCCCCGTCGTTTCTCGCTTTTTAGTTACTGGTTTTTTCAGAATCAGCTCATACATAGGTCCCATAGGCATGGTGTCGTACTCCTTTTCTGTTATTTCTCCTTCTAGGGCTTTTCTAAGAATCTCATTATACCTAAAGTTGTTCACTTGGTTAACAATGGTTTTCTTATTTAATTTCATGCTTAAGGTAGTACTCAATGGTCTCGGGCTCATCATTGGTTTTAGCCTCCTCCTTCTTGCTTTTCTCCATTTCCTTCTCTTCCACTGTTCCATCCTCATCAGGCACAAAGGAAATGGCATTAACAAACGAAGTGAGAGGGTAATCATTGCTTCTTACTAGTACCTTTTCTGGAACTTTTGTTTTGGTATACTCTTTTACCAAGTTCATCATCTCGGTCATCTTGGCCTGCATCTCCTTTCTCTGCCTATAAACCTCCTTTTCAAATCTTGCTAATCTCTCCGTATGGGCTGCCATATACTCCCTCATTTGTTCCTTAAAGCTTGGTGAGATTGGTATTGGGGAAGTAGAACGGAAGGGCCGTTCGGAATTGAGATTTTGCTCACGACTCGGGGATTCAGAGAAGGGTGTTGAGTGGCTGGTGGAACTAGCGGAATTAACCATTCCTCGAGGGATTCGTTCAGGGGCTCTCTTTTGCCTTTCAATGAGAGAGTCAATCCTTCTTTCAAGAGCACTCATTTGCTCTTCAGTGATGTTGGAAGACTCATGAGGAATTGATATGGCATTAACCACTTTAACGAGGGTTTCATGGGATTCATTCTAGTTTTCGTAGCTTTGATCGGAAAGCTCTTCTATAATATCCCATGATTCCTTAGTGTTGAAGTCGCTAAACCTTCCACCGGCGGCTCGATCAATGGATCGCCTTGTGAGGAAATCGGTATGGTCATAGAAGATTTGGATTTGAAGCCAAATATCAATGCCATGGTGAGGGACTTTATGGAGTAAGTCCTTGAATCGAGTCCATGCCTCATAGAGAGACTCACCTTGAAGTTGTTGGAATGTCAAGATGTCTCGTCTAAGCTTAATGGTTCTCCGCGGTGGGAAAAATTGAGCAAGGAAACAAGAGGTGAGATCATCCCAACTTGAGATGGAGCCGGCAGGAAGTCGCTCAAGCCAATTACTAGCTTGGTCCTGTAGAGAGAATTGGAAGAGACGCAAGCGCGTGGTCTCCCGAGTAGTAGCATCGAGGTCGATGGAATCGACGATTTTAAGGAAATCCTTAAGATGCTGATTAGGATCTTCGGAACGAATTCCATGGAATGCACATCCGTTTTGCACCAACCGGACGGTGTTGGATCGAAGGGCCGTAGTTTGGGCTTAGTCGGGAAGCTCAATGGTGTTTCTATAACCTAGGTGGTTTGGTCTTGAGTATTCAACAAGAGTACGGGCTCTTGGCGGGTCATTTGGTGGTAGGTTGATGACTGGTGGTGGGTTATCACCTTCCATGATGAAAAGTGATGGGGTTTACAAACAAAGGTCACGAAGAAGGGGGATAGACTACGAGGAAGCTAAAAATGAAAAAAAAGGCTTACTTGATAGGAATCAAGTAAGGAAACCTAAATGAGGTGAACTCCTAACTAGCTATTCTATTCCCAGGAAACGGCACCAAAAACTTGATACGCTTACACAGCGCGTTCGGGGTCAAAGGAACTTCCTTTTCGTCGAGCAAGTTTTATAATACCCTAGGCAGTGAACCTAATCATTGTAGTGTAGTATTAGGGTAAGCCACGGGTATTGATATCGTTCTCTAGGGGAATAGGAATGCTAGTGAGAAATTACTACACTAAGGTTGGGGTTGAGGAAGATTATTTTTTAGCTTTTTATATTTTTTAGAAAATGGAAAGGTACGAATCTCGGGGTTTAGATTTGGGGGGTTGGTATTTCTACCGATTACTTCTACTTATCTAATTATCTAATCTAAGCTAGGGGTAGTCTATGTCTATTGTTGTGTGCTCGTATGATGATTAAGAATGTATTTACTTAGGTTTTATTACTCCCTAGTTATCTCCTATTGATGGTTGAATTGTCACGTCTTTATTCTTAATCGCGTTGTGTGTCTAAAGTCATAGGGTATGCGTTTATCCCTAACTCTTTGAAGCTACCAAAGGTTAATGACTATAAAATCTCTAGGATTCATAAACTTAACACTAAGGTACTCTTTGGATGTTTAGCCTACGATTCCACTAGTGACTATAAGCTAAGGTTCACAAAGATTAATCAAGCATTAATGACACGACGGACGACCTATCGCAATACTAGATCAATAACAATTAAGATAAGAGACAACCAATCAATATTCAATAACTAGGTTTCATATTACCTAAGCAAACACACAAGTAAATTAGCCGGACATAGAAAACATGCAAGCATACACACAATCAATTGAAGACATAATTGAATCAATGAAGTAAAACACTTATCTTGATGTAAAATAGGGTATGGAACCCTAAAATACTGTACAAGACGGCCTTGGTTCGGTTTAGGTTTTTACTCCACAAAACTACCTCTCTAAAAACTGAAAAATTCGATTTCTATATATAATGTTACATTGTGACGGCGTCACCTTATGTCCATGAAGCCGTCACCTTCAGTCTCTGACGACGTCTGGATCAAATCTAGGCCGTCTGAGCTGTGACGCCCTACTCTTTTAAAACCTGATGCCGTCACTTGAAAATAAGCAATTTGGCTACTGAATTCTCACAATGCATGTCGCGACGGCGTCACAAGTATAACCTGACGCCGTCCCCTTCAGTTTTAGCAGCCTGAGTGTCTCGATTCTTGACTTTGGCCATTTTCTTCGTATATTTGTGCCTTTTCGTCCGAATAAGTGTCATTCCAGCAATTTGCCTTCAAGAGACCTAAAAAGTGAAAAGGAACGAAATTAAGTAATAACGGATACAAAAGTGATCAATTAAGGGCTTAAATGACCCCTCAAAAGTGTACCTTTTAAATCCTTATCACCTGCATTAACACCTCCAAATCTTACAAATACGATTCGTGATTCTAGGGTTTTCATTAAATCTTGTAGATCGGGTTGTAAAAAGGTAAATGAAACATTTTTCAAGCTTGTTTAAGCTATGACAAGCCTTGTATGGCTTTATTTTGGCTCGACCATGGCACGACCATGGTGGTTTTTGGGTGAAACTTGGGTCCAAAACTAATTTACACTTAAATAAACATGTAGCTAGTGATTTGGTATCATGTGGTGTATCATATTGCTGTGTTTTTGCATTTTAGTTTTAGTTTCATGTTCTTGGTTAGGATTAGTTGATGGGTTTGATGTTTGGATGATGATTGGAGGTTAATTGATTGTGTTTGAATGTTGTGGAAGCCATTTGGGAGTGTTTGGTTGGGATAGGAGAGGCGTACGAGCCATACAAGACTCATACATGAGTCTTGGCTTGCTTACGTGACCCATATGGACCACGGGTCCGGGTCGGGTCGTTATGGTACTTTGTTGGTTTTTGTTGTTGGTGTTTGGATGAGACGCGTGGAGCCGAAAAGCTTCTAGAGCTTGTTTGGTTCACGTGGTCTTAACCGTGACCGTGTCATGACCATTAGGGTCATAACATTGGTTTCGGGTATATTTGGAAGTTTGATGGGTTGGCGAGATTGATTTGGTTTGATTTGAGATTAAATTGCGCTATTATGACTTTTATTTGGACTTATTATATAAATTGTCAACTTTGAGCAACGTCGGTGTTACTTTGACTTTTTAGTCAATAGTTGACCTCGACAAAGCCGTAACATGGACATTAGTATATTTTGGACGTTAATTTGATTAAAAGCCGAGAAGTCATGACTCGTGCTTGTGGACTCGAAACGAATAATGATATGAGACTTATATTGAATTTGACGTAATAAATATATATGAACATGAATAATAAATGGTGAAACATAGTTAATAAAAAGGCTTTTATACCAAAAATATCGATAACAAGACTTGCCTTGTTATTTACTATTTTAAATGGGAATTAACAACTTAAAATGGAAAATATTTCTAATAAATAAGTATTTAATATTTCAAGTGCATGTGTATCGAAATGTGCCATTTATGAGCATTGAATACTAGTTTTAAGTATTTAATTTATCTACGTTGTGTGCATGGGTTATGGATAACCTAACATTAATAGTGTCGATCCACGTGGATAACGGACTTATTAGGTTGACGAATCTAATAAGAGCCCGTTAGGCACGTTGGATAACAATATTAATGGGTGAATTATCCTTATGACTCGTTAGGATGCGACCGGTTTATGGGATAATAAGCTACACGAATATATAATTAAGTTTATTGAGTTGACGAATTCGATAAGGTTTACTATTTATTCCGAAACTTATTGGACTATGGAGCTTATCGCTTAGACATCTTGTTAATACAAATAAGCCATAAAAATGTTTATTTATATTTTACGATCTTCTAATGTTTTGTCGATAACAAACGTAAAATCATTTTAACGAAACAAATAAAATACATAAACTGTATAAGTGATTTTCACATAAAACACTAAAACAAGTATAAGTGATTTTATGATTTAAAGATACATATGTACAACAACTAGTGTTTACATATTTGGGTAAATATATACTTAAACTAGTATATACTAAAATGGGTAAAGACAAGTATATACTAAAATGGGTAAAAACAAGGATATACTAAAATGGGTAAAACCTAACAAATGGTATTGACCCATAACCCATGGTTTTGTCCAAACCACTTAACTAGGTTCATTGTATTTTAGAGATACATTGTATCTAGAAAGAAACCCATGGATCAACCCATAACCCATGACCCATAACCAAAAATACCCATGGGCAAAGAGGAGCGTCCCATGGATCCCTAGCTTTACGCTAGCTGGATCCCTTGTGGGAGGGACCCATAGGATCCGGGGAACAGTAAGTTTTCTCCTCTATAAATAGTGAGCCATTTCTTCTCTTTTGCTCACCACTTTCACACATACTTTCTCCAAGTATTGTACCTCTCTAACCACTGTTCCTAAGGGATCTTTCTATGTAGTTTGTATTTTGTTTTTGTGTGATTCTCTAGGTTCCTCTTAAAGGCGAGATCACCACTTCTTGAAGTCGAGCAAGATCAAGTCCATGAGTTGCCATACTTCGTCATCATCAAGACAACTGAGGTTCTCTTGTTGATAGTTATTTCTTCCTCCGTAGATTTTGTGTTGAAGGCATTAGTGAAGGATGCCGTAAGAGTCAAGATGAAAGCATTAGTGAAAGGTGCTAAACGTTCGTGTCAAAAGCATTAGTGAAGAATGCTAAAGGTGTCAAGAAGAAGGCATTAATGAAAGGTGCCAAGCGTTGTGTCAAAGGCATTAGTGAAGGGTGCCTAAGAATCAAATCAAGTGGCATTAGGGAAGAATGCGTTGGTCGTATAATCAATGAGGTGCATCGTTAAACATATAAGTATTTGTCTATTTCCAAGGATGGTGATATCCTTGATGGTGTTGTAACAAGGAGTGTATCTCCTTGAGATTAGGTGTTGTGTTGTGATGGGTAGTAGTTCCTTCATAGTAATGGAACTAGGTGCTTAGCCTAGTACCTAATAAAGGGTAGGCAACGTTGTGATAGGTGTGGTTCACCTTGGAGTGAAAGAACCCGGTGGTTAGCCTAGTACTGGAAAAATAGTATGCGACGTTGTGAAGGCTTCTCCGCCATAAGGAGATTGGTGTCGTGTAGTGTTTACGAACTCTAGAGTAGGTGACTCGGGAGTGGAGTAGGGCAAGGAAGGTGTCCTTGTAGCCGAACCACTATAAATACTCGTATCATGGTTATGTGCTTCTTACTCTTTATCTTTTATTACACGTTTATATATCTATCTATCAACGTCCAACATAAACAATAAAAAGATTGACATAAGTCGATCTAAATATTTTAAAACGAAGTTTTAATTGGTAAAATTATTCAACCCCCCTTCTAGTTTTCCACAATTGGCATCAGAGCTTCGTTACCAAGTTTCTTAGAGTATGTTGTACTTTAAAAACTTGATACGATCCGTGTATGTTTGAAAACTACAAAGAAGGATTTTTTTTGCCATGTTTTAAAAAATCATTACAATGTTTATTGTTGGACAATGATAGAATGTTCTAACATTTTCCTTGTTAAGTATTCTCCACACTTGGATTTGGGGTTACCAAGAAGATCATGAAGAATCTATCTAAATATCTCTTTTCTGAAAAAGAATGTTTAGTATTGTCCTTATCACAACATGAATCTGGAGATTCCAAGAAGATCACAAAGCATTTCATCTAAATACTTCTTTTCTTAAAAAGAATATTTAGCAAAGGTATGATCGCTAATAATTTACTTTTGATTTCATTATTGTTAAAATCCTAATTGCATGATTTGTATCTATTAGTAATTACTTAAGTAGTTATCTATATTAAAGTTATCATCAAGAATAGTATTCTTCGACTAATTTGTATAGACTACACTACTAACTCGTAATAATGATAACTTGGTTATTCAATAGCCTCAATCATTATTCATCACAAAGGGCTTATTGACACTTCATCTATGTCGATAAATATCCATGTGAAACTTCTTATATTATGATAAAATGGGATTTTATTATAATGTTTGAAAAACTCCCCAAGAATTATGACTAATTCTTAATAAGGGAACCACGTCAAATAGGAATAGTATTAAATCTTAAAAACCTCAAATCACAAGTTTTAGAGCCTTAACATCAAAACACTAGGTGTTTTAGAACTCCCAAACCAAAGTTATCAAGGAATGTTTGAGCTGATTTTTTGCTGTCATGCCGGATCCCTGCGTTTACACTAGCCGGATCCCAAATGAGAGGGATCCGCGGGATCCGTGCAACAAAAGACACCATAAGTTAAAGAATGACCACTGTGGATGTTCCAAAATTATATTCACCTCAAAGACTCATGAACAAGAACTCAACTACTGTTCAAAGGAGCAATTTGATCATTCCTCTCAAGCTTAACAATCACTTGTGTAAGTATAATCTTCACTACATTGTTAATTTAATTCCTTGATTTCTAGGATTACAATTTCTTCATCTTTAAGAGTTGGGTTCAAATGGGTTTATCATAATTTGTCACCACATTGTTTTCTAAGATAATCTAAATCAAAGAATTAACATTGTTAATACACATTAAACACATTTCTTGAATTCAACAAAGATGATGAGAGCAAAATTGTGATCAAACCCTCTAGGTTACTATTCATAATTAACACCACATTGTGGTTGTATTGTTTAGGAACAATCATGCCAAGCAACAAACAACAAGATTACCAAGACACCGCTTACTACATACCCATGTACCATAGGAAAGATGGACTAAGTCCGGATGATAGGAAAGCCTTTAAGGTGCTTGAAAAGAGACTATTTCACGAAGGTAGAGTTGTTGATCCATCATTTCTTGCAAATACCGACATAAGGGAAGTTTTTGGAACTATTGGGTTTGATTGTTTATTGGATATAAACGAACAAATTTGCTTGGTCTTTGTACTTGAGTTCTACAAGACAATGGGGATAATTAGAAATGATGATGGGTCCATCTCAATTGAATTCACCATAAGTGGACATGAGTACACTCTTTCGCTTGAGGAGTTTGGAAGAATAATAGGGGTTCCGTATGATGGTGTTTTCATGTATTATAATGAGTGGTCGTTGGAGGAGATACACTCTATGGTTGATCATCACGAAATTTATCACACGATAATCCCGGAAGCAACCACAGTGAGGGACACCGTGTTTATGCTAAGAGCATCCCCATCAAGGGTTACTAGGAAGTCGAAAGTGATCTATAGTGATCGTTTCCAAATGGATCTCTTCGAGATGTACGGATTGTATAGGAAATAGGAAGATGTGATAAGGGAGAATGTGGTGTGCCTAGTAGGAAACAAGGTCTAAGCTTCATGATCTATTTCCTAGTGACCGAGACTCGCTTCAACCTTGCCTACTACATGATCAAGAGAATGGCAAGTGTAAGAAGCATGAACAAGATGGTGCTCCCGTATGCAATGCTCCTAACCCGTCTTGCTAAATTCATCTTTGCATTAGATCCTTCTCCACAAACCTATGACCATAGATTTTGCAACAAGGTTATGGTATCATTGACCGAGGGAAGAACCACAAGGTTTATGGTAGAAGGCAAAAGGCCTCACCCACCCACGGATTCCTCGGAAGAAAGGGAGAGGCAAAGAGAAGGTGAAGGAAGTAGCAACCCACTTGGAAATACCGAACTCGACCCTTTGGAGTATATCAACCAATTGCCGGACGTTCCTGGTGCATCACCCGAATGGCAACAAACCAAGGGAATCTTCAAGTGCTTTGCCAAATTCTTGAAGAAAAAGAGGTAGAAATTGTATGATAAAGAGTGGAGGACGGGTGAAGACGGGATGGGGAGGAGAAATGAGGTAAGGTCATAGGACTTAAATTTGTGATGAACCATTTTAATCAATGGGTTGTAACACTTAAACAATGCTTATGTAGGATAGTGTAGTATGTAGGTCTTGCCATATCTTGGCACTAAACAATATTAACTTAGGAACTTGTAGAATGAGATTTTACGACTCCTTGAAATCATTCAAGTGGTCGTCGTCTCTCATTTTAGGAAATTTTAGGTCTCCTTACTTTGCTATGCCTTATATTTGTTGTGTTCTTGCATTTAGTCCCTATAGAAACAACTAGGAGAAGCATTTACTAAAAAGTGCAAAGTTGCACATTTGCTGAAAGCCTTCTGATCTGCAGTAGGTGGATCCCAGCATTTGAACTAGCCGGATCCCTCCCAGAAGGGAACCGCGGGATCCGTGACCACTGATGAGCAATACTGACTTGCTTACATCAAAATAGCTTACTAGATCACCTTACACTAGTCAAACATAAGATACTAGAGCCAACTAAGTTTTCGTTAAATAGTTGAAAGCCTCACACTCATCCATGGCTTACCTATGATATATTTCAAAGTGTTTTTGACTTATCAACTCATCAAAACTCACCATAATTCCGCTCCAACGCTCACACATTATTTATCACATCTCATAGCACTTAGTTAGGTATATCCATCAATTTTATCAAATTGATTTTAATCATTTTTTGACTCAAAATTAGGCTCAAAACTAGTTTTTCATTTTTTCTTTATTTTTAAAGATTTTAGTAAATTTTTCTTAAGTCACCATCTGACTTCTAGGACTAATTACCACCATTTATCCATATCAAATTAAATGGTATCCTTGTCAAACACATAGTTAGACTACCTAAAGTCAATTTTCTTACCCAAAACCATCATTAAGCACCATCACTCATTATGGTTGAGCATTTAAGATATCCGACAGTTAAAAACTTCAAAATTAAGTCAAAACCTCGAAATACATAGGAAATAAACCTCACAAAAGCATAATCATATCACCTAGAACCTGTCTGATAGGCGGATCCCTGGCTTATAACCAGATGGATCCTTGGTGAGAGGGATCTGCGGGATCCGTGGCTGCAGAAAGCTGAAACCAGCTTCCCTCTTCATTTTTAACTACCTTTTGGTTATCTAACCACTTTTAGCTTTCATTTATTGTCTCTAGAGCTGATCAAAATCCTAAGTGCATGCTTAATCCTCTTAGTGGCCAAGAATTTAATTCTCTAAATTCAAATTACCCTTTATAAACCTAACACTCTTAAGGTTAGGGCATCACTTCCACCTAGCTCTCAAAAATCAGTCACTAAAAGCTCATATAGCATCCCTTACCACCACCATGACTAAAGCTCTTAGCAACAACACCTCAACAAATGGCTCATCCAAAAGAAAGGGTCATATGATCCATGAAATCTCATCCACCGAATCATCTCCCATAAGAGATAACAATGGGAGAATCCCACCTCAACAAACTCATTCAACAATTGCTAAGAGAACCGCAAGGATTAGCATCAAACCTTTTGGACTACAAAAATGGTCACCTAGTTCAAAACAAAACATTGCTAGTTCTAGCAAGCCGTCCAAGTCCTCATTTCTTGAGCATAGATTTGACGAGCCTCTTCCTCACCCAAATCTCTATGCATTAGAGCACTCGCCACCAAGAACCTCCCACTCACCAACTTTCTCATTAATAGGGAACCACCCACAACACTGAATAGTCCATCATGGGAAACAAGGAACAATCATGGACATGATCATATGGAGGAATTTCCACTACCACCACCCTCACCTTTAGTAGAACCTCATCCGACACCTCAAGATGAAACCCCTCAATCATTCGTAGAGCCTCCTCAAAACATCCATTTTCCTCCGGTTCCCAATCAAGGCGATAGTTACCCAAATTGTCTAATCACACAAGGACTTGTTCAAGAAGTACAAAGTAAGTTACATTTCATGTTTAATCATCTTCTTGAAAGACTGGATCAAATCAACAAGTCTACTCATCCTTAGACTCGAGCACTTTGTTGCATTCTAGGCCTTAGTAACTTATTAGTAGAAAATGTATGTCTAGATCATTTTCTTAGTTTTAGAGATTTGTTTGATTATCTCTTGGTTTTATTGAATGATTAATTATATGCCATGATACTTTGTGTTTATGCTTGCTAATTATATACATATCTCACCTCATTGTTAGCATTGTTTGGCATATCTTCATTGCTGAAGAAACTATCACCAGATAGCCGGATCCCTAGAAATGGCCTAGACGGATCCCTCCATCAAGGGAACCATGGGATCCGTGGTCTAGAAACACAAATTACTACTAACTTGAGTTTTATTTGCAGGAAATTATGCACTATACTCTTGTTTTCTAACCTATATTTTGTAGATTTTCAAAATACACATGAAGATTTTGACACCATAAAGCTAGGGTGAGCTTTGTGTCAAACTATACATTGCAAATTCACTTGCAACTTAATACTTATTTGGATTACTCTTCGTGACACCCCATTGCAAAGTTGCAATCTTCAAGGGGGAGCATTTTCGTCACAAGGACGAACCATTTGCAAACATAATTGCAAAATATTAGCTTAATTATCTTTATGTACTTGACGCCCTCACAAAGGGATGGACTCATCAAGGGGGAGTTAAGACGAGAACCATTCTCGTCACTTACTCACTTTACATCTTTTCTCTTTACATATTTTTCTTAAAACTTTGTGTTAGTTTCTTTTCGACGCTCTTTTTGTTTCGACAAAAAGGGGGAGAAGAGAGTAAAAACTCCAATTCAAACTTTTACGAATTTTATTTTTTCCTTAAAATAATTTTATGTTTTATCATAAACAAAAAGGGAGAGATTGTTAATACAAATAAGCCGTAAAAATGTTTATTTATATTTTACGATCTTCTAATGTTTTGTCGATAACAAACGTAAAATCATTTTAACGAAACAAATAAAATACGTAAACTGTTTGAGCCAATAGTTTTCTAACACACTTACGTTTTCACATAAAACACTAAAACAAGTATAAGTGATTTTATGATTTAAAGATACATATGTACAACAACTAGTGTTTACATATTTGGTTAAATATATACTTAAACTAGTATATACTAAAATGGGTAAAAACAAGTATATACTAAAATGGGTAAAAACAAGTATATACTAAAATGGGTAAAAACTAACAAATGGTATTGACCCATAACCCATGGTTTTGTCCAAACCACTTAACTAGGTCCATTATATTTTAGAGATACATTGTATCTAGAAAGAAACCCATGGATCAACCCATAACCCATGACCCATGACCCATAACCAAAAATACCCATGGGCAAAGAGGAGTGTCCCACGGATCCCTAGCTTTACGCTAGCCGAATCCCTTGCGGGAGGGATCAGTGGGATCCGGGGAACAGTAAGTTTTCTCCACTATAAGTAGTGAGCCATTTCTTCTCTTTTGCTCACCACTTTCACACATACTTTCTCCAAGTATTGTACCTCTCTAACCAATGATCCTAAGGGATCTTTCTATGTAGTTTGTATTTTGTTTTTATGTGATTCTCTAGGTTCCTCTTAAAGGCGAGATCACCACTTCTTGAAGTCGAGCAAGCTCAAGTCCATGAGTTGCCATACTTCGTCATCATCAAGACAACTGAGGTTCTCTTGTTGATAGTTCTTTCTTCCTCCGTAGATGTTGTGTTGAAGGCATTAGTGAAGGATGCCGAAAGAGTCAAGATGAAAGCATTAGTGAAAGGTGCTAAACGTTCGTGTCAAAAGCATTAGTGAAGAATGCTAAAGGTGTCAAGTTGAAGGCATTAGTGAAAGGTGCCAAGCGTTGTGTCAAAGGCATTAGTGAAGGATGCCTAAGAATCAAATCAAGTGGCATTAGGGAAGAATGCCTAGGTCGTATAATCGATGAGGTGCATCGTTATACATATAAGTATTTGTCTATTTCCAAGGATGGTGATATCCTTGATGGTGTTGTAACAAGGAGTGGATCTCCTTGAGATTAGGTGTTGTGTTGTAATGGGTAGTAGTTCCTCCATAGTAATGGAACTAGGTGCTTAGCCTAGTACCTAATAAAGGGTAGGCAACATTGTGATAGGTGTGGTTCACCTTGGAGTGAAAGAACCCGGTGGTTAGCCTAGTACCGGAAAAGAGTAGGCGACGTTGTGAAGGCTTCTCCGCCATAACGAGATTGGTGTCGTGTAGTGTTTACAAACTCTCGAGTAGGTGACTCGGGGAGTGGAGTAGGGCAAGGAAGGTGTCCTTGTAGCCGAACCACTATAAATACTCGTGTCATGGTTATGTGCTTCTTACTCTTTATCTTTCATTACACGTTTATATGTCTATCTATCAACGTCCAACATAAACAACTAAATAGATTGACATAAGTCGATCTAAATATTTTAAAACGAAGTTTTAATTGGTAAATCTATTCAAACCCCTTTCTAGTTTTCCACACATCTCATTGTGTTGCATTGAGTCACATTATGGTTGTTTGAGTGTATTCATGATATCATATTGAGTCGATACATAAACACGATGATACCAAACGCTAGAACTAAATGGTGAAACAAGACATTTTTGGAGATAACGAAAAGGAATACATTGGGGTAGATAACGTTGATTTTGGGAAAAATATATTAAAATTGGTTTACATTAATAGGTTGTGCCGAGTCGATAGTCGCTGAGCCGTGATTAGTTGTTACCTTCTTGCTAGTGTTTATTTGTGTGTTGCTTGCTTGAGGTGAGTTTCATAGCCCCACTTTTATCTATGTTTTTAACTAAATTAGGGTGAGAATCATGCTACTATTTTTGGACCTTCTAAACTATTTTGATTTGTGTGCTTAACTGATTAGATAGATATGTGGTAGCTGTTGCCTTAGTCTAGGGTATAAATCCTAATTGCTATAACACTTGCCTAGCTAAGTATAGACTTCTACCTCGACCTAGTCCAGGGTTAGCAATCGTTATATACTTTGCTACAAGTGTGCTGGCTAGTGTCGCTAGGGGCCCATTATGACGTCGGATATGATATTGTGATAGTAATATTGGTATGTGATTGATGTGTATCTATCTTAGGTCTCGCATAGAAAATTAACTCCTAAAGGTCCACTATTTTAAACTTGAACTTAAACCTATGAACTCACCAGCGTTAGCTGACCTTTTAGCATGTTTTGTCAGGTAATTACATGATGTTTGGAGTACGTGTTCTGTGGAAGCTTGGCAAGGAGGCATGGTTCAAGGATCATAATCAAACTCTGATAATTTATGGGGACCTATTTTTATTCAATCATTTTTGGGCCTAATATTTACATTTTGGGATTAATGTTTTGAATATTTAAATTTGGGATTGGTTTTGAATGATAATGACTATCTTGTTTGCTATACTTGTGTGAGATACCAATCCAATAGTAACGCCCTTCAAACTTGATTAAGTCTTCCGCTGTACCGAGATTTGGGGGTGTTACACTTGTCTTAGTTGTATTGGCTTAGGATTGCAATAGGCCATCGTTGTGTTTTTAATGCTTGAGTAATCTTTGTGAACATTAGTTTATAATCGCCTAGAGTTGTTGTAGCCTAAAAATCCAAAGATATCCTTAGAGTTAGTTTATAAATCCTAGAGATTTTGTAGGCAATGACCTTAAGGTATTCTCAAAGAGTTAGGGATAAAAGCATACCCTACGACCTTAGAAGACACAACGCGTTCAGAATAAGGACGTGACAATTCAACCATCAATAAAAGATAACTAGGGAGTAATGGTATCTAGGTAAACACATTTTTAATCATCATACAAGCACACATCAATTAGACATAGACTACCCCTTAGCTTAGTTAATTAGAATAGATAATACTAGAGTAATCGGTAGAAATACCACCCCCCACATCCAATACCCCGAGATTCGTACTTTCAGTTTTCTAAAAAAAATATAAAAAAGATAAAAAGTAATCTTCCTCAACCCCAACCTTAGCGTAGTAATTTCTCACTAGCATTCCTATTCCCCAAGAGAACGATATCAATCCCCGAGGGTTACCCTAATACTACACTACAACGATTAGGTTCACTATCTAGGTGGTTGAAAAACTTGCTCGAAGAAAAGGAAGTTTCCTTTGACCCCGAACGCGCGTTGTACGCGTATCATCTCTTCATTCACATTTTCATTCACTAAACTATTACCCGAACTACTGCTAATCATGGAGCCAACATCTGAGGCACTCACCGTTTTTTCAACAGCATCCCTAATTGTACTCTCAAATACCCTATGTAAATCTTAAAGATCATTGTTTTTACTAACATATCGGTTGCGGCGATTGTGTTAGTTAATGGGTTGAGGTTTGAGTGGAAGTGGTTTATTTGGTGGTGGGTTGTTGTTTGATGGGTTATCACCTTCCATGATGAAAAGTGATGGGGTTAGTAACAAAGTCATGAAGAAGGGGGATAGAGTACCTGGAAGCTAAAAATGAGAAAAATCTTACTTGATAGGAATCAAGCAAGGAAACCTAAACGAGATGGAAATCTAACTAGCTATTCTATTCCCCGGCAGCGGCGCCAAAAACTTGATGCGTCTATAACGCGTTCGGGGTCCAAGGAAACTTCCTTTTCATCGAGAAAGTTTTTCAAAACCCTAGGCAGTGAACCTTATCATTGTAGTGTAGTATTGGGTAAGCCTCGGGTATTGATATCGTTCTCTAGGGGAATAGGAATGCTAGTGAGAGAATTACTATGCTAAGGTTTGAGGTTGAGGAAGATTACTTTTTTATCTTTTTATATTTTTTTTATAAAGCTAAGGGTAAAATCTCGGGGTTTGAATTTGGGGGTTTGGTACTTCTACCAATTACTCTAATATGTAATTATCTATACTAAGGGTAGTCTTATGTCTATTGATGTGTGCTCGTATGATGATTAAAAATGTGTTTACCTAGATACTATTACTCCCTAGTTATCTTTTATTGGTGGTTGAATTGTCACGTCCTTATTCTTAACGCGTTGTGTTTTCTAAGGTTGTAGGGTATGCTTTTATCCCTAACTCTTTGACACGACCTTAAGGTTATTGCCTACGAAAACTCTAGGTTTCGTAAACTAACACTAAGGTTCTTTGAATATTTAGTCTATGATTCCACTAGTGACTATAAACTAAGGTTCTCAAAGATTACTCAAGCATTAAAAATACAACGATTGCCTAGTGCAATCCTAACCCAATTACAATTAAGATAAGAGACAACCAATCAATAATTAATAACTAGGTTTCACAGATCTAAGCAAACACAGAAGAAATTTAACCGGACATGTTAAACATGCAAACATACACACATACAATCGAAGACTTAATGAAATCAATGAAGTAAATTACTTATCTTGGTGTAAAATAGGGTATGAAAACCCCAAGATACTGTCCAAACCGGACTAAAATCGTTTTAGGTTTTTACTCCGCAAGTCTACCTCTAAAATTCTGAAAATTTGATATCTATATATAATTTTACAACTGCGACGGCGTCACCTTATAGTTGGGACGTCGTCAGATCACCGTCATTAGGGTTTCGTCTTGGCTAAGTCATCATTGGTACGGCGTCACGTTGTGGTTGTGACGCCGTCAACCTTTAACTATGACGTCGTCTGAATCTGGATCTAGGCCGTCTGGGAAAAAAAAGTATTAGTGACGCCCTTATTCTTCAAAGCCTGACGCCGTCAGGTGCAAATTAGCAAAATCGCTACTGAGTCGTCACAAATTGAATCACATAAAGAGGGACGGCGTCGCCCTCTGTTTGGGACGCCGTCAACTGTAATTCCAGCAGCATGAGTGTCTTGATCTTGACTAAGCTATTTTCTTCATACATTCACTCCTTTTCGTCCAAAAATGCATCATTCCATCATTTTGATTCCAAGAGACCTAAAAAGTGAAAAGGAACGAAATTAAGCAGTAACGGATATAAAAGTGGGCGATTAAATCCTTAAAGTGTACGTTTTAAATCCTTATCATATACCTATAAATGGTGAGAAATCATCATATTTTTGAGCACCTTTTCAAGATTTATCAAAATAATTTTTCAAAATCATTGAAAACCAATTTTTATTGTAAGATATAGGATTTCACAAACACACTAAACCATAATCACAAGTGGCGTATAAAGATGTTTAGAGAGAGAGAGTTCTAGAGAGAGAAATGGAAGAGAGTTGGGAACTATGTGAAACATAGAAAAATGGTATTGAAGCTCTAACCCTCTACCTTGGGAGGTAGAGGGTATTTATAGTGTCTTACAAATAAATGCGACCTACGGGTTGTAACACCCCAACCCGACAAGGGTAGACGTGTCACATTCTGGTGTCATATCAGAACATGCAAACAAAATTTACAAGCGGAACCTTTACAAAAATAAATACCAAGTCATATAACAGATGACTTACAAA